>JASPKZ010008379.1:1670000-2870000 GCA_030220185.1 Diploptera punctata | reverse complement strand
CGTATTTATTTAGAATTCAAACCACACTATTTTAATTATTTCCAACGATGAATGATTGCAATGCTAGTTTCTAAGCTCTTCTCTTGTTGAACAAAATTAAGTAAAAGTTTTAAATGTTCCTATAAAACTAGATATCCTTCTTGTATCAGTCAGGCTATCCACACAGTTACATTTCTTACACCCTGATATGAAAATAATAATACAGTAAAACTTGTGTAATCCGGAACCTGAATAATGCGGAAATCTGTCCAATATGAACAAAATAATAGCAATTTTACGTGTACTTATTTTGTATAAAACGGAGTCTGTCCAACGCAGAAACGGAAGGATATTTCTACACAATTCATGAAAAAAAAATGTTTATAAGGCGGAAAGACTGAGGGAGAAATAAATTAGTTTCCACTTCATTGAATTCCCGTTAGGCGAAATAACAATAAGGGATGATTTCTGCCGACGGGTGAAGTAGATTTTCTACCTGTATCTAAAATTTTCTTTCGACCTCACTGCACACCTGTATTTCGCATAACGGGTGTGCAGTGTGACATCTGTCTTACAAATAACCAGTGCACTGTAAAATCTTAAATTAGTTTAAAATCTGAGACCGATCGTGTATGTATCTTTCACAGGTAGCGTTCTAAATTTACGGAATAAAGATGGCTAAATCGTATGTATCATTGCCATTAAACTAAAAAGTGAAAGTGATTGAAGATATAGAAAACAAACTCTCAGTACTCGAAATAATGACTAAATTTAAATGTGGAAAAAACAAGTTTATGAGATTTTAAAACACAAAGAAAAAAAATTAATTAATGGATGCAAAGGAAATGGTCAAACGAAGAGGGGGGGGATGAAGAAATCAACGAGGTGTGTTTTGCAAGTCCACGATAAAAAATCTCCAAATTTCCGGACCGATGCTCCAAAGTCAAGCTCTAGCTGTTGTTAAATCCGTAGGGAATGCCGATTTCAAGGCATCTTCATGTTGGTTGTGGACAGTTTTAAAAGACAACACAATGTAGTGTGGATTGAAAATTTGCGGGAAATCAAAGGATGTGGACGAAGGTATAGTTAGTGAGTGGAAATCGAAACTGCATACTTCAATTTCAGGATACGCGCCTAAGAGATGTTTTAATACTGACGAAACGGGTTTTTTTTCTTTTCTTTCCACGCGTTACCGTCGAAGTCGCTCGTACATACTATACTTCACCTTACAACGGCAGCGGAACTATAATTAATCCAATGTACATAAAAAGACATATACGGCGCTCTATAATCTAAGTTTGGTTATTTTCTTATATAAGTTAATACGAAATGTTGTCTAATATGGAAAAAAAAATTGGTCCCATGCGATTCCGCTTTGAACAAGTTTTACTGTATTTAACATCTTTTTGGCGAATTCCGAAAGAATGAAAGTGTTGAGATCGTTTTCTTGAAAATGTTTTTGAAAAAAAAAATACATACATTCATCGATCCTACTAAGTAGATAACAAAAATCAGACTATTAGGAAGTGGTCCTAAAGCGAACATTTAAAAATAGCTCCAGCCGCAGCGGCTGCAATTTTTTATTTTTCGCAATGCAACTCGGTGTATGCTATTAAAATTATCGAGAAAGTTATTCTACAAAAAAAAAAAAAAAGCGAAATCCGACCATTAGAAGTAGGGATTTACCTGACAGCCAAAATTAGAAAATCGCTCTAACGGCCGCCATGATAGTTTTCTCGTAACGACACAGAATATATAGCATTTAAACAGAAAGACAAATTCCGTAAACCAGCAAAACAAACCTTGGTTAATTAATATCGCAACGTATAATATCATCGTAATTTAATAAGACATGTCTGGAAAATGCGGCCTCAATTTCCGGACATTAATCTTATAACGGAAGAACATATCCGGAAAAAAATACTATTCGAGAAATTAGTTCGATCTCGTGCTAATTGCATAAAACGTCACCTTACTTCTTTATGATTTCGGTTAATACCAATAAGAATAATAATAACAATAACAATAATATTAAAATATTAATAATAATAAAATAATAATATTAAAATATTATTATTATTATTATTATTATGTCCACCGCTGTGGTCTCGAGGTAGCGTGCTGCCTTGTCACGCAGCGGGCCCGGGTTCGATCCCCGGTCGGGAGTTTTTCTGGGTGAGGTTTTTATCGGGGTTTTTCCTCACCTGTAAGACAAATGCCAGGAAAACTTTAAGGCCCAAACGGTCCCCGAAATCATATGGCCATCATCATCATCATCCTTATCATCTTCACCGGTGTGGAAAGCAACGGGATGCTACCACACCTACAATTCCCTAGTAAAGCTGCAAGCATAGCATGAAAATGCTGTGATTGCAGTGAAGGACCTGCCTTCGGGCAGAATTACTATGGATGGATTATTATTATTATCCTCATTATGGAAGTTCAATGACGCATTCACTAAGGCACTAAGGTCTTCCATTGGTTCCTATTCTTAGCCAACACAATCCAATTTATATCTCTGATATCCAGTTCTTTAACACCCATGTCTAGGCCTCCCTAATAGTCTTCTCTCCAACGGTTTCCCAAAAGAGATTTTAAAGGTTTTCTATTGTTACTCATTCGAGCTATAAAACCTGACCATCCCATTCTCACAGATTTATTAACCCTTTTGATAGTATTGATAATCTGCACTTGTTAGATTCTTCTAAATAGCCTAAAAATAACAAAATCCAAGTCCAGACAGGAAATAACGCGAGCAAATTGTCCGAAATATCCATCGGAGTAAGACCATGCGATGCCTCTTCAGCAGGTTTATTTAACTTTGCTCTTAAAAATTGTAACCGGGAAATTATACTTAAATGGACATATAAAGTACACAATGAAACAAGCTTGTGCATATGCAGATGATGTCGTTCTTATAGCCTGAAATTTAACATCAACGCAAGAAATGTTGGAGATAATCCATATTGAAGGACCAAAGATTGTGTTAATAGTTAAAGAAAAGAAAAGAAAAATATGAATATGTCTTACATCTAATGCAAGAAATGTATTGAAACTTATAAAAATTAACAACTATCCATTATTTGAAAATGTTGATTCTTTCACATATTTAGGAGCAGATTTAAATATAAAATGAAAAATCCAAAATGAAATAAATAATAGACCTAAGGCTGGAAACAAATATTATTATACAAATATAAAATTGTTTTACATTATCCCTTCTGTCCGGAGAAACTGGGCTGAAACATGGACACTAACACAGATGAGAGTATTGGAGAGAAATTTATTAGAAAAATCTAGGGACCAGTAAGTGAAATTGGAATATGGGGAATAAGAGATAATCAAGAAATTGAACATATTTGTAAATGGCAAAATATAGTAAAATTTATAAAATAGCTTAGACTCAGTTGGCTAGGGCATGTTTATAGAATGAGATAAAATGCCCAAAAATTAGTGTGATGCTAGGAGTTAAAGAAAAAGTAGATCGAGGAAAACGTGGCTACAAGAATTGGGGAGTGACTTTGGTAAAATGAAAATTAGGGAATGGAAAAATAAAGTCATGGAGCGATAAGTGAAAGAAGTCAAAGTCCACCCTGGGCTATAGAGTTGAGAAAGAAGAACCCTGACAATATTAATGCCCTCACTCACTGGCATTATCGAACCCGGAGGTTCATGGCCGCGTCAACATAAGCTCTCCATAAACACTTAACCTGAGCTGAATAATGTTTCAGTTCGTAAAAATTCCTAGTTATGGGTGTTAAAAAAGAACTAAGCCTTGTGCACCGTATCGTAGATTTATGGAACGTAAAAGAACCTCAGGTGTGGGAAAAAATAAAAAGAGGCCAGCAAAATTTGTCGTCTCTTTCACCCTGATGTCCTTAGTTGTTGAATATAGTCGCATCGTTAAATAAAATTTAATAACATATCACAAGTACCTAAGTAAACTAAGAGATCAGAAAACATACAAGATAATTCGGAATTCCTATTTTATCTTACATGGATTGTAGAGGAATCTTAGTACATAAATATTCTATAAAAACGCATGTATGGAAACTTTCCCTTTCAATGTTACAATGATTACCAACACTTCAACTGCCTGACGTCACCTGAGTAATCGAGGTCAATAACTACATTTGCTGCTTGATACAGTGATTCTAATGTTCATTATAAACTGTGTATCCATCGCGCATGTTCTCATTGTTCTCGTACGCTCAAAATTACCTGCTATGTTACGATTAATTTCTGCTGCAGCTAGAACACGTGCAAGTAGTTCTTTTTCCGACTCTCTCATAAACAAGACTATTCACATGATTCCACAGGAAAACCCCAAGAGGTATTATATCATGTGGCCAACTAGTTGATCCACTGAGACTTATTCACAATTATCTGTGAATTTTCAATCGATGCTGTCGGATATTATACGAAAAATTTCATGTTGCATCATCATTTTGAAACAATTTTACTCAGGAAGATTTTTAACAGCATGCTAAAAGTCCGTCGCCGTGTCTATAATCCTTGCCTTCCTTTCTTGCGACCCAGGTACGATTCCCAGGGGTAGGAAGATCTGTGTGTATGTCTTGTGCATCGATAAAAAAAGACGAAAAAGACAATTCAGCAACAAATGGGGAAAACAGTAAAAAGTAAAGGAAACATGCATTGGTATATTTTCAAGAAATGGATCAATAGCCTACTCGTTTGTAAGAAGAATTTCGACACAATCAATTTTCGATTACCTATTCCATACATTGATGTCCAACTCTGATTGTTCCGATAGTTGAAAACACCTTCATTCGTGAAAATAATATGCCGATGAAACTGCGGTGTAGAGTTCATGGCACATGGAAATAAATATATTAAATTCTTTGCTTGGACTTTCTAGGGGTGATAGGGGCAAAGTAGAGGCTGTTCATTCAGAATACGCCAGACACTGCTCTAGGACACATTCATGGTAAGCGCAATAGTGCGATAACCTACTCGTCGACGGGTCCTCTTCAATTCGATGAAGGCCCTCCACTTTAATGTCAAGAATGCGACACATTCGTGCAGCAATACAGTGGGCATTGTTATCGTTGAATATACCTGCTTCCTCAGTCGTTGTCCTAAGACGCAAAAAATAATACGTGTGAGGGTAACGCGTTGGGAAATTGCCTTTACGCCTAGCTTCGCCTTAAATTAACATCTCAGTATTCTTGGCAAATGTGATTTTAACCATATTAGAAACTCCGCCATGGCCGGTCCCAAGCCCGGATGAGAAAGGAGGAGGGGGAGGAGTAACAGCCTCGTTAAAAAACCAGGGTTCAGTTGGCTCCGACTGATAGTACTCTGTAAGGGCCCCTAGCCAGGGTTACGGTGAAGACCTCAACGGCAGAGTCGGCGCAGAAGGAGTCCTTCATCACGGCGGATCTGGCGGAAGAGGCAACCCTATCTCTAAGGGAAATAGAGAAACGCTGCCTTGCGGTGAAGAGGGATCTTCAAAGGCTATGGGAGGAAAACCCAGACAGAAATTTTCCTGGTCCTCCAGGTTGGGGGTTTATGCTGTGGGCCAGCTCCCCACACATTAGAAAAAAAAAACAAAATGCTAAAAGACCAAATCAATCAAAGCCGGACAGAAAAGAAGAAAGCATAATTGAAAGAATTGAGGAAAAGGAATTAAAGTGGTTAGGACATGTTTTAAGAATGGAAGATGAGCGATGGCCGAAGCAACTATATGAATGGCATCCAAACAGAAGGAAGAAAAGAGGAAGACCAAGGTTAACATGGAAGGAAAACATGAAGACAGTAATGCAAGCTAGAGGGCTAAGCATCGAAGATGCCCAAGACCGTAGGCTTTGGAGGTTTGGCACGGGAAGACGGCAGCAGCTATAAAAAACCCGAAGATAGAGAACCATATTAGACAGTAAGATCTTCAACAAACACTGAAGAGGAAGTGACATGAAGTTTGAGAATATTTACATACAAATCTATATCAAAGACTGAATAGCAAGTGATGTGAATTTCAAAGCAGCACCATAAGATTGTAAACGGAAAAACATATGCCATCTGAAGACTGAAAATGTCACCCTCCGTCAATGTGGGTTGCCTATCGTTATGCAGTAAATCTTAATTTTTTGCGATCTTATCATTGATGAAAACTTAAAGAAGGAGCAGAAAAGGAAGGCCAAGAACAACCTGGAAGAATAACATTCAACATTCAATGAGGAAATTTGGTGTAACAGATGAAGACACAGGGGAGAGAGAACGATGTAGAACTTAAATTAAGAGAAATTTGTGAATGTTTGTTGCAAACTGATAGTCTGTAAGTCCGTAGTCATTTATATATAGTCCACCGCTGTGGTCTCGAGGTAGCGTGCTACCTTGTCACGCAGCGGGTCCGGGTTCGATCCCCGGTGGGCAGTTTTTCTGGGTGAGGTTTTTATCGGGGTTTTTCCTCATCTGTATGACAAAATGTCAGGAAAACTTTAAGGCCCAAACGGTCCCCGAAATCATATGGCCATCATCATCATCCTTCGCCGGTGTGGAAAGCAACGGGAAGCTACCACACCTACAATTCCCTAGTAAAGCTGTAAGCATAGCATGAAAATGCTATGATTGCAGCTAAGGACCTGCCTTCGGGCAGAATTACTATGGATGGATGGATATATTTTTTTAAATTCATGTTAATTACTATGATTGGTTGGAGAAAACCCTCAATAATGAGGAAAATTATCAAAATAAAAGAATAATCATTGATGATATTTGGACGGCTTGTTTATCAAAACATTATCTCCTAAGTATTCTCTACTACGTAGAACACTTAAAAGGTGTAATGCAAAATTCAGTATCGCCCAGAATAACCTTGACTATCTTTATATAATTTTTAAATATTAGGTTAACTTACTACCAAAGTGATCTGCACAAGATTCAAAACATACGGTACCAAATCATTTTGCTTCTTCAAAATGAACATTATTAATTGAAACACGAAGGATTCGGTAACGTAAAGATATACAAAATTTTGATTGATTATTTTAAAAATCCACCCATAGTAAACATGGAGGGCAGGTCTTTCACTACAATCATAGCATTTTCATGATATGCTTTGCAGCTTTACTAGGGAATTACAGGTGTGGTAGTTTCCCGTTGCTTTCCACACCGGTGAAGGATGATGATGATAATAAGGATGATGATGGCCGCATGATTTTCGGGGACCGTTGGGCCCTAAGCTTCTTGACATTTGTCTTACAGGTGAGGAAAAACCCGGGAAAAAAACCTCACCCAGGAGCCTGTCCCGAACGGGAATCGAACCCGGGTCCGCTGCATGACAAGGCAGCACGCTACCTCGACACCACAGCGGTGGACATTTTAAAAATAAGTCATTAATATTATTTACAAATTTTTCCCACAATCTTTTACTTACTTGTATGGAATAAGTGGAATCTTAAAATTTGGATGGAATTTTTTAGAAGCAATCAATTAAAGAAATTAAGTTTTGAAATCGATTTCAAAATCTAAAATCATGGGAACCGTACATTTTTATCAAATAAATAGACCTATATTTTATATAAAAGACTACATAACAATGAACTACATGGTCTTTATAGGAAGCCAGATATAATAAGAACAGTTAAGTCCCGTAGACTGCGATGGGCAGGACATGTTGCGCGTATGGGGAATGAAAGACGTGCATGGAAACTTCTTGTAGGAAAGCCAGAAGGAAAACGCCCAGTTGGTAGACCAAGAATGAGGTGGGAGAACAACATTAACTATGATTTGAGGGAAGTAGATTATACAGGGAATGATTGGAAAGCATTAGCTCAGGATAGGGATGTATGGAGAGCTTATGTCCGTGCGGCCATGAACCTACGGGTTCGATAGTGCCAGTGAGTAAGTATATATTATATAAAAATGGGAATCCACATTAAAATGTGTGGCCATCATTTATGTATCAACAAAATATAAATTACTATTAGTTATTTTTAAACGTAATGAAGTATTTATGTCAACAAGTAAGATGTCAAGATAATGTTATGCGAATCGTCATCATCAACTACACTCAAGTTTACGTTCAGAATTTTAAGGTAAATTATACAACAAACAAAACTCATGCATGCGAACAGGGAAATAACCATCTGGCTACTGAAGAAACAAATACACTCTTACGTCTTTATAAATAATTTAGAAACATCAAACTGACCAATGAATCCTTTGACCTGATCACGTGCTCATTTAGATCACCACAGAATAAAGAGTATCTTGAGCGTAAATTGTCACTTTGAAGATGATACGTTGTGTTGAACGCCGCCGTGTCGGTACTGGTAGGGCGGGGTTTTCATCCCGAACTGAAAGACTCCAAGTTCGTGTCTTCCCCGCCAGGTTGAAGACAATAGCTATAGGAAATGCCATAGCTCCCACACAAAGAAATCATCTCTTCAATAATACAATATTAGTCTATTACACAATGGCGGAATTCACAATTACACATTACTCTAAAATATGTATTCATGTAAAATTATGTGTTTTATTTATAATGACAAAAACAACTTCAATATATCGACTGTATTAAAATTATAATTAGATATAAAACAAAACTACCTCACTGCCACTATCGAATTCAGAGGTTCACGGCAGCACAAACATGAGCACTCCATACATCCCTATCCTGATCATTATCTGTATAATCTCACCTCCTTTAAATCAGGGTTAAAGTTATTCTTCCATCTGATTCTTAGCCAACCTTACTGGGTGCTTTCCCACTGGTTTTGTTATGAGAATTTTTCATCCCCTTCTTCCTAAAGAATAGCAAACTAATATATATATATATATATATATATATATATATATATAAGGGCTACTCTTCCAATTATATTATATGGATGCAAAATATTATCTCTTACTTTAAGGAAGGAGAAAATATTACGAGTATTGAGAATAAGGTTCTTAAGAGAATGTTTGGACCAAAGAGGAAGAACAGTCAGGTAAATTGAGAAAACTACATAACAGTGAGCAGCATCTTTATGGGAAATCGGAAATAATAAGTAGGCCTATATTTAAGTCACATAGATTGCGATGGGCAGTAAATGTACCACGAATGATGAAAGAAAGAGGGGTATAAAAAGAGTAAGAAGACCAGAGGAAAAGTGCCCACTAGGTAGGCCAAGAATGAGATGTGAGAAAAACAATAACCATGATTCGAAGGAAGCGAATTAAACAGGAAATGATTGTAAACATAGCTCAGGATAGGGATGTGTGAGGATGTTTCGTCCGCGTAGCCATGAACCATCGGAGTTCAATAGTGCTAATAAGTTACTGCAAATGTACTTCATCTTAAAACATCAACAGCAACGTTAAATAAATATAATTTAAAATTAAGATCCACTGCCGTTCATACAATTATATAAATTGGTTAAGTAGGCTATTTAACTCATGTCCCAAATGGTAGTCAATGACCAATCACGTTTCAATGAATTTTGTTTTACAACCAATCACAGTCGTGTTTCACCTCGATAATTATCGAATTTTGATTACCAAACTAAAGAAAGCTCCTCCTTTTTAATATTCTGAACTCTCTAACAAATACCTTGAATATAGCAAATAATGAACAGATTCCTTCGACCTATACATTCGATAATTGTGTGTTCAATAATTGTGTTTTTTAAATACTAATTTAACTGAATTGTTTCCGAAAAAAATGAATTAATAACCTATAATGTTGGTTATAATATACAGTTTGATGTGTATAATTATTTCGCCACTAGGGTGCATTCTTACAATATTGCGATCCTATTTGGCAATAAATAGTATGATCAAGTTGCAGTGATGAACAAATTAAACATAACCAAGCATTTCTCATTTGTTTTCAAACATCGCCGTTTACATTCAATATATAATTATTTTAAAATAACTACATTTAAATAATGATTTGTGAGTAAACAGCTTAATTTTATTCGTTAAATAGTCCTAACAAATGCCACTCTTGATTTCCAAATCCTCTAGAAAAATTGGAAATCACTTGTGGCATTACTTATGATAATTTTACAGCAAGTGTGCTAAGAAGAGTATTTATTTGATCCAGAGTTTAAAATCATCTCCTGACAGGTCGTGACACGGTAAGGTCCGAGTATGTAGCCTACAAAGGGAGAGGAAACTAACGAGTGAGCACGCGTGACACACTCGAATTATTGAAGTGAAACAAAGAAGTACTGTACACAATAAGAATGAAACTAAATTAGCAATCTGATTTATCGTTCTATCAACAAAATGAAAGCGAAGAAAAAATTATTATTATTATTATTATTATTATTATTATTATTATTATTATTATTATCGAAAGATGTATGAGGCTTATAACTTAATATATTTGCTATGTAGAAGCAAATGCGAAAATCTATTTTGATTTAAACTGATTTTTCCGGCAACAGAAGTAAGGATGCTGACAAAACGCTTTTATTTTACCTTGAATACTGAGACTGTCCATACAGCACACTAAATTTCCAATAAGCTGTTGTAAATTGACATAATTCTTCGCTTATAGTCCAACATTACAACGCAAGCTTAAATTGCACAATTCTTTGTTCCCTGTCAATGCAGAAGACAATGTGAAACATTCGACAGATTACCTTTCTTGAAATTTAAAGAAAAAAATCCTGAATATTATAACTGATAGCATTCCCAGACTTTCTTTTCGAGGCTCATTCTCAATTGAGACTATTAATTTATATATTTTTAGGACCAAGGATGATTAAATAAAAAAAATTGTATCCGACACATTTTGCAATTTATTGCATTATGTTTATAAAATCTGTTACTCCTGGTATTTCTAAAAGAAGCGTCGGACTTAACCCCTAAATTGGCAATATATTCTATAAGATACATTGACTTATCTATTTAACATTTTTAATACAACAATAGGAAAACGAACGTGTAGAAATTATTTAAATATATATAGTAATACACAACACAAGTAATAACTTAGTAATCAGTTTTTATGATTTTGTTTTCACTGTGATTCGATACATTTAAATAACTGGGACAGAAATTAATATTTCGCCAATTTAAGAGTTAATTTGTCTTTTACATTCTCAATAATTTCTTTGCTACGCTGTCCACGCTAACATAACTGATTATCAAAATGATTAACGAATATCACTAAGACCAAACAAGTTTGTTAGAGTTCATATAATTTGCTTATCATAATTAATTACCTATTTTTTGTCCGTTATTTTATATTTCTATGTTTAAAATGCACATTCCACATAAGATACAAAAAACATTTCGCATGGGCACACTTATATTTGTAACTGTAGCCTTAAAATATTTTTCGCCAATAACTAAGACCTAGTTCTTTAGTTGGTCCTGGTTGTCTAATATTTACCATACCCCCCTCCCGGGGGTTACGAGGTTCACAGTTCAAACTCGGCCGGGGTGATAGCTGTGGATCTCGTGTCTTAGATTTACAGTACATAAAAGAACCTCAATCGTGAAACAAGAGGCCTCTGAATAAAATTTATCGGCCCTTTAACGCCCAACTTTGAATTACGACGCTAATGATTTGAGCTGTTACAGAGCATCATTCAATAAAAATACAGTATGGCAATACTGCTTTATTTTGATAGCTGATTTTCGACTACAATGTAGCCGTTAAATATTAGTTAGACTACTAATACACAGTTCTAATTATTTTATTTTCATAGATTTTTTTTATCGATTGTTGGTCATTTTATACATAGGCAGTTTATTTGATATTGAAGTAAATATATAATTGTTCTATGATGCAACATAAGATAAGCTCTCCTAGACAGATTGCATGGCGAGTTCGGCGCCCCGCGGGTCTAATTTTAGCTGGTACTCTCCTCCTGAAAGAGCATGTCTTCCTGATGCGCCCCCTCCTAAATCCGTATTCTTGCCAAGATGTAAATGACACACACCACGTTTGACACTGAGTGGAGGTCTCCCTGTAAATAGTTATCCAACAAATGCAAGAATCACTTGACACTTGATGCAAGGACACTAAGCTGCAATTTCAATTGACTATATTTAAGAAGTCCACCGCTGTGGTCTCGAGGTAGCGTGCTGCCTTGTCACGCAGCGGGCACGGCAGTTTTTCTGGGTGAGATTTTTATCGGGGTTTTTCCTCACCTGTAAGACAAATATCAGGAAAACTTTAAGACCCAAACGGTCCCCGAAATCATATGGTCATCATCCTTCACCGATGTGGAAAGCAACGGGAAGCTACCACACCTGCAATTCCCTAGTAAAGCTGCTGGCATAGCATGAAAATGCTATGATTGCAATGAAGAACCTGCCTTCGGGCAGAATTACTATGGATGGATATTTAAGAATTTTTGCGGCTTTTGCTCTTACCCTCATTATGAGTGTATAACTTAACAGCTTTATAGTATCAAGTTATAGTAAAAAAAGAGTAGATTTTTGTTTTGTCTAATGCCACAAGGTCGTCTTTTATGACATTTCTGGCTTTCTCCCTTAGTATTGGCAGAATTGTCTTCTTCTTCTTCCTTCCAAGTATTAGACCAAGGCCTGTTACGATCCTATAGAAAATTTTTCCTTATAGGAAATTCTCGTATAAGACTTGGAAGCATAATAATATGTTAATCCATTTAAATTGGGGCACCTGGAAGGCAGAGTTACGTTACCCCGACGGTATGATGGATGATAAATTATAAGCGCCACGAGAATTCTTAACCTAAACTTAACCTGAATTCCAGATCATGGACAACCATAGGAATAATTCTCTTTAATGAAAAATTCCTATGGTTTGACCGGGAATCGAACCCGGGACCTCATGAACAGTAGTCAGCACCGCTGACCACTAGCCCATGAGGCTGGTCA
This sequence comes from Diploptera punctata, assembly GCA_030220185.1. Lineage (NCBI taxonomy): Eukaryota > Metazoa > Arthropoda > Insecta > Blattodea > Blaberidae > Diploptera > Diploptera punctata. The sequence continues at coordinate 2,857,196 of JASPKZ010008379.1, read as the reverse complement.
CGAGTAGAATATATATATCATCATCATCACTCCAGGGATTAGGCAATTGCCCGTTCCGACTTCATACTGCATCAGCCCAACATCTTCTAGGTCATGGAGAATATATATATGGCATGAAAATAAAAAAATAAATTTCTGAACCGGGATTTGAACACAGAACCACTAACTTGGTACATTAGTGCGCTATGAGTTACGCTATACAAAGGAAAAATAAAGGTTTGTAGTGCTAGGATGCCTGGATAGCATAACTCATAGGGCACTAACATACAAAGTTAGAGATCCTGGGTTCAAATTTCGGTTCAGGCATTACTTTTTCTTTTCATGTCATATTTTGGCCTTCATTGCTAAATGTCAAAATTTAATTATAACATTGAAAAAAAAAATATATATATATAAAATCATTTTCTCGAAAAAATAAATTAAATATTGCAAGTAACTGAAAAATCTTAAAAGTTGTGTTTGTCTAAACATTACCTTCTAAATATAGGTCTGTTTTGGATATATGTGGTAAATTTTTAATTCTTCTGAAATGGAAATTCTCCTTTCAAATACATGTTTTATAGTAAGGTTCTATATAGAAATTGTTTAATTAGATACACAATTTTACACATTTTATTATAAGAAAGTTTTAAAATCTGTTATAATTTCATGGTGTGATAGGCCTAGAAGGCTCTTGGTCTACTAAGCAGGCTGCTGGCATCACATCCATGTGTCATGTACGGAGTAGTTGGCCATTTAGTTGGTCATATAAACTGTACAAGTGTGTCCTGTGGTCACGTCAAGTCCTCAACCCATTATAGTTGGTTTTCTCAATCTGGAGCTGCTATTTATTGTAGCTATCCAAATTCCTCACAATGTTGGATGGATGCAGGTCCCATACTAAGCGAAATTTCACGAGAAAATATTTTCCTCTATGAAGATTTGAACCAGCACATGTCACATAGCTCTGCACCAAGGATGATGCGACAGATAATTTGACTCCATGCAAGACTAACTTGTTTAATTCTTTTAATGTTATAAACTTGAAAGATATATCTTTTATTAATTTTGAAAATGTAAAAAAAAATAATGAGCAACTTCTGAATTGCAGAAAAAAGTCATACTGCTCATTACAAATCTTAAATTTAACATATAAAAATATGTTCCCTAATAATTATAAAATATTTTTATGTGGAAATAAAATGTATATGTATCATTAGTGTTACATTACTACTTTTTTTTAAACACGTGATATAAAAAACTCTTCCTGATCTAAAAAAAATCTGAAAGTACAATTATAGGGAAATTTGGGTATGTGGACCCTTCTGTTTGAGTGAATCCTGTTAAAACTTCTTTAATTCGTGCTGCCCTCGAACAGAAAATATTTAACTTCTTCCCCTCATCAACTTTGATGGGTTCAAGGCCAGTTTCTTTTATTCTTCGTGTGAAGAAGGGTTTATTTGTGATATTTATGAAAATGACAACTTTAAAAGTTTTTCAAGCTAAGAATCAATTCTTAATTTCTACTACTGAATATTACAAATGTTGAAAAACTCCTAAATATATTATGTAGATACTGTTTTAATATACTGACGGGTTCGGTTTGATATTATGTGACGTGGTGGCTGTATAAAATAATTAAACATAACAAAGGAATTTGGTTAATGTGGACCCTTCACGAGAACTTGGATCCACTTTACATGAATATGTATATTTTATCAATGAGGATGCTATCTGTAAAAACCATTCATTTAATTAATTTTATTTAATATCCTTGTAATTTTACTAACCCCAAAGACTGTCACTTTCTGCAGTTGAATGGCATGTTAATGTTATAATCAACAATAATTTTTCAAATCATTAAATAAATATTAACACTTTTTAATTATGATCAGTCATAAATATTTAAAGAAATAAATTGAGTCAGTACAATGCTATTTCATAGTTACAACACTAATGATAATCACTGTAATTAAACAAAATCCAATACCTTAATGAAAAAAAGAAAAACAACAAATTCAAAACAGGGGTCCATATTACACAAAGTTTCCTTATATGTTGAATTCAGTACAAAAAGAACACTCGTAGTCAGGTAATTTAATTCTTGTGGGAAAAATGTATTTTGTTGACCAGTTTTATTATATTTAAATATATCTAATAAATTATATGACAATGAAATGTAAGATTCAGATGTAAAGCTTCAAGTTCATTAAGCCTTCATCATTCTCTCTCAACAGCCTTCTCCTTTGCCAACTTGTGTTTTATTTTGGGTGATTTTCTCACATGCTAATGTATGTACATACTCATCACAATTTTATGCGAAACATTGCTAACTGATCGCAGTTGTCTAAATGAAATAAACATGACATCCAAGAAATTCCAGAAATTACAAGAAATAGTTTCTTAATCAATAATGTTAAAAACATATTTTCAATAAGACATTCCTTAAATAGGTTCAAAAATTTTGTCTGACCTTAAAAGAGTTGTAATGCCAATCCTCGTGATGCCACAGTTTGATTATTGTGATATTTTACTAACAGCCATTAACAATAACGAACTAACACAAACTGCAATGTATTCCTTATATATGTATCAGATACCAGTGTATATATTCAATTTCATATATACCTTATTTCTTCATCCTTCTAAGAAATATCCTGGTTACATTTCCACGAGATAGAAAAATTCATTCTCTTACTCTGATATTCAAAACTATACTGTACATATTCTACATCAAGCTACTTTTCTTTTCATTTTCATCTCCCATCCTTCAATCACAATTTGAGTATATGATCATAACAGGACCTGCTACCTAACATCCCTTATAACAATACCTCCCATTGCTCTAGTTCCTATACCATAATCACTGCTAGTCTCTGTAACTCTCAACCAGAAGAGATAAGGGATATCTGGATGGAATTACTTAGTTTAAAAAATAAAATAAATCTCTTTCTTTTGTAATTGGTCTCTCAGCAGATTAATTGATGGTTTCTAACCTTTCATTTCTATAAATATTTATTTATGATCTTATGTAATTTTTCTGTATTTAACATTTTTTTTCACTTTAACTAGATGATGCCATTTCTGGTTTTCCTCAATTGTCAAGGTAAATGCTGGGTTGGACATTCATCACATTTATCATTCTACAGCACCATTAATAAAAAATCAGCGCTTTTATACACAAAATACACAAAACTATAGAAATACACACCCTATAGCATACACCTAAAGTCCCTAGATGTAGTATAACCTTGGATGTTTAAGAATATATAAATAAGAATGAAATTAAAATAATACATAAACTTTGTCACTTTGAATCACCAGAATAAAATTGCTATAATATCAAGATCTGATGAATTTATTTACTCATATGCTATAGATGGCTATCAAGAACATAGATATGCTCACTTCAACCATATATTGCTTCCTTAATTTAGTTAAATAACTATATGGCTTATGGAATTTGCAAGTTCAATGTCACATCCAAATATAATCCTCCCATCTGCAATGGACTTCCTCATGCTCTTTTCTCTAAGAGTTTCCCAATAAAAATTTTGAAAGCATTTCTATCATCACCCTTTCAAGCTACATGATAAATCACATCTCAATTTCCTAGATTTAATAATCCTGACAACCACTGTGGTCTCAAGGTCGAGTGCTGCCTTGTCGCACAGCAGACCGAAGTTCAATCCTCGGTCAGAATACATTTCCTGGGTGAGATTTTTTTGGGATATTTTCTCACCTGCAAGACAACTTAAAGGCCTAAACAGTCCCTAAAAACCATCTGGCCATCATTATCATAAGTAATGCCACAAGTGATTTCCAAATTATCGATAAATTCACGACTCACGAAGTGAGGAGAGAATTTATCTAGAGAATTTAGAAATCAAGAGTGGCATTTGTTAGGACTATTTAACGAATAAAATTAAGCTGTTTACTCACAAATCATTATTTAACTATAGTTATTTTTATATATTTATATATTTAATGTAAACGGCGATGTTTGAAAACAAATGAGAAACGATAGGTACGCTTCATCTGCTTCTTTTGTTTATCACTACAACCAGATCATACTATTTATTGCCAAAGGAACGCAATATTGTAAGTGGAGAAAAAATGAAACACATCAAACTGTATATTAATTCATTTCTGATGTTGTATGATGTAAATATGACAATTATATTTTTCTGGATTATTACCTGGGAAAAAATACATTTATGAAAGTGCAAACAGTGGTTTCTTTTTTTTTGGTGGTATAATAAATTGCTACAAATGTTTTTATATTAACTCCTGCAAGCTCCTCAGTCACTGCAAAATAATGGTCAGACCTGTTCAGAATATTAAGCGGTAGCAGTTTTCTTTAATATGGTAAATTTAACACTCATAAATATTTCGTGAAACATGACTCTGATTGGATGTAAAACAGAAATCATTGAAACGTGATTGGTCGTTGACTCCCATTTGGGGCATGAGTTAAATAGTCATCATTATTATATTCACCTCATTAGACTAAGTGTAGGATTAGGCCTCTCCTGGAGCATCATTATCATCATCATCATTGCCTCTCATAATATCAGGGCAGCATAATCCACCTTCCAGGTACCCCCAACCTCAGAAGTAGGTTACAAGTACACCAATGCCAGGAGAGAATATCAAAAATGTCATAGTGACAATCTTATGGCAATGAATAAAAAAAAGTATTAAGATAATGATGTAAATTATGGAGTTGGTTGTTATCATCATTCTCAACCATTATGGGATCAAATATTTGTATTGCTCAATGGCAGTTAGTGGATTGATAACATGATGGGGCTGTCATAAATATATTATAATTGAGGTGTCTTGAAACCCAAGAGTTAAGAGCATTTTTTTTGTCAATGCACCTGAAGTCAAACTTAATGACTTGGAGTGCTAATTATTTTAAAGGACAAGAGAGATATGCTATAAAATGTAAGGGTGCTGAGTTTATAATAAGAGGATATTATCTTTTCTTCATATCCCCAAGGGTCTATAGTGATATCACTTTTACCCATAGACTCACATGAATCTTCCCAGGTTAATAAGAGCTGATTGTCATGGTAATGACACACTTTTCAGGTATACAACATTTTCATTCAGACATTTTCTTGACTTGGTCAGCCACATCCAAAACTAAAACAAACTCCATGGCCTAGAAGACTCTTGGCCTATCAGCTGGTAGCTGGTCTCACATAAAAATATGTTAATCATCCCGCCATGTACAGGAGACAGTCAGCATTTCGGGTTCACAGCCACATCCTTGGATCTTAATTTGCTACAAAACTATCTTAAACAAGCTGTATTATTAGCAATGTAACTGAACAAAAAATTAATTCAGTAAACATATAGATAAAAAAATAATAACTAAAGTGCAAATAAATTTTAATAAATAAATGCATATCCATTCAATCTCTTCCATATAAAATCCTAACAACCAACTATAAAATAGTTACTGAACATGACTACCTATAAAAAATCTATACAAGATTGGCATGGTCTGCATCTCAATCTTCCTACTATATAAAGAAGCATAGATGGACACTGTCCATCTAATAAATGTGGCAATAACAGGATGAGGCAGTGAAAGAAAAAGGATAATGAGATACAGCATGTTTAATATTTCATTGATCTGAAATCTAATATTGACAATGTGATTACAGGGTAAAAGATGAAAGTAAGCTGACAGATATCTAGTGTTAGAGGTGTGAATAATTTGGAATAGAAGAGTAAGATAATGCAATGTTCTTCTGTTACTCAGCTGGAAACAAGACAGTGATTCAATAGAACACGAAACATGGTTTTAACTTTGGATATTAATGATTTTCAATAAATATAATGTTGAACTAAAGTTTAGTAATATATAAAGGGAACATTTTTAACAGCAAAAGAATTCATTATAATCATGATAAAATAATAATGACCTTGTGAAAAAACTAACACATATTCTAAAAGAAAAGTGGTACAAATTAAATTTGTATTTTTCTTTAGTGTTTAGCAAAGGATGGAATAGAGACAGGAATGCTAGAAGCTGGACATCTGCCCATTTCTGAATACAAGCTTGCCATAAATAGTTTCATGTATCCCCAACTAAAATTGAGGAACAAAATCCAAACTAATCTTGAAAGAGTATAGAGTAATAAAAATGCATATCTATTTATGAATTACATACACAATATGTCCCATTTCTAACATAAATTACTACATATATACAAGCAGCGTATGGTTAAGGGAATGTGTTATATGCTGGAGGTCATGGGTTTAAGTCCCGATGGGGTAAGGACTTTTAAAATTGCCATATCTTTTGGCAACACCATAGCCCTGAGGTATTCACAGCTTCTATTGGAAATGAGTACCAATGTTTGAGGGCAAAGGCAGTCATCATGCAGAGATGACAATCCAGATGACACCTCTTGCCAATTATCTAGAAAGGTGGGAACCATAACCTACCACCACCCCAAGGCTTCCTAAACCCTGTAGTAGAAACCACTTCACCTTTACTTTACATACAATTTTGTACAGATTATGTAATTATTTATAAAAAACTTTGAATTTGGATGACAATTTTGTACAGTTTATGTAATTATTTATAAAAAACTTTGAATTTGGATGACTATAATGGAATAGTGGTTCTCAGTAGAAACATGATGAAAGGTGATATAGTATATTATTGAAAATTAAAAAAAAAAGATCAAACATCGTAAAGAGACGAGAAAAAAAAAAACTCTTCAAATAAAGATGTTCTATTGCCACCCATTGCACTTTTCATGTTTCAGGTTCTGAAATAGGTAGATAGATGATATTACATAGTCTATTTTCAACTTATGCACCTCTTTGGCAGACCACTTTAAGTAGATGAACTGTAGATCTACTTATATTGCATACAGAAAGTATATGTTTTAAGTGTTTGTGCATAGTGTACGTGTGTTGTGAAGGGATGATGATGATGAGATGGGAGAAGGTAAAATCCAGTGTCACAATGTACCCTACGTATTTCTGTTGGAAAGCACAAGGGGACCACCAGACTTAATGTCCCCATTTGATGAACAAATAACTATCAACAACACCATATGCCTTATCAACTTATGTACTGCAGAAAATTTTGGAATTTAATCCAGGTATCTAGTGATTAAAAGTGTACACCATCATCCTTCCTAGTCCCCAGATTGAAAATTTTAGAAATAAAAATTTCCAATCCTGCTATGTATCGAGCCTGGACTTGCTAGTCAGGAAGCAAGTACATGAGTTAGCACAGTACTCTAACACTTCAAATGTAATTATTTACATAAAAACAACTTGATTTTAATAATTTTCTTATAATGGCAATTTTATATTTTGTAGAAATAAAATAAAACAAACTAAAAAATAAAATGAAAATTCTGTGTTTGTATGCATATTTGTTTGCTTGTTGCTCATTTATTACCTTCTCTTTCAAAAATTACATCTATTACCAAGAAAACATTATACCATGGAAGTTCCTTCTGCACATATTACAAGCTTTATGGCACTATATACAATTACTGAAAAATGTCAAGTTGAGGAGAATATAAAGAAAATATATTTGTTACAATGGTTTGGACATGTGAAGAGGATGAATGAAGATAGATTGCCAGTTAGGAGTTTGGAGTGGATACCAAATCAGATGAAAGAAGAGGAGACCTAAGAAGACATCCATCCATCCAATGGCTGATTGGCTCAAATTCGAGCTTTGGCCTCCCTTAATTTCTGCCTCCAATCATTTCTATTTTGCACAGCAAGCCTCCAGTTGTGACACTTAAGTAGGTTTGCAGCATCTTCCTTAATACCATCCTCCCATCGTTTTTTTCGGTCTTCCAACCCGTCTATTCCCCATAAAACTTGCTGTAAGCACATTTTTTGGTGCTCGGTCTGTTGAGAGCCTTTGTACATGGCCAGCCCATTCTAATTTCTTTAACTTAATAAAACTGACAAGGTCAGGTTCATTGTATTTGTCATACAGTTCTTTGTTGTATCGTATTCTCCACTGACCACTAATATTTATCAGTCCAAATATTTTCCTGAGTACTTTTTTTTCAAAATTATTTAGGGCTACCTCTGATCTTTTAGTGAGGCACCATGTCTCACTACCATAGATCAGAACTGTTCTTATTAAAACTTTATATAGCCTTATTTTACTTGCTAAGTGTATGTTATTACCCTTCATTATTTTACGAAGTGAGTAATAAGCTTTGTTGGCCAGTTTCAGTCTTTGGTACTTCAATGTGTTGGTCATTATTATCTGTAATACATGAGCCAATATAGTTAAAATTTTTCACAATGTTAAAACCTAATTCTCTTATGCTATTAGATTGCTGTTCTGTCGTTGGTTTAACACCTGTACGTATCATAAACTTGTGTTTTCTGCATGTTAATTTGTAGGCCTATATCTTCTGTGGCTGCTTTAAATTCTGTATAAAATTCTTGAATGGCTTTGTTACTTCTGCTTAAGAGACATATGTCATCTGCATACCCTATTATCTGTGTAGTGTGATATTCTAGGGTCTCTTTAGTGTTCACTGATAGCTTTCTAATGGCATATTCAAGATCCAAATTAAACAAAGCATGGGGCCAGCCCATCACCCTGTTTGAGTCCTTGCTCAATCTTAAAATATTCTGTAAGTTGTGCCTGTATCTTAACTTGAGCCGTTGTGTCAGTCATGGTAAAGAAGACATGGATAGAGGGAATTATGAATTTGATGAAGGACAAGGGAATGTAGGATGGTACTGGAAGGATAGAGATGAATGGAGGAAGAGAATCAAAACTTAATATTGGGTATAGGAAGATATTGTATACATTTAAAATCTGTTACATAAAATAAAAATTATATACCTTGCCTATTACCAATTTGTTTTTAATATTTCTTTATATAGCATGTTTGACTGTAATTCATTATGATGATTTGAATCATTATGAGAAGCTAAAATATTTTATATATTTAGCAATCTCTCCAAGTACGTATTTGCAAAAAATTACATGCTTCTAAGTTTTATAGATCTACTCACATTGAACCTTCTTCCTTATATTATGTCATCCTCGAGGCTATAATTTGATTTACAGTATACTATCATAATTTTTTTTAATTTTCAGGAGTAAATTTATGATGTTTGTCAGATAATGAGTTTGTATGCAGAGAAGGATCTCTCGACATCCACAGATGTTATTGGACAATATTTATAAGCACTAACAAGCTCAGGAGGAATTTCATCTGAAAGCTCTATACTGTTACTTTGGAGATACTTGTTAACAGAGAATAAAATATTAAAATTGAGATTTCTTTGTAGTACACTGGAGAGTTTTACACTCAATATTTCTTCATATTTTGGAGAGGCACGCTGAAGTTTACTTTTCACTTCCTCAAAGATTGATATAGACGCATGAAGAGACAAACCACACATTTCCAGTTGTGGTATTGCATGAGGTATAATTTTGAAATGTGTTTTTATAATAGCCTGGTCCTCTGCAATGTTTCAATTTTTAAAGTGTTTTGTGAATGTTTAATTGCCAAAGAATCATTTGGATTTAGACTGCAAACTTCTTTAACTACACTGAAATTGTCAGCATAAGAGAGAGCAGCACTTATCCTTGTACTCCAGCAGGTAAGAATTGATTCAGGGAGTAGAGGATGTTCTGGGAGTTTTTCCTTATAAGCATATACTCGGACAAGGTATTTTACAAAGACCGTCATCATAGTAGAAATTAAGGTATCTACTTCAGGAAACTGTTCCCGAATGACTTATGTTAGCCTTTGAAGCCCATGAACAATACATGTAATGTGGATTAAATGGGGATAAAATATTTTCAGAGATGAAGCAGCTCGCAGCATGTAGACTGCAGCATCTAAAAGTAAAACCCGAAATTTATGTTCATTGCCTCCTTTTGGCCATAATATTCTTAAAGCATCATTCACAAAGTGAGCAATGGTGGAACTATTAGTTTTCTCTAAGACCGTAGAAGTAATAAAAAATGGTCTTTCCGCTCGTCTTCACTGAGTTTACCCATTAGAAAATTTTCTATGCGGCATCCACATGAGTCAATAGTTTCATCTACACACACCCCATATAAGCTAATCTTCCAAATTATTTTGGATTTCTTTAATTGTTGCATGGTAACAGTATTTAAGATAGTTTTTCCTGAGGATTGATTCATTTGGAATGTTTTTTTTTACAATATTTATCTAGGAAATTCTGCAATGTGGAATTGCTAAGTGAATTCCACGATATAATTGCTGCAATTTAGCACGTGGCATAAATCACTAGAAAATTTGTTTCTTTTTCAAATTAGATTAAAGAGGGGATTTGCTGTGTCAATAATGTTTGCATCAAGGAACTTCGTTTCTTTTTAGCTGCAAGATGTTGATTCGTAGTTGAATGCTGACTTAACTGAATTTTTTTCTCACATGCAATTTGTTTATTGCACATTTGACAAAAAATTAATTTTCCATTTGTAGTTTAATCCACAGGTCCACAGTCCTGATCCCACTGTCTTGAAAGCTCACTTTTAGTACATTTACTGAATTTTGGCATTACAACATGCACGTGAGACAAACCGTAATTTAACAGTAGAATGAAATTCTGACTACAGATAGCAGGCCCTGATTGCACTGTGCAGGGAATCTGACTGGGAAACATCAATATATCACATCAAGTTAAGACTTGTACACTAGAGACTCAATATGGATTGCCTCGCTTGTATGGAGAACGGCATGTTATATAAAAATTGAAAATTCTTTGGACAGACTCTTCAAACGTTGGATTGAGACCGTAACAGACCACTACATCTATCACATGAAAGGAAGAAGAAGAAGAAGAAGAAATTGAAAAGTATTTATATCAATTTATAAAATATGAATCAATACTATAAGAACGTTTGATATATGCACAAACATGCCAGAATCATGAAAAATGCAACAGTACCCTAAATATGAAAACATATGCACCATAAAACTTTACATTTGGAAAGAGGTGAACCTAAAATGTACACCAAACTTTGTTTCCATATCATATATGAAAGCAAAAAAAAAAAAAAAAAAATAAAATAAAATAAAAAATAAATAAAATAAAATAAAATAATAATAATAATAATAATAATAATAATAATAATAATATGCATTTCCATATAAATCCAATATCTACTTATGAGACAACCTAATATAATAAAGCTTTAAATAAAGCATGAGTTAAAAGATGAAAAAAGCTAATCTTGCAAATCCCAAAGTTAAGATTCTTATTATTAATACATTCATTTATATGGGACAATAACAGTTCCTATGGCACATGATTATTTAGACAGGAAGATATAGTAGGTAACAGGTTAACAGGATATAAAATGAGATTCAAAACACTGATAGTAGGTCATTACTGTACATGTGTACATCTGTTTCAACTCAATATCAATACAGGTCACAGGTCATGACACCAAGATAATTACTCATATAATAAATTATTCAAAGTCATTGACTTCATAAATAAACAGATAAAAGTGTAGATTACATTTTAATAAGCTTATTAGTATTAAATAAAATAATCTGGCATGAAATATTAGATTTGTATACAATAACTGCCTGTTATAAAAATATACATACTACTCATAAAACCTCCCATGTGGGTGAATGGTTTAAAAATAGTCCAATGTAGTTCATGCAAGTTGTTAAAAGTAGCTAAAATGAATATTCAACAGTTGAGATTTGTTTCACAAACATAAAAATATGTGTCACAAGTAAAAAGAATGTGTCAGATTTGTACCTTACTGGTATTTGAAAGAAGTGAACTTGTACTAATATAAATGAAAGAGAAAAGTTATGATATGGCAGTGGCGGCAGAATCAAATAATAGTGGTAGTTCTTAAAAAATAAAATATAACATATTATAATGTTTATCATTAATACTGTAGATGTTTTCAAGCTGATTTTAGTAATTAAAATCCAATATTTAATGAACTTAATATTAATTAAAACAGCTTAGATTGTAGAGCAGTGTTATCATATTTTAAATTCTAAGAGAAAGCAGTAAATACACTCCACACATGTCTCAACAATCCTGTGTTTGCAAGAATGCTTTAACATAAATCGCTGCTTACAGCCAGATTTTACAAAGGGGAGGCAGGATGCATGCACATGAAAAACAAAGATTTGTTCTGTTCAAGTCATAAGAGATTTGCAACCCTCATTCTATATGATCCATTTCACAGCACATTCTATGTTGGAAATGCAGTGCAATCCATATAAACCTCAACCATTTTAATAGGCCATAATTTCTCTCTGAAAACTCGTAGAAATGTGAAATTTGTTTTAATGACCTCAGTGGCTCAGGGAGAATCGACAACAATCAATCAATGCCATCTGTGGACTATATTGTTGATTTCGATGGAAATTACGGTTATTTTCATGGCATTGTAGACAGTCTTTAGTTTGCAGTCATAACAGCAACATGCAGTACTCACTTCGAGAGTGTGTTTTCATTGTGAAAACATATTGGAAGACAAATTCCTTGGTAACAACACAACAGGAATTTCAAAGAGAATTTAATATACGGGATGTTCCGACAAAGGTAACAATTTCATCGCTAGCAAGAAAACTGGAGACAACTGGTATGCTCGTTAGTGAGAATGGAAAACATAGACCACGATTGAGTGCAGAAACTATTAATAATGTTCGAAGAAGGCTAGTGAACTCTCCACACAAATTGTTGCGTTGATTGAGCCAGGAATCAGGCTATTCACATGGCACATGCTATATAGCTGCGAAAAAAAATGGGATTATGACCATACAGAGTACATATGGTGCAACTACTAAAAGAAGCAAATTATGAAAAACAAATCCGTTATTGTCGATGGTTTCAGGATTTTCTTATTCCATGTCCAAACATTCTCTCCATAATGTGCTTTACAGATGAGGCATGTTTTCATCTGTCAGGCTACATAAACACTAGATATTGGGCTGCTATAATCCCCCTGTATGATCCACAAAACATCCACTGCATGATGAAAAGGTTGGAGTATGGTGCACGGTGTCAGCTTCCAGGATCGTTGGTCTCATTTTCTGTTTTATATGACTGTAGACACTGAAGTTTATACGGGTATCTTCAATACATTTGTGGAGCAGCTGGATGATATCGAATTGAGAGAAGGTTATTTCCAGCAAGATGGAGAAACATGCCATACATCTAATGCCTCCATCATGGCCCTTGTAACCGGTTTCTGTGATAATCAAATAATCTCAAGTCTGTGGCCCCCCAGATCCCCTGACCTAACCTCACCAGATTTTTTCTTGTGGGAGTATCTAAAAAATAGAGTGTACAAGAATAGGCCTTGGACAATTTATGATCTCAAGCAATCCATTCAAAACAAAATAAGCAACATTGGCGAGGATACTCTCCATAGAACTTCACAGAATATGGTGAAACAAGTGCAAATATGTACAGATGCTAGCGGAGGTGGAGAACACTTCCAACATTTGCTCTGAGAGGTAAACAGTGTAATGTAATCTCCCAATTGTATATTATATTCTCCCTAAGTTGCACATGTGTCCTATTATTGGTTCAAGACTTATGGCTCCTTAAAATGGTTCAGATTTATATGGATCACACTGTAACATTTGAGTTTAAAAATATAACATTTTTTTACATCTTAATACTTACATAATAAGTTATATTTAAAGAGAAAAATATACACTCCCCAGTCTAATTGGTACTGATGTCGGCAAATAATTTAGCAATAATAATAATCAGTACCAATTAGCATGCTGAGAATGAAACATGTTTTTGAAGGGCCTTCATGATTAATAATTTAACAAGGTTTTTTGATTAAAAATCAATTCTAATTGAGGAAGACGGATAGAATAAAAGGTACTATATTTTTATTTATAACATTTTATTACATAACCTCAAATGTGATAACAATGAACATTAAGAATATTGAAGAAAGGCGAAGTAGAGAAATCTGCATTAGCTGCCCATGCACGGTCGAAAAATATCTTATTGAAAGGAAGGTTAAATTATTGAAACAAATAGAAAAACCCAAAGAACTCATTGTTTGGGAAAAAATCTACATTCAAAAAAAAAAAAAAAGAAGAAATTAATGATCTTTGAAGTTCCCATGGAAAATTATTTGATTTTGAGGTTTTTCAATCTACCAACAGAGGGAGCAAGAGATGGCTCTTCAAGACAACAACGGTCGTCAAAATACTGATGATGAAACTGATTAAAGTTTTGAAACTAGTCTAAAGAAGAAGAAGAATATGAGGTGAGTGATAAAAGTTTATCAAAATAAATGATAACATAATTTACTACCTCATATAGAAGATTTTCAAATATAGAGAAGAACAAACAAACCAAATTCTGAGTATTTCAAAACATTTATATTTCTAAGTGTGATTAATATGCTCTCACTTAATGGTAGCTACTTATATTCTACATAAAATGGTTCATATAAAGTGAAACTTCTGGCAACATGAAAAGTTTACTGAATCACTTGATGTACTGACTCAAACCATTAACTCAAACAGGATCCAGACAGATATTCTTTGTTATGAAAAACAGCTAGTTTGCTGAGTCAGATGCTAACATTAGAACTTTGTAAGCTGCAACAGAACTTCCTACTTCCCATAACATTCTGCTCCAAAATATTTACAGCCTGTATTAAATGTAATTTCACTGTTCTTATAAATGACAATAATAATTATGGATAATGATAATCAGCTGATTGGAATTTAAGATTTCAAAGCTATTTAAAAATTCTTGTATGATATTAAGATAACTAACTGGCACTATCGATCCCAGAGGTCTATGTCTATATAGACATAAACTCTCCATACATCTTTAAACTCCAAGGCATAATAGGCCTAGAAGGCTCTTGTATGCTGGCCTCACTTCCACTTTTGTAATTACAGAGGGAGACGATTATTTAGGCAGAATAGGGGTGCCATGTGGTCAGCACATCTAGTCCCCCAACCATTATATTAGATTTTCTCAACCTTGAGCTACTACTTATTGTAGCTACCCAAATTTCTCATGATGCTGGATAGGCATCAATCTCATACTGACTGAAATTCCATCACAATTTTTTTTTCCCCATGGGGACTCGAACTAAAGCAGGTCCTGTAGCTCTGCACCAACCAAAGATGTCTTAAACCATTTGGTTATGACACGGGAGTCGATATATCCCTAACCTGCACTAATGTTTTCCATGAGTGTATGTTTAAGTGTTTGTGTGTAGTGTGAAAAGTGATAATGATGAAGAAAAGGGAGAAAGTGAAACTCATGCTGGCATGTGACCTACTTCCATCAAAAGACACTATTTGCTTAATGTTCCAATCCAATGGATGAATTGGTATCAATAGTATCACATGTCTCAACAAATGTACTGTGGAGAGATATGGAATTTAAATTAGTATCTGGTGCACAATCTAGTTAATAGTGAGTGGAGAACATATTTTCAACGACTCACCTCATATAATTTCAAATTTCTTTGATACCGGCGGTTTAAGACAATATCTTGTCCCTATTCAGTCATAGCTTCCAAATGATCAGTGGTCGTTAAAAATATGTTATCCACTCACTATTAATGATATAACCTCATAATGTTTACTTCCCAATATTAATTTAAATATAGCACAATCTAGTGTTTAAAAACTGTACTCCACCATCCTTCTTAGCTACAAGATTGAACATTTTAGAATTAAACATATCAATAAAAATAACAGCTCTGTTTAAGCTAACAAATGACCGTGACTATTTGAATAACATCTCAACAAAATAGGAAATACAACAAAAAAATAAATAAATAAAGTCAACATCCAGCCAATAGAAACAGACAAAATTAAAATTTCCAATCCTGCCAAGAATCAAACCTGCAACCCCTAGTCAGGAGGCAGGCATGCTCTCACCTAAGCTAGTACGGCAGATTACAGAATCTAAAAAAATGAATAAATAAACAAACATTTAAAAACGTAGGGCAAAATATAAAATTATTTATAGAAGTTTCTTGTATAAGCACTCTAGAACTCAGTAGTTGGCATGGTTCATCTCAGCTATAAGATATGACTGACACATTCATAAGTAAATACTTCTGACTTGCCTGTTATATTTTAATACACAAAATAAAAGTTTGATATGTTACAAACCAAGAGAAATAGTAGATGCACAGAAGTACCTAATAATCACTAAATAAAATATAATAAAACTGTTTGTTAATATGATACTCTTATCTAATTAAATTTTATGTAATGGTTATATATTTAATAATATTTTATTTATTCTGGACTTTTTCTTCTACTCAATTAGCACAAATATACAAAATATAGATTAATCCATCCATGGTAATTCTGCCTGAGGGCAGGTCTTTCACTGCAATCATACTATTTTCATGCTATGCTTTGCAGCTTTACTAGGGAATTGTAGGTGTGGTAGCTTCCCGTTGCTTTCCACACCAGTGAAGGATGATGATGATGATAATGATAAGGCTGATGATGATGACGATGATGGCCATATGATTTCGAGGACCATTTGGGCCTTGAAGTTTTCCTGGCATTTGTCTTATGGGTGAGGAAAAACCCTGATAAAAACCTCACCCAGAAAAACTGTCCCGACCAGGGATCGAACCCGGGCCCACTGCGTGACAAGGCAGCACACTACCTCGAGACCACAGCTGTGGACTATATAGATTTAAGTTGTTAATAATTATAATTATATTATTATTATTATTTAATTATACAGGCACCAACAATTAATACATACACATTACATAGTTGAGCACCAAGACAGGAATTTTCCAGATGTGGGAAGCGGAAATAGTATATGATGTGGAGTGATGATAGTATATGATGTGAAGTCGTATGTTGAGGTATATTATGCAAGAGTTTGTGATGCAATAGTATGTTAAATAACTGGAAGATAAATACCGGAAACAAAAGGCTAAATATTTTGTAGTTGAAATATGAAAAAATCCTAAATAGAACTTATCTTTTTTTTTGTGCAATGTCTTTTATGACATTTCTGGCTTCCTCCCCTGGCATTAGGAGAATTGTAATCCATTTCTTAATACCCTAATGATATGATGGGTGATAAATGATAATGAAGCACCAGGAGAATAAGGAATTATAAAATTCCTCATATTTTGTAAGTGCAAAGTAAATAAAACTTCTGCTTAACATTATTAAAGTCTTATTAATCTTAGTATTTTATTTAAAGGCTCTCCTTAACAACTCTAGTCATTAGCATCACAATTTGTGAAATGACCAAAAAAATGTTTCTAAGTAGCCCATTATTTCTGGTTTGTGTTACTTCCCACTGCAAATTTGATTAAATTCTTTTATAATTTTACAAGCCTTAAATCTACAACATGGAACCCATGGTCATAGGCCTACTTCCCTTCCGAAGGAAACCATCTCAAGATTTTTATACCCTTAAAAACCAAATTATATACCAATGGTTACCCCCTGGAAGAAATAAACGTGGCAGACCAAGATGGAAATGGAAAACTTATGTCAGAACTATAATGGATGATAGGAATTTGGAAGAAGGAGATTGGAATGATAGAAATAAATGGAAACTGAAGACGGCAAACCTATAAGTGGGGGAAAGCTGAAGAAGAAGAGAAAAACCAAATGACTCTGGCCAGGTATGAACCTGCAAATCTCAGAACCAAAGGTGAGCTGGTAACCACTAGACCATCTACTTAACATTACATAGTAAACTGTATAAACTATATAAGAGAGTAATTTTGATAAATGCTAGAAACAAGTCACAGAGAAAATGAATAATCTTGATCTCATAAATATAATTTAGTTGAAATCAGCAGCAAATAATGTACACAGACAGAGGAATCATGTTAACAAATTAACTAACTAACTCACTGGCACTATCGAACCCATAGGTTCATGGCTGCACAGGCATAAGCTCTCCATATATCTCTATCTTGAGCCAATGTTTTCCAATCATCACCTGTATAATCTACTTCCCTCAAATCATAGTTAATGTTATTCTCCCACCTCATTCTTGGTCTACCAACTGGGCATTTTCCCTCTTTTTCCTACAAGAAGCTTCCATGCAAGTCTTTCATTCCCCACTCGTGCCACATGAACTGCCCATCGCAGTCTATGAGACTTAACTGTTCTCATTATATCTGGCTTCCTATAAAGACCATGTAATTCACTGTTGGAATCATGTTAACACTGCCCACAATTCTTACAGTTTTTTAGAATTTTTAAAAATTGTATTTCAGGATTGTTTCTGTTATTTACACAGGTATCCCTCAACCAAACCAAATATTATTTTAGCTGAAATAAGTTATATTTCGTGCATGTTAATTATCATTATTAGTCAGGCTGCAAGATATACTCAGCAGCTTTAAGCACTTCTTCATGCATATTGTCAGTGATCTCTATATCTGACAATGCTTTAGTTGATGGTACAGATACATAGCAAACTATACTCCCATTCCAACCTTCCCTTAGCCATGGATAAAGCAGAGAGTGAGAATTTGACCATGTTAGTAAATAGGAACACTTGCTTATAAGAGAATAAAATTTTTGTACTCATATATTTAAGTAAATCAAAATATGTGAATATGAGTGTATCATAGACCAATTGTTAAAATAATCATTTAACAGTAGAAATCACAGTTAAAAAAAAGACATAATTAAAAAATTTAGATCTGCTCCTTCTCTGAATTTAATTACAGAAACAAATGTGACTGCTATCAGTTTTAACTTTCAACAATCATGCTCAACTACTCGATTATGTTATACACACTCTAAATGGGATTCTTAATTACCCAACAGATTTGGCAGTATGACTGATGAGATTGTTTAAGCATTTTGAAAAACTTACTTCTGTATTTACATAAATTTGTAATAACATTAATAACTATATGTTTCATTTGTAAATACTGTTACATGTAGATTTTTAATGAACCCTAGAAACTAACCTTGGTGTCCAAGTCATGGGGACTGGGAAATGTGAATGCTTTATGAGTTAATGTATGGTGGGAACTAGTGCTGCAATTGTCATAAAGACCTACAAAGAACATAGAAGACCAGTTAAGGAGATTCTGTAAAAATACAATTCAAACTACCTCTTGAATTCCTTTCTTAGAGTATCAATGAATGAAGCTGGCCTAATTTTATGACGATGAAGAAAGGGAGAAATGCAAAATGACACTGGAAAAGAACATCTTAAGAAAAATATATTGGAATATCAGATCTTGAAAGACCAAGAGATTCTAGAAGAGTTGAAAAACAAAAGTACTGTATCTGGATGAATCTACAATTAAAAAGAAATGAAAAGGAATTGTACCTTATCCAGATTATTAATATTATTATTATTAATATATAATGCCAACGTTTTTAATAATAATAATAATATTTATACCAAGTAATAATAATAATAATAATAATAATAATAATAATGATGATGATAATGATAATAATGATAATTTTTTTTTAATTGGCTTTATTCCGTATGCCCCATTACATAGCGTAATACTACATACTGTTTTTATTTACATAAATTAATTTGGCATTATGGTTCTTGTTTACATTGTTAATTATTATAACTTAACCTGATATCTGCCTTTTTGGTAATACAATATTTACAATATATACAATAATTACAAAGTTTTTTTTTTTTTTGGTGATACAATTTGTTTATAGGGTGCTAAAGTCCATGTTTCTAATAAATTTGAAAAAATGCTTTATGTGTCTTGATAGTAGTTGCTGCTCGGGTACTGGCCATTGTGCTTTTTCCAGCTCAATCGCCAGTTTCATCTCGTCCCGTTGAGTTTGTAGATGTGGGCATCTGTAGAGTAGATAGATGTTGTACAGATTGTTCCTCTTGAAGACAGGTACAAGTGGGATCATCTATTGCGCCAATCCTGTAGAGATATGCCTTCGTTTTGCCATGTCCACTTATAATTGCTGTTGTTGCTGGGTTAATAGGGATGTTTAGTTTCATTCTGAGGATGACAGAAGGAAGGAATTGTTTGCATTGGGAGCCTTTGGTTGTGTTGTCCCACTGTTGTTGCCATTGCTGAAGTCCTTCTTCCTTGACAGCACTCACGATTGAGGTTTTGGGTTGTTTGGTATATACAAGGTTTGTGCTGTTTTCAAGAGCAGCTTCTTTTGCATATTTGTCAGCTAGCTCATTCCCGATGAATCCTGCGTGCGCTTTGATCCATGAGAAATGTATGACCCATTGTTGTTGTTTAAGGCTTCTGAGTTTGTTGTGTATTTGTCCTATTAGAAAATTATGTTTGGAATTGTTTCTTAATAAATCTAATGTTATTAGGCTGTCCCCATAAAGGGCGATATTTCTTTCCCAATACATGATGTCCAGTTCGGGTAGGGCTTCCAATGCTTTTAAAATTGCGATCTGTTCAGCCTGATTGTTGGAGCACTTATCGTGCAGTTTGGCTTTAATTCTGTGTAATAATACACCTTGTTTGTAGAATATTGCTGCTGCTCCAACTGTGCCTTGTATCCTACTTCCATCAGTGTATATGTCTAGATTATACATATTGTTTTTATTTACATCCTCTATGGTTATTCTTCGGCTGGATGGGGCCAGGTACTTTTTTGGAGTGGCGTGTCAAAATCCACGCCATGTGTGATTCTGTGAATTTTTGTTGTTTCGTTAATAGTTATGTTAATTGGTTTGACACCAGCAATTACACATGAAGCTTCAAAGGACAGTGTTTTGTAAGCCTTAGCTATTTTGACGTTTATTAATCTCTGAACTCTCTGCAGTTTGTGTAAGTTCTTCTGCTTTCTTATGGCATGTTCCAGACTGGTGATCCATATGTTAGAATAGGTACGATTGCACCATTGTAAATAGTTCTTAGAGCTTTGTGGCCTAGACCCCATTGCAGTTGTGCTGTTTTGCTCAGCATATTTGTTAGAAGAAGTGACTTCCCGGATATATAATCTATATGCTTATTGAAATTGAGCTTTTGATCCAAAAATATACCTAAATATTTTAGTTCTGTTGTTTGTGAACGTTTCCGGTGATTTAAGTAGATATTAATTGGTTCTTTGCCAGATTTTCTTCTCCGTGTCATTAGCAGAACTTTTGATTTGCTGTCATTAAACTCGACTTTGTTGTTTTTTGCCCAAGTTTCAATTTTCTTAACGTCAGAATTTGCTAAGTTTTCAGCTTCCTTATTGCTGCTGCCTTGAGTGAGAACTAGAAGGTCGTCTGCGAAAGCAATAATTTTGGAATGTATGGAGAATTCCTGGCTGAGCAGGGAATTGTACATCACATCCCAAAAGCCCGGCCCGCAGCAGGACCCTTGTGGACAGCCCTTACTCACTTCTTTTGTTATTTTGCAAGTATTTGTTTGTAGTGTGGCAATTCTGACTGTGAAGTAGCTTTTAGTTAAATTAAACAGGTTATTGGGGCATCCAAGCTCTTTTAAATGAAGTAGGATTCTGGGCCACCAGGCAGCATCGAATGCTCTGCGAACATTCAGACTGACAGCAACAACACAGTTTTTCTTCAGGAGATTTTCCTCAATGAACTGAACTGCTGCCATCACCGCGTCTACCGTACCCTTTTGTGGCATAAATCCGTATTGGTTGTCACAGAGTAGAGCATTGGTGTACAGCTGATGTTGAATCCTATCAATCAATAGCTTCTCAAGGACCTTTCCTCCCATATTTATCAAGCTTATTGGTCGATATTTTGTAACTTGTTTGATGTTCTCTCTTCCTGGTTTAATTATTGGAATAATGATTGATGTTTTCCATTGCTTGGGAAAACTCCCTTTATTTAAACAGTTGTTATATATTGCTGTTACGAACAGTGGGAAGAGGTTAAATACTTTCAGAAGAATCTGGCTGGTTAAGCCATCTTCTCCTGGGCTCTTCTTGGGATCAAAGGTTTTGAGCGCATGCAGGATTTCTTCTGGAGTAAAGTGTGTTCCATCGCTAGTCGTCTGATTTTCTTTTGGTGTAATAATAATAATAATAATTAATAATAATGATGATGATGATGATAATAATAATATAATAATAATAATAATAAATAAAGTAAGTGAACCACTACAAGCCTCAATAGGCTGTTGAGGTAGTAGGAGGATAAGGTTCCCATCTTTTTAGACAAAAAACACAAGAAGTCAGCCAAGCTGTCAGCCTTGCATGATAACTGCCTTAACCTCTGGAACAAGTGTCTGGCACTTATATCTATTAGAGACTGAGTCGACAACAAGGCCATGGTGCCACCACAAAATATAGGCCAGTTTAAAAATCCTGACCATACCAAGACTCAAACCTTGATCTTCTGGCTTGTAGCATAATTTCATATTAATAATAAAGCTTTATTTATTTTTCTCATCAAATTTTGGGCAGAATGGGACTGGTGCCCACCCAGTGAGGGATTTGGTTAGCTATAATAAGTAGTGACAACAGGTTGAGAATACTAGATATAATGGTTCGGGACTTGATAATGCTAACCAAATGTCACCCCTATACTGGCTGAATCATCTTCCACCTCCTTGATTAACATATGTGGTTGTGAAGCCAGCAGCTGACCTGTTGCATCATGCAGCTTTTTTTTTTATGTATACAGAGTTATGGCCAAGAGGTTTTTTTTTTCCACTTAATCAGTAATAATTAAAAGCATCAATACTACTAACATATACTATTTTTAAATTTTTCAAATTATGTTTAATACATGATGACAATATTTTTACAATAATGGTAATAATAGGTGCACTAATGGTAATAATAAATAAGGATTTGGATATGAAAAAAACAAAGGTATAAGAATTTAATAACTCTATGGTTTATGGAACTTGTAAGTTCAATCCTGCATTCACTATGTCCTCCACTGGTCCATATAAGGCCCTACTACATGTTTCTGAACACGCTTATATTTAAAGGACGAGGTTGATAGCCTCACACCAAACCCCCAAGCTAGAGACCGTCCATGTCAGCTGCCCATCATTGTTTATTCAACATATTTGTGGCTGCACTTCATATCTGAACTTTTCATGTTACCAGCATAATCATTTTATATGAACTATTAAATGGTCCCGGGTTTGAGTCTCGGTCTAGGATGGAACAGAAACTATGTTCCAAAACTAGTTTATAGTCAAATAAGAACAATATGAGGTGAGTGAAAAAAATTCTACCTTAATGAATATACCTCATAGTGAGAATTCCTAAAATAAGTAGTTCCTTTTTTGTTTTTCCTACGTACAAGGAACTTGAATACAAGATTGAAAGAACATCTTAGAAATGTTAAAAAATGGGGAAATAGAAAAATCTGAAATAGCTGCATATGCATGGTCAGAAAAACACAGAATCGAAACAAAAGCCAAATTACTGAAACAGATAAATCTAAGTAACTCACAACTTGGGAGAAAATTTACATCCACAAAAATAAAAATAAAATAATGAATTTTGAAATTTGCAGAGAAAAAAAAATTGACTTGGAAGTTCATCGGGCAGCCAATAGAGGGAGTAGAAATCAACCTACAGGATCACCACCACCAATTCAATAGTTGGAAAGAAATTGATAATGATGGATGCATAACATATTGAAGCCTTGGTCTTGAAGAAATCTACAAATATGAGGTGAGTTGTGAATATTCCAACTCCTATTAATTGTACTTTTAAAATTTTATTTAAAGGCAAAATATAAGAAAACAAATTTTATTTTGAATTATGTTCACTCTAATACATATTGGACATGGAAGGATTAAGAATAAATTCTAGAATTATTTTATGTTTTACTTTTTTATTATTAACATGTATATAAGTAAGAATTATGTACCTAATATAAAAATATACAGCATGTTGTTGTCCAATGATGATGAAGCTTTTGATATTGCCTTATGGCATTTTTTCTCTTGCTTCCCAGGAGAGACCTTGAATTTCAATTCTAATTGTTTGTTCCTGTTCACGAGATGTTCGCTACTGAGTACTTGTCCTGTTTGATTGTATATTGTGAATTTGGCATTGTCAACAATTCCAATTTTCTGGATGTGATCAGGTAAGCAGTGGTACCCAGTGAAGAGGAGGAATGCAGCTATAGCAGATTTTCTTGGCATTGTCAGGATGTGAGACTGGAGGTGGATATTTGCATATCCCTTTCCTTCTAGTTTTCTATTTATTATTTGCTGGTTTTTTATTTGAATTTGGTTTTTATGCCTTGAATTTTTTAAGTTAAATTTTGTTTCTTTTATGGCTTGCATACAATAGTTGTTCCCTTTTTGGCTAACATATCAACCATTTCATTTCCAACAGTGTCAACATAGGCAGGGATCCATTTCACCACAATTTGCTGTAATCTTGGTGTAAAAAATTTGATCATTACTCTTATGTTGTGCATAGTGGAGAAGGTTGTTATATGGAGATTGCAAAGGTTGCAAATGGTTTAAATTGCTGCTTTGGAATCTATTAGTATGACTAATTTATGTTTGATGTCTGTTCTGAAGATAATGTTGGTGCAGTTTTTGTTATATTTATCTCCACATCAAAGATATTTTCATATGGTCCAATTGGGACATAATGTGAAAATAGTTGGCAGTAAACACCCACACCTGCATTTTGTCTGATGTTTATTAACCCATTGGCTCTTGAAGTACGAAATGGTTTCATGGTCTTGCCCGGCAGACTGACGACCGAACCAGGGAACTGTTCCATGGTCATGTTTACAACGTAGTTCATCTTTTCATTTAGAGATGGTACTAATGTTCACTTTTACATTCCTGATGGGTACATTTCTCTTCATGCATTTGGCAGCATTGGAATCAAAATTATTGATAAATGGAAAATACTCATAAACATATATCATACTATAACATGTCTTCATGTGACTACTGCATTTGTGAGTGAAGATGGCTGCAGCTAGGAGCTTGAATGCAGATGAAATTATGAAACTTTTGTTGTTATAAAGTGATGAAAGTGAGCTTGAAAGTGATGAAACAATTTGATTTGAATCATTCTGATTCTGAAAGTAATGTTCATGGAGATAGTGAAGGTATGATTATGATTGAAACAAATGGCTATTCAAATAAGCAGCTACATGATCCACATAGGAGGAAGTTGAAGTCTGATGTAAATTGGAAAGATTGTACCATGGATGAAAAGCATATGTAGCATTATATATACTTATGGGGCAGGTTAGGAAATCAAAAGTGAAATTGTATTGGTCTACAAGAATGGTAATAGAATCACCTATATATGGGGCTACAATGAGTTGTAATAGATTACCTCGAAAATAAATTCCTGAAAATCTATACAATTGGGAGAGATATAGCTGTGGATGAGAGCCTAAACAAGTTTAGGGCAAGGCTGAGCTATGTCCAGTTCAATCCTTCAAAGAGGGCACAATTTGGTATAAAATTATCCAAATTGTGTGAAAGCTCTACACGGGTAAAGACAAGGAATAAAATCCTAACCTGCCAGTCAGTGAGTCTGTAGTTCTGAATGTAGCAGAGGCAGTTCTAAATGAAGGGCATGTCCTATTCTTGGATAACTGGTATTCTTCACCTCAACTGTTATAACACTGTTACACTGTTTTACAACACTGTAAAACACTGTTACAACAAGGCATGCATGCTGTGGGAACAGTATGAGTAAATAAGAAGAACATGTCAAGGGAATTCAAGATCATGAAACTTGAGAAAGGAGAGGCAGCAGGTAGAAGCAGAAACAACATCTTGGCTGTGAAATGGAGGGATCGGAAGGATGTCTGTGTCCTGTCAACTCTGCATTCTGATGTTGATATGGGGACAACTGGGAAGAAAAGAAGACTGGAGGGTGGTGGAGGAGAAGAAGAAGAAGTTAGGAAATTTCGATGCATTATAGACTACAATAAAAATATGCTAGCAGTTGATCGCCAAGATCAGGTCCTTGCCAGCTTTCCTGTTATGCAGAAGATGTGAAAGGATATTGCAAGATATGCTTTTACTTGTTAGATATAGCACTATTTAATGCTTTTGTAGTCTACAATCATATCATGCGCCATTTCACTGACTTCAAGGTGCATGTTGGTAAGGGAATTCTGTAACAAGTGACTCTTCCAAACAGAAAACTGGGTAGGCTTTTTCTGGCTGAAGATCTAATCAGGCTACAAGGAAAGAGTTGGGCACATTTTCCTACCCCCATTCCTCCCACTGCAACAAAGAAGTTTCCCTCCAGGTCATGCAAAGTGTGCCAAAGCACAAAAAGAGAGCTGAAGTCTGTTGGTTGTGCAAGAAGTGTCAGGTACTGCTACATTTAGAGGACTGTTTCGAAGCCTTTCACACCAAGTTGGACTATTGAAACAGTGAAATAATGTTAGGTTTGTCCCATGACCTACTATGTTAAAGGATTAAATCACTTAGGTTGAAAATAATTTATAAAATTTGATATAGATAAAAAAAAATTAAAATCCCACCTACTGTCCATTTTTCCTAAAAAAAATCCCAGTTCCAAGTGACATAAAATTGCAAAAAAATTCCAGGCTCAATGGGTTAATTAGCCATCTGTGTGTACTCTTAACCATTCATTTTGGTGGTGTCTTTCTTATAGGTTCTGAAGAGCTAGAGGTCATTAAAGTGCAGTAAAACTGTATAATGCTCTTGGCGTTGAAAGGATTTGTTAACTTTTATGTTTGTCCAGTTCTTTCTGATTTGTCATGAGATAAATTCTCTGTGTATTGTTTGATCCCAAGATGTGTTTTCGGAATATGTTCATTTGGTGCTAAATGATATGAAGTGTTTTTTTATAGATTGCTTTTCAGTTTTTCAACTATGCTTAAACGGCCTAATACAATGTAAAGAAGCCTAAATATAATATATAGAATAAATGTAATAGTAAAAATAAGAAAAAATAAACATATATCTAAATAATATCAAATGCTTTCCAAATTAAAAATAAAGATTTATTAGGATTTCTTGTTGCATCAATTGGTGCAATGATTCTAAGGATGGTGATGAAAATGTCATATAGGTTGACATTAAATGGCCTTGGCTTATTTACATCCATCTGAAGTTATCTCAACTCCATTTTTAACTACTCCAAAAATCCTTTCTTTTGCTTCATTTAGTAATTTCAGCTAAGGTACAATTCCACCCAAAAACCATCTACCGGATCAGGTCAAGAAGCTATTTTTTTTTTTTTATTTCTCAGTTAATATGTAGGCCATGAGGTGGCATGATGGGGAGTGTTGTAGTAGTTATTCAGGATTCCATTTCAGTGCTTTCAGTTTGGCAAACATATTTTTATTCCCAGAAACTTGACAATAATGTAGCTGATCGAAAACTATTATCTCAAAATTTTCGAGTATGTTTTCATCTTCGGTTATGGGCTCCTCATCTACAAGCCATTCTTTTTCTGCCACCAACAGATTCATGTTCATATCTTCTTCACTATTTTGTGATTTTGGCACAGCATATAACCCTTCCTTTTCTCTAAGATGAGGTAAAAGAAAAAATGGAATAATCTCATATTTAAATTTGCAGTTTTTAAGAGCAGCATATCATATTTTATCTTTCTTAAGGATCTCCTATGGCCTGTAGTGGGATCACCTTCACTTTCTTTACTTTTTCTAAAGTGTCCTAGATAGCTGATCTCAAATGGAACTCATTTTTTTACATTCTTCTACTCCACCTGTAACATATAGTATTTAACTGAAATTAGACTTGTGTAAACTGTAATTCGCTTATTAATTATTCTCATTTAATTCTTATTTAAATGTCTCAATTATGTTTTTGTACATGGGGAAGAATTGGAAGAGGAAGACCTAGAATTAAATGGGAAAATACAACTGATAGAATAGGATGAAAGCAAGGCAAAACAATGGTAGAAATAAAAATAATGTGCAAGGATATAAGCCAATGGTGAACTCGATGCCTAATGGCATTAAGGGGCAGATGAAGAAGAAGAAAACTGTTTCTGTAATTTATATTGTTTTATTTCAAGTTTCTTGCTACAGGAGATTCTTTCAACACTATTTATTTCATCTACAGGCAAGGCAAATCAACAGTAGTGGCTATTATTCATTATAGATGCAAAGTAATAGTGAATTCTCTTTTAAGTGAAGTGATGCCAGTGGAGTAAGGTGGCAGAACTAGGGCTTTAGATGGAAAGTGCATAAAATACGAGCTCCAAAATCATGTGAAGTCTCTACTGAAACTATAAAAAAAAGTACTCCATTGTGCTTCTGCTTCTGATTGATTCTTGTTTTAACTTTATTACAGTAGACAAAGGAGGCCATGGAAAAAAATTTGGAGATATTTTTTTCTAACTCTAATTTTGAAAGACTATAAACAGAAAGAATAACAAACAGTTAACCCCATTAAAAAAATTAAATAACTTAAAGAAATCAATTCCAAAATTAACAATAATTCATAATATAAAAAATAGAATAAATATTTATAAGTCATTAAATTGCCATCATTGATTAATTTTTTATGAATGATTAATGAAGCATTTCCTCTCAAAACTTACATGATAAGAGCATATCCTGGAAGAGACTTGCAAATAATAAGGTGATTTACAATTATTACAGGTTGAGTAGGGTAAGGAGAATATCTGACAATGCTTTTGCCATTTTGCAACAAAAGTTTTCAACATTCATGAGAAGGCTTCAATAGAAATCTGTTAACATAACAATGGTTGTGCTTGCAGCATGGGTCTTACAAAATTCCATTCAAAAAGATAAAAGACTACACAAATTGCCAAAGAATCAAAATTAAAGAACCAAAACTTTAGAAGAGAGGTCATTTAAACAACTGAGACAGCCCCACCTTCATGGAAAGTCTACAGAGCCTGTATTTGCTGTAAGAGAGCAGCGCAAACATTTCCTAAATTCTCCTAATGTTAGTGTGGATTGGCAAGAGCATGCAGTATTAATGGTTTGATTAGAAAATGTAGAATTTCTTTAAAAATAAAGAAGTAATATTATACTATTTGAATTTTTTATTAACATAATGCTACTACAATTTTGAAGTTTACATGGATGTGCCGTCATATCTTATTAAAATCTATTGAATATAAAAAAATTCAAGCTTAGAAAATTTTGGACTTACCTTTTACTTCCAAGTTTGTTGCAATTATTTTCCAAGTTTTCCCCTTGTATTCAGATTTGTGATATTTCTTGCTCAAATTACCATAAAGAACTAGAAACTTCCAAAATTCTTCAAAAACTTTTCTATATTTATCATAATTGTTGCATTACATTTAATTACTTTTAATTAATAAAAAAAAGTCTGTCATGTAGGAACTGCGTAAACTAAATGAATTCCTCAGCAAATCAAACTTATGGTCCCGTTTTGCTGGTTTACGGAATATAAATTAATTTTGTTACATTGGAGAAACTCAATTTTTGATGCCAGCTTATCCAAAAGTGTAAAAGGCAATGAAAACAAATTATGCATAACCATAAGAGCACCTATTGCACATTGTTGTATAATTTGACACAAATTTAAGTAATATCTACTGATTAATTTTTCAATTACTTTATTAAAAATATTAAATCAATGTATATTAAAGGATACAGTGCCAACTTAAGGATTAATTTAATTGTATGGTACACACTGCAACAAAATAAACATGGTGATGACTGCTAGAGCAAATTTTTAATTTTGGGTTAGTGGTAAAACCCCCACTTTTATTGCCTAGATTTCACTGATTGTTGGAGAATACCTTCCTCGTTTCATATAAATAAACTATATTGAGTTTCGTTGCAAAACATAGAAAATTATGATGGTTAGAGCGATTTTTAAACTTTTGTTTCATGTAAACTCCTACACCTAATAGTCAAGTTTGTTAAATTGTTGCGCTAGAGCATTAATGGACACATATATATTTTGGCCATGACCATTTTCAGTATCTACTAGGTAGGATTGGTGAAGATCTGTAAAATTTTTTCAAAAATCTTTTCGTATAATGGGATACAATGTATCATATAGAAAAAGTGAAGACATTAAAAACAAAATAAATAAATTTAATTATATGTGTGGCACCATAAAACAAAGTCTCAAAGAACTAGAAAGAAGACACTTTTAAAATTTTATAAAACAATGGCGGTTCAAACTCTACTGTATGTACTGGAACACTGGGTCTTAACCAAAAATGAAGAATAGAAACATCAGAAATGAGGTTTCTGAGGAGTGTGGCTGGCTATACAATAATGGAACAAAGGAAGTGAGGATATACAAAGAGAACTGAATATATTCAAACTATTAGATAGAATTACACAATACAGAGATGAATGGATGGACCACATCAATAGAATGGATAACAATAGAATTCCGAAACAGATTCTTCATTACAAACCACCGTAGGACGAAGAAATGTTGGAAGACCCAGTAAAAGATGATAGATCAATTCTAACATGAGATCGGAACAGACCTGCAAGTCTAATCCTTGATGCTACTGCTGATGATGATCTTTTCATGAGAAGAACCTCGAGAGTTTCATTCCTTCAGATTTCACTAAAAAGAGCATGAAAAGAAAACTGAAAAAGTTTCTTTCCAACACCACTGCAACTTGGTGCTTGGGTTGCCCTCGGTGAGAGAGGTGGAGCTAGCAGATATTTAACAATATGCAATTCGTTCAACTTATGTTGTCCAATACTTGGCTGACTCATGTATTGGTCTCAGTGCACTGATGTTTATCCTGACCTTTATTTAATGATTCAAATAATACCTTTCTACCTTTGGTGTGATAGCCAAAGATCATAGTCATCTTAATAAAACAAACAGAATAATCTAAAGAACTCATGGTTTGGGAAAAAATCTACATTACTAAAAAATATGAAGGAGATGAAATTCCTGGGGAAATTGATTTGATTCATAGTTAAATATGGGAAATAACATTATGAGGTTCTAAATTCGTAAATTAATGAGTCATTTTTTTAACATCTTACTTCATATTTTATGTTTTTTCAAACACGGGAACTAGTTTTCGAGAGAAGGATCTCTCTCATTTTCAACCAACATCATGACTACCGGATTTTCATTGGAATCGTTGAAACGTCCATCAGTAATGTTACCATCTGGTATTGATTTGATGAACTTCAGAAATATTAAAAATGGTGAAATTGAAAAATCAGCTATTGCAGCACATAGTTTATTGGAGAATCATAAAATTGAAAAGGAGGCCCTACTTTAAAAACATTTGGAAAAACCTTTAAAATTGACAATTTGGAAGAAGATATATATTCAGAAGAACAAATTTAGATCCATGAATTTCGAGATTCCTGATGAACGTGACCTCATCTCAAAGTTCATCAAATTAACATCTTACCTCATATTTTATATTTCTTCAAACATGGGAACTAGTTTTCGAGAGAAGGATCTCTCTCATTTTCAACCAACATTATGACTACCAGATTTTCATTGGAATCTCCATCAATAACATTGCCATCTGGTGTTGATTTGATGAACTTCGAGAAGAGGTCACGTTCACCAGGAATCTTGAAATTCATGGATCTAAATTTGTTCTTCTGAATATCTCGAAGTTCATCAAATCAACACCAGATGGCAACATTATTGATGGAGATTCCAATGATTCCAACGAAAATCCGGTAGTCATAATGTCGGTTGAAAATGAGAGAGATCCTTCTCTTGAAAACTAGTTCCCATGTTTGAAGAAACATAAAATATGAGGTAAGATGTTAAAAAATGACTCATTAATATATTTACGAATTAAGAACCTCATAATGTTATTTCCCATATTTAACTATGAAATGTTAAATTTTTGTTAACTTTTTAACATTTTATACTAATAAAATTCAAATCAAATTCTGTTGAGGTGAATAGTCATAAGATAAAAATTAAAAATGTACCTGTTGGCAGGTGCTGTCATCCTCAACTGTCTTAAAATAATGTATTTAAAATATTATTATTTGGAGGCCTTTTGGAAATTAACTTCCATCATCTGCAGGATGTTGTATTTAAGATGATGTAGATGTTGATGGTTTTTATGCGTTGCCAGTAGCAACTGATTGGATTTTAACTATCTCATATAGTGGATTGTACGTTTGGGGTGTGCTCTCATTTAATAACATGGTGGTGTTGATTTCTTTCATGATTTCAAGGTCTTCTAGTCAATTAATTTATAATAAGTGTTAATAGTCTTTAATTACATCTTCAAATATCATTAAAACTTGAAAGTGCATGTCATGAGAATGAACTCATCCAGGTTCCCTACAGCAATATTAAAATAATATCCAAATAGAGTGTTCATTATCCTTGGAAATTCCTTTTATCAGGTTTTGACAATTCTTCATAGACTAATATTTGACAGGGCAATGACAATGTTAATTAATAAAAATGTCTAAATGTTGAAAGATAATAAATGAAGACAAAGCAGGAAAAATGCTTCATGTCAATTTTATATGCAAATTAATTTTTTTTTTCTACTTTACATAACTAATAGGTTTGCATTTAAATAGATGGAGAAAGAAGCTATGCATCACCACGACAAAACAACAGTCATGAAAATAGTGAAGATGAAATAATTATTCTGAAATCAATCTAAAAAAAGACAAAATATGAAGTGAGGTGATTATTTTTAATATTAAAATAGGTTTACATGTTTATTTTCATGTCACAAATATTTATATAATATCTTTTCATCCTTTTTATGTATGAAATGGCTTTGAAATTGGTATAGAATGAATTAATGCATTATTTCCCATTTATTTTAACCATAGACAATTTTTTTTGTTTTGTTTTTCCTGCTTGGTCTTAAAATATTATCAGAATTTTAAATATATTTTTGGTTAAACAGAATATTCAATTTTTAATGTGGACATACCTAAATTTTCTTTTGACAGCTTCAGCAACTCACTTTCCTTTATGGTTTTTGACATTGGTACAAGCAAGCCATGTTTAGGTTCACAGGTAAAGAGATGTCTATTTCCCCAAGTACCATCAATGCCTCCATAAGGTAGAGGATTATCCTGAAAATAATAAATAAATTAACTCTTTTTTTTTACTATGATAACTAGAAAATAAATACTTTTAAAAATGTATGAGTATTTCAAGTAAATTATTATAGAGGCAATGAAAAAAATTGGAATATAAAAATATACAAAAATATTCATTATTTAATTAATAATGAATGAGAATAGAATCAGAGTAGTTGAAAATGGTAATGATGGTCCACAAAACATGCCCATGTCCTTGAAACTCAACTGAATGATTCCAAGTTAGATGATGTCATTCACTTAACAAAAGAGAAGTTTAATTCAATTTCTATAGAAGAATGGATGCCTTACTCGACAAAGTAAAACAATGCAAAGAGGAATATTTCACAATGAAATTGGATAATTAAAACATTTGGTCTGTTCACTCTTACCTTTTAGAGTTGTTTTTGTCGAACATATATTTCAGAGCTTCTTAGCCCCATCGTCAGCGATTACAAACTGAATTTTCTCATGTTGTCGGCCCTGATTCTTGATTCCTGCTCTCTTTGCCTCTGGTCCAATGAATTTACTAATGAGGTTCCTTTCTGTGGGAATTTCAAAGTTCATAATTCTTTCCTTGTTCTTTTGTATATAGATTTTTTCCCATATGAAATTCCCGTGGAAAAAAACCTCATTAGTAAATTCATTGGACCAGAGGCAAAGAGAGCAGGAATCAAGAATCAGGGCCGACAACATGAGAAAATTCAGTCTGTAATTGCTGACAATGGGGCCAAGAAGCTTTGAAACATATGTTCGACAAAAACAACTCTAAGAGGTAAGAATGAACAGACCAATGTTTTAATTATTAAACAAACCTCTTAAGTAATTAAAATTAATGTTGGGAAGTAATATGTTCTCCACTCAATATTCTTCTTCTTCTTCTTCCTTCCAAGTATTAGGCCAAGGCCTGTTACGATCCTATAGAAAATTTTCCCTCCAGCGTTTGAGGGAAATTCTTGTATAAGACTTGAAAGCATAATAATAGTCCCTTCGATTGGTTGCTGGCCAAAGGAAGGCAAGACCAGTGATGGGCTGCCATCTTATAGCCTCTGGTCAGGCTTTTCTGGAGAAGAAAAGAAAATAAAGGAAAGAAGAAATGGAAGAAAGGAAAGACTCCCTAGCCCTCGGATGCCCTAATATCATTGGCGTCAAAAAAACAAGAGTTAACCAAGAGAGGTTAGATAGTAAAGTTAAAAGAGTGCAAAACACAAGTAAGTGGAAGAAATGTTTTGCACAGCTTGGGCACCTTGTGTTCGCCATCCACATATCCCCTAGATGAGGACCCCTGAGGGGCCACTCAATATTAAACCTCTTAATGATACTTCCTATTGTATTTTAAAATGAAATTGGATATTGATAGTAGGACTGGAGAGCAAAATAATCTCAGCAGACGGTGAAGAATGTGAATCACCAGCTGGTGACAGTGACTTTGGAGATTTACAGGTTAAGATATCATACAAGCCATTTAAAATGTTCCACATAAAATGCACAATTATGATTATTATCACCAATAATAATAGTATCAAACAGTCCTATTCTTCTGCATGATAACATAGTACATTTTCTAACAGTAACAGTTAAGTCAGCCTACGTTTTTATGTAGTACAGAGTGTCCCATTCAAACCTCCCACATTTTAATTAATCATAACTAACAAAGTACGCAGAATTATGAAATGGGGCCAGTATTAAACGGAACAGAAACTCAAAGGATTTTCATTGCCACACATAGGCACACACTAAAACACCTCTATATGTGCACCATTAGTAGCATGAACAATATCAAGTCTGTATTCGATTTTGTGTCACGTTCTGTCCAACATGTCCATAG
Organism: Diploptera punctata; assembly: GCA_030220185.1. Lineage (NCBI taxonomy): Eukaryota > Metazoa > Arthropoda > Insecta > Blattodea > Blaberidae > Diploptera > Diploptera punctata. Next base: position 2,822,458 of record JASPKZ010008379.1, on the reverse strand, counting down.
AACTGCTGGAAGCTTGGTGAATTGATTTTAGTGGACTTCTCTGAAATCTTGCTCTAATTTCTTCAATCTTTTCTTCTGAAACATGTATAAGAGCATCTCTTGATTCTTTTTTAATGCTTCCAGTCGCCAAAAACTTCTCAAGTCATGTCTTAATGGTCTTCCCATCAGGTGCATTTCCTCCATATTCTCTCTGGTAATTTATTTGCACTGTAATTACTGACTTTGTCTCTGCATACCAGAAAACAGTTTGTGTTCGTTGCTAAGGAGTTGCCATTTTGTTTTATGTCATTATTGTCCAACATGCAACAGATGAATTAACTGCAACAATGAAAACAAAAATTCTTTGAATTTCTCTTTCTTTATACCAACCTCATTTCATAATTCTGCATACTTTGAGAGTTATGATTAATGGGGAGGTTTAAATGGGACACAGTGTATTTTGGAAATGTTTGAAATTATATGAAAACATATATAGTAGCATTGCTTATTAATATAATAAGCTTTGCTTAGTTTACTATATTTGATAGGATTGAGAAAAAAAATAATACCAACAGTGGGCCTCTGATGGGATGGAATGCTAATTTTGTGTGCTTGCTTGAGCTATGGGAGATTTTTACAAATTTTATGAAATGTATTAGATTATTATAAGGCAAGATCATATCACAGAATTAACAATAAATTAGAACCATTTCATAGAAGATACATTCCAAATAAACCTGCTGAATATGGCATAATTATTATGCTCTGTGAAGTAAAAACTTTTTCTATTTCCAATTTTAAAGAGTATTGTGAAAGCAGAAACGACCTTCCGAAAGGAGGGCATGATAAGAGGATGATGAAGATGATTGTGAAAGCAGATGGGTCATTTTGCATGTCTAATACTTAAGCCAAGAGATGTCATATATAGAATAGTGTTGTAAATCTCAGGGTTGAAACAGAAATTGGCTACTGATAATTGGTAAACTAGTTATCCATGCCATTATATAGCTTCAAAGGGTATCACTGCTATTGGGTACACTAAATAAGGATAGAAGAGAAGTGCCAAAAATTTTTCTCCACACATGGATTATAAGATTGGTTCCAGTATTTTTGCTTACCAGAGGGACATTACTTTTATGTCACATATCCCCAAACAGAATACTCTTTTCAATAATGTGTGCCACATGACATAGGAATTAGTAGATAAAGAAACAAAGAAGACTGAAATCATATTAAATTATAACATGATAAAAGAAAGGGTTGACAAAGTAGAACATAGTGTACCACATATACTGTTTTCTGAAATATAACAAGATGGCCATTAGTTTCATTTTATACTTTGCTAGATACAGCAGCGAATCCTAAGAATGGAAAAATTAGTAAAAAGAATTTTTTTGAAGCAATTGGACTTAAAAATGATGAAATCTCTACTTATTGTTAGATTAGGTACGGTATTGCTGAAGGTAGTTTTAAGCAAGTGGAAGCCATAAGAAGAAACAAAAGAAGAAAATATTCAGGAAAAGAAGATGCTCCCTTAGCAGAGTTTCTTTACCAAGCTAATTTTAAATAAGCTTGTTATGCTATATATGTTAGTGGGTGACATGTGGTTAGAATATCACCTCAATGAGACCCACTAGTAGGCAACTAAGGTATTGCTTGGATGGGGAAAGTTGGTTAAATTTTTCTCAGAGGTACTAATTTAGGCTTGAGGTTCTTTTACAAGCCAAAAAATCCTCAGACTGGAACCCACAGCTTAAAATCTCTCCAGGAGAACCTGTCCCTTGAATTTTACATCCTAAAACTCCATCAACTCCAGCCATTAATTAAAAAGTAAAGTCTTAACCAGCAAAATCAGACCATTAGGTGTAGTAGTTCAGCAGAAATGAAAATTTAAAAACTGTCCTAGTGGTCTTAATTTTCTATGTATCACAACAAAACTTAGAATATGCTATTAACAATAAACCAAGGAAGGTATTCTCCAAAATCAGCAAAATCTGACCATTAGAAGTGGGAGTTTACCACTAACCCAAAATTAACTCTAGCAATCTCCATGTTTGATTATTTGCAATTTAATCAACCATTAAATTGGCAATGTATTCTATTAGATATATTATTTTAATTTATGCAATATTTTTAATAAAGTAATAGAAAAAATTAATTGGTAGATATTATTTAAATTGGTGTCAAATTATACAACAATTTGTAAATAAGTAATAACTTACAATTATCCATTATTTCTATTCACTGCAATCTGACACTTTTAAATAAGCTGGCATCAAAAAATGAGTTTCTCAAATTTAACAAAAAAAGGTAAAGTGATCCCACAACAGGCCTCAGGAGGCCCTTGGGGTAGTAGGAGGTTAAGGCTCCCACTTTTTCTAGACAATCGGCACTTGATGTCAGCCGGGTTGTCAGCCCTGCGTGACGGCCGCCTTTACCCCAGAACAAGCATCTGGTACTCATTTCCATTAGAGGGACCCCAGGGCCATATTGCCGCCAGAGGGTTTGGGTCAGTTTAAAATTCCTGACCCCAACGCGACTTGAACCCTCGACCCTCCGGCTTGTAGCTCAGTGCCTTAACCACTACGCTACGGCATGCCCCCATAAACCAACAAAATGTGATCATAAATTGGACTTGCTAGGGAATTCGCTTAGTTTACACAGTTCCTGCATAACAACTTTTTTTCTTTTATGTTTCTACAGCTTGAGGGAATAAATACATATATACCGGTACACAATTTTTTTAAACTAGGGACTACAGATTATTGATAATTTTGATTATTTAACTTTCACAGGGAAAAAACACTATGAGGTTTAATTTAAGAATTAAATTAATGTTTTTATTACCTCACCTCATATCCTTTTTTCTTCTAGGCTGCAGTTTCGGAGCTTATCTCCATCATCAGTAGCCTCTCGTCGACCGGTGTTAAGTCATTTCTTGGCGGTTTTCTTCTTCCTTCTATTGGTGGACCGATGAACCTCTGGATCCAGTCAAAATTTGCAGGAGTTTCAATAAACTCACGAATTTTGAAACTCTTGCACCGATAGAAGGAAGAAAAAAACCGCCAAGAAACGACATAACACCGGTCGATGAGAGACTACTGATGATGGAGATAAGCTCCCAAAACTGCAGTCTAGAAGAAAAAGGATATGAGGTGAGGTAATATAAGCATTATATTAAAATTAATATAAAATAAAAACATCAATTTAATTGATAATTTTGATGTTTATTAGTATAATAAAAATTATTATTACTTCACTATATAAACAATTTTTCTATACAAATTAATTTGTCAATTTGTTTATTCACTTTGTACTTCCAATAAAATAACACAGAATATGAAAATTAAAATGGTAGAAAATATGAACCATACTGCTTGTAATTTTACAATATTTAACACTGTTAAACTAAGAAACATTATGTGCAGTACTGAAGAGTACACAGAGTACTGCACATTACAGAATTGTTTAACAAACGACTAATGGTATGAGCTTTGCCTTTGGTTTATTTCACTACTCATGTAATTTTTGTGCTGTAGTTTGATTTTTACAGTATTTACTTCAGGTAATGAATAGTTAATTTTTGTCTCCTATCAGAACCCATTACAGTCCAAAGGACATGCTACATGTCCAACTCACAACAACATATTACTCTGTAATAAGTAGACATTGGATTTATATGCATTAAAAACAATCTAAAATATGCATGCATTATGCTGTAAAATACTTCAAAATATGCTAATATACACTACACATATATAGGTAAATGGTTTTATAGATCTACCCACATATCATACTGGGGGTCTATAATTTGATTTACAGTATATTATCATAATTTTTTCCAAATATGTCAGATAATATGAGTTTGTATGCAGAGAAGGCCCTCTCAACATAAAAAAAGAAAAAAAATGTTTTTTCTCTTCAAATATAATCCACAGATGTGTTTGGATAATATTTAATAAACGCTAACAAGATCTGGAGGAATTCCCTCTGGAAGTTCTACACTGTTACCTTGGAGATACTTGTTAACAGGGCATAAAATATTAAAATTGGGATTTCTTTCTAATACACTGGAGAGTGAGTGTGTTACACTCAATATTTCTTCATATTTTGGAGGGGCACACTAAAGTTCACTTTTCACATCCTCAAGATTGATATTGATGCATGAAGGGACAATCCACGCATTTCTAGTTTTTATTTTGCACGAGGTATAATTTTGAAATGTACTTTTATAATAGCCAGGTCCGTATGCAATGTATCATTTTTGAAAGTGTCTTGTGAATGTTTAATTGCCAAAGATTCATTTGGATTTAGACTGCAAACAACTTATTTAACTGCACTAAAATTGTCAGCATAAAAGAGAGCAGCGCTTATCCAAGTACCCCAGTGGATAAGAATTGGTTCCGGGGGTAGAGGATGTTCTGCGAGTTTTTCCTTATAAGCATCTACCTGGACAGACGCTTTTACAAAAACCTTCTTTGTAGTAGAAATTAAGGCATTTACTTCATTCTGCTACCCTTTGAAGCCCATGAACAATATGTGTAACATGGATTGAATGGGGATAAAATATTTTCAGACATGAAGCAGCTCACAGCATGCAGGCTGCAGCATCTGAAAGTAAAACCCAAAATTTATTTATATTATTTTTGGTCTGGACATCTTACCTCAATATTAATGTACAAAATTTATGTTCATTGCCTCCTTCTGACCATAACATTCTTAAAGCACTGTTCACAAAGAGAGCAATAGTGGAATTATTATTTTTCTCTAATACCATAGAAGCAATCAGAAAGGGCTCTCCCGGCTCATCTTCACTGAGTTTACCCACTAAAAAAATTTGCCACATGGCATCCACACGAGTCAGTAGTTTTATTTACCACATCCCATATAAGGCAATCTTTCAAATTATCTTGGATTTCTTTAATGGTTGCACGGTAACAGTTCAAGATAGTTTTTCCTGAGGGTTGATTCATTTTTAATGCTTTGTTTACAATATTTATCTAAAAAAATTCCAGAATGTGGGATTACTAAGTGAATTCCACGGTATATTTCCTACAATTAGAGCGTGGCATAAATCACTGGTAAATTCGTTTTTTTTAAATTAGATGAAGAGGATGGTTTGCTATGTCAATAACATTTGCTTCAAGGATCTTTGTTTCTTTTTAGCTACAAGATGTTGATTTGTAGTTGAATGTTGACTTAACTGAACTTTTTTCTCACATGCAATTTGTTTATTGCACACTTGACAAAAAAGTAATTTTCCATCTGTAGTATAATCCAAAGGTCTACAGTCCTGAACCCACTGTCTTAAAAACTCACTTATAGTATGTTTACTGAATTTCGACATTACAACATCCACATGGGACACTTCATAACTTAACTATAGAACTAAATTCTGACTAATGATAGCAGGCACTAATTGCGTCGTGCGGGGAATCTTGGCTGGGAATCCCCACAAACATCAATGTATCATGTCAAGTTGAGACTTATACCCAAGGAGCTCAATATGGGTTACCTCGCCTGTACAGAGAATGGTATGTTATGTATTTATATTATGGTGAAATTAAATGTTTCTTATCTATCCTCATGAAATCATGATCAACTTAGAAAATTTATATGAGGAGAGGTAAGAAACATTTATATTTAATTAATGTTGGGAAGTAAACATTATGAGGTATAATCATTAAAATTCATCGGAGAACATATTGTTTAAACAACTCACCTCATAGGATTCATGCTTCCATGATATCGCGATTTCAAACATAATCATGTTCATCGTCAGCCATAACTCCGACTGATGAAACATTTAATTCACCATAAATTAAACCCCATAGTGATTAAGTCCTATAAAAGTTAAGTATTTATATTAATTTATAAAATATGAATCAATACTATAAAAATGTCTGATATATGCACGAACATGCCATAATCATTAAATATGCAACAATATCCTAAATATGAAAATATATGCACCATAAAACTTTACATTCGGAAAAAGGTGAACTTAAAATGTACTCCGAACTTTGTTTCCATATCATATATGAAAAAAAAACATAAATCCGATGTCTACTAATAAGTCACTTATATTAAAACACTCAAACAACATCCCTGAACAAACTGTGAAAGTTTGCTAGTAGAATTCTGTTCCATTTTATATAATCTTAAGCAATAACTAGTATGACAAATAATATAGCCTACATCATTTAACCTACTTTGACTACATTTGGCCAATTACAACCTGGTTTAAATTGATTTTTACCACTGACTTGGTCATTAATAAATAGTTGTGTCTTTATGCCAACCTTAATGAGAAATATACATTTCTCTTATAATATTTTAAACTGTTAAATATTTAAAACAATAACATTTGTACCTATTGTGGCAGTCATCCTCAACAAATTATATTTGCATAAAATATTCAGCTAGGTCTTTCAGAACTGGTTCCATTTTCAAAGCTGTTCTTTGGGCACTCAGAGAACAGCAGCTTTGAAAATGGAACCGGTTCCGAAAGACCTAGCTGAATATTTTATACAAATATAATTTGTTGAGGACGACTGCCACAATAACCTCTATGGTGCTAAATGTTTCTTAAAAGTATCTTAAACTGGTAGGAATATGTAAACTTTTTCCTCTGTAGTGACAATTTTTTGTAAGTAAATTAGATATGACAAGTATTTATAATAACTAGCTTTTTTATTTAACTTTTACAGGAATTAATCACTATGAGGTTTAATTTATGGTAAAATCAAATGTTTCTTACCTCTCCTCATACAAATCTTCTAAGTAGATCGCGATTTCGAGACCATAACGGTCTCATCTTCAGTACTATTTTGGCGACTGATGTTCACGGTTTGGGAAAAAATCCACATTCAGAAAAACAAAGAAAAACTTATGAACTTTGAAATTCCCACAAACAGAGAGAAGAAGAAGAGTTTCTTCCAGTTGACATAACATAAGTCGCCAAAATAGTACTGAAGATGAGACTGTTATGGTCTCGAAATTGCGATCTACTTAGAAGATTTGTATGAGGAGAGTAAGAAACATTTGATTTTACAATAACTAGCTTCATAATTAAATATGGGAAATAACATTATGAGGTTCTTAATTCATAAATTAATGAGTCATTTTTTAACATCTTACCTTATATTTTATGTTTCTTCAAACACAGGAACTAGTTTTCGAGAGAAGGATCTCTCTCATTTTCAACCGACATTATGACTACTGTGTTTGAAGAAACATAAAATATGAGGTAAGATGTTAAAAAATGACTCATTAATTTATGAATAACTAGCTTGTTACCCAGCATTGCCTGGGTATTAACCCCAATATTTTGTGTCACCAATCAGCTTAGGAACCCTGAAAACTATGGATTAGACATTAATCTCAAACATTTTGGACATTTTATTTTTACACCTACTCACCCCCTAGGGGAGCTAGGGATTATTTTTGGCTTAAATGTCATTGGGATTGTCACGAATCAGCTTAGCAACCTCCAATACTAGGATTCAACATTAATCTCGGACATTTGGGATATTTTATTCATCACCTTATTGCCCAATGTCGATGAGAACTTGACTTACTTAAATAGGATCAGGACTGTCACTAATTATCTCAGTGACTCTAAAAACTATGAATTTGACACTAATATTGGTCGTTTTCTCTTATTTTACATATTACCTCCCTCTCACATCCTAGAGACGATGAGTCAAATGTGGATTTAAATGACATGGGACTGTCCAAGGCTTAGTGACTCCGAAAATGGATTTGACTTTAATCTCAGTTACTTTTGAGATTTTATTTTTTACCCTTCTCGCTACCCTTAGGGATGCTAGGTTTAACCGGCTTAAATGTTATTAGGACTGTCAACAATCAGACTAGCAACCCTGAAAACTAAGGATTTGACACTAATACAGTCATTTTCAATTATTTTCACATTTAACCCCCCTCTCATCCCTTTTGAGGGGTACTAGAGGTCTCTTATCCCTTATAGTATATTTTTTCCAGAATGTAATTCATAAGTATAACAAGTTCAGTTGAAATTGTTCCAGCTATTCCAGAGTTATGCTGGCACATACACACATCTATCTGCATACAGGTATAACAGAACCTTGCAATAAACTAGGAACAATTACATCATTCATGAGTTATGCGCTTTGGTCAAGGTGTGCACTATGTCACATATCTAAGTTTGTATTTTTCTTTGGGGGCATGTCAAAAGCAAGGTGTATGAATTTTGAATTGGAACAAGAGCTCAACTGATTGATCAGATTAATTATGTTTCACCACATCAAATAGAATTCTGTCATGCCTGAAAAAAAAATTTGACAATTGTTACTGCAATGGTATCAATGAGGCACGGCACATCTGTTTGAACACACATTGTAAACTATCGGAACAAACATGTCTTCTAATAAAATGTATTTTATGAACAATTGTTTTATTCAATGTTTGAACCTAACAGGGGAGCACCTTCACCAAAGCAAAGAATTCTTTTTGAAGCATATGTGTTATTTAACAAAAAAGATTCTCTCTTTATCCACCTCAACCCTAATGGCAAAAGAGACCTCGGAAGACCCTTCAACTGATGGAAGGATCAGTTTTTGTAGTCGCAGAATGGCATCATCACCCAATACTGCATTCGGAAGAAGAAGAAGAAGATTCTCTCTTTATTACCTATTGAACCTAAAAGTTTGTCGGTGAAATTCTGTTACACCTTGTATGTGTGTATATATATATATATATATATATATATATATATATATGTGTGTGTGTTATATTATAGACTTTTGCAGATATAAGTATGATTAAGAAAGTTTTCTTGGGTTTTCTGCAACATAGATTCAAAGTCGGGTCTGGCCAAATCAGTGGCCAGAGGCCGACCTTGAATCCATGATGTGGAAAACCCAAGAAAACTTTCTTAATCATATATATGTTATATTGTAGATTTTTATGGATATAAGTATGATTAACAAAGGTTTCTTGGGTTTTCTGTATCATGGATTCAAGGTTGGCATCTGGCCACTGATTCCAACGTTTCGACATGATCTCATATGCCATTATCAAGGAATGATAGGTTTGAGATACTGGTATAGGTCTTATATACCAAAGACAAAGCATATCTGACATGCTATTGGACAGTTGCATGTGTTGTTAATAGTTAATGTTACCTTTACCAGTAACTCGAACCTATCATTCCTTGATAATGGCATGTGGGATCATGTAGAAACGTAGAAATCAGTGGCCAGAGGCCAACCTTGAATCACGTGAAAAACCTAAGAAACCTTTCTTAATCATATATATATATATATATCTGCTGGCACATACACACTTTCATAAGTAAGAGAGAAAACAAAGCAGTTTATATACCAATTCCATTCCAACTGTCCAATCAGGACCCATTTCAGGTAACCTTCCAATCCACCGTACAATGCCACATTGTGGCAATCCACTTCCACTGCCTAACCATACTATTCTCTCTCCAACTAGAACAGGTGGTCGAAACAACCATGCATCCATACTTGGCCTCCACTACTTCATACACTGTTGTAAAACATAATCTGAAAAAAATTGATAAATCAAAACAAGTCAATATAATAATATAACAAATTTAGATAATTTGAACATCCTGCTTTAACATGGTATAACAACATCAGAAGTAGCATATCTTAAGGTTAATCAAATTTTTATTTTACATACATGAACGCATTAAATATATAATGTTAATTTTTGCACCATGGCTGAGTAGTATAAGATTTCTTTCCTTGATGCAGAGCTATTAGGATGCATGTTGCTTTAAATCCTATTAAAAAAAAGTAAACTTAATCATGGAATTTTGGCTACATTATGGGAGTACATCATGTGAAATTTAGACTTGGAAAATCAACATGTTAACCACATGTCACAATTATACAGCCTTGTTAATAATCTACCTCTATGAATGATATCCATCCATAGTAATTCTGCCCAAAGGCAGGTCCTTCACTGCAATCATAGCATTTTCATGCTACGCTTGCAGCTTTACTAGGGAATTGTAGGTGTGGTAGCTTCCCGTTGCTTTCCACACTGGTGAAGGATGATGATGATGATAATGATAAGGATGATGATGATTGCCATATGATTTCAGGGACCATTTGGGCCTTAAAGTTTTCCTGACATTTGTCTTACAGGTGAGGAAAAACCCCGATAAAAACCTCACCCAGAAAAATTGCCCCGACCAGGGATCGAACTCGGGCCTGCTGTGTCACAAGGCAGCGCGCTACCTCAAGACCACAGCGGTGGACATGAATGATATATGTGACTATAAGCTAGCAGATGGCTGGTAAGCCAAGGGATTTTATGCCTACTATGCTATAGACAGAGTTGGGCGAATAAATTACACGTAGGCCCTACTCATTTTACACATATTTTACATGTAAAAATATGTAACATAGAAAACAGTAATAATAAACAAAAATTTATTTAATTTTATAGATAAAACACCAACAAATTAATTTTTTAACTTCTATTAGTATTCTACAAAACAGAATATTAAATGAAAATTCCATTGAACCACGCTTCAATCACTTCATTCTTCATTGGTACTTTTTCACGTTAATTTGAAATATTGCAATTATTTGTATAAGTAGGGCCTGTTTATGCAGATGACATCTACCTTCTTTCTCATATATATATAAAGATATATAGAAGAAAGTATCACAAAATGAGGCAAAATCAGTTGGACTGATGATAAATACACAAAACATATTAAAGAAATGGGAATTAAATTCTCAGCATGTAGTAAAATAAAACTGGATGACCAGAATTATAGATGAAGAAGACTACTTTGTTTATTTGGGAAGCACTGTTACAAAATCAGGAGGTACTTTAAATTATGTGGCTCAAAAAATAAATACAGTAAAAGCTCCTTATTCGCAGTTTAAAAAATTGAGACACAGTTCCTGTATTCGCGGTTAAAGATTTCTTTATTTGCGGATTCAGTCGGTATATTAGAAGGATTAGTATCCTTTATTAATGCATTGGCAACATTTTTACTGCAGGCACGTGCCAAGGCGGCCTTTACAAAGAGCAATTCAAACCAAATGGACAAATTAATATCAAAGTAAAACAAACCTTATTGTCACTAAATCTAAAGTTCGTTGTTAAAAACCACTGCTGCAGTATTTCACGTGCTGCTTTGTCCGTTGATAAATGCCATCATCACCACAATTGGTGTTTTATTGTTTCAACTTGTCACTCGTTGCAATAATTTTGATTGAATAACATGTGTCTCTTCTGCTTCGTTGTCAATTTATAATGTTGAGTAAAAGGAAAGAAAATTAGTTCCAAAGTAGAAAAAAGTAGCATTGCCGCTTAAAGTAAAAATAGAAATGCTTGATCGTTTACGCATTGTTTGTGTCTATATCACGCTGTTTCAATGTTAATTAATCAAGAAAACCAAATAATTAATAGAAATTGTTAAAAATCTTTCATAAATTGATTTTAATTTGATAATTTTAATTTTATTTTGTAATCTTGGAAAGTATCCCCTATATACCCATACAAATTACCATTCCATATTTGCGGAACATATCCCCACGAATAAGGAGCTTTTACTGTAATGCAAATATTGCCTTTGTGGCCCTGAGAAATACCTGGAAAAATAAAAGTATATCAAGAAATACTGAACTTAAAATATTTAGAAGGAATGCTAAATCTGTATTATTATATGGTTCAGAAACTTGGTTATCAAATATTAAATGTAACAAATGTTGCAAGCAATTATAAATCGCTGTTTGAATGTACATTGGCTTAAGGTGTAAGAAATAAAGTCTTGAGGGATAAAACTTGTGAGGAACCGGTAGAGGCGCAAATTAGGAGTATGAAATAGTGCTGGATAGGCCATACTCTAAGGAAAAACTCTGACTCTGTGGAAAGATGTGCCCTTGATTGCAATGAAATGCACACAAATTTGCTGATGTTTTGCATAACAGGAATTAATTCAGGTAGATTAAAATCTTTAGCCTAACAGGACAGCACAACTTCTCAAAATCTAATGGACAAAAGGGAAGTGGAATTACGTTAGCTTGACATCAACACAGATTCTTTACTATTGCCCTAAAATTAAACTCATGTGATAGACACTATTTAGTTTTCCTTAGTATTTAAAGGAAGTGACACTATGAGGTTTAAAATAAACCTCATAACTATGAGATTTATTTTAATTAATAATTGAGTTAAAATTTAACACCTCATCTCATAATTGTAGATTTCTCGAAGACATGTTTCATTACTTCTGCATATTATCTTCAGCTCCATCTAACTATTGAATTTGTAGTTGGTGATACTGTAGATTCCTTCTAACTCTCTCTGGTGGCTGACCGATGAACTTCCAAATTAAAATTTTTTCCCCAGGAATTTCAAAATTCATGATTTTTCTTTTATTTTTCTGGATGTTAATTTTCTCCAAAACTATGAGTTCATTAGACTTATATGTTTCAATAATTTAGTATTTGCTTCAATTCTTCCCTACTTTCTAGTTAGTTTAATTTTGTATGAGCAAAAAAAAAAAGGTGTAAAAATGATCTGACTTTGAGAAAAAAAGGCAAAAAGTGCTGGTATTGCAAAAAAGTGTGATCTTTGTTTCATGTATTCTTTGTATGACATAACAATTTGGACTCATGTATTCTTGCAAGATATGCCAATTTGGACATTTTGAAAGGGAATAAATGTTAAGGTGCAACATCTAAAATTCATAGCTCTAAGGATTACATTAATATCAGTGAATGTTGCACTCATTTTAACTCCTTAAAGTACATTATTGTGATTTATCCCAATATGGTATTTGCCAAGTGTTGTAAATAATATTGACAACTTGGTCTTGGGGTTTTTTAAAGATGACATATAATATTCATGCTTATGGATATCTTAAAATCACTTGCATATATCTTTTTAAAAATCCACTTCTGATATGATGTGTATTACCTAGGCCAAAAGTTTTCAGTTACAACTTTGGACACTCTTGTGAAGATTTCAAGGAATTCATGGAAAACCCAAGGTCGAATCCATCCCCTTCTACAAAGGGTACCTTCTACGATACCTGCAGAATCTGTCACTCGCACATCTGATGTCATCAGTCTGAATCATAGAGAACTGAAGTGTGAATACAGTTAGGTATCACTGTGCATTGATAACAATGTTACTCCATCACAGCGTCAGCTCGTTAAACTCAACTATGGGTAGAAAGTAAAACAGCACTGCAAATTTTAAGTTACAAGTAGTAAATTTTGACAAGGAAAATGGAGTGAAACATGTGGAGAGAAGTTTGATGTATAACCAAGATTAGTGCGGTATTGGAAGTCTCAAAAAGAACAATTAGAAAAGCAAAATCGACGTGTCGTTCGTTTTGTGGCCCAAAGTATGGCAAATATCCTGAGGTTGACTGCAAAGTTCTGGATTACATAAAGGAACTTAGAAATGATGGTTTTTGCTGTAACACATGAGATCATACAATTCAAAGGAAGGGAAACTGCAACAAAGCGAGGAATTACAGATGCTGATTTTAAGGCAAGCAGGGGGTGGGCTGTTTGATTTATGAGGAGAAATGGACTGAATTTGAGGAGACAAACAACTTTAGCCCAACATCTTCCATGTGATACTGATATTTTCATAGTCATCACATAATTTTCCCCCTCAAATTTTCACTCCTAAATTCTGAAAAAGAAAGGGTAAAATTATTCTAGTAAATACGGTAGTTTCATGATGTGATGTGATCATATGAACATATTTGGCATGCAAGTGAATGTTTTCCACATATTAGGTTTGATCTAAGCCTATATTCTCTCTGTTATGCTTGTGTGCATCAAGCACTCACATGAATAAAACTTTCTGTATAAGAGAGAGAAAAATTTCCATTTAAATTGAGATGCCTAAATAGCTCAGTGGATTAGAGCTCTGGTACGAAAACCAGAGATCTTGGATTTAAATAACAGTATAAGCATAAATTTGTCTCTTCAAATATAATTTGTCCTTCAGTGAGAATTGATAAATTAAAAATAAAAACATCAAAAACTTAGAAAATTTACCCTGCAAGAGACTGGACAAATTCCATGTCTAAGGCTGTACCTATAGCGAGGAGATACTAAGGTTCAACTTGCACATTCTATTAAAACTAAAAAATTGGGGCGGGAAGTAAATAACAATAAAATTAAATATATGGTGATATGTAGAAACACATTATATAGGCCTAAAGAAAATTATCAGTTAATGAGGAATGAGAGATATTTTGAAGTAGCTGAATTCAAATACCTAACAACAATAATTGGGGCACACCGTAGCATAGTGGTTAAGGCACTGCACTACAAGCCGAAAGGTCGAGGGTTCGAGTCCTGGTGGGTCAGGATTTTTAAACTGACCCAAACCCTTTGACGGCACCATGGCCCTGGGGTCAACTCAACCTCCAACGGGAATGAGTACCAGACGCTTGTTCTGGGGGTAAAGGCGGCCGTCACACAGGGCTGACAACCCAGCTGACATCAAGTGCCGATTGTCCAGAAAAAAGTGGCCTCTTTACTTAACAATAATTAAAAACAGAAATGAGATGTAGAAAGAAATATGGATTCAATTCTAGACACACATGCATTGCAGGGACTAGCCATTTCAACTTCTCATAAAACATTAAACTAAAATACATAAAACTGTCATTCTTCTAGTTTCATTATATGGATGTGAAAAATGGTCTTCTACTTTAAGGGAGGTGAAAATAATGTATTTGGGAATAAAGTTCTTATGAATTTTTTATCAAAGAGAGACGAACAGACAGGTAAATGGAGAAGACCATTTAACAGTGAGCTACATGATCTTCATAGGGAACTAGATGTAATAAGAACAGTAACAGTAAACCTTCTTATAGAGTGTGAAGGATAAGACATATGGCACAAATGAGGAATGATAGAGAAGCGGAAAACCAGAGGTGAAATAGCCAGTAGGTAGGCCAAGAATGAGATGGGAAAATAACATCAACAAAGATTTGAGATAAGTAAATTATAGAGGGGTTGATTGGAAAACATTAGCTCAGGATAGGGATGTAAGGAGAGCTTATGTCTGCCTGGCCATGAACCTCTGGGTCCGATAGTATCAGCGAGTTAGTTAGGTTGTACATATAGGCCTACTGGCAACTATGAAATTTTTACGTAATGGTACATTTGACAATTATTAAGTTAGATATTTACAGATTTTATAAATATAAAAATGAAGCCCTGTGAAGAAGATAAAATAAGTACTGGGGTAAAATTCTACAATACAAATTAATATAGTTTTCTAAATAGAAAAGTAATTGATGCAATCCATTTAATGCAAAATAATAATAATAATAATAATAATAATAATAATAATAATAATAATAATAATTTAGGAGAAAATCATATAATATTTTTTTTAAAATTAGTACTATGTTTTATAAAATATATTTATATACTTTAAAGCAGAAATATTTATATTATTTGAGTTGCACCGTGTTAAAGGCAGTAATTTGATACTCTGCCAAAACATGGGAAACCAAAAAACATGTGCAGGATCCAATCTATTTTTGACAACATATTTACTGATATCGTTACAATCAAACAAGCAACACTTTTATGTGAATGTTATTAAATAAGAATAGTTATTTACCGCATTCTTCATTATTCCACTTCCCAACACACCTAACTTTTCCGCATTTTCTACCTTTCCTCCACCAACAATGGGTCACAGTAATGAGTGAATGGGCACAATGCCATTGCGTCAAGTTGCAAACCTTGCGCCAGTCGGTGCCTTGGCGCTATATGCCAAAGCAATGCTAAGCCGATGCTAGTAATAGAACTTCTATTAAAAAGTATTACTATCTCTTTCCACACTTTGCATACAAATACAAACATGCAATAATAAAAAAAAACAAGTATACAATTCAGCCAACAGTAGGAATTACAAGCAGTACATATTTATGTTAATAATTATATATAAATTGAAACAATTTAGCCCCGAAAGATTTTCAGTGTGATAATTTAAATATATTTTATTAAAACATATAAGCTGGCATACAGTAAAAACTAATATCATTAAAAAATATTAAAGCTTGACAGGTTACATATGAGTGTTATTTTGGCAACATTGTAAACAGGATCCCAAGTGCAATAAAAAAAATTGTTTGGAAGAAAAGACGCCATTACAGTTCTGTCATTGTCAAATTAGTAAATCAAAGAAATTGGTTAAAAATCTGTGAATCAACCGTGAAATAATGTGTGATATTATGGAAAGCAGTGATCTTTGATTTACACTTAACAAGTGTTTCAGAGAAAGTGGTGTCAGAGAACGTTGAGAGGTGTTCAGACGCGACCTTCAATCTAAAAGCTTATTTTGTTTAGGACGCTTACTAGTGTTTATAAACACAACAATTTTGAGCTCACGATACAAGTTATAGCAAGAACTTTCAAGTAATTGAGCGTAATTTGTAATGTGCTCTGTCGATACGATTGAAAATAAAACGTATACAGAAATATTGCTAATGATTCCTGCTTTCAAACTCGTTCATTCAAGGCGAAAAGGATTTTTCCGACATCCAAATAGAATGTTCAGAAACTTTCCAACTATAAAACTACCGACAAGTTTACCCAATCCTTGTTACACATTTTGAAGTGAATAATTTTAATCTCCATAATCATAAAATATAATAACTATCGACTTTAGCTTAAACAAAAGCTTTGATTCTTAATAAAGCTATTTGACCATTACTATTAGTGGTCCTGTGAAAGCTAAAGAAGTTATTAAAAATTATTTACAGCCATTTTTAAGTGTGCAATCTTTCATAAATTTATGCCAATTGATAGTATAATCTGAATTATGAAGCTGTTAGAAAGTACTCGCTTTGAGGCCATTAACAGTGCTCTCTCTATCAAAACAGGCGACAGTAAAATATTAGGAAGGCAAGTATATTTGGTAATTTACCAGATTCATCAGATGTAAATATGTCAGTTTTGATCAAACTCATTTCGTAGTTATTTAAATTCATGATGTATTACCTGTCAATAGTTGGTTGGACAATTCCTGTGTACATAAGCACTTTTTGTAAATGTATTTGTGTTGACAACAATAGATTATATGGGCAGGGTGTAACACAATTGATTTTTACTTACGCACTTTAACACAACTTAAATACAACAAATATGCATATAATTATTCTTTTTAGTCCTGGAAAATTATTATCTTCATATTTTAGTTGTAAATATGAAAACAAAGTGGGACTATTTCTTGTCCCGACCGCTCTAACAATACATCATGGAGGTCATGACCATATTAATAACTGTGGTTACAACTGTTATTCTATGAGTTATTGTAAGAACCAGCGATAAACTCTCTAATAACTAACGATAACCACATTAATTATTAATAAAAAATACGCACAAGTTGTGCATTAATAACCAGCGATATCAACATCACTGATAACTCACTGCTAATAAGTATGGTTACTTTTTATACAATTATATAACTTTATGTCTGCTTTTACATATTACATTTATTTAGAGTAATTGAATTAGGTTAGGATAGTTTTTAGTTACATATACATATATAACAGTTGTCTTCATTAACAGTTGTCCTATAACAGTTCTTCTATTAAGTTCCAAAATGGCTGACAGTTAAAATGGAAATTACATATTTAAGCTAATTTATTTCATATAATGTTTAAACACTTTTAATTGTGCTTCTTTTCCGAAGATTAATTTCATTAATACCATTACGTAATACGAATATTTGCATTAAAATTTTCATCAATCACATAATTAAAAATCGACTGTAATACACCCCAACCAGATTATATTAATTTCCAACACCAATAATGAGTAGTGTCAACATAAAATAGTAGTCAACCTCCTCTTTGAAAAGCTAACAAAAAATACTTGACATAAAAGAATTACGAAGTTACTGCATATTTGAAGGTTATTATCAAGAAGTCACACGAAGTATTTAGAGATTAGGATAAGTCATTCTTATTAATTTGCTAGTAGCAGAATCTGATTTTATTATTGGCCATATTAAAAAAAAAACAGACAAAATAAATTACTAGCAAAAAGTTCATAAGAACAGGAGTTGTCCAACTTGACTTATTGCTTATGATCTAACTAATAACATATGATACAATTGATTTATTGGATCTTTGAACTTCTTGAGATGAAGATCACCCATGAATCTTAAAACAGACAACTAGTTACTAATAATATCAATAGTTAATGCATGTTGCAACATGTTTAATCACCTTATAAATTAGTTGGAGAAAATGTTTTTATATCTCACCTCATAAAGTTGCATGTTTTCACGATACCTGTTTCAAAGGTCATTCACCTTCATCTTCAGTCAAACTCCAACTGTCAAAATTTCACCATTAACACCATCTTTTGAACTGCCATCTGATTTTAATTTTACGAACTTGGAGATCAAATTTTTCCCATTGCTAATTTCAGAAGAATAAACATAAAGCCATGAATTTTGAAATTCCCGATGAGAAAAATATGATCTCCAGTTTCATAAAATCGACACCAGATGGCAGTTTGGAAGATGATGTTAACAGCAAAATTTTGACAATTGGAGTTTGACTGAAGATGAAGGTGAAAACATGAAACTTTATGAGGTGAGATATAAAAACATTTTCTCCAACTCGTTTATAAATTGAAAATACCTCATAGTGTTAACTTCCCACTTTAATTTTGATTAAATGTTTATTCACGTTTCTGGTATAGCAATGTTTACTCATGTTTCTTATAGATGGCAAATTTATTATACACATTACATTTCTTTGTTTTGATACATTTGAGTTGGTCAGTTACATTTAGTTTGTTATGAAAATTACCTCAAATTTTATAATTTTTTTTTAATAATAACTGGAAACAGCAAGAATGTATATTATAATCTTTTTTTTTTGTTAGTGTGTTTGTCTTAAATTGGCTATTCTCTTTCACCAATGGTTATAGAGATGTTTGACATAAGTTTCTATTGGGTCACTGTTATGCTACACTATATATAATTCATATGATAATGTTGCACTACATATTTCCTACAGTTCCTGCTCCTTTCAATGTTGTCTCCAATAGAGAAATGAAATTGCACTATTCTTTTAATGACTTTACAATGGATGTGAATGAGAGCCGCACAACTCCCTCATTGTTAGAAACTTGAAAAAAAATATGAAACTGTCATGAAATTATAGATATTTAATGGAAAATCATGTTCAAAAATACAAGCTTAGAAAATATTTATTGAAAAACAATGTTTAAAACAAACAAAATTGCGATGATGATGTAGGAGGATTTACAAAATATTTACTAAAAAAAATTTTAAAATACAAAAATAATAATAGAAAGCACTTAGAAAATATGATATTGTGATGAAATTGTAGGATGACTTACAAGGGAACTGTCAACCATTGCATGCTGAAATCTACCTTGAAATTTCTTCCAGAGAAGCATAATATATCAATGCTGTGTCTAAAAAAATAAAGTTATCTACCCCTTTTAACTGCAGTGCACTAAAATTCAGCATCAAATCTCTCATTTTAACTACAGGGAGATAATATACCGTAATTTCTGACGTGTTGGATTGGATAACCCTCACTACCTGCCATATTACAACTTAACAACAAATGAGGAAAATGTTGAAGGGGCAGATTTTAAATACCTAAAAACAATAATTATAGACAGGAATGAAGTGCAGAAAGAAATTAAACATAGGCTTAACTCTATAAATGCATGCTATTATGCATAATAGAAGCTTGTATTTCACATTACTTTCAAAAATTTTTAATAAACTTTTTTTAAATCCAATGGCAAATACATTGATACTACTTTAAAATCATACCCTCTAAAAAATATTCATTATCATCATCATCCATGCAAGTATTAGGCCGTGTTGTCTGTTACGGTCTCAAAGAGGAATTTTCCATCCAGCACTTTTTTGGACGTCCCAGCGATCTTTTGCCTTGGGGGCAGTAGCGAAGTATGGCTTTTGGAATTCTATGAGATGGCATTCGTTGAAGATGGGCTTTCCAGTTGTTCTGGTAGTTTTGTATATGGTGAAGAATGGGTTCTACATCCAACTCTTCCATAATTTCCTTATTTTTTTTATGGTCTCACTTTGTGTAGCCTGCTGTATGGCGCATAAATCGCATCTCATTTGCTGTTATTCGGCTTTCACCTCTTCTTCGTATTGTCCATGCTTCACTACCATATCTTAATACTGGTCTTGCGAGAACCTTATAAAGCCGTAATCTTGTGTTCTTTTGTACTAAAGATGGTTTCATTATACTGTTAATTATCCCTGTTTTTTTTTTGTAAAATTTGTGATTTTCTTTGATATGTCAGCTTCATCTTGAAATGTTAAATTATAACCCATCCATCCATAGTAATTCTGCCCGAAGGCAGGTCCTTCACTGAAATCATAGCATTTTCATGCTATGCTTGCAGCTTTACTAGGGAATTGTGTAGGTGTGGTAGCTTCCCATTGCTTTCCACACCGGTGAAGGATGATGATGATAATGATAATGATAAGGATGATGGCCATATGATTTCGGGGACCGTTTGGGCCTTAAAGTTTTCCTGACATTTGTCTTATAGGTGAGGAAAAACCCCGATAAAAACCTCACCCAGAAAAACTGCCCCGACCGGGGATCGAACCCGGGCCCGCTGCGTGACAAGGCAGCATGCTACCTCGAGACCACAGCGGTGGACATTATAACCCAAATATATAAATTTGTTTACTCGTTCTAGAATTTCATCATCGAAAACAATTTTGCTAGGTATAGGGTATTTCCCACAAAAGGCCATCACTTTAGTTTTCTTTGTATTGATTTCCATATTGTACCTTTTTGCAATTATATTAAAATTGTACATAGAATACTGTAAATCTGTTTCTGTTGGAGCTATTAATACCAAATCATCTGCAAAAAGCAAAGAGTCTATTTTATATTTTATGGTTTCTATTAATTTGGATAGAACCGTGTCTCATCTTTTACCAATCTTACAGTATTCTATCCATGTATATGATTAAACTACAAATATATAAAACAGTAATTCTTCCAATTATACGAAATGTATGTGAAGCATGATCTCTAAGAGATGAGAAAAGTTTGTGAGAATTGAAGAACAAAGGAAAATTTTTGGATCAAAGAGAGTTGGACAGTTAAGTGAAGAAAACTACATAATAGTGAGCTACATCATATTTATGGGAAACCAGATGTAATAAGAATAGTTAGTCTTGTAGACTGCGGTGGGCAGAAGGTATAGCACAATTGGGGAATGAAAGAGAGGGAGGGCATTGAAACTTCTTAAAGGGAAACCAGAGAGAAAGTAGACAACCGATGAATGAGGTGGGAGAATAATTTATGTTTTAAGGAAGTAACACTATAAGATTTTATTTAATACTCATTAAACGAATCAGATTTTACACCTTATCTCATATATTTTGTTTATATATATTTTGTTTCAAGGAGTCTCTTCCTTTATTGTCAACTGGCATCTGACCGTTGATTTGATGTTGGCAATCTTATAGGCCCATTCTTCTTCCCTCTCGGTTGACCGATAGAACTCCCAAATCAAATCCTTTTCCTGGGAATTTCAAAATTCATAATTTTGTCCTTGAATTTCTGGATGTAGAAGTTCTTCCGTCCCGCGCCATCGCCGAGTGGTTAAGACAGGAAGCCTTGGCGCAGAGCTGTGGGGCTTGTACTGGTTCGAGTCTCCATGGGGGAAGAAATTTTCTCATGGTATTTTGGCCAGTATGGGACTGGTGCCCATTCAACATTGTGAGGCATTTGGGTAGCTACAATAAGTAGAGGCTCCAGGTTGAGAAAACCAGCTATAACGACTGGGGGACTCGACATGCTGACCACATGTCACCCATACACTGGCTGGATGATCATCTACCTCTGTGATTCACATATGTGGATGTGAGGCCAGCAGCCGGATGGTAGGCTAAGGGCCTTCTAGGCCTGTTGCGCCAGGAGGAGAGTTCTCCCAAACTGTGAGATCTTTGGATTTATATGTTTAATTAACTTTGTCTTTAGTTCAATTCTGTGCTTTTCTGACCAAGCGTGAACAGCTGCTGCAAATTTTTTTTTTACTTCCCCATTTTTTTACATTTATAGGGTGTTTGTTCATTCTAATGTTCAAGTTTTTTTTTTTGTTTCTCCTATGTAGATTTTTTCAGTCCCCACATTTTATCTGACAAATCCTTGATTTTTTTGTCTTTGTTAATTTCCACACTTTGTTAGTTTTTATGTTTATTAAGGCTAATAACATTAACTATATGAGAATAACACTAACTATGGTTTGAATTTGCTAAATTATTCTGGGAATGATTGGAAAGCATTAGCTCAGGATAGTGTTGTTTGGAGAGTTTATGCCCAGATGGCCATGAACCTTGAGTTCAGTATGCCAGTGAGTTAGTTTAATTAATTAATTACTAATACTATGTTAAGCCCTAATTCATTCTGACATCCTTTATTTGGATCTATGTGCCCTCTACAGACTCCAGTGTTGTGGTGTCTATATATATATATATATATATATATATAACATTTTAATTATATTTCAGAATTGAAAGCTACTCATGTAAAATGGCTGGCAATGACAAACAGTTGTACAAACGCTTTAATTCTGAGCAAGGGGTTACACCACATGATCTTCAAGCTCTGTCACCTCCACAGACAGCCATAGGGATTTCACCAGGAAGGTCACAGTATAGGTAAAGATTTAATTAGAGGATTTTAAGCGCATGCATTTGCTTTTATATACTTTATATGAAGCAGGCATGTTTCAATAATTAAGATTTGGTGTTTTTATTATTAATTTAACACTTCTCACTGAAGGATAAATTATATATGAAGAGAAAAATTCTCGCAGAGACCGAGACTCAAACCTGGGTCATGAAAACAACTGAGGATGGGAATGATGGTTCTCCAATACCGCGGTGCTGTGTTTAAAGAACATAGATATATGAGGTAAGAAGAATTCACGATTCATTTGATTCTCATTAAGAAACCTCATAATGTTAAAATTCCAAAATTTATTATATTAATTATATTATTTTTAGTCTGGACATCTTACCTCAATACCTCAATATTAATGTTGATTTGTTCTTGAACATGTTTCAAAACAATTCTGTTTTATCGTCAGCTTTCCCAGACTGGTTTTATTTATGTTGCACAACTTGGATGTCGATGTCAGCTCCATCCTGTGGTTGGCCAAAGAACCTGCAAACTAGGTCACGCTCCATCGGTATATCAAAATTCATAACTCTGTTTCTGTTCTTCTGAATATAAATATTTGGGAAAAAATTTATATTCCGAAGAACAGAAACAGAGTTATGAATTTTGATATACCGATGGAGAGTGACCTTGTTTGGAGGTTCTTTGGCCAACCACAGGATGGAGCTGACATCGACATCCAAGTTGTGCAACATAAATAAAACCAGTCTGGGAAAGCTGACGATAAAACAGAATTGTTTTGAAACATGTTCAAGAACAAATCAACATTAATATTGAGGTAAGATGTCCAGACTAAAAATAATATAATTAAAATAACCTCAAAATATAACTTCCTAAAATTAAATATTATTATATTAAATTATGTGATGTTGAAACATAGACTTAAGAAGATGTGAATGTTAAAGGAATGCTTTGATTTTATTCATTAAAAAAATAGAATTCCATGACACATCAGCTCCAAAGAGCTAAGCCCAACTGAAGTGGTTCTGTCACTTAGTAGCAGAAAATAGTATAGGGAGAGTCATATTATTAGCTTGATGTAATCCCTCAATTTTAGTTTGTTTTCTTAATAGGATTTTGCTACTTTTCATATCTTACAGTTACTCATTGCCCTCACAAGACTAAGTGGACCTGTTTCAGATCCTGCACCAAAAGAAAATTTTATATAGTATAGTCAAGAATCAACCCAGGATCCCTGGGATGCTAATCATATATCCTAACTGTTACACTATAGAGGAGGTTTCATTTACTGCATTATACATTTAAATATGTGTTATTGATGTACTTTTAAGGATAGTAATAATGCAGTACAGATCAAGGTTCATATAACTAAAAATTAAATTAATTTTTTTTTGCTGTTGAAATCTGTCATTAGACAATTTTTTTCTTACTTTTCAGTCGTAGTATCTCTGGTGACGAGGATGGACCTCTTTGTGATACCATAAGTCGCAAAACATTATTCTACCTCATTGCCACTTTGAATGCAGCATTTCATCCTGATTATGACTTTTCTGATGCAAAAAGTCATGAATTCAGTAAAGAGCCAAGTTTACAGGTATATTATTAAAATAACCTCAAAATATCACTTCCTAAAAGTAAATATTATATTATTGTTATATTCAAGTTAAAGTTCCATCCATAGTAATTCTGCCCGAAGGCAGGTCCTTCACTGCAATCATAGCATTTTCATGCTATGCTTGCAGCTTTACTAGGGAATTGTAGGTGTGGTAGCTTTACCGTTGCTTTCCACACCGGTAAAGGATGATGATGATGATAATAATAAGAATGATGATGATGGCCATATGATTTCGGGGTCCGTTTGGGCCTTAAAATTTTCCTGACATTTGTCGTACAGGTGAGGAAAAATCCCGATAAAAACCTCACCCAGAAAAACTGCCCCGACCGGGGATCGAACCAGGGCCTGCTGCATGGCAAGGCAGCATGCTACCTCGAGATCACAGCGAATGGACGAAAATATGATTATCCTTACTATGGTTTGGTTCACTGAAAATTATATTTTCATTCTTCATTACGTGTATCCAGACGCAGCTGATGACACGAATCCTTTGCATACTTATGGTGTATAAGTTGCAGTGGGGCTGTGTATACATGCAGCTTATGTGGGCATTGCATACCCACGAGGTTAAAAGAAAGAGATATAGGAAAAACAGAAATGAACCCTTTGGTCTCAATACTCTAATACCATCAGGGTCAAAGAAAACAAGAGGTCAGTCAAGGGAGACTGGATAAGAAAGTAAAAAGAGGGATCTGGTATGAGAAAAGGAAGAAATACGAGATCAGTCTATATATAATAAATTAATGAGTCATTTTAACATCTTACCTCATATTTCATGTTTTTCAAACACGGTAACTATATTGTTTATTTTTTATCATTTCACTCACCTCATACTTCATACGGTAACTATAGTTTTCAAATGATCTTGTCATTCATTTTCAACCGCCATTATGACTCATTAATTTATTAATTAAGAACCTCATAATGTGTTTCCCAATTTTAACTTTGAATCAGTCTATATAACCCATCAAGCTGACCAGTGCTAATTGGTGGGTAGTCCATCTCATCTCTTTAGTTCATATTGTCATTATCATCTTCACGGTATAGGCTCCATGGCCTGTTCTGGCTTAATACTCCATTGCTTTCTTGGTCTGCCAGTTCATATTGTATAAACAATATGTTGACAGCTGCACTACAAGAAGGTAAGGATTGGACGCTGGGTTATTGTCCAAATTGGTTCCTGTAAGCTTTCAATCTAGAAAGAATTAGACCATCTCCTCCCTGTTAAGAAACAATAACCCTTTGCAGCCAAAATTATATTTTTTAATATTGTTTTGTTGTTTCTTGACTCACGCTCATACTTCTTAACTCCCATGCAGACTAGAGTTTCTTCACTTCATTTGTGACATTCTCAATGCTGTATTATGTTCACAGCATTGAGAATGTCACAAATGAAGTGAAGAAACTCGAGTTTGCATGGGAGTTAAGAAGTAATGAGGTGAGTCAAGAAACAACTAAACAATATTAAAATAAACCTCATAGTGTTATTTCCTACCTACATAACTTAATTATATTTTTTAGTTTCAACATACCATAAGTTAAAAGTTATTTTAAACGTTAACTAAAAAAATTAAGCAGTACTGATGCAGACAGTTGCTATAGTATACTTTCAGTTCTGGCCTCATCATTATTGTAAATAGTAAGACTCATTAATTTGAGAATTTTTTTTTTTCAAAATTACAGTAAAAACATATAAATGTAAAATAATTGCATTGAGTCATATAGAAAACATGTTAAAAGTGGATTTTTAGGGAGGTTCATTATGTTGGCACTTGCATACCTTGCTAAATCATTAGATTCCATAAAAAAATTGTTTTAAATTAAATATTGACATAGAGTTTTGTTTGACAGTGGGTGATGAACACTGTAGATAGCAATTTGAGCGCTACAGCAGGAGAACAATATCATGCAATGAGAGTTCAGCTATGGGCTGCAATCGATGATGAAATTTCTATGAATGACTGCGATATATACAGGTAATAATTATAATGCATTTGTTTCTATATGTGTGTTTTCCGGTGTTACCCAGTGCATTTATCATGCTTTAGATTCTGTGCTAGAGAGCATTGATGTGGTCTGTTTTCAATTTATGCACCAGTTCAGACTACATTATGTAGGTAATATGTAGTTGTATTGTGTATCTTTAAGCATTGTGTATACAAGTATGATGTTTAAAATGGATGATAATGAAGAAAAAGGAGAAGATGAAACCTGGTGCTTGCATATACCCTACTTCTATTAAAACATACCAAGGGAACCTCTAGCCTTAACGCCCCAATCTGACAGATGAATTACTATCTACAGTGGTACATGCCTTCTCACCATATGTACTGCATAAGGATTTTGAATTTAATCTAGGCATATAATGCATAATCAAGTGATTAAAAATGGCCCTGAGATTGAAAATTTTAAATTAAATTTTCCAACCCCACTGGGAATCGAACCTTGACCTCTTAGTCAGTGGTGACAGTAGAAACAATTTAAAAATTTGTATTGGGAAACCTTTGGAAAAAATATCATTAGGAGACCTTGTGAGGGTGGGAGAATAATTTTCAGATGGACCATAGAAAATTGGATATTAAAGATTTAAACTGGATTCAATTGGCTGAGAATAGGGACCATGCAGTGGAGGGTTTGATTCCACAGAGGACCCAGAGGAGAAAGTGGACAAGTTTCGCATACATGCCACAAGTGGTGTTAGTATAGAACTAACGACATCTAAATTTTTTTCTAATACTAATATGAAATTCAGCACCATTTGGTAGTAAAATTATGAATTATAATTATACAACACCATCTGGTGAATAATCATGGAATTGAACTTTTATAGGAATAAATAACATTTTAATTTATATATGGTTGGTTGGTTGGTATCTAATGTCGAGCACTTGATAATGAAATCATTTGCTCTATATATTAAATTTGGGAATTTTTAACATTATGAGGTTCAATTAATAATAATTGTAAGAAGAAATCACGAATTATTAACATTTTAATTAATCTTAAATTTTGGAATTATTTGTACCCAGCCTCTCAGACCTAAAGATTTTTTTTTTAATTTTAACAGAAGGGAAGAATGGAAATAAATAAAACATGTTAATTTAATTTTGTTTATTAAAATTTAAAAATGTGCATTATGAGCTCTTTTAATAAATATGTACAGTTGATCTACCCCCTTATTCTCACATACATATTTTTTCTTCTTCTTCTTCTTCCTTCCAAGTATTAGGCCAAGGCCTGTTACGATCCTATAGAAAATTTTCCCTTCTCCGGGAAATTCTCGTATAAGACTTGAAAGCATAATAATAGTCCCTTCGATTGGTTGCTGGCCAAAGGAAGGCAAGACCAGTGATGCGGCTGCCATCTTATAGCCTCTGGTCAGGCTTTTCTGGAGAAGAAAAGAAAATAAAGAAAGAAGAAATGGAAGAAAGGAAAGACTCCCTAGCCCTCGGATGCCCTAATAGCGTCGGGGTCGAAAAAACAAGAGTCAACCAAGAGAGGTTAGATAGTAAAGTTAAAAGAGTGCAAAACACAAGTAAGTGGAAGAAATGTTTTGCTCAGCTTGGGCACCTTGTGGTCGCCATCCACATATCCTCTAGATGAGGACCCCTGAGGGTACTACAATGTTTATTAAAGGACCTTAGACATGTCGTACATCTGAAATCCATTATAAAGTCACATTTTAAAAATGTTTATTAGAAATGGCTGTACACTAACATCACTCTTCCTAACCTAATAAATCTTAGAATTTTATCACTTGTAGTAGATTTATCTTTGAAAATAGATTCACATTAAAAACGTAAACAAGTTTGAATTTACTTACAAATTAGAGTAAAATAAAATCTAAGTAATGATTTTTAACTTTCGATAATATGTAATTTTTATAGTACCGTCTACATAGAACAAAAGGATAGCAGTTAAAAATTTTAATTTATGAAATGGCTAATTTCCCATAATCCCGAGTGAACATGCCGTGTGCCTTGCATTTGTTTTATTTAGTTACATATTCTGTTACTACAAAACAGCGCTACCATTGTAGCTTGCTCATATATGGGAAATTCAAAGAGATAGATCTGGTAACACATATAAAACTGAGAAGGTTGGAATTGTCTGGAGATGTTAATAGAATGGAAGATTCAGGAGTACCAAGATAATTATGAAAGGAAGGATGTTTGGAGGAAGACCATTGAGAAGACAGATAGATGGCTGGATGCAGTGACTACCATTGCCAGATGTTTCTTGGGAACTGGTGTATGGAGAAGGCTAGCAAGAGATAGAGAAGAGAGGATGAAGATGATAGAATAGACTAGGTTCGATCTTTAGGCTGTCATGTCATGAAGCAGTAATTGTAGAATAGAGACCAGGGGAGGGCCCCTAGTAAATCTGACATTGAACCTAGGGTTCCATAAACCATAGGTTAGATATTTAGTTAGTTAATCAACATAAAAAATAAAAGCTGAAGATAAAACAGAGAATTGTTTTGAAACATGTTCAAGAACAAATCAACATTAATATTGAGGTAAGATGTCCAGACCAAAAATAATATAATTAAAATAACCTCAAAATATAACTTCCTAAAATTAAATATAAAAAATAAAATTGCAAAAGATTTGGAAAATTATACACATTTTTTTTTAAAAATGCAAACACTATTTTTATTTGAGAACAATGATAAAAATGCTGTGAGAAAATTTGCAAAATGAAAGGATGGATAAATATTATATTTAGGTAAAATTTTTTATCACTCACCTCATATTTATATTATTGATAGGACTAGATAAGTAAGGATGGTAAAATCAATCATTTGCATTAACAGTGATAATTTCTAGTTACATATAACAGCTAGTCTATCTGCTGTTCCCACACTAATATATGATATTGTATATTAATGAACTATGTAGAAATATGTAGACTTCATGGATTATTATTGTTATTTCTTTTTCACTGGATATTCCGTGATTCAATTTGTATATAATCTTCAATCTAGTAATATTTTGATTAAGGTAGAATATTTTTATCACTCACCTCATATTGTTCTTCTTATTTGATTATAAACTAGTTTCGGAACATAGTTTCTGTTCCATCCTCAGTATCGTCACGACCGTTGTTCTGTCGTCTTGAAGAGCTGTCCTTCTCTCCTTCAGCTCTTCAAGACGACAGAACAACGGTCGTGACGATACTGAGGATGGAACAGAAACTATGTTCCGAAACTAGTTTATAATCAAATAAGAAGAACAATATGAGGTGAGTGATAAAAATATTCTACCTTAATGAATATACCTCATAGTGAGAATTCCTAAAATAAGTAAATATTTTGATTTTTAATATTACAGCTACAACCCAGATCTTGCTTCAGATCCATTTGGTGAAGATGGGTGCCTTTGGTCTTTTAATTACTTCTTTTACAATAAAAAGCTGAAACGCATAGTATTTTTCACCTGCAGAGCAATCAAGTAAGTATAAGGAATATTTATGAATGAGTTGGAGAAAATGTTTTTAATATCGCACCTCATAAAATTGTATGTTTTCACAATACCGGTTTCAAAAATATAATTTTACTTCCACCTTCATTCAATCTCCAACTTGACTGAAGATTATACTTTTGAAACTGGTATCTGAAAACATGCAATTTTATGAGGTGAGATATTAAAAACATTTTCTCCAACTCATTCATAAATGTAAATACCTCATAGTGTTACCACTCACTTTGAGTTTGATAAATAAGAAATATTATCAAGTTCTTAATCCATTAGGGTACTTTTTTGTGATTGAATCTGATTTTATGGAATGTACAGGTATAAAAAATTCAGATTTTAAAATATAATATATACCACTATTCTATATAAAGAGAGTACCAATTTTGCATCAGTAACAATTTCTGAATTTGATATTTTTAGAAAAAATGTTTAATTACAGTTTTTACAAAAGACAATAAAAGTGTATTTTGAAAATATCTCTCACTGATTTTGACAAAATGTGGATTTCTTCTTCTCTCTGGCCCTTCAGCCCTATTAGTGTCTCTGCCTCCTCAATGGATCTCCTCCAGATGTCCCTATCCAATGACATTTACTCCTAAAAAATAGGATTTTCAGTCAAATATTTTTATTCAGAAAAACTTAGATTAAACATACATTTTTCTCTTCAAATGTAATATTGTCTTTTTTTTTTCTTTCTAATGACATGATTGAAGTAGGATCAAGTAAATCATGCTTTTCACTTGTAGTTTCATTTATTCACTTCCACTACCAACACATTGTGAATTTATTTGTTTATGGTCCGTTTAGCAGATGACAGGGAGTCACATGTAGAGTAAAATGCAATCCTTCAACCATATTTAAAATCCCTAACTCATAATAATCCCTCAACCATAGTTTGTTTTCTTAACCAAATTTCACTACACTTCAATTCAAGCAGTACTTAATTGTCCTAACTAGGTTGGCAACTGGACCCTGTTCCAGATCTTATTCTTAATGACAAATTTTTGGTATAATGAGGGATTGAACTCAGGACCCCTGAGATACTAGTTAGACTTGCTAACAATTAAACCATAGATGTAATCTAAGTCTATTCATAACACGTAAATTAATGAGTCATTTTTTACATCTTCATATTTTATGTTTCTTTAAACATGGGAACTAGTTTTTAAGAGAAGGATCTCTCTCATTTTCAACCGACATTATGACTCGGTTGAAAATGAGAGAGATCCTTCTCTTGAAAACTAGTTCCCATGTTTAAAGAAATATAAAATATGAGGTAAGATGTAAAAAAATGACTCATTAATTTACGAATTAAGAACCTCATAATGTTATTTCCCATATTTAACTATTCATAACAGTTCATTGAAATCACTAATATGTTGATTGACCTTAACCCTTTAGGTGTCATGAGCCGATTAGATCGGCTCTGATGCTCCTGTCCATTACCTTGCCAGACAATATACTTAAACTTCTTGCAAAGCCGATCACATCGGCGGATGCAATTTAAATCCCTGACACAAGAGATTTTACCAGTGGCATGCAGAGGGTTAATCACTATGGACCATGTCAGAACAGAATATCATCATAAAACATTTTTTCCCTTAAACATTTGTTAGAATAATTGGATTACTTTGACAATATTCAATACTAATGACAATATTTTAATATGTTAACAGTCCTATTTATACACTGGAATCTGGTTTTGGCACTGATTTTGCAATGGATGAAGAAGAAACTTACTGAAGCAATTTGTAAGTAAATTATTAATTGTATATAGTTAATATAGCTCATGTATATAAGAAGTTTAACAGATTTTGTATCATTCTTTCAGATTCATTTCAAAATTGAACAGAAGACAGGACAGCTGTTAACACCATTCATCTCTGAAGATTAATGTATAAATTTAATTCACCATTTCTTGTTCTCTGTTCCAGAGTAATAAAAAAAAAAGATTATATTGCACTTTCTTCACAAAAACATAGCTCACACATTTTACATGATTTCATGGTTTTTAAATTCTATGAATTGTGTAAATAGTTTGTTAGTATTTGACTCAAAAAGAATATCAGCTTTCTAGAAGAAAGATTGCATTTGAATTGCAGTCTGTAATTTTATATAGCAATTTTTAAATTGTTATAATGTTTATCTTTTAGAATAACATAAAAACACTAGTAGATTACTTTTTCATTCAGTTCTACATAAAACTATCATCTTGCAAGACCACTTTATGATGCATATTTCTTCAATGTAGTTTTCCTTAAAGATGGTCATATAAATGAAAAGTGTCATCTATTGTGCAGTTATTCACTATTATAATTGTTTTGTCTGTTTATTCAATTTGAGTTATGGTATAGTTTGACTGGGCAGTATTAGAACAAACTAGCTAAGTTAACAATTCTCTATTACTCTGTTATTCTTACCATAATAATATAATTATTGTAAATTTGGAAATGTTCATTTAAATTTTTTTATTTTAATTTCTTTGTATGTGATGTTTTTTAGAAGTTCAGTATTCTTACATTTCATCGATAATCACAGTTTTGTCTCCAACAGATACTTGTTGGGATTTTGTAATTTATAAAACTGATTTCATAAATTCGAAACAGTATTGAATTCTTATATTACTTTTATGTCTAAAGTTCACATGCAATTAAATTTGTCTTTCTGTATGAGTAACATAAATTATTAAAATAATATATAACTTTTAACTAGTCTAAAATTATTTTAAATAAATTGTTTATACTGTTATTGTGCAATACAATGCGGAAAAATGCATTTAATGGAGTCTGGATAAATATTTCACTATATGGCAGAATTTAAATTCATACTAAGAAACGGACCTTGGATTTTAAATTTTATACCTTTTTCCTGATGGAATAATTAAAAACCAAAGAGATAGGTACAAGATTTAAATTAAAATTCTTTATACCTCACCTCATATCCATAAAAAAACTCCTGGCGCGACAGGCCTAGAGGGCCCTTAGCCCACCAGCCGGCTGCTGGCCTCACATCCACATGTGTCAATCACAGAGGTAGATGATCATCAGCCAGTGTTGGGGTGACATGTGGTCAGCATGTCGAGTCCCCCAGCCGTTATAGCTGGTTTCCTCAACCTGGAGCCGCTACTTATTGTAGCTACCCAAATGCCTCACGATGCTGGGTGGGCACCGGTCCCATACTGGCCGAAATACCATGAGAAAATTTCTTCCCCCATGGAGATTTGAACCAGCGCAAGTCCCGTA
Source organism: Diploptera punctata (assembly GCA_030220185.1). NCBI lineage: Eukaryota > Metazoa > Arthropoda > Insecta > Blattodea > Blaberidae > Diploptera > Diploptera punctata. Next base: position 2,789,422 of record JASPKZ010008379.1, on the reverse strand, counting down.
GTTCTGCGCCAAGGCTTCCTGCCTTAACCACTCGGCTACGGTGCGGGACACCTCATATCCAGTCTTCTAATTATACTGGTTTCAAAGCCTAGGTGATTTCATCTTCAGTAATATCTCATCGACTGATGTTATGTCATTCTCCTGAATGACATAACATCAGTCGATGAGATATTACTGAAGAATAATCCAACTGGTATAATTAGAAGAGTGGATATGAGCTGAAGTATAAAGAATTTTAATATTTCATTTTAGGAAGTTATATTTTGAGGTTATTTTAATTATATTATTTTTAGTCTGATCATCTTACCTCAATATTAATGTTGATTTGTTCTTGAACATTAATATTGAGGTAAGATGATCAGACTAAAAATAATATAAATAAAGAATTTTAATTTAAATCTTAAATTAAACTTCATAGTGATTTTTTCTATAAAAGTTCAAGATAGGTACAAGTTTCATGAAAAATTATACCAGTTGGAAGAGTTTAATTGCCTAAAAATGCCTATTTTACCCATTAGTATCTATTTTGTGTTTCTTAAAGTCTAAATTTACTTTTTTTTTTCAAAATTAAATTAACATAATTCATCCCAGTTCATTATATCTGGTCTCTGATAATGTTTGGAGACAGAATTTTAAACTTCTGGAAAATTGCAAAATTAAGTTGTAATCTCTAGTTTTTAATTAATTTTTTAAGCATAAACCAATCTGTAAGATATACTAAACTTGATAGATATCTAATATTTAAAGTTATTTAGTTATTTTGATAGTTTTTAATAAATGTTGACACTTAATACTTCCGTAAATATAAAATATATAACACTTAGGAATAGAAGACTTCTGGCTTGGAAGAGCATTTGAAGTCTGTAAAATTGATTTACTATAGTTAATATTAACTACAGTATATTTATTTTATTAATTTCATAATTCTTATATCCATTTTGCTGTAAATGATAATGATATTATGCGGTATTAAACATTTTTGAAATCCTAAAATAGTATTTTTAGAACCTATTTTGAGCCTAAATCCGTATTTTTCAGCTTAAATCCAATATCTAAATAATAATATTAGTATAGCTTCTAGAACAACCATATGTTGTTTTTAGTCAAATCTATAGCTTTATGATTTGACATTGCATAACGAAGGTAACCAGTCTAGCACACTAACTCAAATGGTAGCATATGTTTCCTGTCTAGTGGGTTTTTAATTGTAAAATTTTCAATCTTGGGGCTGGGAAGGGTGGTGGTATATAATTTTTATTCACTAGATTGTGCACCTGTTGAGTGGATTATTTTCCAAATCCTCTATAGTACATATGTGATACTATTAATAGTGATTTTTCTCTTGGATATAGACAAAATCCCTTTGGTGCTACGTTCTAGTACCAGGCTCCACTTCCTTTTCTTTATAATTATCCTTTATATAACACATTACATTCAAACATAATGCTCATCCTACACTCCTCTCTGTACACAATACATTTCTAAATAATGTGGTTTGCCAAAGTGATGCATAAATTTAAAATACATCACATTAACACACACTATTTGCCTAGTGCAGAACTGAAGCAAGGAATGTACAGTTGGTAGCATTGGTCGCACATACTAAAGTACCAAAACACATTCCTCAAACTAGATAAATTAACTATAACCATCAAATATCTGGACTGATCTGGAACCAGTGCTTATCATTACAGAATTTCCATTTATAGAATTAGTTGCTATATTTCTTCATTAGAACATGTCTTTTCTGTTCTCTCATTTACAGGATTTGGGTTTAAGGGAGAGAGAGAAAAAAAAAGAGCTTGAATTGAGCCTCAACAGCTCTCAGCTTTAGAGCACCTAAGCATTAAACTAGAGATATGTGGTTTATAGTGTTTGAGAATTCAGTGGATATTGTGCTGCTGAACATTCTCTCTTTTTTTTAAAGTACAATAGGAAGTAACATTAAGAGGTTTATTTAATTAAGTTATTTGGTCTTATATTCTTATCTCTTATGGTTGTTTTTGTTGAACATGTTTCAAGGCTTGTTAGCCCCATCTGTTATAGTCTGTAACAGCTGAAGATGGGGCTAACAAGCCTTGAAACATATGTCTGTAACATAGAAGATGGGGCTAACAAGCCTTGAAACATATATTTAAATTAATGTTGGGAAGAAAACATTGTGAGGTTATATCATTAATATTGAGTGGAGAACATATTTTTAACAACTCACCTCATAAAATTTCACCTGAAACCATTGGTCTCAAAGAAATTTGAAATTTGATGAGGTGAGTTGTTAAAAATATGTTCTCCACTCACTATTCTTGAAACATGTTCAATAAAAACAACCATAAGAGTTAAGAATATACAGACCAAATAACTTAATTATTCTCTCTCATTTTCCTTTTTTTTTTTTTTATTTGTTCCCATAGATTATCACACGATGTTGCCTTCATTCTTGTATCACATTTCATAGAAGTATCGATGGTCTAGAACCATACTATTCTGTGTCTATTTTTTTAATATGGAATTAGTAACTGAAATATCAAATTCCTATTTAATTTTAGGAAGTGATATTTTGAGGTTGGTAGACTTAGGGTCGTATGCAAATACATTAGTCTCTACTCAAATTACTTCCAATCACTGGTGAGCTGACTCACCGTGAGCAATTGCTGAGATCGAATTAACGGCCGACTTACCGGTCATGCATGAAAGTTGACGTTTTCGTAATATTGGCAACGAATTACCCAGAATTCTCAGCGATAAAGCCACTTCCGTTATTTTCGTCTGCTATAGAGGAATGCATTTACGTTTGCGTCCCGCAAATAATACCGTATACAACGATGTCTGCATTGCGCAATATTACGCCGATTCTCCTGTTCTTCCAGTTGAATTCTTTGGTAGACTCTATCAAATTCCTCTTCTCCGCGTATACCAAAAACATGATCGAAGTCTTCAAGATCCGACATCTTGGATAAAGCTGCAAAGGTTTCAAACTACATCGGTTCCCATCGATTCCCTTCGGGATTTTCACGATAAGTTTCTATCTTGAGCTATGATCTTAAGGTACCTCGTCAGGTAGCTTACAATTATTATCACATGAATAGATTTCTGAGTAAGCAAAATGTATTTGGATAAAACTTTCTCAGCAGAAAAACGCCTTTTACTGTCTAATGCATTCAAACATTCGACCCTTACCCTTAAACGAAGAAGATTTCAAACAGGAGAAAAAACACATAGTAGCAAGAGAAAACGGGTTTGATGAAAAATGGCACACAAAAGGATAGAAAAGTATAATAAACAAAAAATGATAAACAGAAGTACTCTTGAAAAAGAAAAACCACCTATGAAAAAATATAGGAAATTCACATATCACCCTTGGGTACACAATAAATTCCAAAAGGTATTTGAGAAGTTTAATATTACATTAGCACCAAAAAATAACTACAATTTAAATAAACTAATAAAAACCAACAAAAATGAAAAAAATCAGGAATATATCAAATTGAATGTAAGGGTTGTGAAAAGATATATATAGGGAAAAAAAAAAAAAAAGAAACCTAAAACTTAGAACCAAAGAACACATAAGAAATATTAAAAATGGGGAAATAGAAAAATCTGCAGTTGCTGCTCAACATTTGGTCTGAAAAACATAATATAAATTCGGACGTTAAATTATTAAAATAGTTAGAAAATACAAAAAAGCTGATTATTTGGGAAAAAATCTATATTCAGAAGAACAAAAACAGAGTTATGAAATTTGAAATGCTGACGGAGTGTGACCTTGTTTGGAGGTTCTTTGGCCAACCACAGGATGGAGCTGACATTGACATCCAGGGTGTGCAACATAAATCCAACCAGTCTGGCAAGATGCTGATGATGATATAATCGAAACATGTTCAAGAACAAATCAACATTAATATTGAGGTAAGATGATTAGACTGAAAATAATTTAATCAAATTCCTGTTTTGTTCTCAAAATGCCAATGGCCATGGTCATGGAACATTCATGTCTTAACAAGAATTTCTAAAGAATGGATTTAGAACAGTATGGTTCTAGACCATTGATGCCTTTGCAAATGAAAAGCAAGTGAGAAGTAAAAAGCTCAAATGGAATTTTTTTACCTTGAAATGTATTTCATAACGACAACCTCATGGGCTAGTGGTCAGCATTACTGACTACTGTTCATGAGGTCCCGGGTTTGATTCCCGGTCAGACCATAGGAATTTTTTCGTAAAGGGAATTATTCCTGTGGTTACCCATTGTCTGGAATTTAGGTTAAGAACTCTCCTGGCATTTCATTATCATTTATCACCCATCATACCATCGGGGTAACGTAACTCCGCCTTCCAGGTGCCCCAACCTAAGAAATGGATTACAATTTCTGCCAATGACAGGGGAGAAAGCCAGAAATGTCATAAAAGACAACCTGGTGGCATTAGACAAAAAAAATCATAACAATGTCATAATATAGTTAATGGCTTTAATTTATAATGGTGAATGGATAGTAAAGAAAGCATTTTTGTTGTAAATTATAGATAAAATATGAACCAGCTTCATGGGATGTTAAAAATCTTTCTAACTTATGACCAAATTAAAATAAATTTTTAAAATAATAGATTATCCTATACAGTATAAATAGCTATAATATTTATTATTCTATCTTTAACAAATATAAAAAATTATTATATTTAACATATTAATCAATTACAAATATTGATAAAATTAATTTAAATTTAATAAGTCATATTAAATTGCACAATAAGATCTTCAATATAAATGGAAATTCTATGGAAAGTCTATGCTTTATTTAATTTAATGACTATTCTCTCAGAAAAATGTGGCTGAATATGCAATTCATACTCAAAGGAGATTATTGAAATTTTTATTCTCACATTGACCATAGTGCATTTTGCCAAATTGCATTGCATAAGTTTTATATAAAATCCAGTGACATTGAATAAGAGATAAAATTAAATGTTTCATACCTCTCCTCATAATTAATCTTCTAAGTAAATTGTGCGAATGAGTAAGGAGAGATATCCATTGTTAGCAAGAAATTAAGCAAGAGGAAGACGTGATGTTGGAAGACCTAGAAGACGTTGGGCTGATGCAGTATGAAGTCAGAACGGGCAATTGCCTAATCCCTGGAGTGATGATGATGAAGTAAATTGTGATTTCGGGTTCATGGCAAACCCATCCTCAGTACCATTTTGCGATTGATGTTAAGTCAATTAAAAGAACCACTTCTTCTTCTTCCCTCTATTGGTGGACCGATAAAACCTCTGGATCAGGTCAGAATTCGCGGGAATTTTGAAGTTTGTAAGTTTTTCTTTGTTTTTCTGAATGTGGATTTTTTCCCAAACCGTGAGTTTCTTTTGTTTATCTACTTGTTTAATTAGTCTAGCTATTTGTAAATATACCTATGAGCAAAGAAAATTATGAAAAAGAAAAAGAATACATAATTAATGTTGCAATAGATAATGGTTATGAAGAAAATATGGTATACAAGAAAATAAATAAATTTAAAAGACAAAAATTAAGTAATGAAAGTATACTTATAAAACAAACAGAAAAAATAAAATTCAAGAAATTCACTTACCATCCATTGAAACACTAAGTTTCAAAAAGTTTAATATAAGATTGGCACCGAAGAATGAATACAGCCTTATTAGGTTAATTAAAACCAATAAAAATGAAGAAGAAGAAAACAAATCAGGAATTTATCAGATCAAATACAAGGATTGTGACAAAATTTATATAGCATAAACAAAAAGAAATTTGAAAACAAGGTGAAAGAACATCTTAGAAATGTCAAAAATGGAGAAGTGAAAATATCAGCAGTAGCTGCTCATGCTTGGTCTGAAAAACATATAATTGAATCAAAAGCTAGTCTAATTAAACAAATAGATAAACAAAAGCAACTCACAATTTGGGAAAAAATCCACACATTCAGAAAAACTTATGAACTTCGAAATTCCCACGAATTCTGACCTGATCCAGAGGTTTATCGGTCCACCAACAGTGGAAAGAAGAAGAAGTGGTTCTTCTGATCGACATAACATCAGTCGGCAAAATGATACTGAGGATGGGTTCGCCATGAACCCGAAATCAAGATCTACTTAGAAGATTAATTATGAGGAGAGGTATGAAACATTTTATTTTATCTTAAATTAAACCTCATAGTGATTTATTCCTATAAAAGTTCAACATTGAATAAGTTTGCATAAAACAAGCTTTATTAAAGTTGTATTCTTCCATAAAAAAGTTTTTGCAAATATTATATTACAGAATATGATAAAGGATAGGTGGTCAGCATTTGTTGTAGATGGAGCATTAGTCATACATACCATGCAGTTCATTAGTATATAATTTAACCTAGGGTTAGTATCTAATCTTCAGCATTACATCTTAATCAGATGCTACCAACCTTCCCTTGATATGTAATATAATTTAATACTAGAGACTGGATATTAAAAGGAAACTTTTTTAAGCGAATTCTGAAGGAATATAGCTATTAAGGTTGTTCTCATAAAAAAGTTTTTGAAAAACTTTCACAAATCTTCATTGATCCTACTTAGTAGACACCATAAATGGTCATGACTTTTTTAGAATCAAATGGCATGTAATGGGTCCCATTACATCCCATGTGGGGACACGGGTGTTCCCTAGTAGGAGTTTCTTAACCAAGCTAATTTAGTTATGCTTATTTACATACAGATGTCAACGAGTGACATATGGTTAGAAAATCACCTTAATGCAATATCTATAGTCCGTTTGCTCACTTAAGAGAATCTTCCTGCGCAAATATTTGAAGGGATTAGGGGCAGGGGGTGAATTCTCTGTCTACTTGAAGGCCAGCGTCAGGTATAGGAAGGGTTGGAAATTCTTTTTTTCGAAGGTATTGTACAATTTAGTATTGCATTTAGTGGTGAGTTGACGTATGAATTGTGCTACGTGAAGTATGTTTTTCAACGATGAGTGTTAACATATTTTATAAACTTCAGCTAGTTGCTCCCACTCTCCGACTGGCCGTGCAGCAACCATTTGAAAATATATGCGGGAATATTCTCTTAATTGAGCAAATGGACTATAGTAGATAACTAAGGTATTTTGAACTATTATAGGAAATATCACTAACTCACTGGCACTATCGAACCCGTATGTTCATGGCCACATAGACATAAGCTCTCTATACATCCCTATCCTGAACTAATGTTTTCCAATCATTCCCTGTATAATCTACTTCCCTCAAATCATAGTTAATGTTATTCTCCCACCTCATTCTTGGTCTACCAACTGGGCGTTTTTTCTCTGGTTTTCCTACAAGAAACTTTCATGCACATCTTTCATTCCCCATTTGTGCCATGTGTCCTGCCCATCGCAGTCTATGAGGAAATATCACTATGAGGTTTAATTTAAAATAAATTTTTTTACACCTCAACTCATATCCCGTCTTCTTTTTAGACCGGTTTCGTAACCTAAATAGTTACATCTTCAGTAGTTTCACAACTCATGTTGTGTTAGAACTTTCTGAAGATGTAACCGTTTAGGTTATGAAATAGGTCTAAAAAGAAGACAGGATATGAGGTTAGATGTAAAGAATTTTATTTTACACTTTAAGTAACGTATTACTTGGAAGGCTGAAGGTTGATTAAATTTTGCACAGATACATTTTTTATTCAGGCTTGTGGTTCTTTCATGAGCCCGAAAATCTTCTGACTCGGGACCCATGGCTTAAAGTTCCTTCTGGAGGACTAGTCCCTTGAATTTTTCCATCCTAAAGATCCATTGACCCCGGACAGGTTTAAACCCGCGACAAATGGTATATAGCAATAAATTAAAAATATGAGGACAAGTTTATTAATGAGACTATTAGGAGTAGGACTTCACTCAAATAAAAAATTAAAAATCTCTCTAGTGGCCATAATTTGAGGTTTTTTTGCAACAAATCTTGATGTATGTCAATCATTGAAATAAAACAAGAAAGATATTCTCCAAAAATTAGTTAAAACCCACTATTAGGAATGGGGGTTTACCTAAAAATCATCATCTTCTTCCTTTCCAGGATTAGGTCAATGCGACCTGGTCCTATCTCAAGTCCATCACACCTGAAAATCCTAATTTAAAAATCGCTCTGGTGGCCATCATAATGATATCCTTTTTTTTTTTTTATTTCCTTGTGCACCTTTTTAAGGATTAGTTTTTCCTTTAAAATCCAGTCTCTATTTATTACTTTAAAACATTTTTAAAATGCCTGGAAATATAGTATAATAGTCAGAATTATTTTTTTTAGTATGCAAAGTTAGTAACAAATTTATATCTATTATAATTTAATTTTAAAACACGTCTGACATTATTATCACACAGTTAAAATCATGATTTAGTCTAGTTTTAAGGATGTGCATTCTTGAAATGTCATGAGTGAATATTTTCTCATGAAAGTTTGAGTATTGTGAGAGATTTGGAAATTTAATTTCTAAAAGCCAGCAGTGTCTTGGCAATCATTGGTATTATTAAAAATATTTAGATAATTATTGTAAAATATTTAGCAATATTTTAGTTAAACCTATCAAACAGGAATTTAATTGAATAGAATTTTTTTTTTAAGAATTGGTGACTACATTGTCTTACCATAATAATACTAACAAGAGAACTGTCAGTCGTACCATGCCAAAACCTATCTTGAGTCATTTCTTATTTTTTATAGGGTTTAAGCTTTTTATTTCCCTTATTATTTAGTGAACATATTTAAGTAGTGATGTTCCAAGACTGTCCAAAAAATTATCTGCCAATTTTAACTGCAAGGTACTGAAATCAAAGCCAAAATTCAGCAATGACAACCCACTGTATGGAGCAGATGGTCTCCATGCTTGAGTAAGAGTAGAGTAGAGTGAGGTGGGATGCCAGATAGTGAGGTTATCCAATCTACTTATTCAGGAGTTATATTACTTCCCTCTAGTTTAAATGAGAGATATGGCACTGGATTTTAGTGCCTTATAGTTAAAAATTGCAGATATTTTTTTGGACATGGTCTTGCTACATCATAATGCTTCTCTGGAAGAAATTTCAAGGTAAGTTCCGGCATGCAATGGTTAACAGTTCCCCTGTAAGTTAAATTCTATTTTGTCTTCTATAAAGACTTAAATTTTAATTTTTCTTAACATTTATATTATTTTAAAGAATTACTTTATTATTTTGTAAAAAAAAGGTACTAAATTACTTGCATATCATTTATGTTTTAATGGTCTAGAAAAACAGGCCTGCCAGATTACAGATTTTTCTGCTGGAATCACAATTTTTCTATGCTTGGCAGCATGCCATAAACATATATCAAACTTTTTTTAGAAATAATATATTATATCTATCTATTTAGATTATTAATGCACTAAGGTAGAATTTTTATCACTCACCTGTTCAATATGAGGTGAGTGATAAAAATTCTACCTTAATGAATATACCTCATAGTGAGAATTCCTAAAATAAGTAGTTATTAATGCACTACTTCCTTTCCCAAATGTTTTTATTCAAGTCCTTGTTTAGAACAACAGAGAACAGACACACTAGTGTCTCCAAATGTTCTGTTGGTATTGGTTGAAGTAATATACATAATCGAAGATAAAATCAAATATTTCATACCTCTCCTCATAATTAATCTACTTAGAAGATTAATTATAAGGAGAGGTATGAAACATTTGATTTTATCTTCAATTAAACCTCATAGTGATTTATTCCTATAAAAGTTCAATACATAATCAATGTTACAATGGACTAGAAATCAGAATATGATATGTGCTTTATGATCGTAACTTTCTTACTGACTCCATTTTTAATGTAATGTAAGAGAGAAAATGGACAGAAAACTCTCTTAAATTTTGCAAGATGAATTACGAGGGGAAATGTTATGAATAGAAATTTGATGAGAAACTTTACAATAAAAGTATATCTCACAAGTAAACTGACTAGTATTTTGTCAGCTTCTGTGGATTCTAATATCAGACTTTTCTAGATTTAAACTTAAAAATCTGAATAAAGCACTTTCATAACTGTTTTACAAAGGAACTGTCAACAATTGCATGCTGAAACCTACCTTGAAATTTCTTCCAGAGAAGCGTTGTGATGTACCAAAGTCGTGTCCAAAAAATTAGTGCTGTAGTCTATTCTAAAAAAGAGAAAGTAATAAACCAATATAACAACTTTTGCCATTGCCTTCTTTGGAACTTTAAACTTATTTGATATCATGATTATCCTAACATCAATCAAATTTCTGAAGAAGGGAATGACTGATATTCTACTGATTTAAATCACTTTCTCTTTTTTGTATCTTATGTGGTTAAAGGTGGCTCTCGTGTAGGGGTGATAACTCATATTGTCTATAAAGTGGTGAGTCTTAACATAGTGGGATCACCTTACCTTGAAGTAATAGACTGCAGACTCACAAATTTCACTAACTCTATTGGATCACATACATAAACTACGAGTAAATAGGGTTCTAGCTGCTATATAATGACAATCAAACTTCAAATCACAAAGAAAGGCTAAGGCTGTCGTCTCTACACAAAGTAGAGAACCCAGTTCACCAAAAAAAAAAAAAAAAAAAATTTATCAGTCCCTTAAACTTGCCATCCTTACCTAATCTTATACATATATTTTTTCTTGCTTTAAATAAAAATAAGCTCTTGTGATCATTAAAAAAAAATTATTATGAAGTTATATAAGAAGCTAAGAAAATGAAATAGTAGCTCTAATAAGATAAACATAGTTGTGTAAATATAAATACACTTACAACGTATATAAGAGGAAAATTTGCATCTAGATCGTAACTCGCCTTGGTAGCTCAGTTGGTAGAGCATTTAGCCTGGAAAGCCAAAGGTTCTGGGTTCGAGTCTCAGTCTAGGTGAATAAAATTTTCTGTTCAAATATAATAAATACACTTGTTTTATTAGAGATGAGGTTTTTAATTTAATTCTTTCATCTCTAAAGCTGATATTTTGTATTTGCTATAAACAAGTCGTACCATCCAAAATAATACCTCTGTGGTAAATTTTGAGATGTTAATGTACCTTATAATCTTGCAATACGTATTTAGATATAAATTTTAATATATTACATTTAAAATACAATTTTATTTTTATTAGATATTAGTACTTTGTTGACATCTAATGTAGTAAAAAAAAAAAAAAGATTATGAACAAGCCCTCATTATATTAATCTTAGTGTTTAGTATGTACTCTTGTAAATATTAACAACAATCTTCTACAATAATGTTTAAATAATTTACTGTACCAAAATTAGATCTCATTTGTAAGTGCAAAGTTAATAATAGTTTTGTTGTAAATGGACAGTGGTTATAGATTACTGTATGGTATACATTATTTTTTATACAAATCAAATGTAATCTCAGTGTATTATTAATTAAACATCACAATCATCCTCCATTGTGTAATAATTTTCTCAACTCAATCTTGTGTACATAAATGTAGTTTTAGTTTATTGTTTTGGTATAATAGACTGCATGATTTTTTTTTTTTTGCAAGTTAAGTTAGGAATTATGTAAATTAGTTCTACTAACAAATGTTTTTTAACAAAATTTTATTTAAAATAAAAGTTTATTTTATATGTTGTTCATTATAATTATCTTTAATATTAATATTATTACATATTAGGTATATGCTTTATAACAAAATAATTAAGTACTTGTAAACATTACTTAAAATATTATGTGTCTTTTTTTTTTTTTTGCTGTAATTGCATATTCTAGTATTAATCTTGTATCTGTTAATGAGTAATTGTATAGTGTTAACATTTCAGTAATAAAATTACCTTATTTATAGTACTTTTTTAATTCAAGCAATTGCTATAGTAGTGCAAATGACTGTAATTTAGGACTGCATGCAAATACATTAGTCTCTACCCAAATTACTTCCAATCACTGGTGAGCTGACTCACCGTGAGCAAGTGCAAAGATCAAATTAGCTACCCACTAACTGGTCATGCATGAAAGTCGTCATTTTTGTAATATTGGCAAGAAATTACCCAGAATTGTCAGCGATAAAACCACTTCCGTTATTTTCGTCTGCTATAGAGGAACGCATTTACACTTGCGTCCTGCAAATAATACCGTATACAACAACGTCTGCATCGCGCAATATTACACCGATTCTCCTGTTCTTCCAGTTGAATTCTTTGGTAGACTCTATCAAATTCCCCTTCTCCGCGTATACTGAAAACATGATCGAAGTCTTCAAGGTCCGACATCTTGGATAAAGCAGCAAGGTTTCAAACTACATCGGTTCCCTTCGGGATTCTTGCGATAAGTTTCTACCTTAAGTTACCTTGTCAGGTAGCTTACGAATTTCAACAATTATTATCGCATGAATAGATTTCTGAGCAAGCAAAATCGTATTACGATAAAACTTTCTCAGCAGAGAACGCCTTTTACAGTCAGAAGAAGATTATCGCATGAATAGATTTCTGAGTAAGCAAAATCGTAGCAAGGTTTCAAACTACATCGGTTCCCTTCGGGATTCTTGCGATAAGTTTCTACCTTAAGTTACCTTGTCAGGTAGCTTACGAATTTCAACAATTATTATCGCATGAATAGATTTCTGAGCAAGCAAAATCGTATTACGATAAAACTTTCTCAGCAGAGAACGCCTTTTACAGTCAGAAGAAGATTATCGCATGAATAGATTTCTGAGTAAGCAAAATCGTATTAGGATAAAACTTTCTCAGCAGAGAACGCCTTTTACAGTCTAATGCGTTCAAAGATTCGACCCTTTATGTTACAATGGAATACAGATTACAAACTGTATCAATTGTTATAAATTCTCTTCCATTACATCTCGACTATATCTGACGCTGCCAAAATATTTTTTTTCTTTTATTGTGACATCTATTGACATTGTTTAACCATTATGTCCTACATTGTTAGTTTTTTCTTTAACATGTGTACAGATAAATGTCTTAAGTTATGTTTTGTTACATTTGGTCATTAGATTAGCTATAGTCAGTTTATGTTACGAACATGACTGGTAGCTAATATGAACATCCGCAAATCATTCATGCTATCTTTTCTTTTTGCTATCTTTGTATTTTGTTCTCGCCAAAATTATGTACTTGTATATACACATTCTTCAACAGTAATTTTTGTTTTAAATTATAAGTCATTTGCACTACAATCTAATACATTTTTGTGTATGACGGTTATGCCAGAAATAATGCACTTGCACAAGGGTGACTAGAATTTTTGCTTCCCATGCACCAAACACTACATTTTTATGTTAAAGGTTATTTTCATGAACATTAATATTAAACATAGCACCATAATGATAGTGGCAGATTGTAGTAAAGTTAGTTAAGGAAATGTGCCACAATCTGGAAGTCCCAAGTTAAGTTCTCAATGGGGTTGGAATTTTTAAACTGGTTAAAATCTCCTGGTGGTATTAATGGCCCAGGGGTCAACTCTATCTCTAATGGAAATGAGTACCAGACACATGTTCTGAGGGTAAGAGCAACTGTCATGTAGGGCTAACATCTCGTACCAATTATCTGCAAAGGAGGGAGCCTTAATCTCTTATTAATCTGAGGGGTTCTTCAGGGCCTGTAATGGGATCACTTTATCTTTTATAATTAATGATATTGCATTGAAAAATACTGTATATTCATCAAATAAGTATAGAACTCCATCACTTGAGAATTAAATGAAACAAAGTTATTACATAATATATTATACGGAATAATTTTCACTTCTACATCATGAATTGAACAGAATACTCACATTACACGGAGGGTTGTTTCTGATCTCTGATAACAAATGATTTTTAAGTTTTACCTTAAGAAAAGCCGTGTCTCCACCATCGAGCATGCTCTAATTGATGGCTCTTCACCCGAGCTACGGTTCGGCATCGGAGTTTCCGCTGCAGAAGACTCTTACGCAGCACAGCCATGTCTAGAAGTTCCCACTCCTCTTTATATGCTTTCCAGAGACTGTCTATTGTTCGAGGACGCCTGTTTCCCAGTGCCCTTTTGAAGAGTCCAGAGACACAAAGTCCATCAGTGATGAATCAGGAGACTTCACTGGGATGTTGCTGAATGGAATAGCATGTATTCCAGTTTCCTGCTCCACTTCTCCAGGAACGCCAAGGTTGAACCCGAAGTGTGACTGGAGGCCTTGTCTTGGTGCACCCAGACTTGGTTTTTGTCTGTACCATAGAGAGCTGGGATTTCAGTTGGGTAAATTGGGGTGCGAACTTCTTCCTGGTAGTACTGGGAATTGATTTTGGCCTTTTTAGCTACTCTACAAATGGTCAGTTTTTCATTGTAGCAATATCCCATGATGACCATAAATCCATTGGAGAAACTTTCTCTGCATTTGGCATACCACTTTTGAAATTTTTTTCACCCGTTTCTCTATAGTAAATTGCCCGGGGTTTGTTGCAGTCTCCTAGAGATAAACATATGCTTCATCAAGTGTGACCAAAAATTTCTATTTTTCTCCTGCCAGGTGCTTTTCATAGTTTCCTGCTGTTGGTGCGGCATTTGGCAATGTGACGTGGCAACAATTTATGAACCCTGCTTTTGTGGCGCTTCTCCATGTTTAAATCTTTGTTTATTATGGTGTTTACAGTTTTAAGGGATATTCCCAATCTGTTCGCAATCACCCTTTGTGTGGCAGGGTTACCACCAGAGATAAGGGCCTTGACCTTTCTGATTACATCTGGGGTGTGGGTAGTAGCAGGTTGTGGATTTGCCCGTTTTTTTCCTTTTGGAATTAATCCCAAGTGACCCTTTCCCTTTTATTAAGCATTGAGCTAATTACACACTTTGACACCATAAAATTACATTTTTGCAAGCCTCAATAATCGCGGAATAACTATAATTAGCATCAGAAAGGGCAGTAATGTACCCTTCCCAGAATGGGTCTATCTGATTAGGCATTATGAGAGCAACACGTGTGCGAGTGTAACAGAAGCAGCACACTCCTGTCCTGATGACTCACACTCCAACGTTACAATCTACTTGGTAAATCGTTATCAGAGATCGGAAACAACCCTCTGTAGTTTAGCATTATTTTAACTAGAATTTACATTATTTTAATATCTGCTCATTAAAAATTCATTTTTTGGTGCTTCTAAACTGTTCTCATATTGTCTTTACTGAGTAATTCTAAAAGTCTTATAGGTTCAACACAGTAGCAATTTAGTTATTATCTACAATCTGCTGAAATGGACAATGGATATTGGTCAAGTTCTGCCTTGGATCAAAGATATTTCATTAAAATTTAAATTTTGCATGGACTTACGCTGACAGAAATTAAAAAATTGCTTTAAAGGGGGTGAGATGGTCATAGTGCACCATTTCCTCAAAATAACATTTGAATGTGGGGGGTATAGCATAGTATAGCTGGCTAAGGAAATATGCTACAAGTCAACAGATCAAGGGACCAAGTCCCAATGGGGTCTGAGTTTTTAAACTGGCCTAAAAAACTTCTGGCAGAACAATGGCCCTAGGGTTTATTCAGTCTCTAATGTAAATGATTTCCTGACTTATGTTCTGGGGGATAAAGGCAGCTGTCACACAGGGTTGACCATTCATGCCAATTGTCTAAAAATATGTTATGTGCAAAAAGGCATGACTTTCTAAAAGGAATTGTTACTGATGATGTGTCATGGGCGTGCAACTACAACCCTGAAACACACTGACCATTGATTCAGGACATGCAGAATTATGATCAGCTGTCCGCAGATGGCTATACTCCAACTGAACAGACTTCTATAAACAACTGAACGGACTTCTATAAACAGGGTATACTGAAACTCATACCACGGTGGGAGAAATGTGTCGAGAAAGATGGCAAACATGTACAAAAGTAGCTAAAAAATGTGAATTTGTATTTTTTTTCCTATTAAACTTTATATATACACTGTCTGTTACTTTCCGATCCACCTTTGTATAACACCAGTACACTTGAATCTCAGATTTGTAGAGTACCGTCCATGCTACTTATTAAAATGCTAACATATTTTAATTTCTTAACACATAATAATTTCCTGTTGCATCAAAATTAAAATATAAAAAAAACCAATTTAGTCAGACCAAAGAGATTGTTTATTTTTATTTTAGAAAGAAAAATTACATTTGAACTGTGAAGTCGAACTCCAGATCTTTGACTGTGTATGTCAGTGCGATAACGTTATGCCATTCGAACATTCCAATAGGAATGTCAAATTTGTTTCCACGTATACAATTCTCCGTTCATCCAAAGGCCAATAGCCATAGCCATCAACAACGCCAATCTGACGACTTCTATTCAAAGTATTTTTTATTGAGAATTTAAACATTACTTTTAAGTGGTAAAGCTTATTATTTTGATGTTTTATTTTGAATTAATATTTTCCAAAATTGGATATAGTTTTATTTTAGAAAGAAAAATTACGTTCGAACCCCAGATCTCTGATGTACATCAGTACGATAACTGTTATGCCATTCAAATTTCCGATAGGAACATCAAATTTTTTTCTACTTAAACAATTCTTTCACCTGAAGGCCCGATAGTCATTGCTACCAACAACACCATCTGACGGCTTCTATTCAAAGTATTTTTATTGAGAATTTAAATATTACTTTTAAGCGGTAAAGCTTATTATTTTGATATTTTATTTTGAATTAATATTTTCCAAAATTGGATATAGTTTTATTTTAGAAAAAAAATTATGTTCGAACCAGGAGTCTCTAACCCCAGATCTCTGTATGTCAGTGTGATAACCATTATGCCATTCGAACTTCTGACAGTAACGTCAAATTTCTTTCCACTTATACAATTCTCCTATACAAAAGATTGCTTATGTTTACAAATATATGAAATCAGAAGCAGAAAACTGTAATGACATACCA
The DNA here is from genome assembly GCA_030220185.1 of Diploptera punctata. Classification (NCBI taxonomy): domain Eukaryota; kingdom Metazoa; phylum Arthropoda; class Insecta; order Blattodea; family Blaberidae; genus Diploptera; species Diploptera punctata. The sequence continues at coordinate 2,772,546 of JASPKZ010008379.1, read as the reverse complement.
ATGCCAGAAGCCAGAACACAGATAAATAAAGACCAGCATAAGGTGACAGAAATTATTGGAAAACTTCAAAAAATATTTTCAAGGGACAGAAACATGAAGGAGAGGAAGGATACTTTGGAAAATTGGGCAAATTCCTATATAGAAAGAATTTAAAATAATTAGTATGAGGAAGATGGGTATTTTAAACATTTGATATACAATGCAAGATGGTAATGATGAACATGAATCAAAGTACTTACTTATTTTTAGGAATTCTCACTATGAGGTATATTCATTAAGGTAGAATTTTTATCACTCACCTCATATTGTTCTTCTTATTTGACTATAAACTAGTTTCAGAACATAGTTTCTGTTCCATCCTCAGTATCGTCACAATCGTTGTTCTGTCGTCTTGAAGAGCTGTCCTTTGCTCCTTCCATTGGCTGACTGAAAAACCTCGAAACCAGGTCATTCTCACCGGGAATTTCAAAGTTCATCAATTTCTTCTTTTCGCACTTTTGAATGTAGATCTTTTCCCAAACAGTAAGTTCTTTTGGTTTTTCTATTTGTTTTAATAATTTAGCTCCTTTCTCGATAAGATGTTTTTCAGACCATGCATGGGCAGCCACTGCAGATTTTTCTACTTCCCCTTTCTTGACATTCCTGAGATATTCTTTCACTCTAGTTTTCAGATTTCTCTTAGTTTTTCCTATGTAGAATTTCTCACATTCTTCACATTTAATTTGACAAATCCCTGATTTGTTTTCTTCTTTTATTTTCTCATTCTTATTAGGTCTAATCAGTCTACTGATGCTGTAGTCATTTTTGGGTGTTAACCTTATGTTGGAATCTTTCAAAAATTTTTGAAACTTGTGGTGTTTTAATGGTGTAATGTGAATTTTTCGAATTTTTACATTTCGTTTCTTCTTATTTTCTTCTTTAACTTTTTAAGAAGAATGCTTGGATTAATAAATTTTTGTCTTTTGAACTTGTTTATTTTCTTGAGTCTCATTTTTAACTTCAAAACCATTTTTCGTGGCTACTTTGATTATGTGTTCTTTTTCATAATTTTCTTTGTGTCATTGGTATGTTCACGTAAATCTAATTGTCAAAACTATTGAAAACGGCGTCTTTGTTTTGAGCTATGTGATTGAAACCTGAGTCAATATAATGCCAAATGTCTCTAATTTGGTCATTTTTTGTACCATTTTTAACTCCACTTCCCATAACCTCAAAAAAAAAATCATTTATGAATCGCAAAATCCTACGATAACGCGAAATAACACCAAAATTTAAAATTTTCAACAGATTCCAGGGAATTTTTGTTGTATTCGCAAAATTTTTTAATGTATTTTTAAACAATGTTTTCAGATTCCATCTTCTTTTTAACCGCCATATCTGCTTCCTCCATGCACTCTTACAAAGGGAAATGGTTGCAACACAGAGGTAATATTTTCTGTCCTTCAAATGTTCAAATAAGGTCTCTCTATAGATTTTAAGTTCTATGGCCAATATGTATTCCAAGAAATACAAATTATATAAACGTGTAAGATTAAGGTTTCCCCCCCCCCCCTAAATTTTTGCAGATATACCCATTATGAATTTTATATCAATAATTATTATGTGGTGAAAACTACTCCACAAAAGAGTCTTACAAAACTGTAAAACTTGATTGCGGAAGACCCTTCAAAATTGGTGTTTGCAGCAGTTAGTAAATTATTATTTGACCCCAGGAAACTTAGTAATCAAATTCTCAGTGCTGACAGTGCCAAGGTGGAATTGAAGAAATTGTTATATGTAAGTGCCATTGAATATTCTAAATTCTACAAAGGCTCTGATGTTCTCCAAGGCCTCATAAAAGAAGAGTTGAAATGATCAGTGTGTACCCATGTAGACATTTGCAAAATGATTTCCTCTATGAGAAAAGAGTATACTGAGTTTGTCAGGACATCTCTTGAAGCCATCTGGTATCCAACTTCAAATGTGAACCCAGAAAGATCTATTTCTCAGTATGGTGTCGTGGTGAGCGATTGAAGGCGGAGATTGAAACCTGAGAATGCAGAGATACTCACCATGGTTGCTTTTTCTTAAAAGGTAAATTTTGCTTACAAATTAGTGACTACGATTAAAATATAATGCATTTTAGTGTATTAAAATCGATATCAATTGTACAAGCTAAAAGTTCACCTTAAGCTACTGGATATATAATTCTTATTAGGTTTAATATACAAAACTAGGATTAAAAAGACTCAAATTTACATTTTTTTTAGAATAACACCGCCAAATTCCTTATAACATCGAAATCTTCAAATTTTAAAACGAATTTTCCCTAAAAAAAACACTTTCACGAATCTCTAGCTATTACCTATTTGCATATCGTTGTATGATTTAGCACCAATTTAAGTAGTATGTACCAATTCATTTTTCGATTACTTTATTAAAAAGATTGAAGTAATGTATCTTGCAGGATATATTACCAATTTAAGAGTTGATTCAATTAAATGTTTTCGGACCAAGCATGAGCTGCTACTGCTGACTTCTCCACTTCCCCATTTTTGACGTTTCTAAGATGCTCTTTCACCCTTGTTTTCAAATTTCTTTTCATTTTTACAATATAAATTTTGTCACAATCCCTGCATTTGATCTGATAAATTCCTGATTTGTTTTCATCTTCAATTCTTTCATTTTCATTGGTTTTAATTATCCTATTAAGGCTGTATTCGTTCTTCAGTGCTAATCTTATATTAAACTTTTTGAAATTTATGATGTTTCAATGGATGGTAAGTGAATTTCTTGAATTTTATTTTTTCTGTTTCTTTTATAAGTATGCTTTCATTAATTAATTTTTGTCTTTTAAATTTATTTATTTTCTTGTGTACCATATTTTCTTCATAACCTTTATCTACTGCAACATTGATTATGTATTCTTTTTCATAGTTCTCTTTGCTCATAGGTATATTTACCAATCTATGTGTCAAACTATTGAATACTGCCTCTTTGTGAGCAAAATGGTTGAATTCTGATAGTTGAATAGTTTGACACATAGATTGGTACCAAAGAAAACTATGAAAAAGAACACTTAATTAATGTTGCATTAGATAACAGTTATGAAGAAAATATGGTACACAAGAAAATAAATAAATTTAAAAGACAAAAATTAATTAATGAAAGCACACTTATAAAAGAAAAAGAAAAAATAAAATTCAAGAAATTCACTTACCATCCATTGAAACACCATAGATTTCAAAAAGTTTAATACAAGATTAGCACTGAAGAACGAATACAGCCTTAACAGGATAATTAAAACCAATAAAAATGAAAGAATTGAAGATGAAAACAAATCAGGAATTTATCACATCAAATGCAGGGATTGTGACAAAATTTATATTGTAAAAATGAAAAGAAATTTGAAAACAAGGGTGAAAGAACATCTTAGAAACGTCAAAAATGGAGAAGTGGAAAAGTCAACAGTAGCTGCTCATGCTTGGTCCGAAAAACATTTAATTGAATCAAAAGTCAGTCTAATTAAACAAATAGACAAACAAAAGGAACTCACAGTTTGGGAAAAGATCCACATTCAGAAAAACAAAGGAAAACTTATGAACTTTGAAATTTCTGCAAATTTTGACCTGATCCAGAGGTTCATCGGCCTACCAACAGAGGGAAGAAGAAGAGTTTCTTCCGATCGACATAACATCAGTCGCCAAAAAAGTACTGAAGATGAGACCGTTATGGTCTCGAAATCGCGATCTACTTAGAAGATTTATATGAGGAGAGGTAAGAAACATTTAATTTTACCATAAATTAAACCTCATAGTATAAAAGTTAAAAAAAAAAAGGTTCAACAGTTTGCTCATCATAACATTCCATTTTGAGATGGAATATGAAACCTTTTAGATAAGATTTAAACTTTCCATGTCCAGACATAAATTATGTTAACACAAAATAGGTTTCATAACGTTTTACTGATAACCTGCAGCAATCTTAGCTAGTTCATCTGCTCTCTCATTTCCTTTATTTCCTACATGTCCACGAACCCATACTAAGCATATATGTTTATCATAATTAGATATGTTCTGTCGAATTTCAACTGTTGAAGGGTTCAAATTAAATATATCATTAAAGCCGTTAGTGCTGATTGTGAATAAAAAAATGCATGTTACTCATACGATCTAATATATATTAAAAAGAAGAAAGACAAATTAATGAATTTTGAAATTTTCAGGGAAGTTAATTTGATTGGGAGGTTCATCAGTCCATCAACAGATGGAGTAAAAAGCAGTGCTCCTGGATGACATGACATCAGCTGTGTAACTACTGAAGATGTAACTGCTAAGGTTATGATACTCTTAATAGAAGAATGGATATGTGGTGAGATGGTAAAAATTTGTTTTTAATTAAACCTCATCGTGATATTTCCTATAATGGTTCAACCTAATATATTTCAAAACTCAAATAAAAATAAAAAATTAGTTTCTATTCTACAGTCAATAAGAAACCAATTAATACGTTCAAGTAATTATCATCATCCTGTCAAGTAGTAGACCATGTGGCCTGTTATAGTCTCCAACCATATCCTTTACCTTCGTAATCTGCATTTTCCATCCATCTTAAGATTGTTATCCTCAAATATAACAAATATATCAATATGTAAGTATTATTTTATTACTTAAATTAATAATACATCAAAATATTAAAGAAAAATACAATCAAAATTCATACAAATAATAAAAACCTATATAAACAACAAAAATCAACGTGAAAGCAAAATAACTGTCAATTTAGAGTTTTAACCGAAATATAACTACTGCATAAATAAAAATTTGTATCCACAGCGAACATTTAGTAATGTATGTAACTCCATTATGACAATAACAAAGTAAAGAAGATATAAGAGAAAAGATCTGTCCTATGACATTGACAAGTGTGTAATGTAAATTCAGAATTCTGACATGGAAGTAGCCAATTTCCATGCTGTTAATTCTTTTGTAAGTTTTGGATATTATTTAGATTACTACAGCAGACTCATCCTCATATTTCAAGTATTATCAATTTAAGAAATAAAAATATTAAAGGGAACGAAATTAACTTGAAATTAAAGAATACTTTCACTTCAATTCAAATGCAATAGAAACACCGAGAGGCCTTCAATTCAAGTTAATTTCGTTCCCTTTAATATTTTTATTTCTTAAATTGATAATACTTGAAATATGAGGATGAGTCTGCTGTAGTAATCTAAATAATATCCAAACTTATATTCATCATAACTAGGGAGCAGACTTTTAGGTTCTAGAAGTTAAGACTGCAACATAGTATAATAATAAAATTAATTTAAAAAGTCTTTATATCCAATCAACTAATTTTTTATAATATAACTTACAAAATCATTTCTCAATACTTTGTGTGGCATCTAGCAATATTACATTTATATTACACATCTTACTTTTAAATTAAAAAAGAAATACTGTTCTACTTATATAAATGTGACATTGATAGATCCAACACAAAATATTGATAAATGTTTTTGTATGTTATAAAAAAATTCAGTTGATTGAAAAAAAATACTTCTTAAATTAATTTTATCAATATGCTATGTTGCAATCTTAACTCTTAGAACCTAAAAACCTGCTCCCTGATCATAACTATATCATACAGCCAAGAACAAAACCCAGTGCTCTTTATGAAATTAGTAACAACAATAATATAACACCGAGATTAATAATGGTTCCTATATTCAACTAACTAAATTTTATTACTTCATTATAAGGTCCATTCTGGATTTTATCCCCTTATATACCGGTACATAAGTTTTTGTAATGATCATATCCTCAAGAGTATCATAATAATTTTAGAATAATAACAATAATAATGACGAGGCTTCCTCAGTGATGTAATGAATAGCTTGTCTGCTGGGATTTCAGGAGTCCAAATTCAATTCTTTGCTTCGTGTATAGAGTTTGGAATGGGGTATACTCAGTCTTATGAGGACAAACGAATAGCATTTGACCTGAGAAGTAACAAAATGTGGTTAAGAAAATTGAAATTAAGGTTGAAGAGCTACATGATGCTCGCCACATGATTTTTGCTGTATCGAAGAAACAACATTTCCATGGAATAAGTAATTTTAAAGCATCAATAAGAAGCTTTATTGCCACACCTTTTAAAGATAAAAATGAGTCATGAACATAATAGGAATAAATTACATAACAGTAAAAACAATCTTTAACTATAGAATACAGAAAGAAAATAACTATTGGTAGCAAATCTGTGAGACTGAGCAAGTAGGCTCAAGCAATAGCATTTGAAATAAATATTCAGAAGTCCCTATTTCAAATTCCAGCATCGGCCAACATGATTTTTTTTTTCTGGTTTTCCTCAGTCATCAAAGCAAAAGCTGCTTTAAATTTTAATGCCAAGATCAATTTCATAGTATCGTTAAAAAGAGAAAAAAGATACAGATGGGAAGAACAAGTTAAGAAGAATATAAAGAAAAAACTAGTTGAATGAATGGAAGAGGAGACATGGAATGACCAAGATAAATGGAGGATTTTGTTTAAAACATGACCCCTAGAACAAGGAAACAAAATTAGATGAAGTATAAGATTAGAACAATAAATATACAGTATATGGTAAAATGTCTATAAATAAGAATAAAAAAATACTATGATGTACCATGTGAGAATTGCATGATGGATGATACTATGACACTTAAGGATAAGGGACTGGAAAAATATAATGTAAAATAATACTTCCAAAGATTATCTAAGCCTATCAGAGGTAACTGTGAAAAAAGTTGATTTAAAAAATGAATTTCATATATTCTGTGAATTATTCTTCCAAAAACAATTCATCTTCATCCTTCAAATAACTCTTTATTTCTATGTCTTTCAAAGTTTTTCAAAAGAAGAATCTCATCAAACAATGACATTGTTTTTCTTCATTATGAGTAATTAATTAAATAAAGCAAGCTGTATCTGAAAAAGTCACTGGAGTTACATAGCATATACAGAATTCTTGTGGATACTATACACAAAAATAATTTGTAGCTATACTTGTTAAATATCACAATTTCATGGGCAAGATGTTATGCAACAATAAAATAAAAATACTTTAATAGGTATAAAGCATATCTGTTGTTATATTTTTTGACTTCATTTTCTTTGTATGAAGTTCAAATAAAGCACATTTATTTTGCTGATGAAGATCCCCCACCACTTTCACACTCATTCATCCACTACCATATTGGCCCAAAAATAAGTTCTACCTCTGGTCCAAATTTAAACAGAAAAAACCAAAAAGTCAAATTTTTGCTTATATTCATTACCTTGACTTTCACATAAATTTGCTGTTAAAAAATTGTCAATTTTTAACAATACAGCTAGCATGTGTACAGAAACTGGCAGCATTTTATCAAGCAACAATGCAAACTTTTATTGATATTTCGGCGTTAACATTCTGTATAACTTTTTGTTAACTTAAATTCAGTTCTGTATCACTAGGAAGTTAGATACTGGTAAGAAAGCTGGTTTTATACTGATACAATTGAAAAGGCCTTAGAATTTGACATAATTATGATGCAAGCTTCAAACTTACAGTTGTGCATTATGCCATAGCACAACAGAGAGGCTGTAAGAAAGTATAGATTGGATGAATCTAATATGTAATATTATAATAGGTATCTTCATATAAAAAAAAGAAACTGTTTCAACAAGACAAACATTCAGGATACCAAAATATGGCAAATATCCAGAATTAAAAGCTAGGATTCTTTCCCATGAGCAATATATATATATGAATAAGAAAGTTTTCTTGGGTTTTCCGTGTCTTGGATTCAAGTTCGGCCTCTGGCCACTGATTCTGATGTTTTGGCATAATCCCACATGCGTCGGAATCAGTGGCTGAACTTGAATGCAAGATGCAGAAAACCCAAGAAAACTTTCTTATTCATACTTATATCCTCAAAAATCTGCAATATATATATATATATATATATACACAAGAAAATAACTGTTTATATTAATCTTCCCTCAAGTTCAGATGCAGCTTAATTTCTTGCCGAACTTTATTTATTTTTTTAAATTTAAGAGTGCAGGTTTTTATTTAGTGAAGGCTTATTTCCAGGCTAATATGGTAGGGTTAGTGTAAGTATCCCGGACATTTAATCAAATAAAATTTTCCTTTTCAAAAATTATTTTCACAAATATTTTTGAAAATAATTTTTATAATTTTATAATTAACCATAGCACTTCTTGCAATTTACAGTTACTTAAGAAAACAGAAGTTCATATATTTAAATATTGCCATATGTGATTTTAAGTCCTGTGCTGTGCCCAAGTGGTCTACATATCCTGCATTACGCAGAACTACAGAACATGAGCAAGTCCCGACCTGTGGGAAAACAAATGAAAATTTCTTCCAATGTATGTTGTACCAATACACAACCAACATAATGAGGAATTTGGGTATCTGCAATTAGGAGCAGTTTCCTGGTTGAGAAAACAAGTTAACAGCCAAGGACTTGATATTTGATCATATTTAACTCCTCTACAGGCAGGATGATCATTTACCTTTATGATTGATATATATGGATGTGAGGCAAACAGCTGGCTGGTGTCAAAGGACCTTCTAGCCTATTATACCTGATTTTGAGACATAGCTCAATGACAAGTATCAAAAGTCATACACTCTCTCTCTTTTAGTTTTACTTCTAAACACTTTTTTTTACCTGTTTCTAGGTAAATGTTGGTTTTTAATATTGTTTGTGCAATTTTGCCAATCAGATCAATAATGGTGATATTTAAAGAGTTGATATAAATCATAGAATTTACACGAAATTATTGCGATAATCTTACAACTATTAGTGATAAAATGTGAAAACCAATATTCACATCACAATTTTTTTCGAAATTAATGCAAATTTCTGTGGCCTCTAACTATCTCAAATTGCTTGTCTGGAATTCCTCTCTAACCAGGTAAATTTATTTTAATTTATTTACACTCTTATATAGATTATAGTCCACCGCTGTGGTCTCGAGGTAGCATGCTGCCTTGTCACAGAGTGCGCCTGGGTTCAATCCCCGGTCGGGGCAGTTTTTCTGGGTGAGGTTTTTATCGGGGTTTTTCCTCACCTGTAAGACAAATGTCAGGAAAACTTTAAGGCCTAAACGGACCCCAAAATCATATGACTATCATCATTATCATCATCATCATCCTTCACTGGTGTGGAAAGCAACGGGAAGCTACCACACCTACAATTCCCTAGTAAAGCTGCAAGCATAGCATGAAAATGGTATGATTGCATTGAAGGACCTACCTTCAGGCAGAATTACTATGGCTGGATGGATATAAATCATTCAATTTTCAGTATCAACTTGCATAATAGCATATATATTATGTAAAATTACATTAATGTAGTTCCTATGTTTATATCACAATGAATGTGATGAGAAATTAGATAAAAAGTGACCTGTATTAATTCTCCTATTATCATGATATTCTCCTTAATCTCCGACCAGGAGCACAGGCATCCACAAAATGTCTCTTAACAGATCCTATTCTAGCAATCTTCTTCATTACCGTATTTGCTCGCTAATTTCCGCACTTTTTTAATTTACTTTGGCCACTGAAAAATTGGGGAGCGTAAAAAATGTGGATTTTTAAAATTAGAAGTCCTGTTCTGAGTTATCTCAATTATGATAAGTAAGTATAGTAATTAAGAATACAGTAATTTTGTCATCTCTTATAAATTTATAGCATAATACTGTAGGTAATTTTGAATTATACAAATAATAATCGTGCAATAATAAATCTATAAACAATAATAATTATTATACACATGAAACAACAGAAATACCGTAAATTGTCTGTTGTGAGAATTAGCAATTTCATGTTCACGTAGTTGTAGCATGTCATGTGTAACTACGATACCATTGTTCTGCAACTGATCAAAATAAATTAAAAGTTCATCTTCTACAGCGGGATATTTACCAGTTTTCAGGCTACAAAATGGCCTACTGTCACTTCTTGCATTATTTAGCGCATTTCTTTTTGTTTCCTCCAATAATGCACATTGGATTCGAGAACTCAGAATTCTATTTCTGCTCTACGATTACCGAAATTTTCCACAAAACTTTCAATTTATATGATTCTGTGTAATTGTTATTTTCTTTCCCATCTTGAAATACAGTACAGTGTTGAAAATCAACTGAAATACTGGTATTTACTTTTCTAAAAATTGTCTCTACCAAAGGTAAGCATTGTTAAAGAACGGGACTTTGGGTTTCTTTTTGAAGCAGAGAGTTCAATTGCTAGTAAATGACCTACGTTGGAATGTAAGAATTGGCAATGGAATTCAGGGAAAGGAAATCCTTACTACACTGAAAATAAAATGTAGGCCCTATCTAAACAGTGTGCGCAAAATACATGGAGCAAAAACAAAGTTCAAAATAATCCCTTAAAAATTAGGATGTGCAAATTATGTGAGCAAATACATTATTTCCAAGTAATTCCTATTTTGGCAATAGTGTCCCATACTGGTTCTCCAGATTTGTTTTACCCTTTCTTTTTGCCTCTGAGAATTCCATTCTAACATTACTTTTTCAACTACTTAATCATCTTTCTGTAAAGTATGTCATCTGCTACAGGTACAATTAATTTACTTGTTTCTTTGGGAAATAAATCAGCAAAGAATATAATGAAAATTAATTAATTTATTGTTTTGGGTCAAATTGTGAGTTTGATACAAGAATGAAATTAGTAAAACAGTACTGTTAAAGCAGAGTGATCTAAGGCATTATCTCTTGGCATATAGCTACAGGACATGTGCTGGATCGAGTCCCCATGGGGAAGGAATTTTTCTCATGGAATTTCTGCCAGTATGGGACCATTGCCCAATCAACATGGTGAGAAATTTGGGTAGCTACATCAACCCTAGCGACTCCAGATGGAGGAGGGCGAGGAAATCAGCTATAACAGCTCAGGAATCAATGTGCTGACCACATGCCATCCATATACTGGCTGGATCATCATCCACCTCAATAAATACCACTGTGGATGTGAGATCAGCAGCCAATTGATAGGCCAAAGACCTTATAGGTCTGTTATACCATGCAGTTTTAATTATTGAAGCACTTCATATAATATCTGAAAGGGAAAACAATGTAACTCTCATTTGTTTTTGGAAGCAAGCATAAAAATATAGTACAATTGTGACTCATTGTTGGCTGGCTTTTGAAAATCACAGATGGCAGCAGGAAACAAGTCTAGTCTTATATGGTAGAAGAAAATTTGTGAGCTGGTAACCCATGGGTCAGTAGAGTTCACTGGGAACTTCCAGATGGGTCTGTGATTCGTTTTTTTTGGGATAGGCCTCTCGGTGTTTCTATTGGATTTGAATCGAGACTGGGCTTCCAGATTGTACATCCGTCACATATAAAAGAGATGTGAGTGGTCTGACCAGTCAGTCTTCACAAGTGAATCGTAAAAGTGGGTCATTATTTGAAAGACGATGAGTGGGTTGTGATCTCTAAAGAAAAAAGTTTTGCAAGTTAGAACTGCTACAAATGTGAATAATTGATCTATAAGATAAACTATGTGTAATAGACTCTTATAGCAAAAAATTATGTGTGTGTATAAAGTCATTTACTGTTAAAGAAATGAAGATTTGGAATTTTTGTGTGAAAAGCTGCAAAGTTAAATTAAAAATATTTGACCTGTTCCAACATCACAACACATGACAATATATATAGAGCAGTCAATGACATTTTCAATGAAATTGGCAGCAAGGGTGCTGGCCTCAATCCTTGTTATTCCAGGCAAATGGGGTTCAATACAATCACAAGCAATGTCAGTCAATCTTTGTCCCTGCTTTCAAGGGCACAATACATGGTCACACTGCATTTGATAGGTACAGTTCAGATGCCTATAAGCTCTTTTGACATTTATATTGATGTATGTTTAGTTGAAGAGTGAAGATTGTGGATTAATATGGTACTGCAAAAGTTTACATTACAACAAAGGGTTTATCTTATCAAATGGTACTTAATACCAAAGAATTGTATATCTCCATGATGACTTTTGCAATGTAATTTCCTAGTGTACATATTCCACATAGGGCAACTATATTAAAACTTGTAAAAAAGTTTAGAGAAACGGGGTCAGTTCTGAATAAACATGGAAAGAGAATGGTTTATTTTAAGAAGTTATATTTTGAGGTTTTCTTTTAATCAAGTTTTTTTTTTAAAATCTGGAATCATCTTACCTCAATTTAATGTTGATTTGTTCTCGGACATGTTTCGATATATCTTCGATATCATCCTCACCTTTGGCCAGACTGATGAGTTTTACGTTGTGAACCCTGGATGTCGATATCAGTTCCCTCTTCCAGCTGGCTGAAGAACCTCCATACAACGTTCAGCAGGAGATTCTTCGGCCACCCGGAAGAGGGAGCTGATATCGACATCCACGGTTTACAACATAAAACTCATCAGTCTGGCCAAAGCTGAGGATGATCTAGAAGATACATCGAAACATGTTCGAGAACAGATCAACATTAAATTGAGGTAAGATGATTCTAGATTTTAAAAAATTGATGGAAAGAGAAACTCAGATGTACTTACATAGGAAAAATTCAAGATAGGAGAAAGGTTAGTAAGCAATATGAATACCACAATTTCAATAGCTAACTCTGTACAGACTTCATTCATCAGGAAAGACAAGCATTGATACCAGAGGCCTGCTTCATACACCACTTTGTTCCTTCCTTTCTTAAGTCGTTTCCAATTGCTTGAGTTGACTATTACTATGTAATCTCCAGTTATCTCTGTCCATGTCTGTCCTCTAACTTCAATATCTTCCCTAATCTGGTCTAGTTATCTTATTCTGGGTATTCTCCTTAGTCTCTACCCTCTTGGACTCATCAGCATTTTTTTTTTGTATTTGTTCTGCTGACATGCACATAATGTGTCCATATCATTTTAATCTACTTATTTCCTCTACTTTTAATTTATCTCTTATCACTGTATTTATAATTTATTCTCTTCTTGTTTTTTTCTCCCAAAATTACTCTAAAAAATTTAATTCCATAGCTTGAATTTTATTATCCTCTTTTTTTAGTCCAAATTTCTGCTCCATATAACAAAATTACTTTAAAATGGATTTTATAAATGTCAACTTTACATTTATTTTTAATATCTTTGTTTCTGTATAAGTAACCTTGACTAACATAGTATATATAAAATTATATAATACAATAACTAATCTGGTACCAAATTATCCACCAATGCTGTTACACAATCTTACTGTTTTATGAGACTTATTTCTATATTAAAGTTTCTGTACAATAATGTGGCTTAAAAAAGTTATGAAGTTGATGAGGATTCAATCTTAATATAGTAGCAATTAAATAAAATGTCAATAAACAATAAGACAGGAAATTTATAGAAATGATGAACTCGAAAACACTAGAAAACTGGAACTCTGACCTAAGCAAAAATTCCATCGATTCTTGTGTAAATTTTGTAAAAATGTATTTTGAGTAGATTGGGGAAGATGAGTTATACACTACAAGTAGTCTATCTGGAAATTAAAGATTTTAACAGGACAAGCCTAATTAAGTTGTGTAGGTAGGAAATAACACAACACTATGAGGTTTATTTTAATTTATGTTGAGTTGTTTTTGACTCACCTCATATTTTTTAACTCCCTTGCAGACTCGAGTTTCATCACTGCATTTGTGACATTCTCAATGTTGTATCATGTTCACAACTCGTGATACAACATTGAGCATGTCACAAATGCAGTGACAAAACTCGAGTCTGCAAGGGAGTTAAGAAATATGAGGTCAGTCAAAAACAACTCAACATAAAATAAAAACAAGCCTAATTGTTTGGTTTCATTCAAATGGAAAACATTAAAATCTTTGGACAGAAACTGCAGAATTAAATAGTAGATATATAATGCTTTTGTTATAGTGTTTATAAAAACATAAGAAATATTGACATTCACAGAGTTGCAATTTTAAGAATCCAGGGGTTGACTCTAGATAGCTAGCTAGTTAGTTTAGTAGTCATGAACATAATCCAATATTTGTTCAACATTGAGGTCCTGTAAAAATCTTCATTTTTTTGTGTTCCCATTTAGTGTGGCCTGCTGTTCAGCAAATGAACCTCATCTCATTGGCTGTAATTTGATTTCTGTTTCTTTGTCTTATAGTCCATGTTTCACTTCCATAGCATAAGATATTTATATAAATGAATGTCTTGGTACCAGAGACAGTTTCATTACTCTAATACTCAATAACTTTATTAAGTTATGTAGATAGAAAAATAAAAAATAAACAAAACTCAATAACTTATTAAACTTAAAAAAAATTCTTGTATGTCTGATTCTGCTTAAAATGACATTTTGTATCTGAGATAATTAAATCAATCCACTCTTTTCAGAAATTCGTACTGCTACAAAATGTTGCTTAGGTCATGGCTTTTATCACAGAATTTTTGTTTGTTTTGTTTTATGGGATGATAATTCTATGTTATAAGATGTTCCTGCAATTAATATTAAATTATAGACAAATCACTATATACAATCTTCTGAAATAGCAAGAAAAAACTTGGACATCTGTGAAAATTAATGTTCTAAATTTTAATTTCAGTTTGATTACCATAGCCATGCCATGTCTGCTTTCATTCCCTTATGATACATTAAACAGAGGATAAAGCTTACATCCCTGTCTAACACCTGAAATACTTTAATTTTACTTGGACAGTCTCATCATTGGACTCTCTTCACTTTCCAGCAACTAGCTGGAGAGAAATTCACATGTTTTCAAATCTATAAGCATATATTTTTACCCTTTATTATATTAAAATCTAAAAATGTAAACAAGAACTTAGTAATATTTAACTGAAAGGTTTACTTTAGGAAAAAATACTATTTTATGGAAAATTCAATTGAGAAATGTCTGGAATAATTCACACACATGTGCAGCAGGGAGCACATTCTTGAGACATCTGACATCTAGGACCAACCCTGTAATTAATATTTAAAGGAAAATGGAAATAATTAAGGCCACATTAAGTATTTTATATTTATAAGTAAATTAACTGCTTTTAGCATATCTACAATCTGTGTTTTGCACTTTTATTAAGAGTTAGTTTGCGCACACTTCTTCACTTATGCTTATTCATAGTGATAAAAATATTAGA
The DNA here is from genome assembly GCA_030220185.1 of Diploptera punctata. Classification (NCBI taxonomy): domain Eukaryota; kingdom Metazoa; phylum Arthropoda; class Insecta; order Blattodea; family Blaberidae; genus Diploptera; species Diploptera punctata. Next base: position 2,757,364 of record JASPKZ010008379.1, on the reverse strand, counting down.
TAACTTGTACAATACATTCTTCTTTCAGCAGTCCAATCTTATTACATTCTCTAAAACAATTCATTTCAAGAAAGTCCATTAAGTAGCTTTACTTTATTCTTTGTTAACAGAAACATCTCTGTACATACATTTAGACTCAAAAAAGTCTAAATGCAGACCAATATTAATAATGATATGTGATTATACCACACTGATTGTTTTAGGTTCATAACTTCATTATTAACATACAGTATGGAAGGTGTCAATCATTAACAAATGATAAAAAAAGTTGTCAAGGAACATTTGTTTCCAAAAATGATGCAAATTCACACATACTGTTCATGGAACAGAAAAATGTCATAAACCCATAAAATTTGTCAATTTGACATTAATAAGATAAGAATATACCTTTCTGCAAAATTTTATATCTAAAAATTAATAATTTCCCTTCAAATGTTGGTAAAATTAAATTTGAATCTCCATCTGCAGACAAAATTCACACAAAATGTGTCAACATTTTTATTATAAATCATAGGTTGGCAACCAAAGTCTTGTAATTCCAAAATTGGAAACATCTCAGGAGAAAGAAGAAACTTTGTAACTGGTTCATTTTTACAATTTTCATTTTTTAAATTTTTTTATTAGTTTATGAAAAGTTTTAAGCTGGAGATGTGAATTCTCGGGTCTGAGATTAGAGCAGAAAAAACCTCGCTATTCCTCCCATCAGAGATGGCAGTTCTTGGGCTTGAGGTTTAATAGCTGAGGAAATGCAAGGTTCCTGTATCCTTAATAGATAGCAGATAAATCATCTTGAAGTCACAAGACTTTAACCAGCATGCAGATGACGTCTTTGCTTATCTAATAATGAAAAAAAAAATCCAGATTTTATTCTTGAATGGAGTTACAAGGTTTTGATCACCGCTGACGAAATATTGTTGTAACCTCCCTTTATATCCAAGGAAGTGTATCCCACATAACATAAACAAATAAATAGTGATTCCACTGGAAGCCTTATGAGGCTCTTGGGGTTGTAGGAGGTTAAGGCTTCCACCTCTGCAGACAACTGGCATAAGATTTCAGTTGGGTTGTCAACCCTAGAAAACATGAATCTGGTACTCATTTTAATTAGAGATTGAGTTAATCCCAAGTCTATGGCACTACTAGAAAGTTTAGGGCAGTTCAAAAAGTTTAGCTCGTGGGAATCAAACCCATGAGCTTCTGGCTTATATTGACTTAACCAACTATGTGCTAGCAATATATAATAAAATGTCACATATTATATGTAAAATTTCATATGCTATTAAATTGTAAAATTTTACGTGTATGATTGACATTTTGCCTTTTCATAAGTGATATACAGCTTTATTCTATAATAATATCATAATTATTGAGACAATATACTCTTCTACATGATATTAGGTGAAGATAATAAAACAAAACTGAGAGACAAAAATTTCATCATGTGAAAAGTCCTTAGTTCTTAAAATAAGTTAATGATCCAAGATTACGTGAAATTTATTAACTGTAATTTATATAAAAAAAAGAAGATAAAGCGACTTTTTCTAGAAACTATAAGATTTAAAAAAAGTTTAGGTAATTCAAGAATGCTAAATAGTCTAACATTCTTGCTGAATACATATTTTTACTGAATTTAATCAGGAGCATTAGGAATGGAAATCGGAACAGGAAAGAATAAAAAAAAAAAAACTTGCAGCTGGACAGAAAACTGTATGGAATAGAAAATAATACAATAAAATGGCATGACAAGGCCTTTGATCTACAAGCTGGCTGCTGAGAATAAAATGGTATGGCCATGTTAAAAGGATGGATACTGACTGGGTGGTTACCACAACAAGTACAATATTTCTATGTAAGAGGGAAAAAACTAAGAGACCAGTTGAGGAACATGTTAGGAAGGATGTTGAAAAAGAGGAAAAATTAGGAATACATTATGAAGAGAGATTATGGAAATACTGAGATATATGGATTTTTTTTTATCCAAGAACTGATCCTCTAAATGAGGGGACATGAAGAAATAGAAAATTTTCATTACTTGTAAGAAATGTTTCCAAAAGATACAGAATACAAAATAACTAACGCAGAAAATAACTGCAACAAGTTAATGCTGAAGGTAAAGTTAAAAAATGTTTAAATTGAGCAAGAGATATCTTTTTATACCTAACCTCATAAAATTCCGGTTTTCACAGGACTGGTTTCAAGATCCATCACCCCTATCCTCAGCCAAAACTATGACTTGAAATTCTGCAAAAGTTGAATTTGGCAGAATTTCTACAGTAGCAGTTTTGGCTGATGACAGGGGTGATGGCCCTTGAAACCAGTATACGAAGTTTTATGAGGTGAGATGTAAAAAGATTTCTGACTCAATTTGTAAATTATAAATTACCTCATAGTGTTACCTCCCATCATAATATTTATTAAAAAAAATTTAAAAGATTGTGTTATGTAATAGTAACTAACATAGCATTAAAAAGACATACTTTTGATGTACACAGTACCCCAAGGGCCTTCCGAGGCCTGTTGTGGGATCACTTTACTTTCACATAGTGGAATATTTTCATTACACAAATGTGATGTAGGTACATATCTAAAATATATTATAAACAAATTATTTTTTATCTTATCTTATTTAAACATGCTTTAATTCAAGGTTAAATCACATCTTAGGACCTTTAGGTATAACATTTACAGTAACTTATGTGTTTCTATTGCATATTTACTTGTTTATGAACATTGAAATATTCAGAAATTTGTCTTACAGGTGAAAAAAGAGAGAGAGAGAGAGAGAGAAAGAAGGGAACACATAGTAAAGTTATCCCACAACAGGCCCGGAGGCCCTTGGGGTAGTAGGAGTTAAGGCTCCCACTTTTTCTGGACAATCGGCACTTTATGTCAGCCCTGCATGACGGCCACCTTTACCCCCAGAACAAGCGTCTGGTACTCATTTCCGTTAGAGGCTGAGTCGACCCCAGGGCCATAGTGCCGCCAGAGGGTTTGGGTCAGTTTAAAAATCCTGATCCCAACGGGACTTGAACCCTCGACCCTCCGGCTTGTAGCTCAGTGCCTTAACCACTACGCTACGGCATGCCCCGAAGGGAACACATACAGCAGGAAAATTGTCCCTACCATGTATCGAACCCAGTCCTACTTAATCTGATGCAACAAATTACCTCGTACATCACATCTAAGGTAAATCATATTATGATTATAAAAACTTTGAATTTGCTTGTTCTTAGTTGTTTGTTGTATTTTCTTGGATAAAAAATGAAGTTTTACTATGTGAATGTATAAAATACAAGTAAGAGTTAAATTAAAGAACATGTAATATTATAATTCCTAATATTAGTTTTAATATAAAATTATAAAATGAATAATTGTAAGGTACCATTGTCTTCAACTTCTTAATTTTTTTAAACCTGTAGGCCTTTCAAAAACTGATTCCATCCTCTGCAGAAGGTTTTTAGGCTACTGTGTGTTACTTGTGATGATTCTGTAGAGAGTTTTAAAAAATAAACAAATTGAGGATGACAGTACTTTATAAATATTAATTTAATATTAAAACTTTATATTGTGACATACATCAATGGATTTTTATCATATACTCAAAAGATAGCAGCCTTTAATAGTTACATTAATAGACTTTTAAATATTCCTCTTTCACCCTTGGAATATAATAATGAACTAAATATCATTAAACAATTAGCTATCAATAATAACTATGCCCCTAAAATTATAGACAATTTAATTAAGAAAATTCATTACAAAAAAACAATTGAAGTTTTTCCTTTACCCAAGAAAAACAAATATGTCATAATGTCATACATAGGCCCACTTTCCAATAAAATATCTAAACACTTAAAAAAGTTGAACATTAATGTGGTTTTTATTATTGATTTCGTACATCTCAATGATGGATAAATCATCTTTGAAGAGAAAAATTATACGCTCAGACCGGGACTTGAACCCGGGACCCTTGGTTCTCTAGACCAAGTGCTCTACCAACTGAGCTACCTGAGCAAGTACCGATCTAAATGCAAATCTTTCTCTATATACATTGTAATTACAATGTATATAGAGAAAGATTTGCGTTTAGATCGGTACTTGCTCATTGTAATTACAATGTATATAGAGAAAGATTTGCGTTTAGATCGGTACTTGCTCAGGTAGCTCAGTTGGTAGAGCACTTGGTCTAGAGAACCAAGGGTCCCGGGTTCAAGTCCCGGTCTGAGCGTATAATTTTTCTCTTCAAATATGATTAATGTGGTGTTTAAAACTAATAAAACTTTACAAAATATAATAAAAAACAATAAAACCAAAGTAAAAAAGGAAAAATTATCAGGTGTATATAAATTCAAGTGTAGCACATGTGACAATGTCTATATAGGACAAACTGGTAGACCTTTTATTTCTCGTATAAAGGAACATGAGAGCATATAACAAAAATTTAGATAATTCAAAATATGCCAACCACCTACTCCAATATGATCACTGTTTTGATCCAAATTTTAAAATTTTACATGTTTGTGACAAAGGAAAGGAGTTGGATCTTTTAGAAGTTGTAGAAATAAATAAATTGAAAAGTGGTAATAAATTGTTAAATTCCAAACTAGATTTGAATGAATCACCTCTTTTAAATTTATAATAGAGATTGTAAAAAAAAATGTTGCATAGTTACAGTTGTTATGTAGTATAATAACAAAATTCATTAATTTGTTATCATGTCTGAAGAAGGTACAAAGTACTGAAACAGCTGTAACTAATATTTAATTTTAGGAAGTTATATTTTGAGGTTATTTTAATTATATTATTTTTGGTCTGGACATCTTACCTCAATATTAATGTTGATTTGTTCTTGGACATGTTTCAAAACAATTCTCTGTTTTATCTTCAGCTTTCCCAGACTGGTTTTATTTATGTTGCATTATGTTGCACCACCTGGATGTCGATGTCAGCTCCATCCTGTGGTTGGCCAAAGAACCTCCAAACAAGGTCACCCTCCATCGGAATATCAAAATTCATAACTCTGTTTCTGTTCTTCTGAATATAAATTTTTTCCCAATATTGGATCACCAACCTACAAAATTTCGAAATGGCTGAATAATCAATTTAAAAAGAATTAATAATTTTGAAAGTCTGCAGATTGAAAATTCATTGGAATTAGTTAAGAAATTAGAAAAAGTGGAAATTGAACCCACAGATAGGTTGGTTTCGTTTGATGTAGTTTCACTATTCACAAATGTACCGAAACAAAAAACTTTGGAGATATTGAACAATTGGTTAAGAAAAAACAACATAGACAGAGAGATCAAAGAAGATTATTTGAAATTAACTGCGTTATGCATTGATCAAATGTTTTTTACATTCAATGGGAGTTTCTATAGACAAAAATCAGGGCTCTCAATGGGAAACCCATTATCACCTTTTCTGGCAAATTTATTTATGAGCGATTTTGAATGTAAAATCACTAAAGCACATCCCACAATGTTTAAATTTTGGAGTAGATATGTATGTTGATGATATAATTTGTATTGTTAAAGAAAAAACATGTAGAAGATTCCCTAAAACTATTAAATTTACAGAGTACAAACATTAAATTCACCAAAGAAATAGAAGACAATAAACAAATACCTTTTTTGGATCTTAAATTGGTCAGAAACGAAGAAGAAGAAAAAGAAAAATTGAATTCAGGATTCATAGGAAAGAAACTCATAACGGAAAATTTTATAAAATCAACAGGGTTCAATCCAATTGGACATAAATTAGCAGCATTTAATAGTTTAACTCATAGATTGGTAAACTTACCCTTAAAAACGAAGAAGATTTTAAACATGAGAAAAAACACATAATCAAAGTAGCAAGAGAAAATGGGTTTGATGAAAAAATGGTACAAAAAAGGATAGAAAAGTATTAAAAAACAAAAAAATGATAAACAGAAGTAATCTTGAAAAAGAAGAACCACCTATGAAAAAATATAGGAAATTCACATATCACCCCTGGGTACATAATAAATTTCAAAATATATTTGAGAAGGTTAATATTAAATTAGCACCAAAAAATAACTACAGTTTAAATAAACTAATAAAAAACCAACAAAAATGAAAAAACTGATAAAAATAAAAAGTCAGGAATATATCAAATTGAATGCATGGGTTGTGAAAAGATATATATAGGGAAAACAAAAAGAAACCTAAAAATTAGAACCAAAGAACACATAAGAAATATTAAAAATGGAGAAAGAGAAATGAAAAATCTGCAGTTGCTGCTCATGTTTGGTCTGAAAAACATAATATAAATTCAGACACTAAATTATTAAAACAGTTAGAAAATACAAACGAGCTGACTATTTGGGAAAAAATTTATATTCAGAAGAACAGAAACAGAGTTATGAATTTTGATATTCCGATGGAGGGTGACCTTGTTTGGAGGTTCTTTGGCCAACCACAGGATGGAGCTGACATCGACATCCAGGTGGTGCAACATAATGCAACATAAATAAAACCAGTCTGGGAAAGCTGAAGATAAAACAGAGAATTGTTTTGAAACATGTCCAAGAACAAATCAACATTAATATTGAGGTAAGATGTCCAGACCAAAAATAATATAATTAGCTGTAACTAAATTGTATCTTAATAAATATGAAAATCACATAAAACCGTAAGTTTTATTTTTATTTAATTAAATATATTATTAGTTTTGTTTATAACTGAACTATTTATTTTCAACTGATAATTTAATTTTCTGAATCTTATAAGGGTTTACAATTTAATGCAAAACTTTTGGACAGCTCTGGATATTTTTACATGTGAACAATATGCTAGGGGAATGAGAATTTGGCTACATGTTTGATTGTAACACATTGTGATAGTATTATAGCTGCAGAATAAGGTAATTAAATTTAGACAACACCGAGCAATGAAATGAATGAGTCATTTATCTTACCTCATAGTTTATGCCTTTTTAAACACGTTTATGTTTTTTACATAGAAAAAATGGACACTCACCACAAAGGAACACTTCAGAAATATTAAAAAATAGTGAAGTTGAAAAATCAGCTATTGCAGCACATAGTTTGTCAGAGAGTCCATTGAAGTACAACTTTATTATGTAGACGGGATAACTGTTTTATCATTTTGTGACATTCGATAATTTTGATGCTTTTGGGTATTGTGTCTCGTGTTATAGCAAGAATGGCTGCTTTGGAGTCACATAGAATTACAACTTTTGTAAATTTTTGGATGTGATATAAAAGATTTTGTAAACTTAAGAAAATTGCTAGAATTTCGCCATCAAAGTTTGTTGAATTTGTGTTTAGTTTACGATAAGAGGAAAAAAAGTGGACATACTGCACCAGCACCAGTGCCACCATCATTTGGTACATTAATACATATAAAATAATAATACTGAAAATAAACAGTGACAATACTTTTACAAACTCACAAAGTGTTTTTATTAAAGTGACAAACATCTCTGTGTTCCTTATGTTTCCCTGAGAAAGAGTCATAATAGCTGAGGCAAACCCAACATTGAATTCAAGAAGACTACCTTCAAACGACACAACAACTACTCCTTCACCATATATCCCTATCCTGAGTTAACACTATCAAATCATCCCCTGTATAATCTACTTTCCTCAATCATGGTTAATGTTATTCTCCCATCTCATTTTTGGTCTACCAACTGGACATTTTTCCTCTGGTTTTCCTTCAACAAACTCCTATTAATTTCCTATGCATCTCCATGACTGAGGTTGCTAATTGGTAATTTAATCAATAATCTTTGGAGAAAAAAATCAACTGTCATCCAACCAATCAACTAACACCACTCCAAAATGTATTCCATCAAGATAAAAAAAACATCTCAACACAGAGTATGTTATCTTAAATTTTGTTAAGCTCCAATGTTATAATCTAATTCTCAATTGAAAAGGATATTAAAGACTATTGGATATGCTCTGCTAGGATATCTAGGAAAGAGAAAATCGGAGATGAGACATGAGAAAAAATGAATATTCAAAATTCAATTTTTGGTTTTATCCAACAAAAATAATTAGAATCATATGGACATATTAAAAGAATGGCAGATGAAAGAATGTCCAAAATAATAATGAAATGGACAACACTAGAAAGAAAAGAAAGAAAGCATCAGTTCTCATTCAAGGAATTATTGAAACAATCAGGTCTCATATGGACTCTAGGAATCATTGGAAAAATGATAATACGAAATCGGAAGATTTATGGTCAGAAAAATATAAAAACATTGTAAAACCAGGAAAAAAAAAATCTTTTATTTTTTACTTTTAAATTTTCACAGTTTTTTTGAGCTGTGAATTTTTAGGGTATTCACTAATCATGTAAGGTGTAAGATAATATGTAATCTATTTGAAGATAAAATATTATCTGAATTGAGATGTTAGCATTTCAAGAATCTGAAAAGACAGAGAGATTATGATTCAACAGGACAGTAACAAACTCAAAATATTAAAAACTTCACACACACTGCAATATGTAAAATGTCTTAATTTCAAATAAATTATGCTTTTAGATCCACCAATGTTTTCTTATTGTTATACTGAGGATACTTCACTAACCAGATCCAAAAATGAGGAAACATTGCATTTATATATTATATTTAGTCTGATCTTATCTCAATATTAATGTTGATTTGTTCTTGGACATGTTTCAAAACAATTCTGTTTTATCGTCAGCTTGTCCAGACTGGTTTGATTTATGTTGAATTATGTTGCACAACCTGGATGTCGATGTCAGCTCCAACCACAGGATGGAGCTGACATCGACATCCAGGTTGTGCAACATAAATCAAACCAGTCTGGACAAGCTGACGATAAAACAGAATTGTTTTGAAACATGTCCAAGAATAAATCAACACTAATATTGAGGTAAGATGATCAGACTAAATACAATATAATTAAAATAACCTCAAAATATCACTTCCTAAAATTAAATATTAACATTGCATTTGCTTTATTTGTATTAATTTATTCTAAAACCAATATACTGATTTTCCTTCCATACTGTATAGATTATTCAGTCTCTAATAGAATGAAACCTTGATTCATCATTTTTCATTAAAAAAACAAATAAACTATAAAGTTGAATACAAATACGAATTGAAAACTTCGAAGACTATCATCTGCATTCTCAACCAAACTTCAATTGTTTTAAAAGAGCTGTTAATGCCAGCTTTTCTCATGCTATCTAGTGGAGATTGAATGAACTTCAAGTTAAAATATTGCTTGTGGGGAACCTCAAAATTCATTGTTCTATTCTTTTTTTTTTTTTTAATATACCGTATATCTTTTCTTGCATGCTGTAGCAGTCAACTAAAGCAATATGCTACAAGCTAGAAGGTCGTGAATTCAAATTCTGATGGAATCAGGATTTTATAACTGGCCTAAAACTTCTGGGAGTACCATGGCATTTGGGCTGACTCAGACTCTTACAGAAATTAGTACTAGACTATGTTGTAGGGATAAAGGCAGTCGCCATACAAAGTTAACATCTCCTACCAATTGTCTAAAAAGGGGGTGTCTTATCCTCCTCCTATCCCAAAGGTCTCCTAAGGCCTCTAGTGGAATCATTTTACTTGTGTCTTTTTTCAAATTTGAGTTTTAATGTTTTTTTCAGATGTGATAGTACAGTTTTTTCTTTGATTTTGTGATAGTGTATAAAACAATTAACCATTACTTTTGATTTCTTGATTTCCATCATTTGAGATTGGATCACAAAATTGAAGAAGAAATTAAACTATTAAAACATTTGGAAAGACCAATAGAACTCACACTATGGGAAAAGATTACATTCAGAAGAACAGAATCATGAATTTTAAAGTTCCTAGCAAGCAAGATTTGATCTTAAAGCTTATTCAAACCTCCGAAAGGTATGAGAAAAGTTGAGACATTAAAGGCTCATTTCAAACTGTCGGAGTTTAATTGAGAATGGAGATGATGGTCTCTAATACATGTACACGTGAGAGGAACATATTTTATGAGGTAAGATATAAAATTTCAGTTCATATTTGTTATTCTATTGATTTTAATCTCATACTGTCAATTCCCATTATTTTTTTTATAAACAATAAAGTAATATACATTGATAAATATGCAGTGGCAGGAGAGTGTCACTTGACTTATGTAAGGCAATCTGTTTCCGACAGATTTCATCTGTGTGTGGTGTTTTTCCAATGCTACCCACTGCAGTTCTCATGCTTTAGTTTATGCACTAAATGAATAGATGACATTATATGGTTTATTTTCCTCAACCTTTTCATATTTTGTTCCTCCAAACAAATGTCATGATAAGCTTATTAAAATGTCCATTCATCCACCTTCTTCATTTAACTATTATACACATCTAATATTTAAAGGAAGTAACACTATGAGGTTTATATTTAAAGAGAACATTTTTTGCCTAGACCGAGACTCGAACCTGGGACCTTTGGCTTTCCAGGCCAAATGCTCTACCAACTGAGCTACCGAGGCAAGTTGTGATCTAGATGCAAATTTTTCTCTTTATACATTGTAATTCCCTCGCACAAAAAAAGCTTTGAAACCGTTGCTTCTATCTTAGTTAAGAAGACATTAATGGGGAATTTAATTTTATATATCAAATTTGGGAATTTTTAACATTATGAGGTTCAATTCATAAGAATTAAATGAATCGTGATTTCTTCTTACCTCATACTTCTATGTTTTTTTAAACACAGAACTGCAGTATCACCGACCCATTGTCACCATTAGAAACATAAAGAATGGAGAAATTGAAAAATCAGCTATAGCTGCATATAGTTTAGTAGAGAATCATAGAATTGAAAAAGAAGCAAAACTTTTGAAACATCTATCCAAACCTTTGGATTTAACAGTTTGGGAAAAGAGATATATTAAAAAAAAACCCATAGTAGAACCATGAACTTCGAGATTCCAGACAAACCAAGCTTGATTACAAAGTTCTTCAAAAATACAACAGATGGCAGTTTAGAAAATGATTCCTTCAAAAGAACACCAGATGGCAGTTTGGATAATTACTGGCAAAAGAAAAAAATGACAGTCTTGAAAACAGCTGATGATGGTGATGATGGTCGCAGATACTGCAGTGCTGTGTTTAAAAAAAACATAGAAGTATGAGGTAAGAAGAATTCACGATTCATTTGACTCTTATCAATAAAACCTCAATGTTAAAAATTCCCAAATTTATTATATTAATGTTATATATTCAATATTTAGCTATCTTGGACAATATTATGAACACTGGACATCTCTGTATACAAGCATAAACATAAAGAGTAGATAACAGAACCAAAATCTTAACCATGACTGCAGTTAAATTTTTTTTTGTAATTTTTATAGAAACAACAAAAAACTGAAAAATGAGGTAATGATTTATACCTGTTTCTGAAACTTCAAACTCAGTATTGCTGTGTTATGTGACTAACATACATAAGTATGGTAAATTCCTTGTCTTTTTGCTATTCGAAATAGGAAGCCAATGTCAGTAATGAGTTGTAGATTGCCTTGTGTGCAACAGCCTATTATTTACTTTAAGGTATTGAGATTTGGTTTCTAATTACTTATCTCAGGTGTGGTGACCAATTTCATGATAGGGTCTAAATATGAGCATAGCATTATAAAATAATTGGGGTGTTTTGGGATAAAATACAAATTATACATTATATTATTTTTAGTCTGATCATCTTACCTCAATATTAATGTTGATTTGTTCTTGAACATGTTTCAAAACAATTCTGTTTTATCGTCTGGACAAGCTGACGATAAAATAGAATTGTTTTAAAACATGTTCAAGAACAAATCAACATTAATATTGAGGTAAGATGATCAGACTAAAAATAATATAATTAAAATAACCTCAAAATATCACTTCCTAATATTAAATATTAAATTATACATTCTTTTTTTACTTTGGGGTATTTAACTTTTACATAATGATATTTTGTATAGCATTTAGAGACTTATAGCATAATCAAGTTGGTATGGTAACTCTCTTCTCTTTCCAGATGAAATCTTTATTTGTAGTTTGAGAAACAAATCCACACATAAACTAAACTCCATGAAAAAGACCAATGCACATACTAATGTTTTAATATATTATTTTAAAAAATGTTATTTGGAATCAGGCTTTGTCAGAATTGAGATTTACAGATGTAGAAAACCATGTTAAGTATAGTGCTATTATTTTTGCAATGTACAGAGAATGTGTACCTGCATGGCAGATGGAAGTAAGTCTTCAGATGGTATAGCCTCATGTACAAAACCCATCAATTCAAACACATGAATTTCTCAATTTCAATTAAATAATCCCTTACCTTTGCCACAGAAGATGCTGAAAATAATGCCCTTTAATCGTCACAGAATTTTTACATCTTCTCAGTAAGTGTTTGTGTGATTGTTCTAAAGCCATCTACTACACTTTTCATACTTCAGGTTTCACGCTGGTTGGATAGATGAACTATTTTCAACATGTACAAAGAATGCCAAATAATCATTTATCAAAACAGATGCTTTATTATAAACCTCAAGGCCGCAGAAATGTAGGAATAATGAAACGACATTGGAAGGACAACCTGTATAGCATATTGTGCAGTGGGGAGCGGAACGGACCAATAGACCCACACCTTGAAGATGATGAACTATTTTAAATTTACGTACTGCATTGCATAGATCATGTGTACTTGTGTTTTGTAGAGAGGAGTGTATGTTTAATTGTTTATATATATTTTTAGAAAGTTTGAGTTCATAATTTCACAAGAAGAATTGTCACATATGAATTCAAACAGCAGTGCGTTCCTTGCCGGGCAGGTCTAGGGATGATACCCTCTGTAGACATTGTCACAGAGAGCACGAAACCCTTGCACATGTCCTTGGGGCTTGTCTGTTTGGGGAATCACTGAGAAATATTCGGCATCACACTATTCGAAACATGATGGCAGAAGCCTTGCGAGATTATGGATACACAGTTTATGAGGAAATTCATGGTGTGGCCACTAATGGGAGTAATAGACGAATAGATATTATTGCATTTAGACCATCTTCTAAAACTGGTATGATATTAAATCCCACAATCCATTTTGAGACTCATAGTGGCCAATCAGAGGAAGTTGACTCTGAAAAGAAAGCCATATATGAGCCAACAGTTGACCATTACAAAGATAAATATACCAATTAGATAGTATAACTGTCACAGGATTGATGATCGGGGCAAGACATACTATACCAGGATTCTTAGCTATATTTTGGAATTTCTTAGATTTGGACAGTGTATCTTCCTAAAATTTCCATCGCTGCTATTAGAGGATCAATTTAAATTTTAAGAAACCATCTTTACAAATGTATTCATGTAGACTTTCACGGCCGGAGTTGCTATGATGATCTTGAAGAAGATTTTCGGGCTGTAGGCCGTGGTCGTGAGGCTTGTAGTTCCCTGACGTTTCGCCAGAGACTGCGTCTGGCATCCTCAAGGGTTGTCTTGAGACTGGCAATTCTGTCCGCTGTCTGTCTTATTTATACGTTCACCGCGATGTGTTCGTAAGTTGTATCTGCCTTCTGATTGGTCAGCGGTATGGACTTCCATTGCTCCAATGAGATTGCTGTTTGATGGTCTAGTCGACTGTACGTTATATCTGTCTTCTGATTGGTCAGTGGTAGGTACTTCAATTGTTCCACTGAGATTGCTGTTTGATAGTCTAGTCGACTGTGCTTGTAGAGGTTTACGAGAAGCCATCGAAATATTCAAACAGAAAAACAGTTTCAACAGAAAAGAAGAATCATTAAAAGTCAACAAAGTATTGGATACCGGTTCTAAAAAACGCAAAATGTAAACCTCTACAAGCACAGTCGACTAGACTATCAAACAGCAATCTCAGTGGAACAACAATTGAAGTCCCTACCGCTGACCAATCAGAAGACAGATATAACGTACAGTCGACTAGACCATCAAACAGCAATCTCATTGGAGCAATGGAAGTCCATACCGCTGACCAATCAGAAGGCAGATACAACTTATGAACACATCGCGATGAACGTATAAATAAGACAGACAGCGGACAGAATTGCCAGTCTCAAGACAACCCTTGAGGATGCCAGACGCAGTCTCTGGCGAAACGTCGGGGAACTACAAGCCTCACAACCACGGCCTACAGCCCGAAAATCTTCTTCAAGATCATCATCTTTACAAAATTTCTACTTTATAGAATATACTTCAATCACAATTTGAAATTTTTTAATGTATTTATAAAATGTATTTCATCAATTTTGAAAATGAATTTTCTGTATCACTTTGTCCTTGTGGCAATCCTCTAATGAGAAAAGTTTTATGTAATAAAAAATATGCCAGAAATGTGTGGCAGATAAGATCATTTTGAAACTGGTACTCATTTCTGTCAGAGGCTGAGTTTACTCCAATCCCATGGTGCTATCAGAAGGTTTAGGCCAGTTTAAAAATCCTGACCACCATCAGAACTCAAATCTTTCAGCTTACAACATTTGTCTTAACCAACTACGCTATGGCATGCCCTCAATTCTAACTGTAACTAACTAAAGTTGAAAAATCTGTGCACTTGAACTGAAGGGTTATGTACATAAGACTTTACTTTCCAATGACTTGCTTTCAGTCTGCTATGTGGATAGCATATTCTCACACAATACAATGCTACTGTACAATGTTTTACTTATGTAAGTTACAATGAATAACTCCAGAATTGTATAACAGAAAGGTATATATGGAAAAATGTTAATTCTTGGAATGATGGATCGAGGTTTCAAGACAATTTTTATAGAATCCAATGTATGACTTCTATACAAATGAGTCATAAAATATTCCAGTACATATAAATGCCTTGGTTATCAGGTGGAATAAATAGAAAAAAAGAAAGAAAAAAAAAAGGATGGAACTTACAATCACAAGCCTAGTCAGAGATTAAATGCCACCAGATTTAGTATTGGAGACATCCACACCTTTCAAGTCCTTACCATAGATGTGTTGTTTAGAATATCACAATCTTCCTATCTGTACATCATTACATCAGGACTCTGGTACATACACATATAGGCATCACACAATAAACGTTTAGCATGTTCAGGTAGCTGCCGGTCATCTTTCATCTCTTGCAGAGAACGAGCACCTTCATCGGATAACCAATATGGAAGGTTTGGACAGGATACCATTTCAGGAATATTGTAGCCATTTTGTTCACCTGAAAAATTATCATAAGAAAATACTTAGCCACAAAATCAGAGTTATTCATGTCACTCCTGGATTTTAAACATTAATTATATAATATCTATGTCAGACTCAGTAAAACTATTAAATCCCCTGATGGTTCTCAGCAGCAGGAGGATTCTTTGGAATGGCATTTAAATTTGTAAGTTAAAAAACAAAATTACACAATTTGAAAATGAGTTACATTATTAATAAAAGGGTAATCTTTCCTCTACAAAATTATATTATTTAATCATTTATTTAGTGAACCTTTTCCGAAAAATAAGAACTAGTTCCAGTAAAGAAATCATGCGGGCGGTGCACGTCACTCCTCGCTGATGGGTTAATTATGGGAAATAACATTATGAGGTTTTCTAGTTAATATTTAATCAATAGTGATTCATTTAAAGATGGCTGAAGATGATTGGGATGCCTCTTGAAACTAGAGTATCGTACTTGAATATCACAGAGTTACGAGATGAGATTTCACACCCCACTATTTATTGGTTATTAATCAGTAAACTATTTATTGGTTATTAATCAGTAAAACTAATTAAAACAAACAAACCGATAAAATAGATGAAGATATAAAATCAGGAATTTATCAAATAAAATGTGAAAAAATCTACACACGAAAAATCAAATGAAATCTGAACATCAGAATAAAAGAGCACCATAAGAATGTAAAATATGGAGGAATAGAAAAATTCGGTATATCTACTCATAAATAGAGAGAAAACCACGGAATCCAAGAGAAGTCAAAATTACTGAAACAACTGGAAAAACCTTCAGAACTTGCACTCTGAGAGAAAAATTTACATTCAGAAAAGTATACACCAAACAATATGAATTTTGAATTTACTGGAAAAAATGCTTTCATTGTGAGTTTCATCTGCCTATCACAAGGAGAGAATATACAAGACTCCCAACAGTCATCACAGTAGCTAATTTCTACCTGAGATTGATGGAAATGTCCATTGGAACATGTTTCAGGTGAGAAAACAAAATATGAGGTTAGGTGTAAATTACCAATTCAATCTCTTTAAAGTAAAACCACTTGAATGAATGAATAAGCCACTGTATCCCATGAAGGACTAGGGTCTCTTACAAGAGGAATGAGTTCAAATTGCTATAAATGGTTCAAGTGAGGAGCAACTCCACTTGAACAGATAGCACAGTTCTAAGTCTACTCTTTTGATTTAGAGGGTTAGCAATAATGTGCAGTTTATGATTGAACTCAATGTTTTTTACTTCTTAATGGTGTACTTTTGTCTTTTTTCTCACAACCTATGAAATGATTCTACTATTATGGTTAACACACTGGTTGTATTTATGTTTATGCACTGGGTGTTCACACTTTTTTGATGTTGCCCACTGCCTCCTTCAATGCACTTCTATTGTGGGTGGTGGTGATCATTGAACCCCTAGTTTTTGCTTGAAATCGTCTGCCCATCTGTGTCTGGTTCTGCCTTGTGATCTTCTGCCTGTGTTGGGGTCCCACATGGTCCCCTTCTTTTTTTGTAGTGTGTTGCTCGACATTTTCTGATGAAGTGAGCTTTTGTAGTCTCTGATTTGAGATTTCGTCTCTCAGATAAATGCCAAGTATTTTCCTCTCCATTTTTCTTTGGCATATTACAATGGTTTTACATTGTCCATCCGTAAGGGCCCAAGTTTGGTACCCTTATAACAATACTGGAATTATACAAGTGTTGAGTGCTTCTAGTCTCAGCTTCTGGTTTAAGGATTTATTAAGTAATATGAATTTGAGAGACCAGAGAGCTTTCCAGGTATTGGTAATTCTCCTTTTGACTTCCTTTTCCATTCTTTGGGTGAATAATACTACCTGTCACAGGTATATATATTGGTCAACATATTCTATTTCTGTCCCATTTATTGATATTGAGTCTGGTGCTCCGTTTGTCATTATTTTGGTTTTGCTGTAGTTCATAGTGAGGCTGACGGTGTTGCTGAGCTCGTTGAGTTCTAGAAGCATCTGTTGCAATGCATTAGGAAATATTATAGAGATGTCCTGATAACTCTGCAAGTCAATATTAGATGCAAAAGGCCACATTTCAGTGCAACAACCTGGAGGCTACACCACAATAATGTGAGGCCACATATCACATTGGCAAATCTTAAGTTGGTTAATCTTTTGCCGTTTATGATTATATCGTATTTGTTGTCCCATTTGAGTTTTCTGAAGATCTCTTCTAGTACATTGGTAAAGAGTTTGGGTGAGATTGGGCCACTTGTCTTACTCCCGTACATAGTTGGTACCTTGAACTGTATAGGAAAAAAAAACTTTATTTTGAGTCTAGATAAAAAGTAAAGTAAAGTATTCCCACTAGAGACCTCAGGAGGCCCTTGGGGTAGTGGGAGGTTAAGGCTCCCACTTTTTCTGGACAATCGGCACTTATGTCAGCCGGGTTGTCAGCCCTGTGTGACGGCCGCCTTTACCCCCAGAACAAGCATCTGGTACTCATTTTCGTTAGAGGCTGAGTCAACCCCAGGGCCATAGTGCCGCCGAAGGTTTGGGTCAGTTTAAAAATCCTGACCCCACCGGGACTTGAACTGTCGACCTTCTGGCTTGTAGCGCAGTTCCTTAACCACTATGCTATGGCGTGCCCCCTTGAGTCTAGATATCCTACCTCAATTTAATGTTGATTTGTTCTCGAACATGTTTCAATATATTCTTCTATATCATCGTCAGCTTTACTAGACTGATGAGTTTTATGTTGTGAACCCTGGATGTCGATATCAGATACATCTTCTGGCTGGATCTGATATTGACATCCAGGGTTCACAACATAAAAACTCATCACTCTAGTAAAGTTGACGATGATATAGAAGAATATATCGAAACATGTTTGAGAACAAATCAACATTAAATTGCGGTAAGATATATCTAGACTAAAAAAAAAAAAAAAAAACCTCAAAATATTACTTCCTTCCTGAAATAAATTACTTACTTTATTTGCCTGAATATAAAATGATACTCAATTTTCATCTCCTAGTTCCTGTGCCTGAGTGGTGAGGAAGTTGAGACATGATCATTACTGGGCAAGATGCTGATGATGATTATGACATAATCGAAACATGTTCAAGAACAAATCAACATTAATATTGAGGTAAGATAAACAGACTCCAAATAATTCAATGATCAATACTACCTACAGACACAATGGAGGTGGTCCAGAGTTTATTACGAAGGTAATCAATGCTGATGAAACTTGGCTATATCAATTAAAATTGAGTTTACCTCATATATCATTTTGAGCAAAAGTGATTTCTTCTGCTGGAAAAGTTAGTTATCTAATTTTTTGATATTCATGGAATGATTTATCAGCATGTTGTACCAGCACACACAACAGTAACTGGGATATATTAGAGATATATCCTGATAACTCTGCAAGTCAATATTACGTGCAAAATGCCACATTTCAGTGCAACAACCTGGATGCTACACCACAATAATGTGAGGCTGCATATCACTTTATTCAATGCCACCACGTCATTTCGACATTGTAGTATTCTCTCCTGGCAGGGCATTACTGTGATCCACTTCTGAGGTTGGAGTGTCTGGAAGGCAGAGTTATGCTGCCCCGATGATATATGATAGGTGGTGATGATGATAATGATGTGCCAGGAGAG
The DNA here is from genome assembly GCA_030220185.1 of Diploptera punctata. NCBI lineage: Eukaryota > Metazoa > Arthropoda > Insecta > Blattodea > Blaberidae > Diploptera > Diploptera punctata. The sequence goes on along the minus strand of JASPKZ010008379.1, from coordinate 2,738,489 downwards.
GTCTTTATACTAAACTTAATGAATATGTTGATGATGATAATGATAGCCAGATGATCTTCGGAGACAGTTTCCTGACATTTGTCTTACAGATGAGGAAAAACCCCGAAAAAACCATCACCCAGGGATTGGACCCGGGCCCAACTACATGATAAAGCAGCTCGCTATCTCGCGACCACAGCGGTGGACATATCACAAATGTTGTTGCTGAATATCTTGCAAAAATCAAAGTGAAATTCTTTCCTAACCCTCCCTATAGTTATTTAACCCTGTGTGACTTATTTTCTTCTATTCCCTAAAGTGAAGAAACACATTCACAGGAGGTATTTTCCATCTTATGAAGCAGGTGTGAAGGCTGTAGAGGGGGTTTTGAAAGACCTGTCAAAAAGGGTTTCCAGTAGTCTTTGCAGACTGGCATTAATGCTGGGACAAGTGTTTTGCATCCAAAGGAGAATACTTTGAGAAATAACCATCACAATTCTGAAGATGAGTAAAGGTATGTTGCAAAAGAAAAAAAAAAAAGAAAGAAAGAAAGAAAGGAAGAAAGAAAGAAAAAATGAAATCATACTTTATTGAACTGCCTTCATATATTTGGGTCCTGATAGGTATTTGATCAGCTGTGGAGTTTTTTGACGTTGCAGATTTGGTGGATTTGCATCTTGTATTTTCTTCAAGTCTTGTGACCAAAAGACTTCATCTAACTATGATAATAATTATCAAATTTCTATGGTTTAGAACTTTATGGAATTAGATATCTTAACTGGTAATTATATTGTGGTCCTCTGACATACAGATTAATCTAGGACATTATCTACAGCACTCTGCAGCGAGGGCTTGGCATCAGCATTTGTGTTCCCAGTGACCAGGGTCCACTGCAGTTGCATGCTACCAGCTAGTCTTTCTCTCTCTGTCTCTCCGTCATGGATACAACACATGGTCAAATTGTAACTAACAGCTACTCTTCAGTTGCCTATGAACTTTGTTGACATTTGTATTGATGTATGTCTTAGTTGAAGAGTGATGACTGTGGCTCAACATGGCACTACAAAAATTTTAATTTACAACAAAGGATATATTTTGTCGATATATATTTTGATATAGAAGAATTCTGGACCAGTGCAGCAATATCTTGTAATGCAATTTCCTGGTGTTTCTAATCCACATAGGATGACTATATAATGATAAGTAGAAAAGTGCACAATGTGCTTGGAGCATATAATACAATTTGGATTTACAATATTAGTCTTTGGTGCAGAACTTGGTCAGAAAAACTGATTATCTCTTGCAAATCATTGCATGGCAGCAGTCACAGTTCTTGGTACACAAGTCACATATACATTGACAGTCTGGTTCAGGTATTTTTTATTATTGCAAATTTTGAAATGGAACCCATATGTAGTGAACCTTGTACAGGATGACTATGTTAAACTTCATAAAAAAGTTTAGAGAAGCAGGGTCAATTTAGAATAAACTGACTGTAATGTGTGACTACAGCATAAAGAATATATCTATAGATATTTTCACACAATATATTATCATACAGTAGAAGGTCCAATAATGTTTTTTTTTTCAATGCCACCTGTTTGTCATTCAACATTTCAGGTATTCTCTCCTGGCATTGGCATATTGTAACCCACTTCTGAGGTTGGGGCACCTAAAAGGCGGGGTTATGCTGCCCCAATGATATGATGAGTGATGACAATGGGTAATGATGTGCCAGGAGAGGCCTTAATCTAAACTTAATCTAGTGAGGTGAATATGATATTGATGATAATGCTGACCAGATGATGTTCGGGGACCGTTTGGACCTTAAAGTATCCTGACATTTGTCTTACAGGTGCAGAAAAACCCCGAAAAAATCTCATCCAGGAAACTTGTCCCGAGCGGGGATCGAACCCGGGCCCACTGCGTGACAAGGCAGCACGCTACCTCGAGACCACAGCGGTGGACAGGTCCAATAATGTAAAATGAAAGAATTAGTCTAAAATAGCAATCCAGACCCTTTAATGGAAGCATCTCAAGTAATGGAAACAGAAACATAAAATCTTAACGAATTCATCTCACATACCTCTGCAATTATTGCATAATGAAAAAATTCATTTAACTGTATTTCTAAAAAATAATAAAAAAAGGCTTTTGAAAGAATAACAATATTCTACAAGTAATTTCTTTAATTATCACTACATTAACACTCCCTTGTTTAATTATATAGTTTGGAAAATAAGATACACCTACCTTTTCTATCAGCCATAGAATCAAAAAAGCACCAGGGTGCTTCAGACCCACTTCCACATTTAACAAAGGCCACATAATGAGAGGTTTCTATGCACACCACAGCAAACAATTCCATATACAACCTTGGCACAGGACAATGGTCCTGGAATATTGAAAACTCTATAGGTACTTGTAGATGACGCCAACCATGATTACTTCTTTTCTGGTGGCTATGGACCTGCAACAATTAATATTTTATCAAATAATATGAAGATCAAGAAGTTGTGGTTCTGTAACACAGTTATTAGAAGTTTGTCCTCCACTCTGAGTCCTGAGTTTGTTTCTTGGTCACTCATGTGGATTCTAAGTTTTTCTTGGGGTTTCTCAATTTCCCCCTGCTTAAAGCTTAATTCCACTACTTCTCCATACTTGTCATCCATGTAATTTCATCTCCCTCTGTAATGACGCAAAAGAGCTGGTCAGCCAGCATCCTTGTACATCACAGACCTTCAATAATAAGGGGTTCATCTCATTTCATCCTTCAACCTAGCATAATGCTAAACAACATAAAAAAATGAAGTAATAATAATGTGGATATGAGACAAGCAGCAGGTAAATCAAGGGCCTTCAAGGTCTGTTGTGCCATGGAATTTAATTAAGTTTTAACATTTGTATCTGATACCCTAAACCACAATGGATACGTAAATTAAATAAATGTATATATAAATATACATACATACATACACACACATAAAGCATGAATCCTATGAGGTGAGTTGTTTAAACAATATGTTCTCCGATGAATTTTAACACATACAGCTCCTTAATAAATAAACAAAACTCAATAGAAGTAGGTATATCAGGTGAATTCTTGTTATTCTATGCACTTTGTTTGAAGGTTACAAGTAATAATACAAGTAGAAAGTTGTTTATTTTTTATTTCACTCACCTCATACTTCATAACTCCTAGCATACCCAGGGTTTCGTCACATCCTTTGTGACATTCTCAATGCTGTGTCACGTTCACAACGTCCAGCTGCCTTCTATCCTGCAGACTGACCTCCGTGACATCTGATGGCTGACTGACGAATTTTCAAATCAGTCCTCTCTCCTTATAACCGGGTATTTCAAAATTCATAGTTGTATTTTCATTCTTGCATATGTAAATTTTTTCCCAAACTGTGAGTTCCTTCGGTTTTTCCAATTATTTAAGTAATTTTGTTTTGGTTTCTATTCTATGTTTTTCTGACCAGGCATGTGCAGCTATTGCAGATTTTTCGGTTTCTCCATTTTTAACATTTCTGAGGTGTTCCTTTAATCTTGTATTTAGATTCCTTTTTGTTTTTCCTATGTATATCTTTTCACAATCTTAATTGTAAAGATTGTGAAAAGATATACATAGGAAAAACAAAAAGGAATCTAAATACAAGATTAAAGGAACACCTCAGAAATGTTAAAAATGGAGCAATAGCTGCACATGCCTGGTCAGAAAAACATAGAATAGAAACCAAAACAAAATTACTTAAATAATTGGAAAAACTGAAGGAACTCACAATTTGGGAAAAAATTTACATATGCAAGAATGAAAATATAACTATGAATTTTGAAATACCCGGTTATAAGGAGAGAGGACTGATTTGGAAGTTCGTCGGTCAGCCAATAGATGGCACGCAGGTCAGTCTGCAGGATAGAAGGCAGCCGGACGTCAGTTGTGAACATGACACAGCATTGAGAATGTCACAAAGGATGTGACGAAACCCTGGGTATGCTAGGAGTTATGAAGTATGAGGTGAGTGAAATAAAAAATAAACAACATTAAAAAACCTCATAGTGTTATTTCCTATCTACATAACTTAATAAGTAGAAAGTTATTGCATTTTTAAAATTAGAAAGGAGTTAGAAAGTATTGTTAATGGTCTCAATAGCCAATTTTTGGCTGATAATAATGGAAATGTCCTTCAAAACATGCACCATGTGAGAGAGCAAAATATGAGGTGAGTTGTATTTAATCAATGATTAATGAGTCATTTCTTATCTTACCTCATAGCAATCGGGGGCATGCCGTAGCATAGTGGTTAAGGCACTGCGCTACAAGCCGGAAGGTCAAGGGTTCGAGTCCCGATGGGGTCAGGATTTTTAAACTGACCCAAACCTTCTGGCGACACCATGGTCCTGGGGTCGACTCAGCCTCTAATTGAAATGAGTACCAGATGCTTGGTCTGGGGGTAAAGGCAGCCATCATGCAAGGCTGACAACCCGACTGACATTAAGTGCCGATTATCTAGAAAAGTGGGAGCCTTAACCTCCCACTACCCCAAGGGCCTCCCAAGGCCTGTAGTAGGATCACTTTTTAACCATAGTAATCACATTTTAAACATAGCTAACTTAAATGGTTTTGGAAAGGAAATAATTATAAATAAATTAAAAAAATTCAGACAATAAAAGAAAAAAATACACCACCCTGCGATCTGATTCAAAGAAATGAAACAAATTCAAGAAAATTACTTATTCTGAAATACATGAATTTTAAAAAAAATTTCAAGAAATTCAATATTACATGGCACCGATAAATAAATTTAGCCATGGAAATCTGTTAATAACCAATAAGAAATATTTGAAGAGAAAAATTATATGCTCGGACTGGGGCTTGAACCCAGGACCTTTGGCTTTCTAGGCCAATACTCTACCGACTGAGCAACCTGAGCAAGTTCCAATCCAAATGCAAACTTTTCTCTTATATAAGCTGTTAATTCCCGTGCACCAAATGTTATGAAACCTTTGCTTCTATCTTGCAAATGGCGGCTTCTTTATTAAGAAGACATTTATTTGGGAATTTTACATTACATTATAAAGCCAGTATGGCTTCTTTTGATGTTTTATTATTCATTTCATACATGTAAATGATGGATTAATCATATTTGAAGAGAAAAATTATAAGCACAGAATGGGGCTTGAAACCCAGGACCTTTGACTTTCTAGGTCAATACTCTACTAACTGAGCTACCTGAGCGAGTTCCAATCTAAACGCAAACTTTTTCTCTTATATAAGCTGTTAATTCCCATATGGGAATTCTCTTCAATATAATTTATCCATCACTGAGATGTATGAAATTAATAATAAAAACATCGAACCAATAAGAAATTGAATATCCCAGATAATAAAAAATCTGGAATTTATCAAATTAGTTGTAAAAACTGCTATAAAGTATACATAGGAAAAACTAAAAGGAATTTGGACAGTCGCACAAAGGAACACTTTAGAAATATTAAAAAAAGGTGAAATTGAAAAATCAGCTATTGCAACATGTAGTTTGTTGGAGTCATAAAATTGAAGAAAAAAAAAAAAAGGCTAAACTTTTAAAACATTTGGAAAAACCTTTAGAATTGACAGTTTGGGAGAAGATATATATTCAGAAGAACAAATTTAGATCCATGAATTTCGAAATTCCCGATGAACAGGACATGATCTCAAAGTTTATCAAATCAACACCAGATGGCAACATTATAGATGGAGATTCCAACGAGAATCCACTAGTCATAATATCAGTTGAAAATGGGAAGGATGTTCCTCTTGAAAACTGCAGGTCCCGTGTTTAAGAAAACAAGCTATAAGGTACGATAAGAAAGGACTCATTCATTCATTCATTGAATTAAAAACCTCAATGTTATTTCCCATATTTAACTATTTGTAAATAATCAGTTCAATTTCTTTGATAAAATTCCTCATAATGTTATTTCTTATCAATTTTGAGATTATACAATACAATTTTTGTTTTTATTATTAATTTAACACTTCTCACTGAAGTGTTCCCAATAAATGTCTTCTTAACTAAGAAGCTGTCATTTGCAAAGATAGAAGCAAAAGCTTCACAGCATTTGGTGCGCGGGAAATACAACATATAAAAGAAAAATTTGTGTCTAAATTGCAACTCACTCCGTTAGCTCAGTTGGTAGAGCATTTAGCCCGGAAAGCCAAAGGTCCTGGGTTCGAGTCTCAGTCTGGGCAAAATTTTTTCTCTTCAAATATAATACAATTCTGTATGTCGGAGGTAAATGACATCATGTCACAAAACTGTGGTTTTACAAGAAAGCAAGTTTAATATTATTTACACCTATATCTTTACTGGAACATGGCATTGTTTTCAACTGCCTTATTTAGCCAATTATTGTCACAGGACATAGTGTTCTATATAATTTCAAAGAGCACAAAATACACATTATAGACATGGTGTTAACTCAATTTCTGGTAAAAAGTGGACATTGTGTGTTTTACCTCTGACATACAGTATTGTTCCCTGACATAAACAAACAGAAATTATAATAAACTAGAAGTCCCGGCCACGCGTTGCTGTGGCTAAGGTATACGTTAAAAATTTTAATTAAGTTGCTGTCTTTCAGCCAGATTACTTAAAACTAATACTTACACACGAAATTAATAATATTGAAAATAAAATAAACACAACACACTTAAACTATGAAATAATCAATATTTGTAATTCAATTGAAATTCGCGGTTGCAACAAAAACCACAGCCATCTGGATCTCTCTTTGTTAAATAATAAACCAATTACCTTACACTACCGTCTGTTAGAATCGTATCGAACTCACAGATAATTACACCGCCATCTGTTAGAATCGTATGGAACTCCAGATAATTGTAACTCTTTGTTAAATAATAAACAAATAATTTGCAATAAAAAATAATGTGACTATAAATTTAGTTATAAACTACCCTAAGTCTCAAGTTGGATCAAATTGCACATAGTGTGCAAAATTTTATTAAAATTGGTTCAGTAGTTTAGGATTCCATCGCAGACAAACAACATGACACATAATTTTTATATATTAAGATATTAATTATATACTTACTGTATCTAGGCACTTGGCACAGAATGCAATGCTTTCCAAACCTACACCAAATTCACCAAAACAATCTTTGCATTCACATTCAGCTGATTTGCCACAAACTGTACACTGTCGTGGAGCTGAAAGAAATTAATATCATGTCAACCATGTATAATAAATCTGAGAATATACAGTTATTTTTTGAAAGTGGACTCACAGTCTTCAATTATGTCAGTTACATCAAGAAGCTGCGATGGTAATATGCGAGGATACATCTTGAAAGATTTGCCAAAACCTTGGCATCTGAATAATTAAACATGAAGGCACCTGAAAAATAAACATTTTAAATCACTTACAAATACATCTATTTTCAAGATAAAGTTAATGTAAAAATGTATGGATTAGTGCAGTTAGTGAAGAATTGATATAAGAATTAAATGAATTGTGAATTTTTCTTATCTCATACATCTATTTTTTTAAAACACAGAACAGCAGTATCGGAAAAAATATCACGAAAACAGCTGAAGATGGGAATTATATTTTTCCTGAAACTGCAGTTCTGTGTTAAAAAAAGACATAGATATACGAAGTAAGAAGAATTCATGATTCATTTACATCTTATTAAGAAAACTTCATAATGTAAAAATTCCCAAATTTATTATATTCAGAACTGATATATTTACTCAAAACATAAATACTTAAATTATTGTGATGTGATTATTCAATGAGAAAAATGTCAACTTTTAACCATTCAGTAGGGAGGTGATAGAATGTTACTCAACTGGGGTGGTGGGGTGGTAACAACACTTTAGAAAGAATGACTTTTTTAATAAACTGTGACTTCAAAACTGTACAAAATTTACAAACATGGTTACTTTATGTACCTAAAACTAAAATATCTGTGTATAAATATTCTAGAAATTAAAATAATTACTGAAAATTACACTGTTGTAAAAAGTTGTATTATATCTTATTATTTCATAAATTTTTTATTAAGATTCATTTAGTCTGCTGTACAATGATAAAATATGTAAACACTATGCAAGATAAGCTATGGAGAAACATATTTTAATAAAGGAAATATCATATTAATACATACATACAAATCCTATTCCCGTTTATATTTTTCTGGCATTAGCAGGTAGTTGGTCGTCAAGAGAGGAAAAAAATTGCAATACATTCAGATACAGCATTCAAAATTTTACAATCCAATTTACACGTATAATAATGGTCTCTTGAAATTCTATAAAGAAGAATATCTTTACGTGTTGTTAGTTATCTCAATAGACACATATTTTCGGTCTAGGCGAAAATTTTTCTCTTCAAATATACATTATAAAGATTCTTGAAAAAAAAAAAAGGCAGAGTAGGCCTACAACAACTTTAATTATTTACCGTTACCTACAGGTATAGAGCCAATTAATTCTAAGAATTTTGAAATACTACATAAAAAATAGACACTGAAATACCCGTGGAAACTGGTTTATAAGAAGTATCGTTCCCTAAAACTTAAGTGGGGAGGTGGGGTGATACCACTACCTCACCATATTAATTTTTTTTCTTAGAAACTAACAGTATTCATGTGGACATAAAATCATAAATTACAGACATTAATAAGAAGGTGCTCAAAATAATATATATATATTTTTTTAAAAAAGCATGAAAGTTTAAGCTTAGGGTGGCATAGACACCCTACATCCCCACTTAAGGGTTAATAGAGTGATATCCAATTCAATTAATTAATTCATTGATAATATACTTGCTATTGAATTAAAAATAAACACACACAGATTTTAAGTAGGTATAGGTAAAAGGAGATTTAAAGTTTTAAAAAATTTAGTGCAAATGACAGTCTATTAATCCTGGAACTGAAAACTAGTTACTAACTACAGGTTGGGGCATAAACACCTGATGGGTTTTACTCAGAACACTGTGTGCTGGTGATATCAGGATTTTTAACCAGATGTTGTTCTGGGGATAAAGATGGCTGTTATGAAAGGGTGAAATCTTAGGCCAACTGTCTAAAAAGGTGGGAGCCTTAACCTCCTAATACTCCAAGGGTCTCCTGAGGCCTATAGTGGGATCACTTTACCTTTTTTTTTTTACTGTAGACTATCATTTGCACTACAATCCCGAAATATTCTAAGTATACCATGTTATTTGTCATAGATCTTGGGGCAAATGATTAAGAGTTGAAATTTAACTAATAAAGATTAGAGCAACTATAAATATGATTTAATTCCCAGGTTCGAGTCTTGGTCTAGGCGAAAATTTTTCTTTTCAAATATGATTTAATTTATTTATAATTTTCTAGTGTTAAATTTTCACTCAGCAGAAATAAAAACAAAAAGGATGCTGAATGGTTTCAGAAATTTACTTCACCACCACATTTTTTATACCACTGACAAATTATCATACCACAACAAAAATGTTTAACCATTCAGACTACAAATGTTTACATTAAATAATTAATTTCCTCCTCAATTTAAAAATGCTATACTACCTGCAATGAAATAATAATGTGGAAATAAACAAAACCTACATGACTTTCAACAGCATCATATACTTATTCCCTTTCTGCATATGGTGTTTAGCAAGCAGAAAATAGTACATGATTAAATATCAAAATACAATTGCAATAACATCCTCAAGAAAATGTAAAATGAATAACATTAATATCAAATGATGTATATTAATTCATCAATTTAAAATGTTACTGTCCATAGTTTATATCAATAGCCTAATGTAATTACTGTGAATTTGCTTTGTACAGTGGGTTGGTGGGAGAGGCAAAGGCAGTGAGTAGTAATGTATATTTACATCACGAAGTTATACATTACTTTATTCTTTTGTTGCAGAGAATATACAGTTTTCTTTTTTTCCTGATTTTAAAATTTAAATACAAATATCAATAGTCTCTAAACCCATTATTTTCTTCTTCTTCATCCAACTAAGTCTTAGGGTCGTATGTTAGAACATTACTCTCTACTCAAATTACTTCCAATCACTAGTGAGCTGTTTCACCGTGAGCAATTGCTGAGAACGAATTAACGGCCGACTTAACGGTCATGCACGAGAGTCGACGTTTTCGTAATATTGGCAACGAATTACCCAGAATTCTCAGCGATAAAACCACTTCCGTTATTTTCGTCTGCTATAGAGGAATGCATTTATGCTTGCATCCCGCAAATAATACCGTATACAAACACGTCTGCGACACGCAATATTACGCCGATTCTCCTGTTCTTCCAGTTGAATTCTTTGGTAGACTCTATCAAATTCCTCTTCTCCGTGTATACCGAAAACATGATCGAAGTCTTCAAGGTCCGACATCTTGGATAAATGTTGGATAAAGCAGCAAAGTACATCGATTACCATCGGTTCCCGTTCGGGATTTTAATTTGAGTTGCTCATGTAAGGTACCTCCGCAGGTAGCTTACAAATTTAACCAATTATTATCGCATGAACAGATTTCTGAGTAAGCAAAATCGTATTAGCATACAACTTGCTCAGCAGAGAAGGCATTTTACTGTCTAATGCGTCCAAACATGCGACCCTTAGGCCTACATGCCTGTTACGATCTCACTGATGAATTTGGTATCCAGCATTTCCTTGGAAGGCCCAGAATCTCTTCCCTGTTGGACAATAATGAAGTATGGCTTTGGGAACTCTATCTGAACCCATTCATCGCAAATCATTCATCCAGTTGTTCCAGTATCTATGTATGTATTCAATAACCGGTTTTAAATGTAGTTGCTTCAAGGTATCATCATTGCATTTGTGATTCCATTTGGTATATCCTGCTGTATATCTCATGAATCTCATTTCACTAGAAGTTATCCTGTTCTCTTCTCCTTTCTTCAAAGTCCATGCCTCATTGCCGTAGCAAAGTGCAGGTCTTGCTAAGGTTTTGTATAACCATATTCTGGTATCTCTCTGGACTAGCAAAGGTTTCATTACTGAATTTATTATTACCATGGCTTTAAGGTAGAATATGTTTATCACTCACATGGCTTTATTAAAATTAATAATTTTTATTTGCTATGCCTACTTCATCCAAATATGTTAATGTATATCCAAGGTGGGTAAGTAATTTACTCTTTCCAGTATTTTTGAATCTATATAAATTTTACTACGTACAGGGACATATTATTTTAATATTGGTTAACAAAGCTATAATAAAGCAATCATCATGATAGACAACAGTACAGTAAATTTTGAGCCCTGGCAGCTGACAAGATCTTCCTCCATTCATCCCTGTCCTACGCTTTCCTTCTCCATACTCTAACCCCAAAGATCTTCCTCCATTCATCCTTGACCAATGCTTTCCTTCTCTATACTCTAACCCCAAGTTTCTAAAGATACTACCAATTTTCATATATATTTATTTTATTCAACATTTGTAAAACAGCTGTTTCAATACACTGTATCTTGTTTTTTAAACTTTTTTTTTAGAGTCATAATGTCGGTTGAAAATGAGAGAGATTCTTCTCTTGAAAACTAGTTCCCTTGTTTAAAGAAACATGAAATATGAGGTAAGATGTAAAAATGACTCATTAATTTACAAATTAAGAATCTCATAATGTTATTTCAGTTGGCCGCGGTGGACTAGTGGTTATGCTCCTTGCCTCTGGTCCCGAGGGTCGCAGGTTCAAACCCGGCCAGGGTAGATGGATTTTTTAGGATGGAAAAATCCAAGGAGCAAGTCCTCTGGGAGGGACTTTAAGCCGTGGGTCCTGAGTCTGAAGATTTTCAGGCTCGTAAAAAATCCTTAAGCCTGAATGAAAAGGCCTCTAAGCAAAATTTACCGAAATTTTCCGTCTTAGTACTACCTTGGTTTCCTAGATGTCAATATGAGGTGGAACGCTGACAACGGACCACTCAAAAATGACATCTACACGAAAACAAGTGTAACTAAATTAGTATGGTTCAAATTCTTCCCTGTAGTGGGAGAGTGCCTAAATCTCTGTAAAGGGAAAACAAGGGCTAACAAAAAAAAAATGTTATTTCCCATATTTAACTATGAATATTTTTAACAACTCACCTCATAAATTTCGAGTTTTCTTGAGATCAATGGTTTCAGACGACTTCTCGTCCCTCTTCAGTCATGACTCAGACTGTTAAAATTCTTTGGCTGTTAATTACTCTATGGTCGCCAACTCTTGTGCTACCTTCTTTAGTTGGATTTATAAATTTCAAAATTAAATTTTTTTTACTGGAATATCGAAGTACATCAATCAATATTTATTCTTCTGAATGTATATCTTCTCTCAAACTGTTAATTCTAACAGTTCATTCAATTGTTTCAAAAGTTTTGCCATCTTCTAATTTTATGATGTTCTAGCAAACTATGTGCAGCAATTACTGATTTTTCAATTTCGCAGTTTTTAATATTTCTAAAATGTTCTTTAGAATGAGTTTCCAAATTCCTTCTTGTTTTTCCTATATGTACCTTGCTGCAATCATTGCAATTTAATTGATAAATTTCAGATTTCTTACTGTCTGGGATATTGATTTTTTTATTGGTACTTAGATGTTTACCCAGACTAAATTTATTTATTGGCGCCAAAGTAAAATTGTGTTTGTCAAAAATGTTTTGAAATTTTCTATGTACTTCAAGATGGTAAGTAATTTTCTTGAATTTTTTCTTTTCCTTGCTATCAATTTGTAGGGTAGTGTATTCTTTGAGTCCTTCTTTCTGTTTGAATTTACTTAATTTATTTGTTATTAACTTCTTATCAAAGCCATTTAATCTAGCTACATTTAGGATAGAAGAGAGACGAGAGGTCGTCTGAAACCATTGGTCTCAAGAAAACTTGAAATTTATGAGGTGAGTTGTTAAAAATATGTTCTCTGCTCACTATTAATGATATAACCTCATAATTAATAGTGAGTGGAGAACATATTTTAATCGACTCACCTCATACATTTTCAAACTTCTTTGATACCGATGGTTTCAGACAATAACATGTCCTTCAGTCATGGCTTCCACTGATGAAATTCTGTGATTGTTGATTTCTTTAGTGACATCACCTCTTGTGCTGCCATCTTTCGTTGGGATTATAAACTTTGTAATTAAATTTTTATCCACCGGAATATCAAAATTCATAGATCGATATTCCGGTGGATAAAAATTTAATTACAAAGTTTATAATCCCAACGAAAGATGGCAGCACACGAGGTGATGTCACCAAAGAAATCAACAATCACGGAATTTCATCAGTGGATGCCATGACTGATGAAGGACATGATATTGTCTGAAACCGTCGGTATCAAAGAAGTTTGAAAATGTATGAGGTGAGTCGATTAAAATATGTTCTCCACTCACTTTTAATGATATAACCTCATAATGTTTACTTCCCAATATTAATTTAAATATAACCTCATAATGTTTACTTCCCAACATTAATTTAAACATTATTGCATATAAGAATTAAATCAATATTTTTAATACTCACTTCATATCCTTTATTGCATATGTTCAATTTTTATGTTTCGTTTTCTTCACTACCTCAAACTTACAGACACACAACTTTGAGAGTTTTATTTTCATCTGGCATTAATATTACATTTTTTACTTCTATTCATTCAAAAATTACAAGCCTTTAAAACCACTATGGCTTTAAAGATAAAGTGTATATTAATTACAGTTAATCGTAAACAAAGAAAATACTTTAATACTGATGAATGACATGATATTGTCTGAAACCGTCGGTATCAAAGAAGTTTGAAAATGTATGAGGTGAGTCGTTTAAAATATGTTCTCCACTCACTATTAATGATATAACCTCATAATGTTTACTTCCCGATATTAATTTAAATATAAAGAAAATACTTCCTTAAAAATATAAGTTGTTCAGTTTACCTCCTTCAATTTGATGTCACTAGCTAAAAAGCTCTGTTCAAATAGCTGCTGAACTGATGGAAGAATTAGATGCTCGTCTTTCTCTACGAAAAGTTGATAATGGTATGCTTCCTGCCCTGAACTTAATTTAAGGAAAGGCTCAGCTCTAAGAATCTGGGCTACTAGGGAAGTGAGAAATTCTTCAGGATCTGTAAATTAATCAAATTAATTATCACTCATTTTGAGATAACTAATTTCTAAGATTTCTTCTAAATATCGTCAAAGGAATACATATGTGGGAATTAAATAAAGCACAAGAGTTTTGGATGAAACCTTACATGCATCTGCAGTCTATTAAGACCAGTCCAGAAATACTTAACACAACAGAAATGCTGGCAATATTTCCTCATTAGTACACAAAGCATGCTAATCTATTAACTAATATATCCATTAAAAATTCCAGTGCAAATGAATTATGCTGGCATCAATGGCAGCTCATGGAATGAGATAATGGTGGGTGCACTTAGAAAAAATATAACATATTACAATGTTTGTCATTAATAAATAAGTTGAGTCATCTTACCAGTATGAGTTAAGTTGATATAAGACTCAAGTTATTGTAAAATCAAATGTTTCCTCATACAAATCTTTTAAGTAGATCGCGATTTCGAGACCATAACGGTCTCATCTTCATTACTATTTTGGCGACTGATGTCATATCAATCGGAAGAAACTCTTCTTCTTCTCTCTGTTGGTGGACCGATGAACCTCTGGATCAGGTCAGAATTTGCGGGAATTTCAAAGTTCATAAGTTTTTCTGAATGTGGATTTTTTCCCAAACCGCGAGTTCCTTTTGTTTATCTATTTGTTTGATTAGACTGGCTTTTGATTCAATTAAATGTTTTTCGGACCAAGCATGAGCAGCTACTGCTGACTTTTCCACTTCTCCATTTTTGATGTTTCTAAGACGTTCTTTCACCCTTGTTTTCAAATTTCTTTTTGTTTTTCCAATATAAATTTTGTCACAATCCCTGCATTTGATCTGATAAATTCCTGATTTGTTTTCTTCGTCAATTCTTTAATTTTTATTGGTTTTAATTATCCAAATAAAATTCAAGAAATTCACTTACCATTCATTGAAACCATAAATTAAAAAAAATTTTCATAAAGTTTAATATAAGACTGGCACCGAAGAATGAATACAGCCTTAATAGGATAATTAAAACCAATAAAAAAGCTTTGAAACGATCGTCCAACAAAACAAACATATGAGGTAAGAATGTTTAAAAAATACAAACTCAAATATTATATTTGAAGAGAAAAATTTTCGCCTAGACCGGGACTCGAACCCTGGACCCTTGGCTTTCCGGGCCAAGTGCTCTACCAATTGAGCTACCGAGGCGAGTTACGATCTAGACGCAAATTTTTCTCTTATATACGTTGTAATTCCCTATCACCAAATGCTTTTGAAATCATTGCTTCTATCTTTGCAAATGGCGGCTTCTTAGTTAAGAAGACATTTATTGGGAATTTAACATTACTTTATAAAGCTAGTAAGGCTTCTAATGATGTTTTTTTTTATTATTTATTTAACATTCTCAATGAAAGATAAATTATATTTGAAGAGAAAAATTTTCGCTTAAACCGGGACTCGAACCCGGGACCCTTGGCTTTCCGGGCCAAGTGCTCTACCAACTGAGCTACCGAGGCGAGTTACGATCTAGACGCAAATTTTTCTCTTATATACGTTGTAATTCCCTATCACCAAATGCTTTTGAAATCATTGCTTCTATCTTTGCAAATGGCGGCTTCTTAGTTAAGAAGACATTTATTGGGAATTTAACATTACTTTGTAAAGCTAGTAAGGCTTCTAAAGATGTTTTTTTTATTATTGATTTAACATTTCTCAATGAAAGATAAATTATATTTGAAGAGAAAAATTTTCGCCTAGACCGGGACTCGAACCCGGGACTCTTGGCTTTCTGGGCCAAGTGCTCTACCAACTGAGCTACTGAGGCGAGTTATGATCTAGACGCAAATTTTTCTCTTATATACGTTGTAATTCCCTACCACCAAATGCTTTTGAAATCATTGCTTCTATCTTTGCAAATGGCGCCTTCTTAGTTAAGAAGACATTTATTGGGAATTTAACATTACTTTATAAAGCTAGTAAGTAATGTTAAATTCCCAATAAATGTCTTCTTAACTAAGAAGCCGCCATTTGCAAAGATAGAAGCAATGATTTCAAAAGCATTTGGTGATAGGGAATTACAACGTATATAAGAGAAAAATTTGCGTCTAGATCGTAACTCGCCTCGGTAGCTCAGTTGGTAGAGCACTTGGCCCGGAAAGCCAAGGGTCCCGGGTTCGAGTCCCGGTCTAGGCGAAAATTTTTCTCTTCAAATATAATTTATCTTTCATTGAGAAATGTTAAATCAATAATAAAAAAAAATCATTAGAAGCCTTACTAGCTTTATAAAGTAATGTTAAATTCCCAATAAATGTCTTCTTAACTAAGAAGCTGCCATTTGCAAAGATAGAAGCAATGATTTCAAAAGCATTTGGTGACAGGGAATTACAACGTATATAAGAGAAAAATTTGCATCTAGATCGTAACTCGCCTCGGTAGCTCAGTTGGTAGAGCACTTGGCCCGGAAAGCCAAGGGTCCCGGGTTCGAGTCCCGGTCTAGGCGAAAATTTTTCTCTTCAAATATAATTTATCTTTCATTGAGAAATGTTAAATCAATAATAAAAAAAAAACATCAAATATTATATTAAACCTCATAATGTTATTTCCTAATGATTTAAGAAAAAGATGGCAATTTATTTCAACCGTTCAAAACATCAAGAGATTGAAATGGAAATCTACATCTCACCTCATATCTTCTCATCTCGGCATGTTTCAAAGACCATCATCTCCATTCTCAATTAGAAATCTGAGTTTTTAAACAAGTTCTAACAATCATTTTGAAGAGAAAAATTATACGCTCAGACCGCAAATATGATTTATCCATCATTGAGATGTATGATTTTATCGAAGTTCTAACAATAAATACATTTAGGGCTGCATGCAAATACATTAGTCTCTACTCAAATTATTTCCAATCACTGGTGAGCTGACTCACCGTGAGCAAGTGCAAAGATCGAATTAGCTACCCACTAACTGGTCATGCATGAAAGTCGTCGTTTTCGTAATATGCAAGAAATTACCCAGAATTCTCAGCGATGAAACCACTTCCGTTATTTTTGTCTGCTAGAGGAATGCATTTACGCTTGCGTCCCGTAAATAATACCGTATACAACGACGTCTGCATAGCGCAATATTACGCCGATTCTCCTGTTCTTCCAGTTGAATTCTTTGGTAGACTCTATCAAATTCCTCTTCTCTGCGTATACCGAAAACATGATCGAAGTCTTCAAGGTCCGACATCTTGGATAAAGCAGCAAGGTACGCGGCAAGGTTTCAAACTACATCGGTTCCCTTCGGGATTCTCACGATAAGTTTCTCTCTTAAGTTGCCTTGTCAGGTAGCTTACGAATTTCAACAATTATTATCACATGAATAGATTTCTGAGTAAGCAAAATCGTATTAGGATACAACTTTCTCAGCAGAGGACGCCTTTTACGGTCTAATGCGTTCATAGATTCGACCCTTAGTCTGGTTAATGTTCTAAGTACAAATAAAAAGGTCAATGTCCCAGACAATAAGAAATCTGGAATTTATCAAATAAGTTGTAAAGATTAAAGTTTATATAGGAAAAACTAAAAGGAATATGGAAACTCGTACCAAAGAACATTTTAGAAATATTAAAAATTGTGAAATTGAATAATCTGCAATTGCTGCACATAGTTTATTAGAACATCGTAAAATTGGAAGAGAAGCAAAACTTTTAAAACAAGTGGATAAACTGTTAGAGCTGGTAAGTTTGTTAAATATTTTTTGAAATTTTCTGCATATTTCAGGATGGTACGTAATTTTCTTAAAATGACTATTTTCTTTTGAATAAAAAAACACAGAAAATTAAAAAAAATATTTAACAAATTTGTTATTACATTAGCACCGATTAACAAATTTAGCCTGGATAATCTACTAGTAACCAATAAGAAAGTTAATATTTAATTTTAGGAAGTTATATTTTGAGGTTATTTTAATTATATTATTTTTGGTCTTTCCCAGATGGGAAAGCTGAAGATAAAACAGAGAATTGTTTTTGAAACATGTCCAAGAACAAATCAACATTAATATTGAGGTAAGATGTCCAGACCAAAAATAATATAAGAAAGTTAATGTCCCAGATAGTAAAAAATCTGGAATTTACGAAATCAGTTGCAATGACTGCAATAAAGTATATATAGGAAAAACTAAAAGGAATTTAGAAATTTTATACAAAAGAACACCTTAGAAATATTAAAATTGGTGATATTGAAAAATCGGCAATTGCAGCTCATAGTTTGCTAGAAAATCATAAAATCGGAAAAGACACTAAACTTTTGAAACATTTGGAGAAACCTTTAGAATTAACAATTTGGGAAAAGATATACATTCAGAAGAATAAATATAAAGCAATGAATTTTGATATCCCCGACGAGAATAATTTAATCTCCAAATTCATAAAATCTACACCAAATGGCAGTTCAGAAGATGATGTTAACAACGAAATTTCAAAAGTTGAAATTTGACTGAATATGGAAGTAATACTATACTTTTGAAAGATATGCAACTTTGTGAGGTGAGATGTTTAAACATTTTCTCCAACTCATTTATTAATATAAATACCTCATAGTGTTTCCTCCCACTGTAAATTTAATTAAATGTATATTTCCAGTTCAATCTCTTGATAATATTATCTCATAGTATTATTTTCTATGAATTATTGTTGATTAATATCTTCTTCATCTAGTCATAAGTCACTGTTCCAGGTGTCAAGCTGATTAATATCTATTATATTAATGTATGATAAGTAGGGGGCTTGGTTTATGTCTGAGGACGAGACCCAACATAATATATTACATTTTGGGTCATTATAGGTCCCAGAAAATGGTGGATTATATTTGTCATTTCTTCTCCTTTTTTCAAAATTTTTTGGCTTATTTTTCCTTTTTTCTAGTTTTTTTTTTTTTAGATTTTGATGGCTTTTCTTTATAACTTTATCTTCTTTCCACTATATTTATACCATTTGTATAGTCTAATTACGCTTCTAGTTATACCAATTTGAATTTATTTCTCCAGGATATCCAAGGCAGGTTCAATGAATTCATTGTACGAGGGTCATACTGAAAGTCGTGAGCAACCCATTGTTAAAATTCAAATTTCAATAGTGTAACAAAAACAACTGCAGGATTGTAATCTACAGACTTTATACCACAACATTGCTGTTTTGTGGCATCATAGCTTCTATCATGTGACCACATGCAGTGTTTCCAAAATGGCATACATCAATGTTTCGTTTCGACAGCACGCTGTTATTGAATTCCTTGTTAAAGAGGAACAATCTGCTGTTGATGTTCACCAAAGACTTCAATGTGCTTACGGAGATGCCTGCATGGATGCCAGCAGTGTTAGGAGATGGGTGAAACATTTTAAAGATGGGAACACGAGTATCAAAGATGAGTTTATTATTGATTTAACACTTCTCAATGAAAGATAAATTATATTTGAAGAGAAAAATTTTCGCCTAGACCGGGACTCGAACCCGGGGCCCTTGGCTTTCCGGGCCAAGTGCTCTACCAACTGAGCTACCGAGGCGAGTTACGATCTAGACGCAAACTTTTCTCTTATATACGTTGTAATTCCAATATAACTAATTCCAATAATAACTATTCCAACGTATATAAGAGAAAAGTTTGCGTCTAGATCGTAAC
Organism: Diploptera punctata; assembly: GCA_030220185.1. Lineage (NCBI taxonomy): Eukaryota > Metazoa > Arthropoda > Insecta > Blattodea > Blaberidae > Diploptera > Diploptera punctata. Next base: position 2,718,727 of record JASPKZ010008379.1, on the reverse strand, counting down.
TTGCCTCGGTAGCTCAGTTGGTAGAGCACTTGGCCTGGAAAGCCAAGGGTCCCGGGTTCGAGTCCCGGTCTAGGCGAAAATTTTTCTCTTCAAATATAATTTATCAAAGATGAGACTCGTAGCGGTCGCCCACGCTCTGCCTCCACGAATTGAAACAAGGAAAGAGTTGATGCGCTCATTAGAGACGACAGGCGTATCACAGTGAATGAAATTGCCACAAAACTTGCAGTAGGACACAGTGCAGTGCAAGAAATGATTCACAGCTTAGGTTACCGAAAAGTTAGTGCCCGTTGGGTTCCACGTTTTATTGAGTGAAGACCACAAACTTCAGAGAAGAACCATCACCCATAACCTTCTTCAGAGATTTTGAAATGAAGGTGATGATTTTTTGACGAGTATTGTGACAGCTGGTTTCATCGCTACGAGCCTGAAACAAAACGCAAGAGTATGGAATGGCATCACTTGAATTCGCCATCAAAGAAAAAGCGAAGACAGTGCAATCTGTTGGGAAAGTTATGGGTAGCGTCTTCTGGGATGTGCAAGGTTGCATTCTGGTTGAATTCTTGAACCTGGACAAATCCATAAATGCTACCCGCTATATTCAGACACTTGTGAAGCTTCGTCGTGCATTGCACGACAAACGCCCTGGAAGGAAGATCATTCTGCAACACGATAACGTGCATCCTCACACTGCTCGTGCCACTGTGGAGAAGATCAGGACATTTGGGTGGGAAACTCTTCCACATCCTCCCTATAGTCCCGATTTGGCACCCTCCAACTACCATCTTTTCGGTTCTGTGAAAGAGCAGATGAGAGGCCAACGCTACGAGACGCTGGAGGATATTCGGAAAGCAGTGCGTCAGTGTCTTCGAGCAGCTGGAACGGGCTTCTATCATAAGGGAATTTTCAAGCTTGTAGAACGCTGGACAAAATGTGTGCAAAGAAATGGAGACTATGTTGAAAAGTAGCACAAAGGTCTGTAGATTAACATGGTGTACTTGGTTTGTCTAAAATAAATATTATGATTGTTTAAAAAAATGTTGCTCATGACTTTCAGTATGACCCTCGTAGGTGGGGAAAAATTGTTCATTCTAAATTCTCCAAGAACTTTTTTCAATGAACAGAGAATTCCTTTTTTAAGAAACAATATTGAATTAAAAAATATATATTAACTAAGAAAGAAGAAGCATTACAGTCATCATTTTTTTTTTCACAGCGCATGTTGCATATCACTAGAATTTTGTACTTTTTAAACATTACTTTATCATATTCATTGAAAATGCAGTTGAAATTAAAATTATTAATTAATTTGAATTGCCTTTTTACATTTTTTCTCCAGTTTTTAGTCTTTTTTTAAGATATCTTTAGATCTTTTTGAAAGTATTTTATAGGTCCTTAACCTCCGAGCCCTAATAATTAGTCTTCATGAATTTATTTTTCCACGTGTCATTTTTTCCCTGCATTTCATAAAATAACATATTAGGTTAACCTTTTTTTATATAGGAATTATCACTGTGAGGTTCAATTCAATATTAAATTAAAAGATTCTTACCTCTCCTCACATTATTCTGTTAAGTAGATCGCGATTTCAGGCCTATAGCAGGCCCATCTTCAGTACACTGTTGTTGACCGGTGTTATGTCGCTCGGAAGAACCACTTCTTCTTCCCTCTGTTGGTGGACCGATGAACCTCTTGATAAGGTCAAAATTTGCGGGAACTTCGAAGTTCATAAGTTTTCCTTTGTTTTTCTGAATGTGGATCTTTTCCCAAACTGTAAGTTCCTTAGGTGTCTCTATTTGTTTAATTAGACTAGCTAGCTAGTCTAATTAAACAAATAGAGACACCTAAGGAACTTACAGTTTGGGAAAAGATCCACATTCAGAAAAACAAAGGAAAACTTATGAACTAGCTAGTCTAATTAAACAAATAGAGACACCTAAGGAACTTACAGTTTGGGAAAAGATCCACATTCAGAAAAACAAAGGAAAACTTATGAACTTCGAAGTTCCCGCAAATTTTGACCTTATCAAGAGGTTCATCGGTCCACCAACAGAGGGAAGAAGAAGTGGTTCTTCCGAGCGACATAACACCGGTCAACAACAGTGTACTGAAGATGGGCCTGCTATAGGCCTGAAATCGCGATCTACTTAACAGAATAATGTGAGGAGAGGTAAGAATCTTTTAATTTAATATTGAACATATTAGGTGCTTATTTTATGAAAGAATACTATTATTGTATTTTAATACCATGCATCAAATTAATTCAATCCACTTTTTTCCTAAAAAAAAATCATTCCTCAACACTATACAATACAACAATTCATTATTAATAAAGAAGACAATATTTCTAGTATTCTTTTATTCTTTGTATTTCGTTTCAAGATAATATATATATATATATATATATATATATATATAGTTGTAAGCATGTGAACTCTACAAACCTATGTCACCAAAGAAAAATCTATATAGCTTAAAAGTTATAAATATAGACTTATTCCATCACTGAATAATTATCAGGAATGATGTATTTTATATTTACTATAAAAATATTTCTGAATTTGTAATAATTACCTTTTTCTTCACTTGTTAGACCTGTTACAGAACTCAAATTTTCCAGTAGCGTTCTTAATTTCATTACTCTGTCAGCCCTGACATACAAATTTCTTCTTAGAGGATTCACAATTTCTTCTCTTAAAACTCTTTGCACTTCTTCATACTGCGGTACATCATTTTCATTTCGTGGTCGAAATAGTAAACTATCAAATACACTGAAATATTGAAAAAAAAAAAATAAATAAATAAATAAATAAAGTGATACAGTATGTTAAACTAAAAACAGATATTTCATCTAGAAATTTTTATCTAATCCAGTCTGCCAGAGCAAGCTCAGGTGTCAGCATGCCTGTCTTCTAAATATCAGGTCAGGATTTAATACCTGCACAGTTGGAAATTTTAATTTTAATATTTTAAATTTTGAGCCCAAGAGGAAGGATGGTGGAATACAATGTCTTATCATTAGATTGTGCACTGGATGTCTAGAATTAAATTCCAAAATTTTCAACTGTGCAGGTGCCAAATCCAAAACTGATAATCAGGAGATAGTCATTCTACCATCTGAGCTTTCTTGGCAGACTGCACAGATAGAAAGTAATGGATAAAATAGCTGTTCTCATTTTATATGTATGAATTAAAAAATAATTAATCAAACCCAAATATATACTCGTGTACACACACACACACACACACACATATATATATATATATATATATATGATATAAGAAAAATAAATGCTTTGATGGGATATGAACCTGGACCTCTGGATTGGTACTCCAGTGCGTTACCAATTACGCCACCAAGCAAATCTAGTACAAACATTTATTTTTCTTTATACATATTCTCTAATGCAAGAGGTAGTGGGGAATTTATATATCATTGATGTCAATCCATTTATTCAGTAGCATTATAACTGGTGCATTATTAATTTCATCTATTACATAAAGAACTCATAGTAAAATTTTAAAGAATATATATAGCTTAATTATGTCATATAATTAAGGTAGAATATGTTTATCACTCACCTCATATTGTTCTTCTTATTTGATTATAAACTAGTTTCGGAACATAGTTTCTGTTCCATCCTCAGTATCATCACGACCGTTGTTCTGTCGCCTTGAAGAGTTGTCCTTCTCTCCTTCCATTGGCTGACTGAAAAACCTCGAAACCAGGTCATTCTCACCGGGAATTTCAAAGTTCATTAATTTCTTCTTTTCGCTCTTTTGAATGTAGATCTTTTCCCAAACAGTAAGTTCTTTTGGTTTTTCTATTTGTTTTAATAATTTTGCTTCTTTCTCGATAAGATGTTTTTCAGACCATGCATGGGCAGCCACTGCAGATTTTTCTACTTCCCCTTTCTTGACATTCCTGAGATGTTCTTTAACTCTAGTTTTCAAATTTCTTTTAGTTTTTCCTATGTAGAATTTCTCACATTCTTCACATTTAATTTGATAAATCCCTGATTTGTTTTCTTCTTTAATTTTCTCATTCTTATTAGGTCTAATCAGTCTACTGATGCTGTAGTCATTTTTGGGTGCTAACCTTATGTTGAAATCTTTAAAAATTTTTTGAAACTTGTGGTGTTTTAATGGATGATATGTGAATTTTCTAAATTTTACATTATCTTCTTTTACTTTTAGAAGAGTGCTTTGATTAATAAATTTTTGTCTTTTGAACTTGTTTTATTTTTTTGAGTATCATTTTTATAGCAAAACCATTTTTCGTGGCTACATTGATTATGTGTTCTTTTCTTTTTCATAATTTTCTTTGTTCATTGGTATGTTCACTAATCTATGTGTCAAACTATTGAAAACTGCTTCTTTGTGAGCTATGTGATTGAAACCTAAAGCTTTAATGTAGTTATCTATATGTGTCTTCTTTCTGTAAATTCCAAATTCTATCTTATTTTCTTCATTCCTTTTTAAGTTGAGATCTAAAAATGGTATTTCTCCATTGATTTCCTTTTCCATAGTGAACTTTATAGTTTGACTTTGAATGTTCAATAATTTAATGCATCATCTATCTGTTTATGATTAACTATTGCAATTATGTCATCCACATATCTGCACCAGAACTTGAAAATAAACGATGTCCGTTAATTATCTTGTGTTCAAAATTCCCCATGAATAGATTAGCTAAGAATGGAGATAAAGGGTTTCCCATCGAAAGTCCTGAATTTTGTTTATAAAATCTTCCATTGTAGGTGAAAAACATATTATCGATACATAATTTCGTTAAAGTTTTGTATTCGACTATCTTTACTTTTTCAATTTTATTATTTTCCATCCAAATCTCTAAAATTTCCATAGTTTGGTCTTTTGGAATGCTTGGAAATAAGGAAACAACATCAAATGAAACTAATCTGTCTGAAGATTGTAGTTGTATGTTTTCTAGTTTATCTACCAATGTCATATAAGTTTTTATTTTATTATATTTCATTTATGATTGTTTGCCAGGACATTAGAAAAGTGAATATATTAACAACTCCAAATTGCACCACCTGTAATAAAGACTTCATCATAAACAGTGATCATCTGAATGTATGCACAAAGAATCATTGTGATTGTTGACGCCTCAGGTTAGCTGCCTTGAGTGGTTAGCTAGATATGTCAGTGTTGGCTAACCTGAGTCTTGTCATGGATTGAACTGCGTTGTGTACGCATCATTCTTGTTGTGTGTGTAGCTCGTAGAGAGCGGTCGTGTTTTGTGGTGCTCCTCGGCACAATAGTGGTTTAGCATCCACAAGAGCTTCGAAATAACTGTTAGTGAGAATTAAGGCTAAGAGATCAATAGCCGCACATTATAAGGTGTTCGTAAGTGAAATATAAGTGTGAATGCTTCGGCATAAGTAATTTAAATGAGAGGACTGAACATGACGTGATCACGTGGTGATCGTAATGTATATGATTACTTATCTTGTTGAAATATAGTATTAGTTTCCTATGTCTAATCCCTTGTGTCACAATAAATAAACTCCTAAATATACAGTCCACTTCAGAGAGAAGAACTTTATAACTACTTACAGGTTTAGAAATAAAGTTCCGTGAACAATTAACCTGTATGTGTAGTAAGTATATATTAAATCTGCTACAGTGATGAAGATTCAAAGCATATTGTTCAATATTGGAAAGCCAAACCAGCAATTTGTTACTGTAACAACAATAATTTTATTTGTATTAGAAGATTCCAGGCTATAGGGCTGTGGTCCATAACTGGTGTTTGTCCCAGACGTTTCTCATTCAACTGCAGAGCGCATCTTCAGTGGCTAGTTCTTCTAGGTTGTATTCCCTGGTCGGAGACTTGCCTGTGTATGAGCAGTAGTCTGCTGCAACCCAGTATTTATACTAGTGCTGGTCGCCGAATGGCTGAATGAAGCCGAAGCTGATCGGATAGTTGTCAATCTAGATCTGATGGTTTGGTTCTCTTGATTATTAAGTAGGCTTCAACGTCTGTTATTTAATGTGTTATACCAATCAAACGACCACGAGGAAGATGGACTAACCAAGTGAAGAAAAGTCTACAAGAGAGAGAGGATATGACTGGGAAGAACTCAAAAGAAGCAAAACATGGGAAGACAGAGATGGTTGGAGGCATATTTGGAATTGAACTTCCAAAAGGATGACATGATAAGAGGATGATGACCAATCAGATCTAGAATGACAACAACTATCCAATCAGCTTCGACTTTCGTCTAGTCATTCGGGGACAAGCACTAGTATAAATACCGGGTTCCAGCAGAAGTCTACTGCTCATACACAGCCGAGCCTCCAATCAGGAAACACCATCTAGAAGAACTCGCCAGTGAAGATGCCCTCTGCAGTCAAGGAAGAAATGTCTGGAAGGAACACTACTTATGGACAACAGCCCTATAGCACAGAATCTTCTAATACAATAACTACTGGTCATGAAACCCTGCATCCTACAATAACTTTATTTATTAAATACCAAACAAAATTAGATAAAAAGTATTACTAAATGATGTTATCTTAAATGAGAACCCCAGTATGGATATAAGTGTATATAAAAGAAATTAAATAAATATATGATTGGTTGGTTGGTATCTAATGTCGAGCACTTGATAATGAAATCATTCGCTCTCTTGCACTCCAATATTTAGCAGAAAGGCTGGTCTCTTCTACAAAAGCTGGATAACGGAGGAGATGGTTTCTTTCCATATCTTCATTTAAATTGCAAAAAGGGCATTTAGGTGAATCTGTTATGCCAAGTCTGTGTAGGAAGACATCTTGGAGCACAAGCTAGACTCTAAACTTGATTTTATCAAAAAACATTTTTATCACTTGTATAACTTGACCAGAATGTTATTGGTGGCAAAAACAGAACTCTTCTGTTCACCCTACAATGCATGCACATTAAAAGTACAGGTATAATGAAAAAAATATGAATAAATAATAAATTAATGAGTCATTTTAACATCTTACCTCATATTTCATGTTTTATCAAACCGTGTTTGATAAAACATGAAATATGAGGTAAGATGTTAAAATGACTCATTAATTTATTAATTAAGAACCTCATAATGTGATTCCCAATTTTAACTTTGAATGAATAAATAAATTGAGCAATGCCAATGCACATTCTCATTCTACTCTTAGAATTACTCATTGTGTCTGGACCTTACTTCATTCACATTATAGAGTTCAGTTGTGGATTGCATTATGAGTTGTTCGATTGTATGCTTGTGACTGTACATATGTTATTCATCCATCCTCTCAACAGCACATAAGAGCTAATGATACAAGATGACATAGCGATGATATGTTGGTATGTATACATACTACAGCAACCTCAAAGAAGCTTAATAACATTCTGGTCAAGTTATATCCCATGGTTTCTGGGATCCTCAAATATATTCTATTAAAAATGGTATTTTCCTTACTATACATTAGTAAAGAAGATAAAGATGACAAGATGACAAGATCAAGGATGAGTTCTATGAAGAATTAGAATGCTTATTTGATACCCTTTCACGATATCATATGAAAATTGTCTTAGGAGATTTTAATGCAAAAGTGGGGCGGGAAGATATATTCAAACCAACAATAGGCAAATTCAGTCTTCATGAAGATAGTAACGACAACGGGGTTAGATTAGTCACATTTGCCACATCAAAGAATCTCATTCTTAAGAGCACAACATTTCAGCATAAGGATATTCATAAATACACCTGGACGTCCCCAGATGGAGAAACTCGGAACCAGATAGATCATGTATTAGTGGATAAACGCTGGCACAGTAGCATCATTGATGTTAGATCAGTTAGAGGGACAGACTGCAATTCGGATCATCATCTGGTCAGAGTGAAAATCAGACAACGGATATCGCTTATGAGAGGAACGAACGCAAAAGATGATTCTGTAAAATTTGAATTAAAAAACTTGAAAAATGATGAAATGCGGCAAGAATACCAAATCAAAATAGCTAATAGATTTGAAGTACTGGAATCTTCAGATGACAATGTGGCAAACGAAGAAGAAACTGATATAAATAAAGAATGGGAGGCTATAAGAGATACTATTAAATTTTCAGCATCAGAAAGCATTGGTTGTTTAAAAAAGAGGCAAAACAATAAATGATTTGATGAGGAATGTGCCGACATTGTAAAGAAAAGAAAGCTAGCAAAAATGAAATGGTTACACGAGCCAAATGAGATAAATTTAGAGCAATTGGGTAGTGTTAGAAGGGAAACCACCAAGTTACTAAAGAGTAAAAAGAGGGAATATTTGAGAGAGAAGATTAATGATCTTGAAATTAATGCAAAAAATAGGAACATTAGAGAATTATATCAGGGAATTAGGATAGAGAAGAAGGGGTTTCAGGCTAGAACAAACATAATTCGGAATGAAAATGGGGATATGATTGCAGATTCTAGGAGTATATTAAATAGATGGAAAGGTTACTTTAATCAGCTATTAAATGTACATACAGAACAGGACATTGAGGAGGATAAGTTACAGACAGCAGAAATGCTAGTCGCAGAGCCAAGTGCATTAGAGGTTGAAATGGCGATTGAAAAATTGAAGATGTATAAAGCATCAGGTTCAGATGGAGATCCCAGCAGAACTGATAAAATCAGGGGGAGAAAAATTGATGGACAAGATACGCTGGTTGCTTAGTATGATTTGGGAAAAAGAAGCTCTTCCAGACGAATGGAAGGAATCAATTATCGTACCAATTTATAAGAAAGGAGATAAAACTGATTGCAACAACTATAGGGGCATCTCATTACTTTCAACTTCGTACAAAATTCTAACAAATATATTAGTAAGCAGACTTACTCCCTATATTGATGACATTCTAGGAGATCATCAATGTGCATTTAGAAGAAACAGGTCTACAACAGATCAGATTTTTAGTATAAGACAGATTTTAGAAAAGAAATGGGAATATAATGGTACTGTACATCAACTATATGTAGACTTCAAAAAAGCATATGATTCAATTAAGAGGGAGAAGTTATATAGTATCCTGCTGGAGTTTGGAATTCCTAAAAAGTTAGTTAGACTTATTCGAATGTGTCTAAATGGCTCAACGAGTAGGGTGCGTGTAGGCAAACAGTTTTCAGACACTTTTGAAATCCAGAATGGGTTAAAGCAAGGAGATGCACTATCTCCTCTACTATTTAATTTTGTACTAGAGCATGCCATTAAATCTTTAGAGAATGAGGAAGGCTTACAAGTGAATGGTATTAATAAGCTGTTAGTTTATGCTGATGATGTAGTACTACTGGCCGATAGCGAGGAGATACTAAAGGCCAACACGCACACACTATTGACTAATACTAAGAAATTAGGACTAGAAGTAAATATCAGTAAAACTAAATATATGGTCACACGTAGAAATACATTATATAATGGAAATGGACAGCTAATGACAAATGAGGGAAATTTTGAGGAATTGGCTGACATTCAAATACCTAGGAACAATAATCACAAATAGGAATGAGATGCACAAAGAAATTAAACATAGGCTCAATTCTGGAAATGCATGCTATTATGCATTGCAGAGACTTTTGATTGTCCCAACTCCTTTCAAAAAACGTTAAGCTGAAAATATATAAAACTATTGTTCTACCAGTTATATTATATGGGTGCGAAACATGGACTCTTACTTTAAGGGAGGAAAGGAGATTACGAGTATTTGAGAATAAAGTTCTTAGGAAAATTTTTGGACCAAAGAGAGATGAACAGAGAGGTGAATGGAGAAGGAAAAGACTACATAACAATGAACTACATGGTCTTTATAGGAAGCCAGATATAATAAGAACAGTTAAGTCCCGTAGACTGCGATGGGCAGGACATGTTGCACGTATGGGGAATGAAAGACTTGCATGGAAGCTTCTTGTAGGAAAGCCAGAGGGAAAACGCCCAGTTGGTAGGCCAAGAATGAGGTGGGAGAACAACATTAACTATGATTTGAGGGAAGTAGATTATACAGGGAATGATTGGAAAGCATTAGCTCAGGATAGGGATGTATGGAGAGCTTATGTCCGCGTGGCCATAAACCTTCGGGTTCGATAGTGCCAGTGAGTAAGTAAGTATACATTAGTAAAGTCTTATGGCTTATTAAATATCAAATGGATATCAACTTTCTCTTAAGGTCATAGAAGAAGTATATAAAAACAATTAGTCGGTGTTTAGCTACAGTGATCCTAATATAAGATGATAAATAATGAGATTATCACCTTGGAGCATTCATATAGGATGATTCTAATTTAGTAAAAAACAATCCAAGCAACAGTTGCAATCTGCTGCTACCCAGCAGAAATTAAACCAAGCCCCTTTTTCCTATCTTTATGATGAATGGGTTTAGAATTAATCAATTACCTCACTTTGCAATTTTAGCACTAGGTTCAATATTGCTAAACACGATCCAATTGTCGTATCAATTACATAAGATCTGAACTGATCTAAATTGCGAAGCCTAAATGGCTCAGTGGTTTAAAGCTCTGGTATGGAACATAAGAGACCTTGGGTTCAAATCCCAATTTAAGGGTAAATTTTTCTCTTCAACTATTAACTTCTTCTTCAATGTAGAATGCCAAATTCAAAATAAAAACACAAAAAAATATATGGTTAGCTAGCTACAAAAAGAGGTAGTTTTAAAATCCCATTAAAATGTCTTCTTGAATAAGAAACAGCTAAAAGGTGTGTAGAATGAATGTTCTCAGCTTCAGGCGCATGATATAGTATAAGAGAGAGAAAAAATCAGTTTAAATTGAGATGCCTAAATAGCTCAATGGTTTAGAACACTGGTACGGAAAAGCAGTGACCTAGTTCAAATCCCAGTTTAGATGCAAATTTTTCTCTTCAAATATTAATTTGTCCTTCAATGTAAGTGACAAATTTAAAATAAAAACTTTGAAAATGTTAGCTCTACAAGCTAAAAAAGTAGTGTTAAAAAATTGAGAAGATCTAAATCAATGTAGTAGATAACTATCTTTTGTCTTATAAAACTAATTTAACAATTATGCAAGCTTCCCCTTGAACTATTATAAAAACTGACGAGTGCTGAATTATATTTATGCTTACCTTGTAAAAGTAAACATACTAAATAAAGTAGCATCCAAGTAACAAGAATTGTGGTGACCTTGAATTCCACGATATTTTCCGCACAATGATTCTAGATCTCCTTTGCTACTTATAGGCTGAACTGCACCAGGAATAACATGACAATGATGTTGTCCAAATGCTACAGAAAAGAAATTTCTCTTGTTATTTTATAATATAAACATGATAATAAAACAAGTTAAAATAAAACAATGTAGTAGTAGTATCCAAATGTTCTGAAGCTATTGAATTGTCATCATTCACTTGAATGAATGTTTTTAATAAAACAATGATGTTAAGTAGAAATCAGACCCTCAGGGTAGCCTGTAACCTAGAGGGCATGTCCACAGATGGTGGATCAGAAAATACCTCCAAATATGCAAGGTAGGTGGGAAATGAAATATTGTTTATTTTTTTCTTTCTTTCAGTCACCTCATACTTCATAACTCCCCGCAGACCCAGATTTTGTCACATCATTTGTGACATTCTCAATGCTGTGTCATGTTCACAACTGACGTCCAACAGTCCTCCATCCTGCAGACCGACCTCCGCGCTATCTGACGGCCGACTGACGAACTTCCAAATCAATCCCCTCTCCTTATAACCGGGTATTTCAAAATTCATAGTTGTGTTTTCATTCTTGCAAATGTAAATTTTTTCCCAAATTGTGAGTTCCTTCGGCTTTTCCAAATGTTTAAGTAATTTTGTTTTGGTTTCTATTCTATGTTTTTCTGACCAGGCATGTGGAGCTATTGTAGATTTTTCCGTTTCTCCTTTAATCTTGTATTTAGATTCTTTATGTTTTTCCTATTTATATCTTTTCGCAATCTTTACAATTAATTTGATAAATTCCCGATTTTTTGCAGTCTTCAATCTTTTCATTTTTGTTGGTTTTTATTAAATTACCGAAGCTGTAATCATTTTTCGGTGCTAATTTAATGTTGAATTTGTTAAAGATTTTTTGAAACTTGTCAAATACTGAAGGATGGTATGTGAACTTCTTGAATTTTTTACCAATATTTTTATCTGTCTGAAGAGTACTTTCATTAATCATTTTTTGTTCCTTAAATTTATTTATTTTCTTGTGAATCATCTTCTCTTGTAAACCGTTATCCTTCACAATTTTTGTGATGTGTTTTTTCTCTTTATTGTAATTTTCTTTGCTCATTGGAACGTTCACAAGTCTGTGTGTTAAACTATTAAATACTGCCTGTTTGTGTGAAAAATGGTTAAATCCTGTAGCTTTTATATAAAGAAAGAAAGAAAAAAATAGACAATATTAAAAAACCTCATAGTGTTATTTCCTATCTACATAACTTAATAGGGAAATGAAATGCCTCCTATGGACCAACAGCCAAGTGGTGTCTGATCCCAGGTTAGGAGCGACTACAAATGCATTTGTACTCCAGGAGGGACGGCCACTTAAGAGACAATATCACATTGTCATAGAGAGTGTCTCCAGGATTCAATCTGCAACTTCATGGAATTGATTTAAGGACCTCGGGATAAAAAAGAAAGATTGTAAAATATATCTTATAAATAGAAAATTAGAACAAGTATTTTTTTTATATTTGGGTGTAAATTTTAATGAAAATGGAAAAAAATACAATGAAATAAATTCCAAATGATTAATCACAGATAGATATATAATAAAATAAGCATGTAATTCATAGGGAAAAGGTAATAAGTCAGAAAAAAAAAGGTAGTTTAAAACTCAACATATATCACACTATTTTATGGAAGCTAAGCCTAGATAAATAGAGAAAAAAAAAATACAAGTATCAGAAATGAAACACTTATGCAAGGTCATTGAAAAAACAAAGTCAGAAATCAAACAACAACAACATGTGTGTGTTTGTAATGCCACTCTCTTCACTTCACATGCTTCTGGTACTGTGCTAGCCAGATATATGGTATTATTGTGATCTTTTTATAATTTATGCACCATTTTAGCAGACCATTTTATGTATAATGATGTATTCTTGTATTGTGTATAGGGAGAAGTATAGGTAATCTTATGTTCATGTACTTATTTTAGGAATTCACACTATGAGTTATATCCATTTAGGTAGAATTTTTTTATCACTCACCTCATATTGTTCTTATTTGACTATAAACAAGTTTCGGAACATAATTTCTGTTCCATCCTCAGTATCATCACAACCGTTGTTCTGTCGTCCTGAAGAGCCATCCTTTGCTCCTTCCATTGGCAGACTGAAAAACCTCGAAATCAGGTCATTCTCCCCAGGTGAACTTTGAAATTTCCAGGGAGAATCACCTGGTTTCGAGTTTTTCAGTCTGCCAATGAAAGGAGCGAATGACGGCTCTTCAAGACGACAGAACAACGGTTGTGGCGATGCTGAGGATGGAACAGAAATTATGTTCCGAAACTAGTTTATAGTCAAATATGAAGAACAATATGAGGTGAGTGATAAAAAAATTCTACCTAAATTATGTTTGTGTGTTTGTAGAGTGTGAAGTGTGTTAATAAATATATATTAGGGTACATAAGGTTCACATGTTAATAAATAGCGGGCCTGGGTTTGATACCTGGGAGGGGTGAAAATTTTAATTGTAAAATTAATTGAATGAAATTAGTTTAATTGCAAAATTTTCAATCTCGGGGCAGGAAGGGCGGTTGTGTACAATTTTTAATCAGTAAATTATGCACCATATTCCTCATTTAAATTGCAAATCCCTCTGCAATACATATGTTGAGAAGACATGTGGTACTGTTGATAACGATTCATAAGTCGGATAGGGATGTTAAGACTGGTGGCCTCCTTGGTGCTTTTTGACAGGAGTTGGCTATGTGCCAGCACTTTCTCGCTTCTCTTCATCACCATTAGAGCGAGGAATTTTATGAAATTTCATGTTTTAAACTATTTGTCAGAGAGCGCTGAGACTAAGTATCTTTACATTTTCATGATATGTAGAATCAAATAAGACCAACAAAAAACTTCATATTTCATAATATTTTAGCAAAATGTTCATATTTTAGTGAAAATTTCATACTACTTCATATTTCTCAACTTTCAAATTCCCGTACTTTTTTTCAATAAACGTTCTAGGAATTCATTAAAATATTTCTTGAAATAAATGTATTTATGTAATTTTTGACAGTAATGTGGTAGACAAGTGAAAATTCTTCAGCATTCCTTCTGAACAAGATAGATAGATTTTATAAAAGCAAATAATTAGATGAGGAGTCACAGAGTGACAGTGTTAGATGGAGGTTTTTGTCCTTAACTCGATCCCCAGACAAGAACATGAGCCTATATGAATAAGTAGAAGAAAAAATTTTTCTCTTTACCATTTGATTACAAGTAGAAGAATGTTGGAATATTCTATAGTCAGGTATAATAGCTGTCAACTCGTTATTGCTACCTGAGAGCAGTCCTTACTTAGTGAACAGATTACAGCATTTAAATATAGGAGAGACTGCTGGTAACTTGAAGCAATAAAGTAAAATAATCCCACTACAGGCTTCAAGAGGCCCTTGGAGTAGTAGGGGGATAAGGCTACCACTTTTTCTGGACAATCGGCACTTGATGTCAGCCATGCATGAGGCCGCCTTTACCCCCAGAACAAGCGTCTGGTACTCATTTCCGTTTAAGTGGTTTGTGAAATTAGTAAAGTTCATGTAGGTAAGGGCATCAAACTATCGAATGTAGCATGATACAAGTATGCTGCCATGACATTGTGTGATGTTGAGCATAATTTTTCATCGTGCAAAACAATTCTGACCCGACAGGCCTTATAGTTTACTATCAGAAAATATAGAAAAAACTTCTGTGTATTACAAACAGAATTGACAATTGGATTGTTCAAAACACAATTAGACCAAGATTATGGACACTATGTTAGACCCATTTCATAAAAAAAATGTTAAAATAATTCTTAACCACATTTCACCATGTTTGAAGTTCAATATTAAAATGTAACTTTAATTGCAAAGAGAGTTCTGAAACAATCCCTGGAATCAATTATGGACTAATAATTTTTAACATCTTGTTTCTCCAAATACGACATCTGGAATGGTTTATTTGTATTTTAAATCGTCCAATTTAATGTTATTGTTACACTTGCATCTCCAGGAATTTAATATTTCTATGCAATGTAAAAACAGCAATAATCCAAACTATACCTGTTCTAAACTTTGTTAGTGCTATAGTTCATGGAAACCTGTTTGTTTTGGTTACAATGTTTTGTTTCTTGTATATGTTTGGGTTCCATAATTAGATATCATTCAGTACATTAATGAATTGTATTATATATAACCTCTCAGTTTTTATTTATGAAGGTAAAGTGATTCCACTACCGTCTTGGGAGGCCTTTGGGGTAGTGGTATGTTGAAGCTCCCATCTTTCTAGATAATAGACACGAGATGTCTGCCGAGTTGTCGGATCTGCCTTATGGCTGCATTTGTGCCCAGAACATGCATCTAGTACTCACTTCCATTAGGATCTGAGACCCCAGGTCCACAATGCCACCAGAAGGTCTGGTCCAGCTAAAAATCTTGACAATATCGAGACTCGAACCCACACTTTCCTGTTTGCACCACGTTTCCTTATACAACTACACTATGGCGTGATCCCATTAAAATTGTTTCAGATCATGAATATGATATTTTATATTGGGTCAGAATTAATGAAAAAGCTAATTAAAATCGAAATACAGTGAATATCTTGCTGGTATGTACACTTATAAGTTATAGTGGGCCTATGTATATAAATAAATGTAAAAAGTTTAGAAAATAGTAGCTTCATAATTTTCATATTTTGCCCTTACGATTTCATATTTTCATGTAATTTTCTTCATATAATTCCTCGCTCTAATCATCATCATCCCTCATACAACACACTTTACATTATACAAACATAAAAATACACTCATCCTACATTCCTCTCTGTATACAAGAATACCAGTACATTATCTGCATAAATTGGTCTGCTGAAGTGGTGCTTAAATTGAAAACAGACCACATAATGCCATTTATCCACCTAGGCTGGAACCCGAAACATGAAATATGCAGTGGATGGCATTAGACACACAACTTTATTCATTAAAATATTATATAAGGCATCTAGAAGTCAAAGGGTTTAAGTACAGTTATCTCCTTTAGCTTCTAGATACCTCAAATAATAAGTTATTCTAAATAATTAGGCAAAAACACGACTTACATGACTTTTTTAGTGCCATATTTTGAATTACCCTGTATAATTTAACAGCAGAGTTAAAATTTAATCTTGTGCATCTAATTTCATATGTTGTTGCTAGGTACTTGATCAAAGCTCTGTTTTTAAATATGAATTTTATTAAATAAAAACAAATGAAAATAAGCCATTCTTAAAAAGACGTAATTTCAACAAACTATATCACTTACTGAGAATTAACATAAATTCTTATTCATGCTGCCCATACTCTCAACAGTGTAATTAATGGATCTTTGGATTCATGACAGTTCAGCATTTGAGAAAATTTGAGTCTTCATTGCCATAGTAACACATTCAACCTTGACAACAGCCAATCACTGAATGAACATCACTTTCCTTCAGACATAAATTCAAGCATGCCCACAAATTCAAACATTCCCATAAAATAATATTTAATTTTAGGAGTTGATATTTTGAGGTTATTTTAATTATATTATTTTTAGTCTGATCATCTTACCTCAATATTAATATTATAATTACAAAAAAAAAATAAACGTTATCTCAGTCAAAACATAAATTTATTGTGTCGACGTTTCAAAAATAAAGCATTAAATAAACAAAAAGATTTAAATGAATGGTGTGGAACATATGATTCCTTGACGATTTTTATTATTAATTTAACACTTCTCATAGAAGGATAAATTATATTTGAAGAGACAAATTTTCGCCTAGACCGGGACTCGAACCCGGGACCCTTGGCTTTCTGGGCCAAGTGCTCTACCAACTGAGCTACCGAGGCGAGTTACGATCTAGACGCAAATTTTTCTCTTATGTACGTTGTAATTCCCTCGCGCCAAATGCTTGAAACCATAGCTTCTATCTTTGCAAATGGCGGCTTCTTAGTTAAGAAGACATTTATTGGGAATTTAACACTACTTTATAGCCAGTAGGGCTTCTATTGACGATTTTTATTATATAACTAAGAAGCCGCCATTTGCAAAGATAGAAGCTATGGTTTCAAGCATTTGGCGCGAGGGAATTACAACGTACATAAGAGAAAAATTTGCATCTAGATCGTAACTCGCCTCGGTAGCTCAGTTGGTAGAGCACTTGGCCCGGAAAGCCAAGGGTCCCGGGTTCGAGTCCCGGTCTAGGCGAACATTTTTCTCTTCAAATATAATTTATCCTTCTATGAGAAGTGTTAAATTAATAATAAAAATTGTCAATAGAAGCCCTACTGGCTATAAAGTAGTGTTAAATTCCCAATAAATGTCTTCTTAACTAAGAAGCCGCCATTTGCAAAGATAGAAGCTATGGTTTCAAGCATTTGGCACGAGGGAATTACAACGTACATAAGAGAAAAATTTGCGTCTAGATCGTAACTCACCTCGGTAGCTCAGTTGGTAGAGCACTTGGCCCGGAAAGCCAAGGGTCCCGGGTTCGAGTCCCGGTCTAGGCGAAAATTTTTCTCTTCAAATATATGATTCCTTGCTAAAATATTTTTAAAGATAAATTGAAATTTTAAATTTATACATTTAAATTTGTATACATATATTCATACAAAAAAAAACAAAAAAAAATGAATTGTCTTGGTGATGGTAACTATGTACAATAAATTTATAAACAACCATGTCTTGAAAATAATCTCACAACAGGAGATTGAAACGTCGACACAATAAATTTATGTTTTGACTGAGATAACATTTATTTTTTTTGTAATTATAATATTAATTACTCTCAGTGAATAATAATTTTTTTTAAAAAGTCTCAATATTAATGTTGATTTGTTCTTGGACATGTTTCAAAACAATTCTGTTTTATCGTCAGCTTGTCCAGACTGGTTTGATTTATGTTGCATTATGTTGCACACCCTGGATGTTGATGTCAGCTCCATCCTGTGGTTGGCCAAAGAACCTCCAAACAAGGTCATGCTCCGTCGGTATTTCAAAATTCATAACTCTGTTTTTGTTCTTCTGAATATAGATTTTTTTCCCAAATAGTCAGCTCTCTTGTATTTTCTAACTGTTTTAATAACTTAATAATTTAGCAGTTGCTGCTCATGTTTGGTCTGAAAAACATAATATAAATTCAGACACTAAATTATTAAAACAGTTAGAAAATACAAAAGAGCTGACTATTTGGGAAAGAATCTATATTCAGAAGAACAAAAACAGAGTTATGAATTTTGTAATACTGACAGAGCGTGACCTTGTTTGGAGGTTCTTTGGCCAACCACAGGATGGAGCTGACATCGACATCCAGGGTGTGCAACATAATTCAACATAAATCAAACCAGTCTGGACAAGCTGACGATAAAACAGAATTGTTTTGAAACATGTCCAAGAACAAATCAACATTAATATTGAGGTAAGATGATCAGACTAAAAATAATATAATTCCCATAAAATATTTTGAAATGTTTTAAGGTTTCAAAGGTGCAACCAAATGGCCTTATTTCAAATTTTGTTCATTATATCTGGTTTTCATGTATATTGTAAATGTTAGTATTTGGCTAATTAGTGAATGTCTGTTATAAATGGTTAATGAATATGCATGCTTTTACTATTCATGGTAGGATGTTTACTAAATCTGAGTTAAAATTCTGGAGAAATAGTGTTCTCCCTAAACACCACTGCCACTGCCTTCACTCCATGTATGAACAGCAACTTGTACTGCTCCTCTAGATTCCAGTCGTAACTATAATAAATTCAAACATCCATTAATTACATTGTAAATGTTATATGAATTTATATAAACATACTTTTAACTTTGGTGTCATTAAGTGATGGATGAACATCTTGAAACCTGCTGTCCTTCCTACAAAAGTTAAGGGGGACAAACAGAGCTTTCTTTGGATTACACTGAAAGTACCTCCGTCGATGAAAAGTACCATCTGTACAACCAATGTGCTCTTCTTCCTGAGGAAAACATATTCAAATTAAATTAATTACTTTATTAGAAATATTTAAAAAACAATAAAATTTTGTACCTGTTGTTGCAGTTGTCCTCAACAAATTATATTTGTATAAAACATTTAGCCCTTCGAAACTGGTTCCATTTTCAAAGCCACGCATTATTGAGAGGGTGTTTTCTATTATGTTGAACTGATGACCTGTGTTTGTAACATGCAATATATATTAAGGTAGAATTATTTACCACTCAATATGAGGTGAGTGATAAATAATTCTACCTTAATGAATATACCTCATGGTGAGAATTTCTAAAATAAGAAATGCAATATATATGTTTGTAACTTACAATATACTCTTACTTCGATGTTTTTATTATTAATTTCATACATCTCAATGATGGATAAATCATATTTGAAGAGAAAAATTATACGCTCAGACCGGGACTTGAACCCAGGACCCTTGATCCTGGGTTCAAGTCCCGGTCTGAGCGTATAATTTTTCTCTTCAAATATGATACTCTTACTTACTTACTCACTGGCACTATCGAACCCGTAGGTTCATGGCTGCATGGACATAAGCTCTCCATACATCCATATCCTGAGCTAATGCTTTCCAATCATTCCCTGTATAACTTACAATGTATTTGTTAAATAAAACCAGTCTCCAATGAACAACTTTGAAAATGGAACCAGTTCCGAAAGGCCTAGCTGAATATTTTATACAAACATAATTTGTTGAGGACAACTGCAACAACAGGTACAATTTTTTTTAAGTATCTAACAATAACCTCAACAGAACAAAATATTTCTTAAAAGTATTTATTAAAAGAACAAACAATATTCAATTCTATATTTAAATTAATATTGGGAAGTAAACATTATGAGGTTATATCATTAATAGTGAGTGGAGAACATATTTTTAACGACTCACCTCATATAATTTCAAATTTCTTTGATACCAGCAGTTTCAAACAATATCTTGTCCCTCTTCAGTCATGGCTTCCACTGATGAAATTCTGTGGTTGTTGATTTCTTAGAGACACTATTAATATTCAATTCTCATTATAAACCTTTTAATCAGTATTTCAATCAATAATTTTTTTTGTATAAAAGGCATTATTTACATGTTCATGTTACTGATTTACACACTTTCAGTAGTAAATTACAAATGAGTCAATGAGACTGCAAGTATAAATAAAAAATAAATAAATATATATATATATATATATACATACATACATACGTTATATTGTAGATTTTCACAGATATAAGTATGATTAAGAAAGGTTTCTTGGGTTTTCCATGTCACAGATTCAAAGTTGGCCTCTGGCCACTGATTCTGATGTTTCGACATGATCCCACATGACATTATCAAAGAATGACAGATTCGAGTTACTGGTATAGGTCTTATATACCATAAGCAATGCATATCTGACATGCTATTGGATAGTGGCTAGTAATCCATATGCCTTTAATAGTTAAATTTTAATTAATCCTATTACTGCAAGGGTTTTCTAAGACTTGCAGTGACATCACTTTACTTTACCTTTTTATACTAATTTCATGGCACGACAGGCCTTGAAGGCCCTTGGCCTACCTGCTGGTCTCACATCCACATGTATTAATTACATAAGTGGGTGATCATTCAGGAAGCAGAAAGGTGACATGAAGTCAGCATGTCACAATCCCTAGCTGTTATAGCAGGTATTTTCAAACTGGAGTAGCTACTTGTAGCTACCAAATCTCTCAAGATGCTGGGTAGGCACCAGTTCCATACAGGGCAAAATTCCATGAGAAAATGCCTTCCCCCATGGGGGCTCAAACCAGCACAAATCCCATATCTCTATACCAAGGCATGATGCCGTATACCAGTCAGCTACAGTGCACAAATTTTTTATACTTAATAAAAATATTATTTACTAGCATACAGCTTGGTTTTCCTTTGTGGAATCAAGATATACAATTGAATTGTAAAAGCCAAAGTAATAAAAATGTCTTTATTTACTTATTTTAGGAATTCTCACTATGAGGTATATTCATTAAGGTATAATATTTTTATCACTCACCTCATATTGTTCTTCTTATTTGATTATAAACTAGTTTCAGAACATAGTTTCTGTTCCATCCTCAGTATCGTCACGACCGTTGTTCTGTCGTCTTGAAGAGCTGTCCTCTTCAAGACGACAGAACAACGGTCGTGACGATACTGAGGATGGAACAGAAACTATGTTCCGAAACTAGTTTATAATCAAATAAGAAGAACAATATGAGGTGAGTGATAAAAATATTCTACCTTAATAAAAATGTTTTAAACCTGTATTAATTTATGAAACTGAAACATGGATAGCAACAAAAAAAGATTTAAGTACAATTACTTAAGGAACAGAAATTATGTTTTTAAGAAGCAAACTTGGAATAACCAGAAGAGGTAGAATTTAGAGCACCAAAGTAAGACAAATTTTGAATTTGGATAAAATATGATGAAGTGGAAGATAGTACAGTAAGTAGTAAAGAAGGCACTATCAAAGATTCATTTTACTCAGCATGCAACCATCTCACTCAATGTAGTAACATGTGGTACAGAATGCAGGATGATGGACTTGAAACAAATGTCATATAGTCTTGCATCAAAGTTCCACATAATCCTCAATGAGTCTTGGAAAATGGTATATCCTTGCCCGGTGACAGAACAATGAAATGATTTGTAGTGCCTTCTATGCTGCTCACTGCAGAATATGATGTTATAGCCACATTAAAGAATGAATATTGGAAGAATACCAAGACAAGCACTTGAATTTAGATTAGGAGGGAGGAGACCAAGAGGTCAGCTGAGATATAGATGGGAAGAACTAATTAAGAAGAATATCAAGAATAGAAGAACAAAGTAGGTTCACTGCAGGCAAATCATGCACTGATAATATATTCATACTGAGACAGGTGTTAAGAAATGCCGAGAGAAATCGCAACCAGTAGAATTTATCTTTATTGATTTGTTAAAGGCATATGATAGTGTACCTAGAATCTTGCTTTGGAAAGCCCTAGAAGAGGCGAACATAAATGACAAAACAATTAGTATTATAAGATCATTATACTCAGAAAACAAATGCCAAATTAAGATGGGAAACAGACTTTCAGAAAAATTCCAAACATCAAAGGTCTACTACAAGGTTGTTGCTTATCACCAACGTTGTTAAAAAAATATACTGTATTGATAATTGTACGAAGAATTGGTCAAGACACTATAAATATATGGGAATTCAAACAGAAGATAATTATTACCTCCACCATTTACTATTCGCAGATGATCATGTGGTGATTTCTCAGGATCCAGATGATGCATCTTTCGTGTTAAGGAAATTAGAAGATTAGAATACAAAAAAAATGGGGATTACAGATAAATTATAATAAAACAATAGCTTTCACTGGATACAACAGATGAGCTAAAATGTAATTAAGGAAGAATATGCAATGTTGAAAATTTTAATTTAGGATCTATTTTAGAAAAAAAGTGAGAATTCAACTACATAAATCGAAAGAAGAATAACTGATGGAAGATGACGAATCATTGGTATGTTGAACTCAGTGCTTTGGAATAGAAATATAATATACAGAACAAAGAAAACTATATTTCAAGTTCTGTTACAAAGCATTTTATTATATGGGCCTGAAACCTGGACAGTAAGTAGAAAACAAGCCAACAAGCTGTTAGCAGTAAAAATGGATTTTTGGAGGCGATCGACAAGAATTTCAAGAAGCGTAAGGTCAGAAACAGCATAATAAGGGAAATTTTGCAGTGAGAAGTATGGAAGCTAGAGATTTGAGGGAAGAAGGTACTTTAGACAGGAACCTATGGCGAAAAATCACATTGAAGGAGAAAAATTGTATTGTGGAATATTCCTAAATAAAAAAAAAATCAAGAAAAGAAGAGTTGAATGGAAAATTATGGAAGAGGAGACATAGAATGATCAAGGCGGATGGAGGTTTTTTCTAAAACTCGACCTCTGGAATTGGGACACAAGACTAGATAAAGTAGTATACAGTTAAAACTAACCATTTCTATGCCTGCCACTTTGCGAAACTTTGTATCTTCAGGTACAATTCCAATCCAACGAATAACGCCGTAATGAGGTTCACCATTAACTGCGACTTCAACAACTGAACCTACACCCAAATCTTGTAACTGCTCAGGCTCAGGTGAATCTCTTGTGACATCAGGTAACTCATAGTAGCTGCTTCCTCCACTACTTCCAGTTGGACTTGTTGAGAGCAGAGGATCTTGTAAATCTATACAAACAAGAATTCATTTAAAATTTTCTTGCCATTGTTTATTTATATTAATTAAAAGCATGATTTCAGCTTGCTACAACTATACACTCTCCTACTATTGTAAAATAAATGGTTGTGTTATTATATAGTTTAGGAAGTTATTTTATTCTCATAATGGCAGCTGAGTTTACAGTGACAGAAAGTACAAATTAACTTGGCTTGAAATCTGAGAATTCATGATGGACTACGGGGTTAGAACCAGAGGATTCTACATACATTTTTTATTTTTTTAAGAGTCATTTTTATAACTAATATTCATATTTTCCATAATTTTTATAATATTTATTTTGAGTATTATGCAGGTCAATCATTACTGTACACACTTTATCCTATATTTAGTTCTAAATTTTAAATAACTCCTGAGATATTAAAAAAAATTTGGACAGAACCTTATGGTTCTAATCTCACGAGATGTCAAATGTTAATTTAAGTAATAATAATGCTTATAACCACAATTATAGAAAAAAAATCACAATTACCAAAGCACAACAAAAAAAGAAGAGATAGACTATCACAAGATGAAGTTTTATCAAATACTTTAAAACAGATCCCCAAATAAATTGTATGTCAACAATAAATTACAATAAGAAGTAACATTATGAGGTTCTTCTTTTCTTCTTAATAAATTAGGTTAATCTGTTCATCTTATTTATTTATATCAACATACTTTTCGTAAGTAATGCCACGAGTGATTTCCAATTTATCTAGAGAATTTGAAAATCAAGAGTGGCATTTATTAGGACTATTTAACAAATAAAATTAAGCTGTTTACTCACAAATCATAATTTAAATACAGTTATTTTTAAATATTTATATATTTAATGTAAACGGCGATGTATGGAAACAAATGAGAAATGTTTATTATGTTTCATTTGTTCATCACTGCTACCAGATCATATTATTTATTGCCAAAGGATCGCAATATTGTAAGAATGCACCCTAGTGGAGAAAAAATTAAACACATCAAACTGTTTATAACCAACATTATAGATTGTTAATTAATTTCTGATGTTCTATGATGTAAATATGTCAATTATATTTTTCTGGAATGTAAATACCTGGGAAATAATATGTTTAAGAAAGTGTAAACAGTGGTTCCTTTTTATTGTGGTATAATCAATTGTTATGTGATGTCACAAAAAGAAATCAACAATCACGGAGTTTCATCAGTGGAAGCCATGACTGAAGGAGGACATGATTTTGTCTGAAACTGTCGGTATCAAAGAAGTTTGAAAATGTATGAGGTGAGTCGATTAAAATATGTTCTCCACTCACTATTAATGATATAACCTCATAATGTTTACTTCCCAATATTAATCTAAATAAAAACTAGGAATGTCACAAAAATCAACAAATGAGAAAATTTCTTCTTCTTCTACTACAAGGTTTAGGCTATGCAGCCTCTTCCGGCGAAGTTAAAAGTGGAATCCATCTTCTACGTGGTCGGCCAACATCTCTTGTTCCTCTGGGATTATACAGGAAGGTTCTTTTTGGTATTCTTTCGTTGTTCATTCTCATTAAGTGTTCTGTCCATTTCTTATTATTTTCGCTGATTTTATCTTCAATTTTATATATATTTAATTCTTCTCGTATAGTTTCATTCCTTATTCTATCTGCTCTTGTGCATCCTTTCACATTACGTAAAAACAGCATTTCTGCAGTCTGTATCCTGCTTTTATCCCTTGATTTCATTATCCAATTTTCACTTCCATACAACAACAAAAGAACAGCCATTGTTTTATATAATTTAAGTTTCGTATCTTTCCTTGTTTTCCGACTTAAGGTTCTTTTTATGGTTCCACAAATAGCCTGAAATTTATTTACTTTATTTTCTCTATAAGTTATATCACATCCTAAATATTGGAAATGTGATACTTGTTCTATTATTTTGTTATCCAGTACAATTTTTGATCTAATTCCATATTTACCAATAAATGCCATTACTTTTGACTTATTTATTGATAGTTTACAATTATATCTATTGGCTATTAATTTAAATTTATATGCTAACATTTGGAGCTCATTTTCAGATTCGGCTAAAAGTACAACATCATCAGCGAATAATAAAGCATTTATTTTATCTTCATTATCAATTAATATTCCTTCATTAGTTAAAACCTTCTTCCATTCTTTTTTGGGATATCGTCCATACAAATATTAAATAATATAGGTGAGAGTGAACACCCTTGTCGTACTCCTTGGTTTATTTGAAAAAATGTCTTATTTTTAGTCAACTGAGGGTCAATACAAATATTTGTTCCATAGTACAAGCTCTTAACAGTTTCTATAATCTGAATAGGGAGGCCTTTTTCTTTTAGGATAATCCACAATATTTCCCTGTTTACTCGATCAAATGCTTTATCTAAGTCTATAAATAACAAATGTGTTTCTACGTTTTTTCCTTGTCTTTTGTTTATTATCTGATTCAGGGCAAATACTCCATCGGTACAAGATCTTCCTTTTCGGAACCCGTTTTGTTCTTCTGCTAGTGTTACTTGAGTAATTCGTTGTATTCGTTTTGCTATTATTCTAGCATAGATTTTATATCCACTATTTAGGAGAAAACTTAATTTTAATATTTGAATGATCTGTAGTTTTCCCCAAAATGGCAAAACTTGAACCATTGATTTCACATGGGCATTCCATATTTTTCCAATGTTTATCACTGCCAATTAAAAGGTTAAAAAAATTTTCACCAGATGACAAGGAGCACTATTTTTTAAATTGTAACATACTTTGTTTTTTCCCTGTGGACTTCATTTATTTTCATCCTTAATTCAGCTCAATACTGAGGAAAATAATAGCTACATGTTATGACTAGAGACCGGATGTTAGGGAAAATGCCTACAGTTATTTATTATAGATATTGTAAAAGTGACTTCATATAAGTTCATACCGATGACCCTAGAATTGTTTTCCATGAAGTTAATTTTGCCTATAAATGCCTATTTGCCATTTTTCTCCAAATTAACTTAGTATTTCAATGAAATTAATTGAAATGGACAAACTTCATGACACGTATCATTGCATAGAAACCTTTAATTGACTGAAAATATATTTTTTATGTTGATAACACTGAATTCAGTCTATAGTCCTCTTTCACAGACAGGGGCTTCAAAGACAAAGTGGTGCGACAAGTGAATGTGGCTTTTTTTTAAAACTGTTCTTTCATGATGCCTAAAGAATGGACAACAATAAAACAGTAAAAGACAAACTGACTAATTTCATGAAAGAATTTGGTGTGGAAATATTCTCAAGTGACAATTCTCAAGTGTTTTGAAAATTTCGATGAATTGCGCGAAGAAGTGCCATGTTTCGCAGCATGTATACACTGCAACACATAAGTATAGGCAAAACAAGTTCCAAAATCATCTCTGATATCTTCGTATGCTATTGATAGGATATTTTTATATTCTTTACGTAAAGCTGTAAAAATTTATCTTGTAGTCCATTTTTTGTAAGAGCCTATTTTGATTTTTTAGTGCTTATATTAATGATTATAGTGCCTTTTTGCCTGCCTATTTTGAACTTTTTAAGTGCCTAACATCCGGACTCTAGTTATGACACTGGGTTTTTTCCATCAATATTCTATCTAAATACAGATGACAATAAATATCACACACATTTAAGCACATATTTGCAAAAAATTTTATTTCACTTAATACATATCAATATCATATCACTGATATCTGTGTATCATACTTTAAAATGGTGTTAAATTTGAGAAATGTAACATTGATATTGATTGATTAAAATTAAATATTAATCATCATCATCATGCATGCAAGTATTAGACCGTGTGGCCTGTTACAGTCTCAAAGAGGAATTTTCCATCCAGCGCCTTTCGGATGTCCGAGCAATCTTTTGCCTTGGGGGCAGAAACTAAGCATGGCTTTTGGAATTCTATGAGATGGCATTCGTTGAAGATGGGCTTTCCAGTTGTTCTGGTAGTTTTGTATATGGTGAAGAATGGGTTCTACATTCAACTCTTCCATAATTTCATTTCTTTTATGGCCCCACTTTGTATAGCCTGACGTACAGTGCATAAATCGCATCTCATTTGCTGTAATTCGGCTTTCATCTCTTCTTCGTACTGTCCATGCTTCACTACCATATCTTAATACTGATCTTGCGAGTATCTTATAAAGCCGTAATCTTGTGTTCTTCTGTACTAAAGATGGTTTCATTATACTGTTAATTATCCCTGTTGTTTTTGTGAAATTTGTGATTTTCTTTGATATATCAGCTTCATCTTGAAATGTTAAATTATAACCCAAATAATTAAATTCATTTACTCGTTCTAAAATTTCATCATCCTAAACAATTTTGCCAGGTATTGGGTATTTCCCAGAAAAGGCCATCACTTTAGTTTTCTTTATATTGATTTGCATAATTAAATATTACAAACAATATAACATAAGATATGAAGACCCATGGAGGACATGAATGGTAGGATATGTGATTCTTAGCCAAAACTGCGAGAAGGACCTATGCTTCAGCCAAATTGACTATCAGTAAATGTTTTGTACTTATTTATAGGAGGCTGACTGGACCCCAGGACCAGTTTGGACACAAATGAGTGAAAAAAAATCTATCTCTATTGTTTGGGATCAAATTCAGGCCATCCAGCCTGAAGTCAGATACCTTGCCACTTGAGCTATTGCTTCATATATGACAACTGTATAATTTTTAACAGATATAATATGCTAAATATCAAAGAAAATCAACCTTTAATAAATCTTGATTGTATGACAAAACCAGGCCAATTAGTCTATAGTCAAAAGACACTTGCCACTTGATCCACTTGCCCAAAATATGATAACTCTAACATTATCTTTTAACAGGTACAGAGTGGTCTATGACATTCTCTATAGCAGTAAGCACTTGTCATTCCTGATGAAAATTTTGATTCAAACATGTCCCAGGTTAAAGTTTTTAAAATTCAGGGCATATCAATGATTTCTTCCTACAGATCAAGTTCATAATGATTATACAAGTCACAGTATGATCATTAGCAGTTATTTATTAAATAAATAATAATTTTAAAAAAACTAAAACAACACAATTTATTAGTAAACCGGACTAAAAAAATGAAAAATAATTTTAATTTCCAACACGCTTGGGATAAAATTAAAGTGGTCAACAAAAAAATCATCCCCAACACATCTAGAATAAAACGAGTTATCTACAAAAAAAATAATTTTACCATCAAAAGTGTGGGGTGCTCTCTATCAATTAATATATTTGATAATAAACAGTTATTGGTAAAAGTAAAGTCTCTAAGAAGAAAACGTAAAAACCATAAAAAGCACCCCATGCTTTTGATGGCAATTTTTTTTAGAAAACTATAGTTTTATTCTAGATGTGTTGGAGATGATTTTTTTGTTGATCACTTTAATTTTATCCCAAGCATGTTGGAAATTAAAATTATTTTTCATTTTTTAGTTTGGTTTTCTAATAAAGCATGTTGTTTTAGTTTTTTTAAACTATTATTTATTTTTTTAAATTTTTAGTTTAATTGATTGTCATAAATCGGAATCCCATGAAAATTTAATTACTTACGATATTTTTAATGTATAGGCACGAATATAATATTTTTTTTTAAATTATTATTATTATTATCTAACATTATAATATTTTTGAATATTGCAATATAGATCAATAGTTACAGTTAATCGTATCCTTCTCATATTTTTTTTGATAAATTACAATGTGGTAAGTTTACAATATTGTCATTAATATTTTACAGAATAAGATAAAAATGTAAATATCTTTAAATTCGATACTATTGTAGTATGAGCTAAAAGTAATACTCTTCTAAAAAAAAATCCTCCAAGCCGGATTTGAACCAGCGACCTATGGATTAATGAAATTACACAGCTCTACAAAAAAAAAATTGTTGTTGCCCTGGATATCTCAGCGAATTTCTATGTTTTCAAGTGCACAGTTTACGAATATATTCATGGAAGTGCTGAATGTGCTCTAGTTTTTATGATTTTTTCGTATCTTATAACATAAACAGTAATCAGCTTGTTCATAAGAATTAAATTAATCATGATTATTTCATACCTCATACTTCTATATTTCTTTAAATACAGCACTGCAGTATCGGCAATTTCTTATCACCATCATCAGCTGTTTTCATGATTGTCAATTTAAAAAAAAAATTGACAATCGTGAAAACAGCTGATGATGGTGATAAGAAATTGCCAATACTGCAGTGCTGTATTTAAAGAAATATAGAAGTATGAGGTATGAAATAATCATGATTAATTTAATTCTTATGAATTTGAACCTCATAATGTTAAAAATTCCCAAATTTAATATATAAATCAGCTTGTTACTAATAAAATATATGTTTCCAGTCATGATTTGATTTCTGCGCATTTTTTCGCGTATACAAACATCATGTGATCCCCACTCTCATATCCCTCACTCCACACATCGGCCATGATCTCAGTTATTTGACAAAATTAAAGTACTCACGACGTGCATCTGGATGCGATAAAACAATTTGTCAAAGCGTTGGACAAGGAGGAAAATGTTTCAAATACATTTGTAGAAAATTTCCTAAGCTCAGTATGTAAGAGTTAAAAAGGTGGAATATTTAATGGTCCTCAAATTCGGCAATTGATGAAAGATGCAAATTTTATCAAAGTTATGACTGTTCCGGAAAGTGAAGCTTGGAAGGGTTTTGTATTAGTAGTAGAACATTTCCTAGATAACTAAAAAGCACCAAATTATAAAGAAATTGTGCAAAACATGTCGATAAGCTTCAAGATTCTAGAAGCAAATATGAGTATAAAGTTACACTTTCTCCATAGTCACCTGAATAGATTTCCAGATAATTTAGGAAATTACAGCGATGAACAAGGAGTGCGCTTTCACTAGGATCTAAAAGTAATGGAGTAAAGGCACCGGAATAGATGGGACTGTCACATGATGGCAGATTACTGCTGGTCTTTAAAAAGAGATTGTCCCCTAAAAAATTATAAAGAAAATCTTATAAAAGGCATTTCACTGAAGTATATAAATGGGTTTTCGATATTTTTCTTTCTATTTACGTCAGTGCATACTAATTTTTCAAAAAACAATTGACATTATAAATATATGTTATACTTTTTCATATTTTCTGACTTTTGTAGTGTAAAATGAAAATAAAGATTAAAAAAAAATCAGAGCAAATCTTCCAAAATCATTGATAGTTTCATGAATTGTGAGCATAAATATAAAGTAAAGTAAAGTGTTCCCACTATTTCTAGACAATCGGCACTTGATGTCAGCCCTGCGTGACGGCCGCCTTTACCCCCAGAACAAGCATATGACACTCATTTCAGTTAGAGGCTGAGTCGACCCCAGGGCCATGGTGCCACCAGAAGGTTTTGGTCAGTTTAAAAATCCTGACCCTACAGGGACTTGAACCCTCGACCTTCCGGTTTGTAGCACACTGCCTTAACCACTACGCTATGGCGTGCCCCTGAGCATAAATATATCCGAAATTAATCTTATATCAAGGGCAACAAAACCACTGTTGACCAGTGTTATATACCACTACAGTCCACCACTTCCAACTGACCTACCAGAGGATATAATATTAATTTCTTACAACGATGGACTAAAAAGTCAATAAGTCCGCAACCTATTATATATTATTTATGAAATTATTGTATTGTCATTGGTCCTTTACAAGTATACAAAGTTTCAGTCGATCCAATGGTTTTAAGTGGGTGAAAATCGTGTTGAAAGATTCCGTTACATAGATAGATACAGATCAAGCTAATATAAAGTGTGTAAAAATAATGTCAAGTGGGACTATGAGGTAAATATCAATAGAATACAAATATGAATCACAAACTTCACACCTCACTCTATAAAATAGTATCCTCTCACCTGAACATCTTTCAGAGAACATTCCCATTTTTAATCAAATTTTAAATAATAAAGAAAAGTGCATGAATGTGCATAGTATCATATAATTTGTACATGTTAATTTTCTTTGCTGTAGGCTGTCATTGATTTGGTCCTTTTTTTGCATCATTGGATATGGTATTTTCCACACTCTTTGCTGCATAGTTCGCATACACATTAATTAAATTTTGATATTTAGTTAAAAATATCCTAATGAGAGAATCTTATTTTATGAGGTGAAGTGTAAAGTTTCTGACTATTCAGTATTCTATTAGTAGTTGTACTTGAAATGTCATCCAAACTGTTAACAAATAAGAAGCTGCACCTAAGTTTTAAAATATACATTAGATCATGTCTCCTCATGAAAATAAGTTATTAGTAAATTAAGTAGTAGTAGTCTAAGGGCCGCATGCAAATACATTAGTCTCTACTCAAATTACTTCCAATCACTGGTGAGCTGACATTGCGTGAGCAAATGCAAAGATCGAATTAGCTACCCACAAACTGGTCATGCATGAAAGTCATCATTTTTGTAATATTGGCAAGAAATTACCCAGAATTCTCAGCGATAAAACCACTTCCATTATTTTCGTCTGCTAGAGAAACGCATTTACGCTTGCGTCCCACAAATAATACCGTATACGACGACGTCTGCATCGCACAATATTATGCTGATTCTCCTGTTCTTCCAGTTGAATTCTTTGGTAGACTGTATCCAATTCCTCTTCTCCACGTATACCGAAATCATGATCGAAGTATTCAAGGTCCGACATCTTGGATAAAGCAGCAAGGTACGCGGCAAGGTTTCAAACTACATCGGTTACCATCGGGTTGCTCACGATTTGTTTCTCTGCTAAGTCACCTTGCCAGGCAGCTTAGGAATTTCCACAATTATTATCGCATGAACATGAGTATGCAAAAACGTATTTGGATGCAACTTTCTCAGCAGAGTACAGGCAGAGAACGACTTTTACGGTCTAATGCGTTCATAGATTCGAGCCTAATTCCCATTAGCTTGGATGTGTTCCATTTGCTTCCTTGCTTCCCAATAGAGTCCAGCCAGAGTTCTTGTAGGTGACATCTTGAGAACCTCACAGTTACTAAGGTGGTCTTTGTCCATTGTTATTATCTTGACACAGTATACAATTTGTAGAGTTGAAGATTCCAATTTTGTGTAGATGTGCTGCCCAGATAGTCATGGCCTGTTAACAGTCTGATTGTTGCTACAGCTTCATTCCTTAGTTGTTCAGGTATCAAGTTTTTATTCTGCAAGATAGCCGCCCATGAATTCTCATTACTTTGTGTTTTAAAGCGCTCCATCAATTCTTTCTGGAAGTTTCTTTTAATAATAATTTTTGCAGAATGATAGTGCAGGGGTTGATTTGTTTTCTGTAAAGAGTATCCTTTTTGCTAAGAGATCTGCCATTTAGTAAATTAAACACAATCAAAAAATTTACTTGGTTTTAAATATTTCCACTTATTTTATATTCTTTTAGTCTACCATACTAGATCAAGTGGTAGCATGTCTGGTTTCTGACTAGCAGGTCTGGGTTTGATTCTCTGTGGGGTTGGAAATTATAATTGTAATAAATTAAATCACTTATGCGACACTCCCCCCAATAAACATTAAGAGTATGCCCCACCATGGTCTGTTGAAGTGATGTATAAAATTGAAAACAATCTACATTAATACCAATTCTCCACTTAATGTGGATCCCACACTATAAAAAGTGCAGTGGGTGAAATTGGATCATACACATTTTATATTCCTCAGACTCATAATACCGAACCTTCTTCTTCTTCACTTCCTGGTTTAGGCAAGAGTTGCCTGTTCCGTCTTCACTAATAGATATAAGACCATCTCTTCCGAGGACGTCCGGCATCTCTTCTTCCTCTTGGAAAATAATGGAAGATTTTATTTGGTAATCTACTTTCTTCCATTCTTTCTACATGTTCTTTCCACTGTATCTTGTTGTTAAATATCTTTTCTTTTATGGAGTATATCTGCAGTTCTTCACGGATATCCTCGTTTCTTATCAGGTCCATTCTAGTGCAGCCTTTTACTCTTCTTAAAAATTTCATCTCGGCTGCTTGGATTTTACTTTCTTGTTTGGTAGTGGTAATCCAAGATTCACTCCCATACCAAACCAAGTTTTCAAATTACCAGATTCAAAATAAAAAGTGAAATTTACAAAATACTATACAACTGAACCAAAAATATTATAAATTTATATAAATATAAAGTAATGACTGTTCCTGTATTGATGTATGGATCAGAATGTTGGACGATCACTAGAAGACAAGAACAAAGATTGGAAGCAGCTGAGATGAGATTTTTAAGAAATATAGCAGGATATACTCTGCTGGATAAGAAAAGAAATGAAGATATAAGAAAGGAACTAAATATTTTCAAACTTGCAGACTGAACAATAAAATGTAGGAATGCCTGGAAAGAACATATTGATAGAATGCCAGAAGAAAGATTTCCAAAATTACTGCTAAATTATAAACTGCACAGAAGGAGAAATGTTGGATGCCCACACACATGGTCTGAACAATTTTAACAATTCTAGCTTTCATGAAACCGGAACGAGCCTGGATGATGATGATGATGATGATGATAGGTATCCACTTTCTTCCTTTATCGAATGCTCTTCATTTGAGAATATGCAACTCCAGCAAGCAATAGACCTACTCAAATTAGCACTTTAACTGCTTCACATTCATAATTCATTACACCAAATATTGCTTTGAATCTATGCCAGAATTTATTTTGACAATACAGTATTAGACAAAATGGAAAATCTAATTATTTAATCTTTTGTATTCATGGTCAGTTCTGACTACATTCCATGAGGTCTCAGGTTTGATTCCCAGTCAGACCATAGGAATTTTTCCTGTGGTTGTCCATTGTCTGAAGTTTATTATCATTTATCACCCATCATACCATCGTAGTAACACTAACTCTGCCTTCCAGGTGTCCCAATCTAAGAAATGGATTACAATTCCGCCAATGCCAGAGGAGAAACCCAGAAATCTCATAAAAGACAACTGGGTGGCATTGGACAAATATATATATATATATATATATATATATTCAAAGTTGAAATTGGGAAACACATTATGAGGTTCTTAATTTATAAATTAATGAGTCATTTTAACATCTTACCTCATATTTCCTGTTTTATCAAACACGGTAACTATAGTTTTCAAATGATCTTGTCATTCATTTGAAAACTATAGTTACCGTGTTTGATAAAACAGGAAATATGAGGTAAGATGTTAAAATGACTCATTAATTTATAATATATATATATATAAATTATAAGAATTAAAAATACACTGCAATAAAAATAAAAGAAAAAATAACTCAGTGGAAAGAAATAAACTCAGGAGTCAGACAAGGTTGTGGCCTCTCTCCTCTACTTTTTAACATATACATGAATGCCATTGTAAAAGACTTTAGAGAAACAAAACATGGAAGTATCACTATCAATAGAAATTTAAAATTAGATATAATAATGTTTGCAGATGATCTTGTTTTACTAGCAACATCTGAAGATGATTTACAATGGTCAGTACATAATTTAAATTTGATAGCCCAGAAATATTCAATGGAAATATTTACCAACAAAACTAAAATAATGGTCTTTTGTGGAAAATCCCCAATACCAAGCAAAATTTGTTTAAATAACAAAATTTTAGAGAGAGTTAATGAGTTTACTTATTTAGGATATAAACTCTCTTTTTTTTGAAAATTTGGATTTACCAGAGAAAATTGTGAAATTCAACAAATCAATGGAAATCATTAATAGAGTTTTAAAACCTTCAATAGTGCAAAAAATCAACTCTACTCGTCTTTATCAAATAATGGCTCGACCAGTCCTATGTTATGGGAGTGAAGCGTGGACTATAAAGACGAGAGATAAGCAGACTAACAGCTTGTGAGATGAAATTTATGCGGCGAACAGCTGGCTACACCAAATGGGATCGAAAGAAAAATGTAGAAATCCTTCAAGAACTTAATGTATCACCAATACTGGACTACATTTCCAGATATCAGCTAAACTGGAAGGAACATGTCTCAAGAATGGCTAGATCCAGGATCTCCAAGGCAATAATGAACTACTGTCCAAATGGGAAATGGTCACTTGGTCGACCTATGAAAAGATGGCACGAAAACCGCTTTCACACGCCGTAACAGTTCTTCTAGGACTAATATCTGGCAGGATGATGATGATGATTAAAAATATCTGAAAATAAATTATTTATTTAGCACAGAATCATTATAATATAATGTTGGACAGCCCTTTTCTTAAATGTATGCTTTACCAAACTATACAAATTAAATTAATGTTGCCGGCCACAGTAATCTATTAATACTGATTACAAATCAGGAAAAGCACAAAGATAAGGAAGTCTGGCCTTCAACATATGAGAAATATTTAACTGTGCACTATAAATTATTTCCTGTGCATTATGTGTCATATTTCCTAGAAAATGTATTGTGCCATTAAAAAATTACACATAAAGTAACTGTGGATAGGAAATAACATTTATTTCCCAAATATTGGAAGTCTCAAAGTTTCACATATTATATAGTAAAACAGACATTTAAAAAATAAGATTAACCTTCTAAAAAATCAATCATTTATGCCGTAGAATAGTTGGTATCATCATCATCTTTCACGGATTAGGTCTTTGCCTGTTCCGATCTCACATCTGTTCAGCCCAATGCTCTCTTGGTCTTCCCACCGATCTTCGTCCTACAGGATTATACATCAGTGCCCTCTTTGGTATCCTATCCTCTGTCATTCTTTGCAGATGCTCCTTCCAATTGTTCTATTTGTTGAAGAAGTGGTTGTACTTTTAGTTCCTCTCTAATATTCTCATTTCTAATATGTTCTTCTCTTGTACAACCTTTCACAGCCCGAAGGAATCTCATTTCTGCTGCCTGTATTTTACTTTTGCCTTCAGGACCCAGCTTATTAATGGCATTGAGTTGTAAGCCTTCTTCATTCTCCAAAGATTTGATGGCATACTCTAATACAAAATTGAATAGTAGAGGAGATGGTGCATCTCCTTGGGCATAATAATATAATATAGATATAAATTATAAAAGCAGCAAAATAATAAAAATTCAACACTAGTAATGGTGGTATATAACTAAGTAGTAGAGTTAGTATTTTTACTTAACAATGCTCTTTAATAGATCACATTATTGACATCGCAATTCAAATCTAAGTGTCAAAAGCCAACAAATTTTCCTCAGATGCTTCTGTTTCAGGCTTCATATCCTTTTATAACCCATGAGTCTACAGCATGGGACCTATGGCTTTACTTCTCTCACAAAAGAAGTCATGATCAGGATTTTAGCACCCTTAAAAACCCAGTGACCCATGCCAAGACTGAACTTCCAAATTTTAGAACCAGTGTCAAACAAGATTACTGCTAATTCATCATAACTGATCTAAGAAGCAGAGATAATGCAGATACATCCAAGTTATAGTTTGATCCTTCCGGGAAATTCTCGTATAAGACTTGAAAGCATAATAATAGTCCCTTCGATTGGTTGCTGGCCAAAGGAAGGCAAGACCAATGATGGGGCTGCCATCTTATAGCCTCTGATCAGGCTTTTCTGGAGAAGAAAAGAAAATAAAGGAAAGAAGAAATGGAACAAAGGAAAGACTCCCTAACCCTCAGATGCCCTAATAGCGTCGGGGTAAAAAAAAACAAGAGTTAACCAAGAGAGGTTAGATAGTAAAGTTAAAAGAGTACAAAATACAAGTAAGTGGAAGAAATGTTTTGCTCAGCTTGGGCACCTTGTGGTCACCATCCACATATCCCCTAGATGAGTAACAAAGCTCCCGGAGAAGACCACATTAATCAAGAATTATTTAAATTTTCAACTAAAAAATTTTTAGACAGATTTCTTATTCTCCTTAATATGATATGGGAAGAACAAGAATCACCACAAAGCTGCAACAAATCCATTGTAATACCAATCTTCAAAAAAGGAAGTCGCCAAATCAAAGATAACTATCATGGAATTAGCTTGTTGAACTCTGAAAATAAAATTTATGCTAATATAGTTAAGAATAAATTGAGAAAAATTTATGAAACTATAATTGGAGAAGAGCAGAATGGATTCAGGAAGGGTAGATCTTGTACAGATGGATTCTTCACTCTAAAACTATTAGAAAAGCACAAGGAATTCAATATAGAAACTCATATCGCCTTCGTTGACTTCATAAAGGCTTTTGACAAAGTAGACAGAAATATATTACTACAAATTTTAGCTGATGATAACATTCCACAATATATTACATATCTTCAACATCTATAAAGATAATGAAATCTCTGTTAAACAAGATGGCAAATTATCTTCTTGGGAAAAGATCAACACTGGAGTAAGACAGGGATGTGGACTTTCACCGGTGCTTTTCATTATATATGTGAATAAATTAATAAACGAATGGAGGAAAACACAACGAGGATATATACCCATCAATAGGAACCTCAAACTCGATGCTATTCTTTTTGCAGATGATTTAGCTCTTCTGGCACTTTCCGAAAATGATTTGCAACGATCAATTTATAATTTACAAAAAATAGGTGCCAAATTTAATATGGAAATATCAAGTAACAAAACTAAAATTATGGCATTTCATGGGAAGGACCCCATACAAAGTAAAATCTATCTCCAGAATAAAATTTTTGAGAGATCTAATCAATTTAAATATTTTGGATATTATCTCTCTATCTGGGATGAAAAGGATATCCCTGAAAAAATTACTAGTTATAATGAAAGTTTAGGAATTATTAATCAAGTTATGAAACCCTCCCTTGTACAAGAAAATACCAGATTATGTTTATATAACACTTTGGCTAGACCAGTGTTGACCTATGGTAGTGAAGCATGGACACTAAAAAGACAACATGAAAGCAGAATAACGTCTTGTGAAATGAGATTCATGGCAGAACAGCGGGTTACACCAGATGGGATCGGAAAAGGAACACCGATATCTTAAAAGAATTGAAGACTACGCCAATTCTGGAATATATTAAACAGTACCAACTAAATTGGAAACACCATCTTGAAAGAATGAGTTCAAATCGGATCCCCAAAGCTGTTACAATTATATACCAAGAGGACGAAGATCACTGGGCCGTCCTATGAAACGCTGGAGGGAAAATTTTCTATAGGAACGTAACAGGCCTTGGCCTAATACTTGGAAGGAAGAAGAAGAAGACATCCAAGTTATATTGAAGGTATACTGGAATTCTTGGATATATTACAACAAGAACTGGCAATGAGGTGGGCATGGGAATCCTTTTGACAAGTATTAGTCATCCACTTTATATTTCATAATTCTGTGCAATTTTTAAACAGTTTATTTTGTTAATTGCCAAGATGGAACAGCAATAATTATGGTAGCTGATGTAAAATATGCCCGAGTATCAACATCTATCCCTACTGTGTTGCAGAGAATTATATGAAATTTAATTTAATTCTTAGGCAGTCCTCAAATATAGGGTAAAGGGTTTTCTGTGATATTTAATTTGAAAGACTGTCATAGAATTATGATCCAAGATAAAATTTTTCAGTTATTCAATTTACAGTTACTATCTTCAGTGGACACAAAACATTCTTATATGATACTTTTGAAAAATGCAACATAGGAAGGCTGAAGAAGATGTGGAAAGACGAAGTTCAACTTGAAATCTGAGGAACAGGCAACAATTTAACTTTTATAGGAAGAAATCACTATGAGGTTTAATTTAAAACTAAATTAAAATGTTTCATACCTCACCACTCCTAATTAGACTGCAGTTTTAAAGCCTGAGCAGCTTCATTCTTAATTATATTATTTTTAGTCTGATCATCTTACCTCAATATTAATGTTGATTTGTTCTTGAACATGTTTCAAACAATTCTGTTTTATCGTCAGCTGTCCAGACTGGTTTGATTTATGTTGCATTATGTTGCACACCTTGGATGTCGATGTCAACTCCATCCTGTGGTTGGCCAAATAACCTCCAAACAAGGTTACGCTCCGTCGATATTTCAAAATTCATAACTCTGTTTTTGTTCTTCTGAATATAGTTTTTTTCCCCCAAATAGTCTGCTCTTTTGTATTTTCTAACTGTTTTAATAATTTAGTGTCTGAATTTATATTATGTTATATTAACATAATATACCATAACAAAAGAGCTGACTATTTGGGAAGAAATCTATATTCAGAAGATATAACCTCCAAACAAGGTTACGCTCCGTCGATATTTCAAATTCATAACTCTGTTTTTGTTCTTCTGAATATAGTTTTTTTCCCCCAAATAGTCTGCTCTTTTGTATTTTCTAACTGTTTTAATAATTTAGTGTCTGAATTTATATTATGTTATATTAACATAATATACCATAACAAAAGAGCTGACTATTTGGGAAAAAATCTATATTCAGAAGAACAAAAACAGAGTTATGAATTTTGAAATACTGACAGAGCATGACCTTATTTGGAAGTTCTTTGGCCAACCACAGGATGGAGCTGACATCGACATCCAGGGTGCGCAACATAATGCAACATAAATCAAACCAATCTGGAAAAGCTGACGATAAAACAGAATTGTTTTGAAACATGTTCAAGAACAAATCAACATTAATATTGAAGTAAGATGATCAGACTAACAATAATATAATTAAAATAACCTCAAAATATCACTTCCTAAAATTAAATATTCATTCTTAATGTAACAATAATATAATTAAAATAACCTCAAAATATCACTTCCTAAAATTAAATATTCATTCTTAATGTTAATATTAAAAAATCTCATGATGTTACTTCCTAAAAAAATCAACTATAACAATAATTTAAAGTTAAATTAAAAAAAAATGGTTGGTTGGTTGCTAATGGTCAAGCATATGCATATAGCGAGAGATCATGCATTTGCTTTCTTGCTTTCCTTTAGTGTAATGAAATATATGTATCTGTTAAATTTTGACACTTCTGTAAATAAGTCACATCCATTGCAGGGTTTAATTCTCTACAAAATACACAGTTTGGAGTAGGAAGGATGTTTTAATTAATGTATATGGGCAGCCAAACAATCATGTCCTGTATATAATAATTTGATTTTGATTTTTACCGAAATAAGAAACATCAGTGCTAAAAGAACATTAATGAAGATAAAGAAAATATCCTTGAGATGAAAGAAGAAAAAAGATAAATTATTGCATAAATAAAAGGAGCAACATCTTAAATAAATGTCATATGATTGAGTGACTACCAAAAAAAAAGCTTTTACTGTTCCAATTTAAAGGATCTCAAGCAGAGGAAGTCCAAAACAACAGTGGGCCTGTCAAGGGTATCTTGAGACTAGAAAAAGTGCCTAAACCTAATAGCCATGATGATGAAGACTGAATGAAGACACTTTGACACACAAAATTCACAGCAGATATTTTTTTTTAAAAAACAGAATACAGTCTAGCGTTTCAGGAAATATAACAATGCATTGGACTAGTGAGATCACTCATCAGCTATGGCTGAATATACATAATGAAGAATGCATAGACTGAATATAATTAATATTTAATTTTAGGAAGTGATATTTTGAGGTTATTTTAATTATATTATTTTTAGTCTGATCATCTTACCTCAATATTAATGTTTATTTGTTCTTGAACATATTTCAAAACAATTCTGTTTTATCGTCAGCTTGTCCAGACTGGTTTGATTTATGTTGCACAACCTGGATGTTGATGTCAGCTCCATCATTTTGAAATACCTATGGAGCGTGACCTTGTTTGGAGGTTCTTTGGCCAACCACAGGATGGAGCTGACAACATCCAGGTTGTGCAACATAAATCAAACCAGTCTGGACAAACTGACGATAAAACAGAATTGTTTTGAAATATGTTCAAGAACAAATCAACATTAATATTGAGGTAAGATGATCAGACTAAAAATAATATAATTAATGAATATAATTATAAACTGGATGGAGTACTTTATTCTTATGGTCCACAATATAAATTACCTAGAAGTGATATAATACAGTAATATCAGCTAAATCCAAAATTTAGTTTAAAATACAATTAAAAAATCATATACTGGCTCATTACTACAATGGTGCAACATTATCCTTGACATCTGCAGAATGCATAATCATTTAAAATAGATGAAGTAACAGGATTTTAGAAAATTAAATCTAATTTGTGAAATTAATTAATTTTTAACAGCATATCTCTATTCAGGTTTCTTAAAAAAATACTTAAATATTTGTAAATTTAATAACAAATATATTTAAGCTATTAGATTCTATCATTGCAATCAATACATTTCAAGTAAACTTGCAAAATTTGTATCACTGCCATAATATAATGTAAATAATATAAAAAATAAACTTACATGTTAATAAAAGTCCAAATATCACAGTATTTCATGTTTTCTGTCAACTGCATTTTCACATAACACACTCAAAAACTATGTAACTCAATTACACTTTTCCTTAAAATAGGAAATTTCTTGATTTACTGATATTTAACTTATTGTCAAATCCTACTTTGTGATGTATCTAAGCAACATAAAAAAACACAAAGCACATGGTAGCAAAAGCACTTGCTTCAAGTTTCTTTCAACTCACTGATCATTCTAAATTATTTGGCATTAACATCAATAAACAAAGTAAAAAAGCAACGAAACATGAAACATTATTTTTGGCTCTCACATAGTAGGCCTATACTTTAATGCTGCTTTAATGAAAAGTTCATGTCCCTTGCTTGTTTTAACACTGTCCCCAGACTAGCTCTATTTTAAACTCTGCTTGCTAAATATAGGAATGAAAATCCAAGTCACTTTACAGAGATTATTCCACTTCAAAGATTGTCATCATTCAATATTCAAATATGTTTTCATTTTATTGAAGGAATATGTTAAAAGAGCATGGTTAAAAAGAATACTAATGTCAAATATAATTCAGTTAATGTTGTGAGACATCTCTTAAAGTTAGCACATGGCAGGCAATTTGCCAAAAGTGTGAGTGGAACTTTGTATCTAGTTTTTATAAGAACTCTTAAAACACTTCAACTCTATACTGTAAAAAAAATACTACTGCATATTTTATAAATGTTCATACTTTTTTAAGAAATAAAATAATTCTATTTAAATGTACAATTTTTAGATATTGATTATAATTATAATTGTCCTGCTTTTTCATTATATTATTTATATTATGTTTTCCAATGCTACCCACTTCTCATTGGCAGATCATGTTATAGAGAGGAGTGTAGAATATGTGTATGTTAAACTGTTCGTATGTAGCGTAAGTGTGATATCTCTATAAACAATTAGATAAATTCTTATTATTAATTTAAGGTTAATAACTTGTAATGAAAAGATATGTATAAACATATAAGTACAGTAAATTCTCAAAGTGCTTGATACTACATGTGTTATTAGCACTTATGGAAGATATCTGCATAAAATTTCAGTATTCATGTACATTATTATTTATTATTATCGAACTATTGGAACCTGACGAGCCTCATGGGCCAGGGGTCAGCATTTCTGACTACAGTTCATGAGACCCCAGGTTCGATACCTGGTTAAACCATGGGAACTTTTCCTTAAAGAGAATTATTCCTGTGGATGCCATGATCTGGAATTTAGTTTAAGGACTCCACTGGTGCTTCATTATCATTTATCATCCATCTTATCGTCGGGATAACGTAACTTCGCCTTCCAGGTACCCCAATCTAAGAAATGGATTACAATTCTGCCAATGCCAGGGGAAAAAGCCAGAAATATCATAAAAGACAACCTGGTGACATTAGAAAAAAAACTATTTGAACCCTAAGATCAAAATAACAAAATAAGTAAAAGGTAAGCTAGAACAATTAATGGTAAAGAGAATTATTTTTAATTAATAGAAAGTTAAAATTTTAATGACTAACCTCGTAATTGTATATTTCTTAAAAACTATAGTTTCGATACACTACACATCATTATCAATTCTTTATACATAGCATATCAAAACTACCATAGTTATGCGTGTATAGGCCACACCCAAGTTTTGCGATAATAAATTAGTGAAAAAACATTTTAATATAATAAATTTGGGAATTTTTAACATTATGAGGTTTTATTGATAAGAATCAAATGAATCATGAATTCTTCTTACCTCATACTTCTATGTTTTTTAAACAAGCACTGCAGTATCAGTGACCATCATCACCATTATCAGCTGTTTTCATGACTGTCAATTTTTTCTTTTGCCGGTAATTATCCAAACTGCCACCTGGTGTTCTTTTGGCAGTTTGGATAATTACCGGCAAAATAAAAAATTGACAGTCGTGAAAACAGCTGACGATGGTCGCCGATACTGTGGTGCTGTGTTTAAAAAACATAGAAGTATGAGGTAAGAAGAATTCACGATTCATTTGATTCTTATGAAAAGATAATTGTCTTATATTTTTGCTAAGAGTCAGTGTAATATACAGAAGTAGGCATATATCACTTTTAAATCTGGCAATGTTGTAAATTCCAAATCTTTTGTTCCCGGCTATGTAACTACATTCAGACTGCAGCTCAGTCATTAACACAGGAGTAAAAAGAGCGGTCAGGTGGTAGGTACGGTATTCATTGTCATCCCTGTTTACTGTGTGTAAATATGGGTTGGTGCAGAGCAAGCTATACCTCCAAATTCAAGCTACAAGTGGTGCATTACGCAGCAGAACACGGAAATAGGACAGCAGGAAGAAAGTTTGATGTGGACGAAAAAAATGTGCAATGGTGGATCCAACAAAACACGAACTTGAAAACACATCACAACATCGACAATCTTTCCGCAGAAAGAAAGCAAAATATCCACAGTTAGAAAGAGTTCTCCTGGATTACGTACGAAAAAGAAGGGCAGGCAGATTTTCTGTATCCGTCAAAATGATACAGTTCAAAGGCCTCAAGATAGCCAAGAATACAGAAATCTCATGTAATGAATTTAAGGAAAGTTACAGCTGGGCAAGGCGATTTATGACACGTCATGACCTTGTAATTTGGTGGTGTTCATCAATAGTACAGAAACTTCCCAATATGTACCAGGAGAAACTGCTCGCATTCCAAAAACATGTCCTCAACTTAAGGAAAACACATGATTATGGCTTAGGAGCAATAGGGAATGCTGATGAGACGCCTGTTTTCTTC
Source organism: Diploptera punctata (assembly GCA_030220185.1). NCBI lineage: Eukaryota > Metazoa > Arthropoda > Insecta > Blattodea > Blaberidae > Diploptera > Diploptera punctata. The sequence goes on along the minus strand of JASPKZ010008379.1, from coordinate 2,674,103 downwards.
AACATGCCAGGAGACACAACTGTGCATAAGGCTAACAAAACAACTATGCAAGTGTGAATGACAGGAGCAGAAAAGCTACGGTGTACCGTAATGCTTGGAATCACTGCTGATGGACGAAAACTTCCACCCTTTTGTTATTTTTAAAAGAAAGACCTTGCCAAAAGAAAAACTGTCTCCAGGAATTTTGGTAAGGGTGCAAGAGAAAGGGTGGATGACTGAAGAACTGTACATGGATTGGTTGAAGTCAGTGTGGTTTCGGTGCACTCTTACGTTGGCGATCCATGTTGATAATAGACAGTTTCTGAGGTCATTTAATGGAAAGTGTAAAAAAACAAAATGAAATGTGAAAAGTGTGACATGGTTGTGATAACTGGAGGAATGACTGGCATGTTACAACCACTTGACGTTTCAATTAACTGCCCCTTTAAAACGCATTTGCAACATTTCTACCGTGAATGAAGATGCATATTCCAAGGAAATGACGTCGAGCGGACAATTGAAGAAACCTTTCCTCACTCAAATCTGTGAACGGATTGTCACAGCATGGGACTTAATACCACAAGACATGGTCACCAAGAGTTTTAAAGTGACATCTACTTCGAATGCCTTGGAGGGGACAAAAGATGACGCATTGTGGACTACCTCATCAGGCAGTGAGGACTCTAGCAGATGTGATGATGAAAGTGACATGGATGTATCAAGTGACAACACACATATTGGAGTATTTGTAAGGTATGTGGGCCTTGTAATTAATTAGATAAAATTGTTCTAAAATGAAGCACATTTTCTAGTCATTTCATGTATAAGCCACATCCTAATTTTGAAGCTTATATTTTAGGTAAAAAAGTGCGGCCTATACATGCGTAAATACAATATAGTCTTCAAGAAATTTATAATTATGAGTTGAGTCATTAAAGATATAACTTTCTATTAATTAAAATAAACCTCATAATGTCACTCACTTCCTATTAACATTACGAAAAAATTTTGCCTGAACTGGAAATTTAATCCCGACCTTCAGCTGTATGTACTCCAGACATTTCTCAGCTCAAGTGGTAAGAGCATTAGCACAAAGAGCTGAAGATCCTGAGTTTGATTCCCAGTTCAAGCAAATTAGCATTAATTGAATCAGTCATTTCAAAAAGGGATCATCTACGATTTTTTCTGAAATTCACTTTTTTCATTATTCCATGTTTACATATGTCCTTACATCGATGCCGCGTGAGAATAGATAAAATATTTTACCACTTTCTGACTTTACCTTTCAGGTAGTCATTTCGAAAAAGGATCAATTTGCCGAGTTGTTTCCTTTTCAAACGGACTGACGCACGAATGTGATCATGACTTCAGCTGCATATCTATCCTCTTGCACTCTTTCTGTGTTATTCAAAGTAAACAACATTAAAATCATGCTACAATTGTTATTTATTTAATGCAGGGCACTTGAAATACAGATCATTTACCCAAATGACAGACCTTATGAACATATTTGTAATAACTATAAATAACATAAACACTATAACAATATAAGCAAAATAATATTATGTAGATTACAATCGTATCAGTTGAGATCTGAACGTTACATAGTAAAGTTGTTTATTGAAATTACGCTATTGTGAGGCTGTCAGCAATTTAGTAATGATGATAATATTAATGAATCTGTTTCGGAATCGTCGGAATCTGATGAAAGCAGTCGTTCGACTGAGAGAAAGAAAGGGATCAGACAACCAGAAAAAAATTTGCACAACATACTCAAGGACAGAGACATGTCAACCACGCCAAAACCGAAATTCCGGATCGAAAAACAGGTGAGGATTGTGGGTAAGCAATATTAAGTCAGTTTGAACCTAACATTGAAAACCTGCACAATTTTATTTCATTATTAAGTTTAAATTCAAATTTTAATTCAATTTTAGATGTCCACGCCGTTGCTTTCAGTCATTCTCGCCCTTACGATGACAGGAAAATTCACTAAGTTAAAATATACTTTCTCCAAAGAGGTAATTCCTTCAATGACTGTAATACAAATTTTGCGGTAGTGAAATGCAAAATCCGCCGTCACGACTGCGTTTATACTCCAGAGGAATATGAGGGTTTCATAAGTAGTTGTTCTCAAACCAACAAGTTTTCTTTGAAGAAAATTCATCATACGGACATTATAAATTTTCAACACTGGTGACCAACAGTTTTCATAAAGAAAGTGTTGTCCATACAGAGTATGGGTAAAGGTGTTCCAAAGGAACAAAAACATTATTTTACAATAAATAAATTTTACGAATTTGAGTGTAATAGTGACAAGCCTGGAATCGTAATCGGCCAGAAATTCATTGACGCCATTTTCAGGGAACAAGAGTTCAACTTGCTCAAACCAAAGCCCCCAGAAATACTGCAAATACCAGATGTGAAAACACACCCTGCCTACACCAGCAAAGTACCAATCAATCACAAAAAAAATGGATGATGTAAATAAACTTTATCATTACATTTCTGATATCCATCAACATTTTTATTATGATTTATTCAAATGGCCTACAACTACAGCTGAAGTAGTACAGAACGCCGAAGATATTCAATGACGAAATTTTTCGGGTGTACTTTTTTTATAGTCCCTTCCAAGTAATAAAATGCATACAATATTATTCCATGTATGTAGTTATTCCGCAATAATAAACTTTTTCAACGTAATGTGTTAAATTTAATAAACGTTTCTTCGTTCATTTCAAAAAGGGATCATCTCCGGAAAATAGTAATTAGTTTTCCGGAAAAACCAACAACAAGAAAGTCTTGTAAATCGGTTAGTAAAAGTGAATGGGCATGAAAATTATTCAGTATAAATTTCAGATTCATAGCTTTATCCTAGAGAAATTGAATCAGTTTTTTGCATCTCCTGTAAAATTTGATCAGCTGTAGATGATCCCTTTTCGAAATGACTGATTCAATTGTATTAGCTTAGCTGTATACAATAATTTACTTATTTAGATCATAGTAGTATCTTTTAGCTGTATCAAATCCCATCATAATGTCTTCCTGATGTAGAAGCAATCCAAATGCTTGTAAATAATAGTTCACTGTTCTGGTAAAAGAAGGGATCAATAGAGGGGTTAAAGAGATGAATTTCTGCTTGAATGAAAAGGAACGTCTGGATAACTCATATGATAAGAGCATCAGCATGTATAGATGAAGGCCTGGGTTTAATTCTTGGTTCAGACAACAAATTTTTCTCTTTACTATTACTGCAACCCTAGTTTACCTATGGTATATTAATATTAAATAATTAATTGGCCTAGAAAGCCAAAGGTCCTGGGTTCAAGCCCCAGTCTGAGTGTATAATTTTTCTCTTCAAATATACATTTTATAGCTTTAAAAATGCTTTGTTTATGTAATGTTTATGAAAAATACTTTGTTTATTAATCAGTTTCATTGTCTTGTTAGTGTATGTATGAGTGACTAAAAATAATATTTTAAAGAATTAAAATTTAACATCCAAAACCAATTGGATTACCCAATATGAAAAGATTCCATATTTTTCCATTTTTGTTTTATTCCTTTGAATTATGGTTGAGATGGTCACACATCTACTGCTTGTTGGAAATAGCACAATAATAATTGCAACTTTGTTAAATTGTACATAGAAAACGGATCCGATTCAATTAGTAGGAGAAGAGAAAAACATAAAAAACCTCATTTAAGTAAAATTTCATCCACCTCACCTCATATTCTTCTTCTTAGACCAGTTTCAGGATCTATTTTCAGTTCCATCCTCAATAATTTCACAACCGTTATGTAGGTTTTCAGTTCCATTGTCAGTATTTTCATGACCAATGTTATGTCATCTTGAAAAACTGGCTCTTCAAGACGACATAACAACGGTTGTGAAAATATTGAGCATGGAATCAAAAAAGGTCCCAAAACTGGTCTAAGAAAAAGAAGAATATGAGGTGAGGTGATAAAATTTTACTTAAATAAATAATACCTCATAGTGTTAATTCCTAAAAAGTAAAAAAAAAAAATCTCTTGTAAAATTTAATTTCTGGATATTTAGTTTTGGGAAGTGATATTCTGAGGTTATTTTAATTACATATTTATTTTTTTTGATCAGACTAAAAAAATAATATAATTAATTTCTGGAGTTATGGCAATTCAATTTAAAGTTGAATCAGAAAATAAATCTCATCTCATAAGACAGATTTTCTTGGATATATATTAGAGTCCATCATTCTCAACTAGGCCTAGATTTTAACTAAGTTGTATATTTCCAATTTAACTTTAAACAGTTTTACCTCAAAGTGATATATGAATAATCCAAAACAATATGGTTAACATAACAAGTCCCCCATATTCTTTTACAGAAGTCAGAATAAGCCTATATTTTTTTATACAATAGGAAGTAACTTTATTTAATAATTAAGATATTTGAGACAGAAAATCTAGAATTAAACAGAAATAATGAATGGTTTAATCACAATCTTAAAAAAATAGTGGAAGAAAAAAATAAAGCACGGATGAAATGGTTATCAGATCACTCGACAATATCTCGAAATGAATATATCACCTTAAAATATAAAACAAAGGTGAAAGTGAGAAGAGCAAAAGATGAATACTGGAATGATATATGCACAAATATAGATCATTCAATTGGATATGCTAGATCCAAAGAAGCTTAGAAAACATTACAAAATGTCAGGAAATCAGAAAGAAAGAAAGAAGATTAATATTCAGTTAATAAGACCATCAGAATGGATGCAACATTATAAAAGTTTACTTCAAGAAAATAGAAATGAGTTTCAACTTCAAGATACGGATGTAGAATATAAATTTGACACTCCATAGATAACAGAAGATGAAGTAAAAAGAGCTTTGAAAGAGGCAAAAAATGGGAGAGTACCAGGACCAGGAAATATTCAGACTGAACTCCTAAAACATGGAGGAGATATTTTAGTAATCTTTCTAACAATACTTTTTAATAAAATTGAAATTGGAGAAGATATCCCAGAAGACTGGAATTTATTGTATATTACTCCTATTTCTAAAAATGGTGATAAAAACCTGTGTTCCAATTATAGAGGTATAAGTGTTTTACCTTCAACACCTAGGATTTTTAGTAAAATTATAAATTTTAAACTCAAGAAGATAAAAGATAACTTAAGAGAAGAACAATGTGGATTCCGGAGTAGAAGATCATGTACTGACAATATTTTCTGTATTAGACAATTACAAGAGAAAATCCTAGCAAGAAATAAAGAACTACATATAACCTTTATTGATTTAGAGATGGCATATGATAATGGACCTCGACAATTGTTATGGACGGCAATGAGAAATATGAATATCTGTGATAAATGGATTAATATTTTTAGGAGGATCTATAGTAATACAAAAGCTAAAGTAAAAATATAGAATAAATAGCTGTGGAATTCACAGTGAATACAGGCCTTAAGCAGAGATGCAGTTTATCACCAATTCTTTTTAACGTGTATTTAGACCAGGCTCTTAATTTATGGTATAAAAAATGTTCTGAAATGGGTATTCCTATAGGAGGGAAAATACTACATTCATTATTGTCTGCAGATGATCAAATAATTTTTGCAGGAGATGAAGATGATATGAAATATATGATAAATAAACTAATGGAAGAATATAAAAAATGGGGACCAAATATAAATTTACAAAAAGTAGATATATGTGTTTGGGAAAGAATGTGGATGACCTCATACTCGAAACAGAGAAAATATAAAAAATGTGAAATTTTAAAAATATCTTGGATCAATAATTACAAGTTTAGGTACATGTGAAAGTGAAGTACAAGCTAAAATTGCAATGGCAAAAAATGCAACTAAGACATTACATGGAATAATTTGGACAAAAATATTATAAAAAGTGTAAAGTGATCCCGCAACATAAAGGAAAATAAAATGAAAATTTATAAGAGCATAATACAGAATATTTTGTGCAACTTGGTCTTTGGCGGAATTACAAAAGAATAAAATTAGAACAGTTGAATTTGATTATCTTAGAAAAAGCCTTCAAAAAAAAAAAAACAAGATAGGATAGAATAAGAAATGTATTTGATGTTTTTATTATTAATTTAACACTTCTCACTGAAGGATAAAGAACCAGATTTATCCTTCAGTGAGAAGTGTTAAATTAATAATAAAAACATCAATAGTTATCCTTCAGTGAGAAGTGTTAAATTAATAATAAAAACATCAATAGAAGCCCTACTGGCTTTATAAAGTAGTGTTAAATTCCCAATTAATGTTTTCTTAAGTAAGAGACCGCCATATGCAAAGATAGAAGCAACGGTTTCAAAGCATTTGACGCTAGGGAATTACAACATGTAAAGAGAAAAATTTGCATCTACATCACAACTCGCCTCGGTAGCTAAGTTGGTAGAGCATTTGGCCTGGAAGCCAAAGCTCCCAGGTTCGAGTCTCAGTCTAGGCGAAAATTTTTCTCTTCAAATATAAGAAATGAATTCCTTTGGAGAGAAATGAATGTCACCACATCTATTGTTAAGAGGAATGAAAATCAAACGCTTAAATGGTATGGCCATGTACAAAGAATGGAAGATGAAAGATGGTCAAAAATATGTATACCAATGGTCACCCCCTAGAAGAAATAAACGTGGCAGACCAAGATGGAAATGGAAAACCTATGTCAGAACTATAATGGATGATAGGAATTTGGAAGAAGGAGATTGGAATGATAGAAATAAATAGAAACTGAAGACGGCAAACCTATAAGTGGGGGAAAACCAAAGAAGAATAACATATATTTGAAGAGAAAATTTTTTGCCTAGACAGAGACTCAAACCCGGGACCCTTGGCTTTCTGGGCCAAGTGCTCTACCAACTGAGCTACTGAGGCGAGTCACGATCTAGACGCAAATTTTTCTCTTATATACATTGTAATTCCCTCGTGCCAAATGCTGTTGGTAGAGCACTTGGCCCGGAAAGCCAAGGGTCCCGGGTTCGAGTCTCGGTCTAAGCGAAAATTTTTCTCTTCAAATATAATTTATCCTTCAGTGAGAAGTGTTAAAGAAAACCCGTCTAGGCGTATATTTTTCTTTTCAAATATAATTTGTCCATCATTACGATGTTTAAAAACAAATAATATTAACATTGAAAGAAGCACTACTGGCTTTATAAGTAATGTTTAAATTCCCAACAAAAAGTCTTCTTAATAAAGTAGCCGCCATTTGCGAAAATCATAGCAACGGCTCGTAGCATTTGGGGTTAGGGAATTAACTATGTATAAGAGAAAAATACGCATTTAGATTGGAGGCCTAGGTAGATCAGATGGAAGAGCATTGACATAGAGGTCCTGGGTTCAAATCCCAGTCTAGGTGTATATTTTTCTTTTCAAATATAATTTGTCCATCATTACAATGTTTAAAAACGAATAATATTAACATTGAAAGAAGCACTACTGGCTTTATAAGTAATGTTTAAATTCCCAATAAAAAGTCTTCTTAATAAAGAAGCCGCCATTTGCGAAAATCATAGCAACAGCTCGTAGCATTTGGGGTTAGGGAATTAACTATGTATAAGAGAAAAATACGCGTTTAGATTGGAGGCCTAGGTAGATCAGATGGAAGAGCATTGACATAGAGAGTCAAAGGTCCTGGGTTCAAACCCCAGTCTAGGCGTATATTTTTCTTTTCAAATATAATTTGTCCATCATTACGATGTTTAAAAACAAATAATATTAAGTATAACTGTAGGCTTTCACGGCCGGCGTCTTGATCCCTATTAGGTTCGTCTTCCGGGCATATAGGCCGTGGTCCAGTCCGTGGATGAACAACCAAGAACATATAATAAGATTCGAAGAAACACAGGTATTGTCCCAAACATCACATTATTACACCAGACTGTACAGAGAAGCCATTGAAATATATAAACACAAAAATTCCTTTAACAAAAAAGAAGAAACCATGAAGATAAACAAAATCTGGATCCCGGCACTGCACAATACGACAACGAAGCCTATGACTTCTGCTAGCGACAGCCTGGACAAAACAGCACGCAACACGGACCGCACAGAAAACCGCCTCTCCACCAGGGGTGTGCCTATAAATAGGGAGGGAGTTTCCAACGACCAGCCAGTCTGCAGCCGACTGTTGAGGAGTTCACAGAGAGCACGCAGTATCTCCTGAAGATGTCTACCGCAACAGTAGACGAAACGTCGAGTAGAAGAACGACTGGACCACGGCCTATATGCCCGGAAGACGAACCTAATAGGAAATAATATTAACATTGAAAGAAGCACTACTGGCTTATAAGTAGAGCGAGGATTTATATGAAGAAAATTTTACCTAAATATGAAATCAAAATAAGAAAATATGAAAAATATGAAAATTGTAACAAGAAAATATTATGAAGCTATTATTTATTAACGTTATTACATATATTTTCATATACATACACTCGGTGTAATATATAGGATGTAAATGAGACAAGTAGACCTTATTTGTGGTTCAAAAAATTCAAGATATTCACTATATTTCTTATTTTAATTAGCTTTTCATTAATTCCATGCCCGTAGAAAGATCATGCTTACGATTTGAAACATTGTTAAAAAATAGATCATGTCTACTGGAGTATATATATAACTTATATATATATATATATATATATATATATATATATATATATATAAAACAAATCCAACAATCCATTAATTTATTCATTGATATTTAATTATGAATTTCAAAATCCAAGGAACAAAACATAGCAACCAAAACAAACAGACTTGCATGAAATATAGCACTAAAAATTTAGATTAGGTACAATTTGGCATGATTACTATTCTCATTGCATAAAGATATCAAACTCCAGTAATTGTTTTTATTATTAATTTAACATTTCAAATATAATTTATCTTCCAGTAATTGTATATGTAGCAATTACCTTAAATTAGTTGTTGGTATTGATATACATATGTAAAAAAAGAATTAATTATTTATTCAATTATATTTAATTATGAAATCCAAGAAACAATACATAACCAAAAACAGAAAGCTTTCCATGAAATATAGGACTGGACAAAATTGAGACTATGTACAGTTTGTTATGGTAGCTATTTACATTGCATAAATATACTGAGCTTCAATATATGTACATGTAACAATAACATTAAATTTAATTATAATTGAGTTGTGGTTTTTTATTTTTGGTATTTGCTGATACCTATAAAAATCGAGTTATAGGAACAATTTAATTTTGACACAAGAGATTGCAATTTATAAAATGTAGGCTAAGAAAGAATATTATTTAGTTATTTTAAATATATTTAAAATATAAAATGAACATACCTCTTTACTACAGTAAGTGCAAAACACTATTTTACCATCCGCGGTGTAGCATTTAAAAGCTGAAATCCAATCGCGAACTCCAGTTTTTGGCATCTTGTTTTTCACTAGTAGCAACAAGAAGTATGTCTGTACACAAAGCAAAGTGAAGAAATTGCCTAGGTAAGAGTGGGTGGTCACTAATCTACTATTGTCCTTAAACTTATCAATCTGTCATCAGTTCATCATGTTCTCGTTCCAGCGGGCCAAGTTACGGATAAACCCCATCCATCTCTTGACTCATCTTGTTGTTATTGCCGGTTAACGGCATTTGTTTTGTCCAGAAAGGAATTCTGGAGAATTTCCACTTGTCTACGATTTACAATGTCAAAAACTTACAGAGGTACAGTCACTTCAAAAAATATTTTTAACAAATTCCTAGAAGTGTTATTGGAAAAAAATATATTTTTTTTTTAATGTTGAAAATATGAAGCAATATGAAATATTTGCTAAAATATGAACTTTTTGTCAAAATATTATGAAATATGAAATTTTTTTTGATCCCATTCAATTCTACACTTCATAAAACGTGAAGATACTTTGTCGCAATGCTCTCCGACTTATAGTTTAAAACATGAAATTTCATAAAATTCCGCGCTCTACTTATAAGTAATGTTTAAATTCCCAATAAAAAGTCTTCTTAATAAAGAAGCAGCCATTTGCAAAAATCGTAGCAACAGCTCGTAGCATTTGGGGTTAGGGAATTAACTATGTATAAGAGAAAAATACGCGTTTAGATTGGAGGCCTAGGTAGCTCAGATGGAAGAGCATTGACACAGAGAGTCAAAGGTCCTGGGTTCAAACCCCAGTCTAGGCGTATATTTTTCTTTTCAAATATAATTTGTCCATCATTACGATGTTTAAAAACGAATAATATTAACATAGATAATTAACTCTAAAAAAATTATAAAAAAAACTTACCTTGGCTTGGGACCAAAAGTAGATTTTGAATACTTTCTCCAACAACTTCCAAATGGGGATCTGCAGAATTATTCAACTTTACTGACTTTCCATTGGGTCCCAACCCTGTTTTTGTTTTTCTGTCCTCTTTAATCCTGCTTTTAAGTTGATTTCCACTGACAGATGGCCACAAATCACTATAAATGTCATCAGGACTGTGATGTGATTGTAAATCCTGTGAATAGGAATGCCTTATTTTGCCTTCTGAACTTTTAACTGTCTTGGGTACAAGATCTTCTCTTCTAGTTCCAGGAATGTTTTCAGTGGAGAAATAATCTCTCGGATTTGCTTCACCTATTGGATAACTACTGAGATTGAAACCAGTTTTTTTCCCAATATTGTTATTCTTGGAATCTTTATTACTACGCTTATTAACTGTTTCTACCTTTGAATTCACTGGACTATGATCGTGGTTTGATTCTGAGAATACATATTCTGACCTACAAATATTTTCATCTGAAAGTTTAAGAGTCAAATTCTCTTTAGATTGTGAATTGTTCACAGCACTATTTGACAGTTCTACTAAATGATTGCTCCACATGTAAGATTCAGAACGCTGTGTTTTTTGAAGTCCTTCTGATTTTCGTGAACTTACAGATGGCTGCCTCATTACATTATTTTGCTGATTGGGTTTAGAATTAGTGCAGTTCTCAATCAACTTCAGACTTTTAATCTTTCTTTTACATTCTAAAAGAAAAAACAAAAATTAATAACAAAGATATTAAAGGAGTATGGTCAAAAAACTTGACAACCTACATATTTGTCAAAAATTATTTTTCTGTATATCGACAGCTTCTTTAAGTTTTGACACACGTTATTGTTTGTATAATCCCAAAGCTGTTTATAATTATATACCAAGAGGACGAAGATCACTGGGCCGTCCTATGAAACGCTGGAGGGAAAATTTTCTATAGGATCATAACAGGCCTTGGCCTAATACTTGGAAGGAAGAAGAAGAAGAAGATAAAATAAAGAAATTCTTTTCTGAATAGTTGTGAAAAAATCAGAACAGATTTATGGCATACATCAGATTTTATTCTCAATTACCACAGTAAAAATTTTGTGATTTGTCAAGTTTTTCATCCATACCCTATCAATTAAACATTGAATTATCTAAGATAAATTAAAATGTTTCATACCTCTTCTCATAACATCAAGTAGTTCTTCCAATCGACATAACATCAGTCGTCAAGATAGTACTGAAGATGAAGTTGCCAAGGTATGAAACATTTTAATTTATCTTAAATTAAACTTCATAGTGATTTATTCCTATAAAAGTTCAATTGAATTATCTAATTAATATTTTTAGGAAGTAACACTATGAGGTTTCTTTAATAATTGGAAAATTAACACCTCATTTCCTAATTTGTAAATTCTTGAGAACATGTTTCAGAATGCTTGCATTCTATCATCATTGAGTTGGAATGAGCTGACAATAGAATGCAAGTAATCTGAAACATGTTCTCAAGAATTCTACAAATTATGAGATATGTAAATTTCTGATTCTTAAGATTATTGAATTATTATGTAATTGAATTGAACATTTTTACTTCAGAAATGTCCTAATCAATTATATAATGCTGATAATTTCCCTCATAGTTGTTACTTCCCATTAGAATGTTTATTAAAACTGAATTATCTACTGGAAAGTTATAATAAAATCAAATTTGATTAGTTTAAAATGTCAATACTCTTTTCAACTAAAGAAAAGAGTAGATATAAATAAAACCTATGTAACCTCAGAGCTTTTAATTGGTTCTCAAACTCATTACAACTATTTACTCTTCTGTGTAGCGTTTTATCCTCACTGAAATATTTTCTTGCTAATCATTAAAATATGCACAGAATAATGTGAATTATAATGAGAATATTAAATTGCAATAATCTTTGTGTGTGAACTCTCTGTTAACTATGGAAGTATCATATGTTCCTAAATGTAATTACAAGGAAACAAAAATCGTGACTGCTAGGGCAATTTTCAAATTATGGGCTCCAGATATACTTCCACTCCTAATGGTCAAATTTTGCTGGATTACAGAATGTTTTTGTTTTGTTAGTAAAATTGTATGTACCAAATTTTATCATGAGAAATAAAAAATTGCACCTTTCCAAATCTTTGAAAATCTTCTCACTAAAATTTCAGCTTTCAGATTAATCCCCACTCCTAATGGTTTGACTTTTCTGATTAATGAACTTGATCTTAATTTTAATGTTAAAATTTTATAAGTCAAATTTATTGCAAATAAAAAGTATTGGCCACTACACTAATTTTAATTAGCTTATATCCAATTTCAACTCAGCACTTGTGGCATGCATCACCAGGAGTTGCCACACCAGACACATATAGCTGTGGATAACTAATGCCCTGTCATGTTCACTCGGTCACACTGTAGTATTATATAGAGTATTTCAAAAGTGAAGATCCAAAATGTAGCAATGAGAAGTAAAAATGAAGAGAAGCAAAAAAAAAAGTTATAGTAAAAAATGAGTCGAGAAATTAATCAATTATTTTTTCTGGATGGGGTTCACTAAATATTAATTTACTAATTCCAATAAAAGCAATGACAATTTTATCTAATTTATCAATTACAAAACAAACATGAACAACCAAAAAACTAAATTAACTGTTCATGGAAAACACCACTTCACAAGCGCTGCTAATTAGGTTGGTATCTCAATTCTAAAGTTTTGAGATTGACTCTGCGGTTTGATTATATATATCCAGTTAACTCCTCTTCCTCATCTTGCAGTGCTTTGTACCACACAGTACAAGGTCAAAATTGCCAACAGAAGTTCAACATAAAAAGACGTTACATTATCTCATAACTGGTTAATTTCTGGATCCATGTTTACTAGAACATTTTTACTTCTCATCCCTACATTTTGGATCATCATTCACCTTGTAATAAAAAAAACTCTCATAACCCTTTCACAAAATAAGACAAAAATTTTATTTTATAAAGAAAAATTAACCTTCAAACCCTGGATCTCTGGCTATACACACCAGCATATATAATGATTACGTTACACCATTTGAGCTCCAATATGAACATCAATTATTTCTTCTTACACAATTCTCTATCGTCTGAAGGTGCTATCAACAATGGCTTCTGACAACTACCATTCAGAAGTATTTCTATCGAACATTTATATTAATTTTATGCGGTAAAGCTTAATATTTTAATGTTATACTTAAAAGTGATATAAAAATTCTCAATAAAAATACTTGAGCTTTACCGCTTAAAAGTAATATATAAATTCTCAATAAAAATACTTCTGAATGGAAGTCATCAGAGGTAATGTTGGCAAGCACTGGTTATTGGCCTTCGGACGATAGAGAATGGTATAAGAGGAAAGAATTGTTAATGTTTGTATGGAAATGGTGTAACAGTTATCATAATGATGCATATAGTCAGAAATCCAGGGTTCGAGTCCCAGTTCAAGTGTTAATTTTTCTTTCTGAAATAAAATTCTGTCCAGGACTAGAAAATGTTAAATTAAATACAACATTAAAAAAAGAAAAGCAAATTTTCTTTACCTGTAGGCACTCCAAAGAAATCTTCAGCTTTCACAAGACTCATGAGAGGTATAAACTGACCATGGTTTTTCTTAGTCTGAAATAACTGAGTTTTCTTATAAGATCCTGAACACTCACCAATGGGCTTGTCCTGTGTAAAAAAATAGTCCTATTATTTTAAAATTAATGTTTGATTACGTAAGCATATATCAAACCCAGTATTCACAAAAAAAATAATTTTATCAGAGTACAAGATGCATTTATTTGTTTTCAAAATTGACCTTATACAACAAGAGTAGGCTATACACCTAGATAATTATTGTTATTTTAAAAGCTACAAGAATCAAGATTTTCTCTTCCAAGATATTAGAAAGCATTGATATTGAGTGGAGAACATATGTTTAATAACTCACCTCATACAATTTCAAATTTCTTTGAGACCATTGGTTTCAAACGAATTTTCATTCATCTTCAGTCATGAAGAAATATTAAAAATTGTGAAATTGAAAAATTAGCAATTGCTGCACATAGTTTGTTAGAACATCATAAAATTAATAGAAATGCAAAACTTTTGAAACAATTGGATAAACCGTTAGAATTAACAGTTTGGGAGAAGATATTAATTCAAAAGAATAAATATTGATTGATGAACTTCGATATTCCTGTAGAAAAAAATTAATCCAAGGTACATAAAAAGACATATACAGTACTCTATAATTTAAGATTATTAATAAGTTTTAGTTATTTTTTATAATGCAGAATTTTGTCCAATGTGGAAAAAAAAAATGGTCTAATGCGATTCTGCTTTGAGCAAGTTTTACAGTATGTTGTTTCTTTAAAATGTCTAGTTTTTTTCAGAAAATTTCCTTCGTTATAATCATTTTTGGAGGGTCATCTTATACAACAATATATGCAGTCAGAATTTTCTCTATAGACTTAAATATTATTGTTATATCAACTACTGATTATCATCCTTTACTGCTAAGTATCTCTATCTATCTTCGGGTTTTTACACCTGCTGCCATCTTCCCATGCCAAACCTCCAAAGCGTAAGTCTTGGGCATCTTCGATGCTTAGCCCTCTAGCTTGCATTACTGTCTTCATGTTTTCCTTCCATGTTAACTTTGGTCTCCCTCTTTTCTTCTTTCTGTTCGGATGCCATTCATATAGTTGCTTCGGCCATCGCTCATCTTCCATTCTTAAAACATGTCCTAAACCACTTTAATTCCTTATCCTCAATTCTTTCAATTATGCTTTCTTCTGCTTCCATTATGTTTCTAATTTCCTTATTTGTGACATGTTCTAATTTTGACTTTCTGGCACTTCTGCGTAAATAATCCATTTCTAGAGCTATTAGTCTATTCTTGTAGTACTTATTGATTGTCCATACCTCACTTCCATACATTGCAACAGATTCCACCAATGTTTTACAAATATATTTTTTTGTGTCTTTCCACATATGCTTATCCCAACCATATGGAATTTAACGATGATATTATTTTGCTACTCAATTCAGTTCTATGTTTTATGTTCTGTTTGCCTATACCTTCAATATTATCCATAATCATTCCCAAATATTTAGTTTGTTTCACTTGCTTTATTTGGATTCCTTCTTCCAACATTAAATTTTCTCTTTCATTGCTATTTATTGCCAGATATTCTGTTTTTTATAAATTTACTGTGAGACCCCATGATTCATATGTGTTTTTCAACCTTTTTATCATGAATTCCATATAAAATTTGTCTTGTGCTAAAACCAGTTGATCATCGGCAAATTGTAATGTCAGCAAAAATCTGTTGCCTATTGGGATCCCCATACCTTTGCAGCTTTGTTTCCATTTCATTAATATAAATTCTACATAAATATTAATAAAATTGGTGATAGACTGCACCCTTGTTTCAATCCCTTTGTGGTTTTTATAGGATTAGACATTATATTTCCAATTTTAACATAAGCGGAGACATTTTTATAGATTTGTTTAATAATTACTATTAGGTTTCTATCAATATTGTATTTGTCCAATACTTCCCATAATTTGTTCCTCGGAATTGAGTCATAAGCTTTCCCTAAATCTATCATTGTCAAATGGGTTTCTTCGGCAACTGCAGTCCGTTTTTCAATTAACTGTTATATTGCAAATATAATGTCAACACATGACCTTCCTGGTCTGAATCCATTTTGATCTTCTCCTAATTTGTCTTTAATATCTTTTTGTAACTTTGTTTTTAATAACTTCATAAATATTCTATATAATGTGTTATTTATACTTAGTCCTCTGTAGTTTTTTGCATCTCTCCTATCACCCTTCTTGTATATTGGTACAATGTAGCTTATTTTCCATTAGGAATCTTCTGTTTTGCAATGCACTTATTAAACAAGTCCCTCAGTCTACCTATTAAATTTTTTTGGGCCATATTTAATTAACTCATTGGTTATGTTTCCCGGCCCTGGTGCCTTTTTATTCTTTAGGGTTTGTATAATATGGATAAATGTTTTATAAGGGAGATGGCCTGAAATCATATACAATAGATATATACCATGATAATAAAAAGTGTCAAAAGAAAAGGAAAATATTGTAGTAATTTAATACATGATGTTTTCAATGGGATGGTTCTCAGAAACTTCTTCATCTTAAAAAACAATGGTAATTGAATAGTAAACCCTTTACTGCTGCTTGGCATAATGCCAGGTCAAGAGATGAGATGAGGCTCATATTATTGAAGGTATGTGATGTATATGGATGAAGGTTGACCAGCTCTGTTGCATCATTACAGGGGCAAATTAAATGAGATGGATGACATTAAGTATGGAGAAGTGCTGGAATGAAGTTTTTAGCAGGGGAAAACAGGAGACATCCCAAGAAAGAATTGTCCTGGGTCTGATTCATCCACCATAAACCTCATATGGAGTGATAAAGAAGCAAATTCAGGATCCGGAAGTGGAAGGCGAGTGACTAAGCATTTGTGCAATGAACTGCCTGTAAGTGAGTAGATGAGATTAAAAGGTAATCATTTCAATAAACCTACATTTCTGGGAGGAAAAAAATATTTCTTATAAAATATTTATTATAAAATCTAATATTATTATCCATTTAAGGAGTAAGCATAGTTGTTGACGGAGGGCACTGCAGTCGTGTTTATGCAGGAATAGAACACATGACACTGCTATCTATGAAGTGCACGGGGAATGGGACACGGGACGCTGACAGTGCAGGTCTAGTAGAAAGTTTGTTAGCGGTGCACATTGTAATATGTAAATTATCTCTCTGCCTTGTGAATGAATCACTTTTCTTGGAGACTTTTAGGCGTCTCCATACTTACACAATACAAATGTAGGTCTATAATACAAATTGTTGTATCGACATGAAATCACTGTTCAAGAGCAAATTATGTCGTTACAAGTGCTATTAAAAGGCAACTGTGATTCTTTGCCCACTGTACACTGCCTTACATGACGTCATGTGTAACAACAAACAGAGCTTTGCGATGTGTCTGCGTGCAGAGACATTTTGAATGACTAATAGCTATTTTTAATATTACAGTGACTAATTAATAATCTCAATGATGTACTAAATAATGGAATCAGAACTTCTAGTTTTAAAGCTAGCTTAGTTTAGAGAATTATAAGATAAAGAGGGAAATTTAATTAAACATATTGTTAATCCTAGGGAACTGACACTTTGGGAAAAAGTGTTTATTAGAAAAAACAAAATAATATGAATTTTGACATCCAATGTGAAAAAATTACCTTAGTTATCATTCATTAAACCAACTTCAGAGAGAGTTAAATGCATCATGCCTCAGAATTCGCAAGACTAGTTGGGGATAACTAAAAAATTGGAGAAAGGTCTCCAAAAATATGCTCTAAGGTAAATAACTTCAAAGTGGAGTTTTGGTGTAGGTCCAAGTAATGTATTTTAACACTCAATTTCAAACAGAAAATTTAACAACAGCATTTTGGGTAATTTAAAGCAGCAGCCTTAAACAAATGTTACAATGATTAAAAACACTTTTTTTTTGCAGTTGACAAGTTGTTAATTCTAGAGTGCATCCATTCTGTTTCACAGAAATATTAGTATTAGTCAAACTGTTATAACCTGCACAGATTTTTATGCAAGTGAAAGAACATTAGTCATTTTAAACACTAAATTCTTCATTCATGTAATACAAGAAATCATCATCATCATCCTCTTATTGTGTCCTCCTTTCGGAAGGTCGATTCTAAATCAACTATCTCTATCTTCCCATGCTTTGCTTCTTCTTAGTTCTTCCTAGTCGTATCCTCTCTCATGTAGACTTTTTTTCACTTGGTTAATCCATCTTTCTTGTGGTCTACCTCGTGGTCGTTTTCCTTGTATCTTGAGATGTAACAGTCTTTGTGGTAGTCTTTCCTTTTCCATTTTTTTAAATGACCAAACCATTTTAGTCTACATTTTTCTATGTCCGTTTTTAATTTTTCTACACTTAATGTGTAATACAAGAAATAATTGATTAAAATATGTTGTGGAAGTGATGTTGATAATGGTTATAAATTTTCATTTTGATTCACTATTTGAATATAATGAATGTTTTAAGATAAGATTTATATTAGTGCCATCTCTTGTTAAATTGGTACTTACATTGTTGCCAACACATGTAGTGGATTTAAGACATCCTTCTGCGGGCCGAAGTTAATGTTTGTATTCTTGATATAAGTTATTTTCTAATGAATATTTCAAGTATTGACACGTACAGTATTTATATTGATAACATGAAATTATTGAATCCTAAATTATGTCTCATGTTTTTTCACGTACTTGTATTGGTAATATTAATATTCTGACATCCCTGTGCTGTTTACATATGAAAGTTGTCAAAACTCATGCGAGATTAATTGGTTGTTGCAGCTGATAAAATAATTTAGACAATATTGTGTAAATATTATCTTCAGTGTGTGTTAAAATACAATTAGTAATAAGAAGGTTGACATAATCTAATTCAAGGAATGACATTGCATTATAAACAGCTGTACTATACCTTATGACATCACTTGTACTGTTTTTACTAATAATGTTTAATTCTTGTATATTTTATTTTTTTAAACAGGAAGTTATAATTCCATGCTTTACAATCATTTTTACTAGTAACTAATAATGTATTCTGACCTCATGTCACCTCTGCACTGGCTAGATAATTGTCTATCTCTGTGAATAACACATGTGGATGTGAGACCAGCAGCTGGCTGGTAGGCCTTTTAGGCCTGTTGTTCCATGGAGTTTTTTAATAATGTTTTACACCATACTTTTATGGAATAGGCACTCTGAATCAGAGAAACTGAAATGGTTCCTTACAACTCACTTCTCTCTCACTTGGACCAGATTCAAAGGATTTACTTTCATCCTCACCAAACAAATGGACAATTAAAGAATTTTGAAATTCCTGAGGAAAAGGATTTGAGGGAAGAAATGTGGAGAGCTTTCAAAAGATGTCTCAACGGTCGATTGTTGACTGATGATGAAGTGAATCCTTTGAAAATGGTCTAAGAAAGAGAGCTAATATAATATGAAATGTAAGGAACTGATTCAATTTCTTTGACTATTTAAATCGTGCCCCAAATGGAAGTCAATGACCAATCACATTTCAATGAATTTTGATTTACAACCAATCACAGTCATTTTTCACCTCGATTTTATCCATTTCGTTTTATCATATTAAAATCAAGCTCCTCCTTTTTAACATTCTGAATTGGTCAGAGCATTATTTTGCGGTGACTGACCCTCTAAGAAATATGTTGAATATAACAATTTATTTATTAAGATGTAAGAATCCTAAAATGCATGTGGCTACCAGATTGTATATATAGTGCATGAATGTAAACAGATACTGCTTGCGGGATATAATAGAAAAACATTTATAGCAATTGATTATACCACAAAAAAAGAAACCACTGTTTGCACTTTCTTAAACGTATTATTTCCCAGGTATTAATGTTCCAGAAAAATATAATTGACATATTTACATAATAGGGCATCAAAAATTAATTAATAACCTATAATGTTGGTTATGAACAGTTTGATGTGTTTAATTTTTTCTCCACTAGGGTGCATTATTACAATATTGTGATCCTTTGGCAATAAATAATATGATCTGATAGCAGTAATGAACAAATTAAACATAATAAAAATTTCTCAATTGTTTTCAAATATCACATTAAATATATTAATGTTTTAAAATAACTATACTTAAATAATGATTTGTGAGTAAAGAGCTTAATTTTTTTAATTTATGTTGAGTTTTACATATATACAACTCAACATAAATTACAAAAACCTCATAGTGTCATTTCCTACCAACATAGCTTAATTTTATTTGTTAAATAGTCCTAACAATTGCCACTCTTGATTTCCAAATTCTCTAGATAAATTGGAAATCACTCGTGGCATTACTTATGATAAATTACTTCGTAATGTGACTTCCTATTAATTTTCCGTTGAAACACCATGTATAACTTTAATGCCAATACTCAGTTCTCCAAAAATCATGACAGTGAACTGAGGCAATATATAACATTGTATGTACAGCCTTTGAAATAATTGATGGTGCACAGATAATTTTCAAGTCTCAGAACAAAGCTACTGCGCATGATCAGAGATTAGCTATTTGGTTCATAAGTATACAACTATTTGAGAAACTAAAATCCATTCTATTTCACTGTGTGTAGTGCAATGGAAAATAATTTCACGTAAATAAGTAGTGTGGTAAATACTGAAAATAAAACAAAGCAAAACAAATGAAACAAAAGAAATAAAATAATGAAGATATTTGGTCTGTATATTATTTCTTATGGTTGTTTTTGTTGAAGATATGTTTCAAGACTGCTGAGCCCCATCGTCAGCAATTACAGACCGATTTTTCTCATTATTAAATAAACCTCTTGATGTTACTTCCTATTGTATTTTAAAAGAAAGAAATAAAATTAATTGAAATAAGGACAAGAGAGAAAAAAAAAGCATGACAGCAGGATCGAACTCGTGATCTTATGCATGGGAAACAGAAGCTCCCTCCACTAGACCACAACCAACCCTCCTAGAAATTGTCTGTATGAAGCGATGCAATACTCCAGGACTTACTTATATAATGAAATTAGATATTAACTTGACTTAATTTAAATTAAACAAACACTTTTGTATTATTAGTAGAAATAAATAATTGTGTTATGCCTTGTGTTTTGTAAACAAAGTAATGAGACATTACAATCATTATTCATTTTCTATAGGGCCTATATATAATATATGAGCTGTTTTCTTTAATTTATTTATTTCCCTATATATACAAATTTATTTATATAACGAAGCCTGGTAACATGTAGGCATTATAAAAATTAATGATGTTATTAAAAAAATCTTCCTGACCATCGTCAGAAGAGAACATCTTACCAACTGCTCCACTGAATCAAACGATACGAATATTGAATGAAGAGACTTATGCTACCCGTTTTATACTCAAATGAGACAGCACATGTAACAACGTACTGGTGTGAATCGCTCTTCAAAACTCTTAACTTTCCATCATCAAGAGTTGCACCATCAATTTTTTCAAAGGCTGTACATGTCTACCATCCAATGCCGAAAAAAATTATGAAAACAAGTTTCAATGTTCTATGTTATTGTAAATTTTACAAATAATTTTACTTTAAATTATTTTCTAGCACTGACTAGCAGAAGACATTATCAGAAGTCATGAAATTAGCATAATGAGACCAATATCAAATAACTGTTAAGAAGGGACGCTACGATTAAAAAATAAAGTAATGTTTTTATTATTAATTTCATACATCTCAATGATGGATAAATCATATTTGAAGAGAAAAATTATGGACTTGAATCCAGGGACCTTGGTTCTCTAGACCAAGTGCTCTACCAACAGAGCTACCAGAGTAAGTACCGATCTAAATGTAAATCTTTCTCTATACACGTAATTCCCGCCCACCAAATGCTATGAAGCCTTTGCTTTTATCTTTTGCAAATGGCGGCTCCTTTATTAATATTTTCCAAATATATGTCTTCTTAATAAAGAAGCCGCCATTTGCAAAAGATAGAAGCAAAGGCTTTATAGCATTTGGTGGGCAGGAACTACACCATATATACAGAAAGATTTGTGTTTAGATCAGTACTTGCTCCGATAGCTCAGTTGGTAGAGCACTTGATCTAGAGAACCAAGGGTCCCGGGTTCAAGTCCCTGTCTGAGCATATATTTTTTTTCTTCAAATGAGTTACTCAGTGGAAAAGAGGCACATGCCACAAATCTGCCGATTGTGAGTTTTTTTATGGTTAAGTAGATCCTGCTATCTTGCATCGATTCCAATAACTATTTGCATAGTGGTATGTGTCTATTCTTTAACAAGGAGCATAATAAAACTTGAAGATTCTGAATTATAGAAATTGCTAATGGAAAAAAGGCACATGCCACCTTCTTTCTCTTTTATCTCAAGTGGTTACAGTCAATGTTCCTGATAGGTTGGCAGAAATGAAACTAACCAATCAGAATATAGTTCCACTGCCCTCTGGATCTATAATATTAAAGATCCAGAAGGCAGTGGTAGTTCTCAAATTACCTACAACATTTCCAATATGTCTTACATAGATGTTGAGGTTTAATGCGTTTTCTGAAGAAAAAGTGCAAGTTAATAGTAAAAGAAGGACTCATCATGAAAATAAGTGGAAGGATAGTGAAAGAAAATGTCTGAGAAATAGTGTATAACAATAAGAATATTGTGCCAGCAAAGGAGTTTGTAAATGGTGGAACTCCGTGTTGCAAACTAATACAATGTGATTTCACTCCACTAATGATTAGTGAAGGTAAGAGAGGATAAACAAAGAAGATAAAAGATGAAACATAAGTCAAAGGAAGGTTTCATTCAGATACTATGTTCGTGTAACTAATATTAGCGAACTTGAAGTCTGTAGCAGTGCATTTCTAGCAGTCCATGGAATATCAATAAAATGTCTAAGAACTGTTCGGAAAAGTGAAGAATGTGTTAGGGAAGTTTCTGATGATGAAGAAGAGAGTCAATCAACATCAGAAATTTGTGTCCATACACCCACTGAAGATAGAAGAGGCATTATGTGGGGCATATGCCACTACTTAATTTGCACAAATTACCTGTCCTATTACATAAAAACACTTAATGCTAGGAATATATCAACTAATATTTAATAAGATATTCAATTATTAAGTTATGTAGATAGGAAATAACACTATGAGGTTTTTTAATATTCTTTATTTTTTATTTCACTCACCTCATACTAGGAGTTATGAAGTATGAGGTGAGTGAAATAAAAAATAAACAAGATATTCAATGCGTCATCTAATCAAGATCCTGGTTGAAAAATTAAAACATGGTGTCCATATTCCACAGTAAAACAACTTTCAGAAATTCCTTGTTTCTGTAAAATAGTTTTCTTGTGGCATGTGCCTCTATTCCACTGGGCAACTAAAATATAAGATAAAGTAAGTTGGAAATATAAACCCCATCTCATAAATAAATGTTCTTATCTGACATATTTCAGAATGTGTTTAAAATTGGAGAAAATTGTGTCTGAAACATGTCCAGACGAGAAATTTTAATTTAAAAGGCGAAGTGCATATTTCCAAATCACTCTCTTTATAATTGGGAAAAATTAATTAAAGTCCTATTATTTAAATATAATCTTTAAAACCTATGAAATAGTAATTTTATTTTTTAAATATCAACCAATATAACAGAGTATGTTTGATGTAAAATCTCAAATTTATTTGAAAGGCTACCATTTCTTCAAATGACACAAAGATCAAGTAAAAGAAAAAGGTAAAACATTTCAATTAATTTTGCACCTTGTGCAGATCAACAGCTCCAAAGGGATCAGTGATTGAATAAGAGGTGCAATCTGGCACATAATTTGGCTTACAGTTAATTATAATACAATACAACAAAATTATATTAAAAAATACCAAATACAATAAAAATTAATTTGAATCATGTATATTCTTACCTCATTTATCTACGTTATTTAACACAGAACTGCGGTATCAAGAGCAATAATTGCTCCCATCTTCGGCTGTAGACATATGAGGTAAAAGTATACACAATTCAAATTTATTTTTATGATTGAAAACCACAAAATGTAAAATTCCCAACATTCATATATGCATACCAACTACAAACACATATTAAATAAAAAACAACAAATACATACAAGGGTCAATTCATAAGTCATGGCAACTATTTTTATCAGCCAATACAGCTGCTGGGAACAAAATTTAGTATATACAAGTGAGAGTCACTGGAATGTCCTTCACAATGGTGGTACAAAACTGGAATTCAGATTCAGGAGGATATGGGTAAGGGACATTGAAAGATGCATGAATAGAAATCATTGTTTTACATCTATTACATGTGAAGAAAAAAAAATTCATATAACCCACAACTAACACCCTTCAAGATAATCCCCAAAGGCTTACACACATTTTTGCCAATGATGAGGAAGGTGCTGAATACCATTACCTGATTTTGATGTGTCTATGTGCACCATTCTTGACACACAACCATGTGTGTAAACTGCTCCACATGCAGCAGCAGCATCATCAATTAACATTTTGAAGTATGTTAGCTGTGGGTTATATGAATATTATTATTTCTCTTCACATGTAATAGAAGTAAAACAATGATTTCTATTTATGCACCTTACAATGTCCCTTACCCATATCCTCCCGTATCTGGATCCCAGTTTTGTACCAGCATTGTGAAGGGCATTCCAGTGATTCTCACTTGTATATACTGAATTTGTTTCCAGCAGCTTTATTGGCTGATAAAAAAATAGTTGCCATGACTTATGAAATGACCCTCCTATAATATAAATTGTACAAAATAATTATAATCACTTGTCAGAGAGTTACATATGAAGACCACACGGCAATAAACGTGCTTTGTCCATTTTCAACTGATTTGAGTTATGAGTGTAATAGTTTTCCACTTTAAAGGGTCTTTAGAATGAACCATATTGCAAGAAACGATCATGCTTCATTCAGCTGTTACAAGTAGATATTTATTTTGTGTACAATGAAAGAATGTGCTAACAATCATGCAAACTGGGAAAGAATGTTCTCTGTCCAATAAAATGTATAATCTTAATAACAATGTTTTTCTTTGCTGCATTTATATTGTTGTAGAGTTATATTACTACCATAGTTACTGCATGGATTTGATGCAGTTAATTTCTCCTCAGTTAAATCTGTATTTTTATTGGGAAAATTTGTGAAAATAATGTAGTGTTAAGATAGTATTAAAAATAATGTTTGTAGAGATTAAGAAGCTTTTGATATCTTATAGAATACGATACTATAAAATTATTTTATGGCAGATTCTTCAGAAAATGAAGATGTTTGAAATTCTACATCTAATAAGCAGCAAGAAGAGGAGCAAGACAGGTAGAATGAACACTGTATTAAAGAAATTGAAAGTTCAACCTCATGAAGTGGGTGAAGACTGCTAGTGTAAATTTTAAAATGTTTTCAAAATATATGGCAAAGGAAAGATCAAATAATATAAACATGTTTAATATGATGGAGATTGGAATGAGAGTCATCAAATTTAAGTGGTTTGATAATACTGACACCTGTAATGCATTGAAGATCAAAAAAAGGAGATGATGAGGCTATATTTCACGATTGCTGCTACAATTATGGAGTAAGGGTGAACAGAGAAAATTAAATGGTTGAAAATTCACGTCTGAAGAAAAGCTTTTGTTAGTCTCCATGGCATTTCAAGGTGGTGGTTGATAACAATACAGAAATCATTGAGATTAACAGGCCAATTGCCTAAGGATAAAATAAGTTTACTGAATGTTAATAAATGTAATGCTATATTTCAAAGTTAAAATTGGGAAACACATTATGAGGTTCTTAATTAATAAATGACTCATTAATTTATTAATGCTATATTTGTTCATATTAATTCCTTCGAAGATCAATCAAGCCATTACAGAAAAAAAAATCTTTCAGAAGACTTGTTTATTAAGAGAATGTTTGAAATATACACTAAAAAGTAGATGCACTAACACCAGCATCAAGACTGTGGATCATCCCAGTTCCTGTTCCCAAACAGAGCTTACATAGTATTGTATTTCAATAAAGTTGAATATTTCACAAGAAAAATTTGGAGACCATAATGTTCTAAAACAATTTTGTAGAATAAAGGCAAGAAAATTCTACAGCGAACTTTAAATATAATGCAGATTTATTCAGTTCTGACATCATGATGTTATTAGTGTCAGTAAATGATCTGTTAATTAAAAGACATAAGTTTTTTTTCTTATAAATTAACAATATTATAAAATAATTTGATTACCGAGTATTGAACTCTGTACTTAATGTTGTATTCTTCATGTTATTTTCTGTTTAATGTCTTGTTCAATGACCCTACTGTGTTTGTAACAATGTGGTCATTCTAAAATTCTCTTATTAAAGCACGTTTTTTCCTTGTAAAACATGACAAATAAGTATTTCTATAATCGAAACAGATAAAAATTAACATAAAATATTTATGACTTGTTAACAATAAAGGAAAGATATTGATAATGAAATTTTAATTCCAATATTGAGTACATGGTTTTGTATTTTTGGTTTAAAACTTTTCAAACACTCTCCTGTAAAATCAACAAAACACTGCTTTCCCTGTGGTCTTCATATAGGAACACTGTGACATCATGAATTTACACAGACAAAAAAATACTATCGACATGCCTTGAATACATCAAAGTGGTATAAAGTATCAGAACTAGTAAACACTGTACTACCGTATCTCATTCTTAGTTTTTAGAGCTCCAAATTTCGGTCTCTATTGAGATATTATTTATTTATGTATGTGTGAAATTACTGTATGTTTTATCACAAGAAATGGCAACCAGAATTGGCATGGAGTATGAAACAAAACAAATTTCTTTATCATTTAATTAAGCACTACAACCAATGCAAAATACTTAAGTTTAACTGTACATAATATAATCCATTATAAAAAATAGTCGTATTATTATTATTTGACTCTGCGGGCACACCAAAGCGTAGTTGGTTAAGTCAATACACTACAAGTCGGAAGGTCAAGGGGTTTGAGTCCTAATTGGATCAGAATTATTAAACAGGACTAAACCCTCTGATGGCACTATGGCCATGGGAACAAATCAGCCTCTAATGGAAATGAGTACCAGATGCTTGTTCTGAGGGTAAGACAGTCATAATGCAGGGCTGACAATCCAAATGACATCTAATGCTGATTATTTAGAAAAGGTGGGAACCTTAACCTCCCACTACCCCAAGGGCTTCCTAAGCCCTGTGATGAGATCACTTTATCTTTATCTTTTACTATCTGACTCTATACAGACAATACAATCATTAGCCCCATTAAATCCTAAAATTAAAAAAAATATGTATAAGAAATTTATTTCATGATTAAACAAATTCAAAATTTAAATAATTTTCAGTGTAACCTGGCTACACTGTGGCATAAGTGGAAATGAGATATATTCTAACAATGAAAAGCACTGGAATCCCACAAAAATCAACTACAATTGTTCACAATTTTCAATTAAACAAATTAATAAAAATAATTATAATGTCCATATACTAAATATTGGTCCTGTACTGTAACCAAGCATTTTAAGTCATCATGCCTTTATGCAGACCTATGAGTCTTGCATTGGTCAAGCCCCCATGAAGAAAGACATTTTCTCATGGAATTTCAGCCAGCATGAAACCAATGTCCCCCATCATCATGAGGAATTTGGGTAGCTACAATAAGTAGAGGCTCCAGATTGAGAAAACCATCTGTTAATGCTGGGGGATCGATATGCTAACCATATGTCATCCCTATCCTGGCTAGATGATCGACCACCTCTGAAAATGACACAACTGGATGTGATGATAGCAGCCGGTTGGTAGGTCAAGAGCCTTCTAGGCCTGTCACGCCATGGAGATACTACATCATTCAAAAAATTCTCATTATAAAAATCTACTAGACAGTCTTTGTTTAATCCCTGATCTACCATGTAAACCTGCTGTAGCTTTGTTCTGACATCTACTGGTCATGACTGTTTGAATAAACATCTATACAGATTATATATAATGAGTTAGACTATTCATGACTCACCTTGCAGACCATGGTTTCAACACTCTACATGTCATTCTTTCTAACTGTTGAATTGGCGGTTGGCGATCTTGTAGGTTAGTTAGAAAGAATTGATAATGACACATAGCATTTCAAAACAATGGTCTGCAAGAAATCTACAAATATGAGGCAAGTCATAAATATGTAAATTAATGAGCCATTTTTACATCTTACCTCATATTTCATATTTCTTTCAACACGGGAACTAGTTTTCAAGAGAACCATTTCTCTCATTTTCAACCGACATTATGACTACTGGCTTTTCGTTGGAATCTCCATCAATAACGTTGCCATCTGGTGTTGATTTGATGAACTTCGAGATGAGGTCACGTTCATGAATTTCGAGATTCCTGATGATCGAAAAGCTGGTAGTCATAATGTCGGTTGAAAATGAGAGAGATGGTTCTCTTGCAAACTAGTTCCCGTGTTTAAAGAAACATGAAATATGAGGTAAGATGTAAAAATGACTCATTAATTTATTAATTAAAAACCTCATAATGTTGTTTCCCATATTTAACTTTGAAAGTCATAAATAGTCTAACTCCTCATAATTAAAATAAACCTCATAGTGTCACTTCCTTTAATCATCATCATCATCATCCATGCAAGTATTAGGCCATGTGGCCTGTTACGGTCTCAAAGAGGAATTTTCCATCCAGTGCTTTTTTGGGCGTCCCAGTGATCTTTTACCTTGGGGGCAGTAACGAAGCATGGCTTTTGGAATTCTATGAGATGGCATTCGTTGAAGATGAGCTTTCCAGTTGTTCTGGTAGTTTTGTATATGGTGAAGAATGGGTTCTACATCCAACTCTTCCATAATTTCCTCATTTCTTTTATGGTCCCACTTTGTATAGCCTGCTGTACGGCGCATAAATCACATCTCATTTGCTGTTATTCGGCTTTCATCTCTTCTTTGTATTGTCCATGCTTCACTACCATATCTTAATACTGGTCTTGCAAGAACCTTATAAAGCCATAATCTTGTGTTCTTCTGTACTAAAGATGGTTTCATTATACTGTTAATTATCCCCGTTGTTTTTGTGAAATTTGTGATTTTCTTTGATATATCAGCTTCATCTTGAAATGTTAAATTATAACCCAAATAATTAAATTCATTTACTCGTTCTAAGATATCATCATCCAAAACAATTTTGCTAGGTATAGGGTATTTCCCCACAAAAGGTCATCACTTTAGTTTTCTTTGTACTGATTTCCATATAGTATCTTTTTGAAATTATATTAAAATTATGTATAGAATACTGTAAATCTGTTTCTGTTGAAGCTATTAATACCACATCATCTGCAAAAAGCAAGGAGTCCATTTTAAGGTTTCTATTAATTTGGATGGAACCATGTCTCATCTGTCGCCAATCTTGGAGTATTCTATCCATGTATATGATAAATGGCAAGGGCGAGAGACCACATCCTTGTTTTACGCCCCTATTAATTTCTGTCCATTCTGTTTGTGTGTTATTGATTCGAACTGAAATCAAATTTGTTTTATAGATATTGTATAAATTTAAAATATGCTGTTGTGGTAGATTGTTGTAAGTAAAAATTTCCAACAGTTTATTCCTACTGATTTTGTCGAAGGCTTTTTTGAAGTCCACAAAAGCTAAATGTGTTTCTACATTGAACTCCCTGTGTTTTTCTATTAATAATTTCGTGGAGAAATAACCATCACAGCAGGATCAACCTTTACGAAAGCCATTCTGTTCTTCGCTGACGAGGCTGTTAAGATGTTTGTATAATTTGTTCTTAATTATATTGGCATAAATGTTATATCCAGTATTTAGTAAGCTAATGCCTCTGTAATGTTCACAGTTTTTCTTGTCTCCTTTTTTAAATATTGGTATTACAATAGATTTTGTCCAACTTACAGGAATGTCTCTCCCTTCCCATAGTTTGTTTAAGAATGTTAGAAATCTGTCTAAAAAACAGAGGATTTGCCTTTTTAAATAGTTCCAATACTGATCCCATCCTCTCCAGGAGCTTTGTTGATTCTCATTTTTGTTAATATTTCTGATAGTTCATGCTCTGTAATCAAGTCTGTAGAGGTGTTATTGGATGATGGTAAAGTGAGAGTATTTGGAGTTTGGGTCCATAGATTTTGAAAATAATTTGACCATTGTTTGTCTGGGATGACATTAAGGTTGAGATTGTCTTTCGTTTCACGATTCAAATTTTTCAAGATTATGTATGTTTGTGGTGCAGGTCTAGTAATATCATTCTCTAATTGTGACACAAATTCCTCCCAATTTTTTCTATGTCTCTTCCTGGTTTCTCTTTTCGCTATTGCTCTTGTTTTGTGGTAATTGATTTTGTCTTCTTCTGATTTATTTGATAAGTACTTGTAGTATACTTATTTTTTGTCTTTGATAATTTGTGCTATTTCTTCATCCCAATGTCTCATGCCATTTTCTTAACCATCTCCTTTTTTGTGCCTAGGCTTTCTTTTGCAGATTGTTTTAAGATGTTAGAAAGTTTATTCCATTCCTCTTCAATATTTTTGGAAACAGGGCAATCCTTCATGATGTTTTGCATTCTTGTCTTATAAAGCCAAGCTGTGCTGGGATCTCTGAGGGAGCTTACTTTGAAATTCAAATCCAATTTCTGAACTTTCTTTTTTGTTTTAATCCATCTTGGTTCATACATATAGTACTGACAAGAAGATAGTGATCTGATTCAATTTCTGGTCCCTGGAACACTCTTGTATATATGACCATATCTGATAGTTTCTGGTTACACTTCCTTTAAATATTATAGGTCTTACTAATAAAAATCTCTTATACAGGCTTTCATTATTGTTTAGTTATACAATGTATAAGCCTTACGTAGATCATGTATAATTTTCTTACTAATAGACATTGTGCCGCAGCTATATAACAATACAACCGTTATACACAATACGTCATCATTATGACGTCAGAACAATATTACGCGCAGTTTGTAACAGAAATAAAACAACATCAACTAGTGATTAATTGTGTAAGAAATGAGTATGGATAAGAATTAACAGAGATTCCCTAATTGGGCAGGTACGGAAAAAATAAGTGTGTTCTAATTTATGTACATTTTCCTTTACGCAATGTCAAATATATTGTAGAATTAGTTTCACAAATAATGTGCTGCCATCTAACGTCAAGAATTTCGAACAATTCTTGGAAACTAATGAAAGTTTTTCCCATTACTTATGAATTATATGCAGTGTTTTAAGATGCGTTAGAAAACATTCAAAATAGTACGAAATGTTACTGACAACAGAATAACACTTTAAGCGAAAAAAAAATCATTGCAGTTTGATCGGGAATCGAACCTAGGACCCCACACACTGTAGTCAGAAGCTCTAACCACAAGACTATAAATCTAGCATGTGGGTTGCTGCAATAATAGTACCTCTATAATTAAATACATATCTATATCGGCATGTGTATTACGTATTAATGATGCAAGAAAGTTTCGTTAACATAATATTATGAAGCATTTAAACTACATTTAGGTAAAATCTTGTCTACAGCAATTATTGTAGAACATATTCTTTTGCGAATCAATGTTCAATTTAAAAATATTATTAGGCCTAATCGAGAATGAGTGTAACAAAAGGCATTTTATGATGCCATTATTTTCTTACCCAGAGCTTTATTAATATTATTTATGTCCTGTGCATGCATCAAACAGTCGTTAAAGTGTTGCATTTTGCGTTAAATTTAAGGAGACTTTCATCAATATCATAAGAAAACAATCAGTTGATCTTGAAGTCCAACATTTTGTCTAGTTATACAATCCTTAAACAAGGCTGGAGGCATGTATAATGATTCCCATGTAAAGTTGTACACCTCTTATAATCTGAACAGCTAATACAGTGTTTATTAGTAAGAATTTTCAACCGAGATGTGTATAAACCTTGTATAAAAGTTATATATGGATTATTAGTAAGAGGGTAAATCTTTACAGATTTATATATTGATAAATGAAAGTATCCTTCTGACAAATAAAGAAATTAGTAAAAAATTCAAGAAATTTACATACCATCCTTGGCATAAAATAAGTTTTAAAGAAATTTTTAGAAAATGTAACATTCAAATAGCACCAAAAAATGATTATAACATGAATAGATTAATTAAATTCAACAAAAATGAAAAGATTGATGAAGGCATCAAATCAGGGATTTATCAAATTGATTGCAAAGATTGTAAAAAAATGTACATAGGAAAAACAAAAAGGAACTTGAATACAAGATTAAAAGAGCACCTTAGAAATGTTAAAAAAGGGGAAATAGAAAAAATCTGTAGTAGCTTCAGATGCATGGTCACAAAAATATGGAATTGAAACAAAAGCCAAATTACTGAAACAGATAAATCTAAGGAACTCATAATTTGGGAGAAAATTTACATCCACAAAAATAGAAAGAAGATAATGA
The DNA here is from genome assembly GCA_030220185.1 of Diploptera punctata. NCBI lineage: Eukaryota > Metazoa > Arthropoda > Insecta > Blattodea > Blaberidae > Diploptera > Diploptera punctata. The sequence goes on along the minus strand of JASPKZ010008379.1, from coordinate 2,641,682 downwards.
ATTTTGAAATTCCCAGAGAAATAAATTTGATTTGCAAGTTCATTGGTCAGCTAACAGAGAGAACAGAAATCAACCTACAGGATCACCAATCACTGCTTCAACAGAATTGATAATGATGCTTAATGTGTCGAAACCTTGGCTTTCAAAAAAATCTACAAATATAAGATGAGTCATGAATATTCTAACTCCTATTATCTATACAGAATTTACATCTTATCTATTCCAAATTGTTTATTGTGTTCTTAAGAAGAGGAAATGACTAATCCACTGTGAAGCACAACCCAATATTACTTCTAAATATTATACAGTAAGAGAAAGAATAACTCTGTTATTAAATCAAGTGTATTAAATACCTACTAATATAATCTCTAGTGTTAACTGGGTTCAAGTAACAAAACTTGCTTTGTTTGCAATGCCTAATCCAATAATAATAAAAGACATTTGCTTTGTTTTTTACTCAAGTAAAAGATTTAATAGGGAGATCTTGTGATTGATATACTATTTAATAAAAATTTGTGAAATCCTTACAGTCAATGTAGAGATTTGAATGTCAGAGGAAATTCTGCCTCAAATATCAGGGTAAAAACTTTGTATAAAAAGGACAATGTGGCAGTAGAATCATGAAAAACATTCTACACCTCACTGAACTATTAAAGAAGAAAAAATGGATTTTGGAATTCCCAGGAAATTTGATTTGATTTAGAGATGGAGTAAGATGCAATTCTCTTGGACAACAGAACATTGGTCATGAAATTAGTGATGATGAAACTGCCTAGGTTTTGAAACCAATTTAATTAGAAGACTGGATATGATGCGAGGTTAAAGAATTTTAATTTTGATCTAAAATTCTACATCTCATTTTAATGCAGACATTTTCTTAAAAAAAATAATTTATGATTTTTAATAAATGATGACTTTTATTGCAAAATTAAACATTGTAGCACATAAAGCTGAAGTCCGAGGTTTAAGCTCCAGTTCAGGTAGAAATTTTCTCTTTACCATTAATTGAAATAGCTTATCTATGTACGAGGCTCATCCAGAAAGTAAGTTTCCAATTTTTTTTTAAATAAAGAAAACACAGTTACCTGAAAAATTTTATTGGCACCAGGTACAGCAATGTTCAGCTATTTTTCAACATAGGTACCACCAGAATTTAGACACTTGTCATATCGTGGGATCAACTTATCACTGGTTTGTAGAAGTCTGCCGCCTGTGAATAGAACCAGTCATCTTCAACCCTTCATCGTTGTCAAAACGCTGACTGGAGAACAGGAATTTCTTTAGATGCAAGAAAAGATGGAAATTACTGGGAGCAAGATCAGGGCTGTATGGTGGATGATCAAACAGCTCCCAGTCGAACTCCTGCAGAACAGTTGCTGTGCGCCGAGTCATATGTGGACGAGCATTGTCATGGAGCAGCACAACTGCAGTAAGCATTCCACGCCTCTTGTTTTGAATGGCACGTCGCAATTTCCACAGTGTTTCACTGTAATGGTCAGTGTTCACTGTTTCACCTCTGGGCAGGAAGTCAATGAGCAGAATGTCCTTCCTGCCCAGAACACCGTGCACATCACTTTCTGCACCGACACAGTCTGTTTGAATTTCGTCTTGACCGGAGATCCACTGTGGCGCCAATGCATTGACTGCTGCTTGGTTTCCAGGGTAAAGTGCAAAATCCATGTCTCATCGCCCGTGATGATCCTGTCGAGAAACGCATCGCTGTCATCATGATAACGCTGCAGAAATGTCAGTGCTGCTGCTAAGCGTTTCATTTTGTGTTCGGGTGTCAGGTTTCTCGGCACCCATTTGGCACACAATTTCATGCAACAAGGATCGCGATATCTGCAGAAAATGGTTGATGAGCTCTGTAATCGTGAACCGACGGTTTTCCATGATGCGCTGCCGCATCAGCTCAACAAGGTCATCATTGATGAGGGACAGTCGCCCACTGCGCTCTTCATCATGGACACTTTGACAACCTTGGGAAAAAAGCCTACACCAGTGACGCACCATCTGTTTGCTCATGATGTCTAATCCGTAGACCTGACAATGAATTTCAATCGGCACAATGTTTTGTGCATTCAGGAACCTTATCACAGACCGAATATCGCATGCGACGGGAGAACGAATAAGAGCAGCCATTTCAGGCCACTGCTGCTGCACTACTGATGCCACGGGACCACTGTCCGGCTGACATAGATCTGTTGCGCATGCCTGGTTAAATAAGTTTCCTTTAAAGGAAACAAAATTGGGAAACTTACTTTCTGGATGGGCCTCGTATATTAATTTACTTATTTCAATCAAAGGAAAATAGTTTCAGCTGTGTAATATTAATTAAATCATAAAAAATAACTTTAGCAGTGTAAAAATCCTATCATGTCTTCTTGATTTAGAAGCAATCTATTCACAAAACTTCACTACTCTTGGGTATGATGGATTAAGACAGAATTAAGAGAGGTAATAATCCTATCATCCCTCCATGGTATCTTTACCTTGTCATGGTGGAGTGGCTTGTGTGCTTAAATGATCCTGAGAGCTATGCCGGCGGTAGCATTGCTGCCGATAGGGTTACCCATGCCGGACTGGTCGAAGGTGATAAGCCAGACGAAATAAGTACCTTGGTCGAAAGAGTGCGATCTTTCACCGTAAAAATACAACCGTCAAGAAATGCGGACATGGGTTCTACTGGGGTAAAATTTTCCAGAGGTCAAATAGTCCCCCATTCGGTTCTCCGGGCGGGGACTACTTCAGGGAACCCATGCCAAAGGCTCAAACACAGGGACATGTTCCTAGGAACGTGGAATGTTAGGACTTTATACAATAGCGGGGCACTAGAGATATTAACGCGGGAATTGGATAAATCGCCCTTGGATATAGTCGCTTTACAGGAAGTTAGGTGGCCAGGAGAAGGTAGTCAGGAATCAGGAAGCTTTGCATTATACTATGGGGGTGCAGAAAGACCTGCATTTGGAACGGGATTTTTAGTCAGAAGGAGGATCCTATCCGCTATCCGAGATATTAAGTTTGTTAGTGATAGGATATCATACATAATTCTAAAGGGTAAACGACATGATTTTATAATTGTAAATGTACATGCCCCCACAGAAGATAAAGATGACAAGATCAAGGATGACTTCTATGAAGAATTAGAATGCTTATTTGATAGCCTTTCACGATATCATATGAAAATTGTCTTAGGAGATTTTAATGCAAAAGTGGGACGGGAAGATATATTCAAACCAACAATAGGCAAATTCAGTCTTTCATGAAGATAGTAACGACAACGGGGTTAGATTAGTCACATTTGCCACATCAAAGAATCTCATTGTTAAGAGCACAACATTTCAGCATAAGGATATTCATAAATACACCTGGACGTCCCCAGATGGAGAAACTCGGAACCAGATAGATCATGTATTAGTGGATAAACGCTGGCACAGTAGCATCATTGATGTTAGATCAGTTAGAGGGACAGACTGCAATTCGGATCATCATCTGGTCAGAGTGAAAATCAGACAACGGCTATCGCTTATGAGAGGAACAAACGCTAAAGATGATTCTGTAAAATATGAATTAAAAAACTTGAAAAATGATTAAATGCGGCAAGAATACCAAAACAAAATTGCTAATAGATTTGAAGTACTGGAATCTTCAGATGACGATGTGGCAAACGAAGAAGAAACTGATATAAATAAGGAATGGGAGGCTATAAGAGATACTGTTAAATTGTCAGCATCAGAAAGCATTGGTTGTTTAAAAAAGAGGCAAAACAAGAAATGGTTTGATGAGGAATGTGCCGACATTGTAAAGAAAAGAAAGCTAGCAAAAATAAAATGGTTATACGAGCCAAATGAGGTAAATTTAGAGCAATTGGGTAGTGTTAGACGGGAAACCACCAAGTTACTAAAGAGTAAAAAGAGGGAATATTTGAGAGAGAAGATTAATGATCTTGAAATGAATACAAAAAATAGGAACATTAGAGAATTATATCAGGGAATTAGTATAGAGAAGAAAGGGTTTCAGGCTAGAACAAATATAATTCGAAATGAAAATGGGGATATGATTGCAGATTCTAGGAGTATATTAAATAGATGGAAATGTTACTTTAATCAGCTATTAAATGTACATACAGAACAGGACATTGAGGAGGATAAGTTACAGACAGCAGAAATGCTAGTCGCAGAGCCAAGTGCATTAAAGGTTGAAATGGCGATTGAAAAATTGAAGATGTATAAAGCATCAGATTCAGATGAGATCCCAGCAGAACTGATAAAATCAGGGGGAGAAAAATTGATGGACAAGATACGCTGGTTGCTTAGTATGATTTGGGAAAAAGAAGCTCTTCCAGATGAATGGAAGGAATCAATTATCGTGCCAATTTATAAGAAAGGAGATAAAACTGATTGCAACAACTACAGGGGCATCTCATTACTTTCAACTTCGTACAAAATTCTAACAATATATTAGTCAGCAGACTTACTCCCTATATTGATGACATTCTAGGAGATCATCAATGTGCATTTAGAAGAAACAGGTCTGCAACAGATCAGATTTTTAGTATAAGACAGATTTTAGAAAAGAAATTGGAATATAATGGTACTGTACATCAACTATATGTAGACTTCAAAAAAGCATATGATTCAATTAAGAGGGAGAAGTTATATAGTATCCTGCTGGAGTTCGGAATTCCTAAAAAGTTAGTTAGACTTATACGAATGTGTCTAAATGGCTCAAAGAGTAGGGTGCGTGTAGGCAAACAGTTTTCAGACACTTTTGAAATCCAGAATGGGTTGAAGCAAGGAGATGCACTATCTCCTCTACTATTTAATTTTGTACTAGAGCATGCCATTAAATCTTTAGAGAATGAGGAAGGCTTACAACTGAATGGTATTAATAAGCTGTTAGCTTATGCTGATGATGTAGTACTACTGGCCGATAGCGAGGAGATACTGAAGGCCAACACGCACACACTATTGAGTAACGCTAAGAAATTAGGACTGGAAGTAAATATCAGTAAAACTAAATATATGGTCACACGTAGAAATTCAATATATAATGGAAATGGACAGCTAATGACAAATGAGGGAAATTTTGAGGAAGTGGCTGAATTCAAATACCTAGGAACAATAATCACAAATAGGAATGAGATGCACAAAGAAATTAAACATAGGCTCAATTCTGGAAATGCGTGCTATTATGCATTGCAGAGACTTTTGATGTCCCAACTCCTTTCAAAAAACGTTAAGCTGAAAATATATAAAACTATTATTCTACCAGTTATATTATATGGATGCGAAACATGGACTCTTACTTTAAGGGAGGAAAGGAGATTACGAGTATTTGAGAATAAAGTTCTTAGGAAAATTTTTGGACCAAAGAGAGATGAACAGACAGGTGAATGGAGAAGACTACATAACAATGAACTACATGGTCTTTATAGGAAGCCAGATATAATAAGAACAGTTAAGTCTCATAGACTGCGATGGGCAGGACATGTTGCGCGTATGGGGAATGAAAGGCGTGCATGGAAACTTCTTGTAGGAAAGCCAGAAGGAAAACGCCCAGTTGGTAGACCAAGAATGAGGTGGGAGAACAACATTAACTATGATTTGAGGGAAGTAGATTATACAGGGAATGATTGGAAAGCATTAGCTCAGGATAGGGATGTATGGAGAGCTTATGTCCGTGCGGCCATGAACCTACGGGTTCGATAGTGCCAGTGAGTAAGTAAGTAAGTAAGTAATAATCCTATCATAATGTCTTCATGATTTAGAAGCAATCTATTCACAAAACTTCACTACTCTTGGGTATGATGGATTAAGACAGAATTAAGAGAGGTAAAAATCCTATCATAATGTCTTCTTGATTAAGAAGCAATCTATTCACAAAACTTCACTACTCTTGGGGATGATGGATTAAGACAGAATTAAGAGAGGTAAAAATCCTATCATAATGTCTTCTTGATTTAGAAGCAACTTCACTACTCTGGGGAATGATGGATTAAGACAGAATTAAGAAAGAAGTTAGCGCTTGGATGAGAATGAAGCCTGAATAGCTCAATGGTAGAGCAACAGCATGTAAAGCTGAAGATCTAGAGTGCAAGTCCTGGTTCAGGTAGAAATTTTTCTCTTTATCATCAATTCTTATATTTATTGGAAATTCAATGTATCCTTTGATTCACTGACTACTTGAGCATTAAAACTCAAATGTCATAATGTTTTATGATATAACACAGTCAAACTTGCTCAAAGCGGAATTGCTTGGGAACAATTTTTTTTTTCGACATTAGACAAAATTCCGCATTATAAAAAACTACAATTTATTAAAAATCTTAGATTATAGAGTACCGTATGTCTTTTTTTTTGTACCTTGAATTAATTGTAGTTCCGCTGCCTTTGAAAAGTGTATTATAGTATGTATGAGCGACTTCGGCAGTAATGCGCGAAAAAACAGTCCTGTTTTGTCAGCGTTAAAAATGTCTCTTATGTGTGTATCCTGAAATTAAAGTATGCTGTTTTGGTTTCCACTCACTAACTACACTTTCGTCCACATCCTTTGATTCTCTGCAAATTTCATTCCACATTACATTGTGTCGTCTTTTAAAACTGTCCAGCCAATCTGAAGATGCCTTGAAATCACTATTCCCTAGAGACTGGGGATTTAGCAACAGCTAGAGCTTGACTTTGGAGCACTGGTCCGGAAATTTGGAGATTTATCTTCAATCACTTTCACTTTTTGTTTAATGATAACGATACATACGTTTTAGCCAACTTTATTTCGTAAATTCAGAATGCTACCTGTGAAAGATCAGTCTTAGAACTTAAACTAATTTAAGATTTTACAGTGCAATGGTTATTTGTAAGACAGGTATTTGTATTATATTATTTTTAGTTTGATCATCTTACCTCAATATCAATATTATTAATATTGAGGTAAGATGGTCAGACTAAAAATAATATAATTAAAATAACCTCAAAATATCACTTCCTAAAATTAAATATTAGGTATCTATATTTCGCATAATGGGTGTGCAGTGAGGCCGCAATAAAATTTCAGGTACATATAGATCATATACTTCACCCGGCGGCAGGAATCATTCCTTATTGTTTTTTGGCATAACGAAAATTCAATGAAATGGAAACTAATTTATTTCTCTGTCTTTCCGCTTTATAAATATTTTTTTCAAGAACTGTGTAGAAATATCCTTCTGTTTCCGCATTGGACAGATTCTGTTTTATGCAAAATAAATATACGTAAAATTGCTATTATTTTGCCAGGACCAATCATTTTGTTCACATTGGACAGACGTTCCGGATTAAACAAGTTTTACTGTATATAATCTTTTTCACAAGTTTACTTTTGTAACACTATTTTTATAATATTAAATTATATTTCCTTTGACATAATTAAAAGTGTAGTAAAATTAAAAAAAAAAAAACTGAATTGAAACTTACAAATTCAACTCCAGCCATCATCTCATTTTTCAGTGAGTGTCCATCAAGGTGTCCAAGCCAACGAACAACACCTTGTTCTGCTAAATTGTCCGCAATCCACACAACTCTGTCTCCAACTTTAAGAGGAACATTGTTGGAATCACCATTTTCGCCACTAATATCCAGATCTGTAAAAATTGACATGAGGATTATATTATCTACATAGAGCATAACAGAAATATTTACATTATTAATTAAATAAAAATAAAACATAGTTTTATTTGATTTTCATATTTATTATATAATTCAGTGACAGCTGTTTCGGTACACTGTACCTTCTTCAGACATGTTAACAAATTATGAATGAAATATTTACAGTTTAACTCTAAGACGGGAATATGATTATCTTGAGAATTATAATATTGCCACGATCTTTCTAATGTTTGTTCACACAACAATACTAATAAACATCTAACAAGATGTATCAATTATAATAATTATGTTTCTCTTACAATCAATTTATGATACAAATTTTCCATGTTTATTTGTGAAAATTCACACAAATCTTCAAAAAATATTCTAAAATAATTATGTATATAACATCTTCAATCTACAATTCCCATTGTCCATTACCTTCTTTTTCATCTATTCTTGCATCTTCTCTTGAGGGGACAAGTCTTGGACAAAAATTTCCACCTATTTCAATCATTTCACATCTTCCTCTCCAACACTTCACTCCAATTTATTCTTCTTTCAACATTCTTCATAACTTGTTCCTTCCATCTGTATCTCAGGCAACCTCTTGGTCTTTTCCCTTGTATTCTACATTCTAGTGCTGTCTTGCTAACCTCCCACAATCCACCCTTTTCATCTGGTCATATCATCTTATTGTACTATCTTCTATTCACCTGTACTCTATCCAGATTCAATGTTTCTCTTATTTTTTTACCCAAATTTTGTCTTTATTAGTTTTCCTAACTTATTTCTAAAACATTTCCATTACTTTATTAATTTTTACATTTTGGAAAATGTGTGTTATGTGAAATTTATAGGAAGTGACGCCATGAGGCATTATAATAAGAGTGAATTACATATAATAATTGAATAAATTGAAAGCCTAATAGCTCAGATGGAAGAGCATGTACAGAACCTAAACATTGAGTTCAAATACCAATTTCAATCAATCAATCGAACTTCCCATCATTCCTGCATGGAACTTAGAGCTCTCAGAAAACTTCTCTATCTGACTCTAATTTTGGCCAGCTCCATGATCTCATTCCAAATCTTCCCCATCTTTTTACCTTCTGTGAGAACAGTTTGTTTCCATGTTATCTTGGGTCTGTCAAATCCCCTACGTCTTGTGGGTTCCAATAGAATGCCATCCTGGCGGGGTCATCTGGAGGTAGGCAAAGTTTATGTCTCAGCCAACCCCACTTCTTATGCCTAATTTCAAGTTCAACTGATTTTTGTTTGGTTTTTAACCACAGGTTTTCATTAGATATCCTGACCGGCCAGAATGTAAATACTGATTTAGGCTTCATTTTAAAATCGTTAGAAAGTTACATTATGAGGTTTAATTTAATAATTGAGTCTGTATTTTTTAACATTCTTACCTCATACATTTATTTTGTTGGACGATCATTTCAAAGCTATTGCTCCATCTTCAGCTTGTTCACAAACTGGTTTTTTCTTTTCTTCAAGTTGTTGGCCCTGGATCTATGTTCCAAAGAACTTGGTAATGAGGCTCCTTTCTCCGGGAATTTCAAAGTTCATAATTTTCTCCTTGTTTTTCTGTATATATATTTTTTCCCATATTGTGAGTTCATTGGTATTCTCTAACTGTTTTAATAATTTTGTATTTATATCTGTGTTGTGTTTCTCTGTTCAAACATGAGCTGCTACTGCAGATTTTTCCACTTCTCCCTTTTTTACATTTCTTATGTGTTCTTTAGTTCTAATGTTTAAATTTCTCTTTGTTTTCCCTATGTATACTTTATCAAAATCTGCACATTTTATTTGATATATTCCTGATTTTTTATTATCTTCAATTTTTTTTCATTTTTGTTGGTTTTTAAGTTTTTTAAACTATAATCATTATTTGGTGCTAATTTAATGTTGAATTTTCCAAAATTTTTTTTTGGAATTTATTGTATGCAAATTTCCTGTATTTCCTTTCCTTTGGTTTTCTATGTGAAGAGTGCTTTCATTTTTCAATTTCTGTTTTTTGTACTTATCAATATTTATGTGTATAATTTTTTCCTCAAAACCATTTTCTTTTGCTACCTCAATTATGTGTTCTTTTTCTATTTCAAAATTTTCATCGTTCATAGGTATATTTACCAATCTATGTACTAGGCTGTTGAAGACTGCCATTTTGTGTGAATTATGGTTGAAACCTGTTGACAACTCGAAGAAAAGAAAAAAAAACAGTTTGTGAACAAGCTGAAGATGAGAATGTTAAAAAATACAAACTCAAATACTGATTTAGGCATATATTTTTGTCTTCAAAATTTCATTTGTCATTCGGTGAGAAGTGATAAATTTAATATTGAAGATCGAATAGCTTTACTGGCTATACATGTAGCGTTGATTCCCATTTAAAAGTTTTCTTGTTTAAGAAGCTGCTAGATGGCATTAGTGGAACGAATGTTAGTATTAGTGAAGTGAAAAATCTGCAAATAAACTGGAACCCTAATAGCTCAGATGGAAGAGCACTGGTGTACAGAACCAGACATTGGGCTAAAATCTCCAAATCTCCATTTAGGTGTATATTTTTCGCTTCAAAATGCATTTGTCTCTTTCATAACCATATGAAGAGAATAGAGAGTGAGAAAAAAGCAGAGTTACAAAAAGTTATTTCTGCAATTCATTTCTTTATAGTTGAAAATAATCATACTAAGAAACACACTTTTAAAATGTTGGTTGGTTGGTTGGTTAGTATCTAATGTCAAGCACTTGATAATGAAATCATTAGCTTTCTTGCATTCCAATATTTAGCAGAAAGGCTGGTCTCTTCTACAAAAACTGAACAACGGAGGAGATGGTTTCTTTCCATATCTTCATTTAAATTGAAAAAAGGGCATTTAGGCGAATCTGTTATGCCAGGTCTGTGTAGGTGTTTATTCAGGCAGTCATGTCCCATTAGCAGTCTGAATATTGCTACTGCAGATTTTCTTTGTAATGTAGTAATGTCATAGGCTGCGGAAAGACTACTGTCTTTAACAGAGAGGAGACCCTTTAATTCCTTCCATCGAAGGCTTAAAGGAACCGACCTGGATGACAGTAACCTAGTGTCCAATCCCTCACCTTCTCATGGTGCAGCTGTTAGTAATCATGCTTAGTGTTCAAACTTTAAAAGTTTCTCCTGCACTTTATATTTTATGTGAATCTGTTCATTCTTTCTATGTATCCATAATACAGAGTGCAGCATAAGTCAGTTTAACCACTGCACATGGTTGCAAGGAAAAAAATTAAATTTGTTGAAACTGGGGTTTGATTACGGGACCATCAGAATATAATCTCAAACACCACTGCTTAAACAACAATCGAGGTCACTTTGAACAATTTCAAGAGTTGTTTTTTGTACAGATGTTGCAAGTAACAAAAAATAATATTTTTAATCAAAATTACAGTGGGAGGAAACACTATGAGGTATTTACATTAATGACTGAGATGGAGAAAATGCTTTAACATCTCATCTCATAAAGTTGCGTGTCTTCATGATACTGGTTTCAAAAGTATAGTTTTACTTCCATCTTCAGTCAAACTCCAACTGTCGAAATTTCGCAGTTAACATCATCTTCTGAACTGTCATCTGGTGTCAATTTTATGAACTTGGAGATTACACTATTCTCGTTGGGAATATCAAAATTCATTGTTTTATATTTATTCTTCTGAATGTATATCTTTTCCCAAACTGTCAATTCCAAAGGTTTCTTCTAATGTTTCAAAAGTTTAGTTTCTCTTCCAATTTTATGATTCTCTAGCAAACTATGAGCTGCTATTTCCATTTTTCAATTTCACCGGTTTTAATGTTCCGTAAGTGTTATTTTGTGCAAGTTTCTAAATTACTTTTAGTTTTTCATATATATATATATATATATATATATATATATATATATATATATATATATATACTTTATCACAGTCGTTTTAACTGATTTCATAAATTCCGGATTTTTTACTATCTGGGACATTAACTTTCTTATTAGTTATTAGTACATTATCCAGACTAAATTTGTTAATCGGTGCTAATGTAATATCAAATTTGTTAATTTTTTTTTTTAATTTTCTGTGTGTTCCAGGATGGTAAGTAAAATTGGAAGACAAACTAAACTTTTGAAATATTTGGAGAAACCTTTGGAATTGAGAGTTTGGAAAAAGATATACATTCAGAAGAATAAATATAAAGCAATGAATTTTGATATTCCCTACGAGAATAATTTAATCTCCAAGTTCATAAAATCGACACCAGATGGCAGTTCAGAAGATGATGTTAACGGCAAAATTTTGACAGTTGGAATTTGACCGAAGATGTAAGTAAAACTATACTTTTGAAACCAGTATCGTGAAGACACTCAACTTTATGAGGTGAGATATTAAAGCATTTTCTCGAATTCATTCATTAAACAAAATAATATATTTGCATTTTCGGTTAACTGACTTATGCTGCACCCTGTATATTATTCAGCATTTATTGAGAGATTATCCTATTTATTAGTAATATTTTCAATATTAGAAAGCTATGCAAAATGAGTTAAAGATCCCGAATGCAGCCAATAGAAAACAAAAAAAAATTATAAAACTTACCTATCAATTTTTCAGTTTTTTCAAGTTTAGATGATTGATTATTTCTAGACATACTTTCTTTTTCTTTCAGGTGCAGCACAAGGGTGGTTTTAAAATTTCCTGAATCATGATTTCCCCCATCTGATGTAATCTTCTTTCATTGGATGGCATTGATGATAATGGGCAAGTAGCTGATTCAGACAATATTTCTCTCGTATTTTCTTCACTTGTGGACCTATCATAAGGCCTTAGTCTGTTCAAGGCAACAAATATACCATGCTTATCTGGACACTGGAAATACCTCTCGCCAAAAATACTTCCATCATTTAAGCCTCTTGAATTTTTAACCTACATAATAAAAGAAAACTTAATTAAATCAATTTGATTTGTTAAATTGTATAATGGGTTTAAATCATACGTCTATAAATACATAATTTTTATAATATTTAATGTTTGTACTCTGTAAATTTAATAGTTTTAGGGAATCTTCTACATGTTTTTCTTTAACAATACAAATTATATCATCAACATATCTACTCCAAAATTTAAACATTGTGGGATGTGCTTTAGTGATTTTACATTCAAAATCGCTCATAAATAAATTTGCCAGGAAAGGTGATAATGGGTTTCCCATTGAGAGCCCTGATTTTTGTCTATAGAAACTCCCATTGAATGTAAAAAACATTTGGTCAATGCATAACTCAGTTAATTTCAAATAATCTTCTTTAATCTCTCTATCTATGTTGTTTTTTCTTAACCAATTGTTCAATATCTCCAAAGTTTTTTGTTTCGGTACATTTGTGAATAGTGAAACTACATCAAACGAAACCAACCTATCTGTGGGTTCAATTTCCACTTTTTCTAATTTCTTAACTAATTCCAATGAATTTTCAATCTGCAGACTTTCAAAATTCATTGGAATTAGTTAAGAAATTAGAAAAAGTGGAAATTGAACCAACAGATAGGTTGGTTTCATTTGATGTAGTTTCACTATTCACAAATGTACCGAAACAAAAAACTTTGGAGATATTGAACAATTGGTTAAGAAAAAACAACATAGACAGAGAGATTAAAGAAGATTATTTGAAATTAACTGAGTTATGCATTGACCAAATGTTTTTTACATTCAATGGGAGTTTCTATAGACAAAAATCAGGGCTCTGAATGGGAAACCCATTATCACCTTTCCTGGCAAATTTATTTATGAGCGATTTTGAATGTAAAATCACTAAAGCACATCCTACAATGTTTAAATTTTGGAGTAGATATGTTAATGATATAATTTGTATTGTTAAAGAAAAACATGTAGAGGATTCCCTAAAACTATTAAATTTACAGAGTACAAACATTAAATTCACAAAAGAAATAGAAGACAATAAACAAATACCTTTTTTGGATCTTAAATTGGTCAGAAACGAAGAAAAAAGAAAAATTGAATTCGGGATTCATAGGAAAGAAACTCATACGGAAAATTTTATAAAATCAACAGGGTTCAATCCAATTGGACATAAATTAGCAGCATTTAATAGTTTAACTCATAGATTGGTAAACTTACCCTTAAACGAAGAAGATTTCAAACATGAGAAAAAACACATAATCAAAGTAGCAAGAGAAAATGGGTTTGATGAAAAAATGGTACATAAAAGGATAGAAAAGTATAAAAAAACAAAAAATGATAAACAGAAGTAATCTTGAAAAAGAAGAACCACCTGAAAAAATATAGGAAATTCACATATCACCCTTGGGTAAAGTAAAGTAAAGTGATCCCACAACAGACCCGGAGGCCCTTGGGGTAGTAGGAGGTTAAGGCTCCCACTTTTTCTAGACAATCGGCACTTTATGTCAGCCGGGTTGTCAGCCCTGCGTGACGGCCGCCTTTACCCCCAGAACAAGCGTCTGGTACTCATTTCCGTTAGAGGCTGAGTCGACCCCAGGGCCATAGTGCCGCCAGAGGGTTTGGGTCAGTTTAAAAATCCTGACCTCAACGGGACTTGAACCCTGGACCCTCCGGCTTGTAGCTCAGTGCCTTAACCACTACGCTACGGCGTGCCCCATCACCCTTGGGTACATAATAAATTTCAAAATATATTTGAGAAGTTTAATATTAAATTAGCACCAAAAAATAACTACAGTTTAAATAAACTAATAAAAACCAACAAAAATGAAAAAACTGATAAAAATAAAAAGTCAGGAATATATCAAATTGAATGCATGGGTTGTGAAAAGGTATATATAGGGAAAACAAAAAGAAACCTAAAAATTAGAACCAAAGAACACATAAGAAATATTAAAAATGGAGAAATTGAAAAATCCACAGTTGCTGCTCATGTTTGGTCTGAAAAACATAATATAAATTCAGACACTAAATTATTAAAACAGTTAGAAAATACAAAAGAGCTGACTATTTGGGAAAAAATTTATATTCAGAAGAACAGAAACAGAGTTATGAATTTTGATATTCCAATGGACGGTGACCTTGTTTGGAGGTTCTTTGGCCAACCACAGGATGGAGCTGACATCGACATCCAGGTTGTGCAACAAAAATAAAACCAGTCTGGGAAAACTGACGATAAAACAGAATTGTTTTGAAACATGTCCAAGAACAAATCAACATTAATATTGAGGTAAGATGTCCAGACTAAAAATAATATAGATAGAAGACTAAATTGGAACGATCACATAGATAGAATGGAGAACAGTAGATTAGTGAAGAAAGTATGTGAATGGACACCTCAGCAGAAAAGGTCTTTAGGAAGACCACAACTACAATGGAAGGATGTCACCATACCTCGGACCTGTAGTGAATGAACATGTAACAAGCTGCCAGCTTTCATGCATAGAGGAAAAAGAATAGTTTTCTCCTTATTCTTGTGGATGTAAGGAGAAAACTATGAATTATGAAATTCCCAGGGAAAAATAAAAAAAAAATTGAATTGGAAATTCATCAGTCAGCCAACAGAGGGAGCAGAAACCACCTACACGATCAACAACTGCAAATTCAATGGTTAAGAAGCACTGACAATATCACACAGATGTGAAGAAACCACGGTCTGCAAGAAAATTAAAAAAATATGAGGTGAGTCTAAATCCCTAACTCATAATAATTAAAAGAAACCTCATAGTATTACTTCCTTCAAATATTAAATGCAATATTATATTTAAAAACAAATTATTAAAATGTATGCTGTCATAAAACTTTTACTATATTGTCTTTTCACTTCATGTACCTCATTTCTCTGTTCCATAGCTCGATGTTTGGACAAAAACCTTCATCTATCTTGATCAATCCATATATCCTCTTCTATCATTTTCTTCCATTCAACTCCTCTTTGCTTGCTATTTTTCTTAACCTGTATTTCCCTTTGGTATCATGGCCGACCTCTTGATCTGTTCCCACCTAATCTAAATGCCAGTGCTTATTTTATTTATTTAGCCTGGTGGAGTTAAGGCCATGTGGCCTTTTCTTCCACTCACCAGCACAAACATATATTATATGAGAATATAACAATCACAATTAACTCTAATATTAAATACTAACTGAAGATTTGGTCAATAAGATAATATCAATTATATTATGATCTATAATACAACCAGTTTTTGGTATCCTTCCAGTATTCACTTTTTTTTAATATAGCCATACCATTTCATTCTATCTTCCATTTTATCTCATATCTTATCCATCTTCAAAATTTCAATTACTATTGTGATCTGTATTCTATGTATGTCTTTCTTTCTGAGACTTGACAGTTCTTTGAAAGCAGGTTATTATCCGTTATGACTTGCTAGGCCTTGACATAACTTTACAAGCTTCTGATAGCCATCTTTTCAGAGTTCTTACTACTCAATATTAATCATTATGCAGTGAAAATTCATGGCTTATTATAATAATAAAAAATCATCAACATAGTACAGAGTTGTTACCCGGTTCTGACATCAGGAAGTTTTAAAGCAATCTTGCCATCTTCTCGTAGGTCTTCCTGCAGTTCTATTTCCTTCTGGTTTATAATTTAATAACGAGTATATTATTTTCTTTCCTGTTAATATGGTCCATCCATTCTGTTTCATGGTTTTTAACATTTTATATTATATTAAAAATATTTAATTTTTACCTGATAACGGTATTTTTCATCTGATCTGCACATATATAACTATTTCTCTTAAAAATTTCAATTCTACTGTTTCTATTTTGCTTCTGTCTAATCTGTATTTAATCACTTTACTAAATTTAAAAATACTGCTAATGATAAATTCCCACATATTAAACAAATAAATGCACTTGAGTACTTACACATGCCTATACCTCTCTCTCTGTGTTCCAAAAAACTTTATAAAAACTATCAGATTTTAATGATAATTTGTTTATTTCACTTACAAATAATTAATATGACTTTTGTTGAATTTGGTCAAAGTTAAGCAGAACCAATTCTACATTAATTTGTAAATACATGGAAATACTAGTACTAGTACACAGATTATATCGAAACAACTTTAATAACAAATATTAGAATGATATATCACAAAACAAATAATGCTTAAACATACAACAACCTGAAACATTGACTAATATTTGATTGCTATATTACCAGTTTATATCCATATGACATACTCTGCAGTTATAAAATTAGATATTTGAGTAATTGTAAGCTCACTGAATAAGTCAATGTAACTACTTATATTTGATCACTTTCTGTTTGTCAAAATGTTAAGTACATGACCAATAATACTATGTTTCATGAATGACTATCCAGTGAGTCACTTATCACTAAAGCTAACATCATATTTTATCTTCTTCATACTCTTTATCCTTCAGATTTCATCTGATTACAACACCACCAATCCAATTTCACGTAAATAAAAACTGGCCCACCACAAGGAGTTTTTCAATACTCTTTTCAATACATACATTAAGAATTTCCCAGCAGTTATTAAAACTGATGACAATATAAGTGTGCAATGTTTGCAGATGACATATTGATATGGTTGCTGTCTAAGGTGCTGCAACTGACACTGAAATCATTAGCATAGACATAGTCATATGGACAACATCCAAAATCTCAAAGAAGAACCTGTATTTGAAAGTTTGATGGGCTGCTTATTTATATGTAAGAAAACCTCTATTTCTAGAAGTCTCAGTTCGAGTAGAATAATAGTTTCAAAGGTTCACGAGTGCTGACCCCCCCCCCCCCCGAACTTTCGATGCCAAAGCTCTTCACGTCACTCACTGATATATGTAGGGGAAATAAGTGCAACTAAATTAATCAAAATTAAAGTGGAGAGTAACATTATGAGGTATTTTGAATTTATAAATGATTTGGGGAAAATGTTTTTATATCTCACCTCATAAATTTCTGGGGTTTCACGATACTGGTTGACATCTAAATGCCATCTTGGATTCAAATCTTTGTCCCACTTTTTCATTTTATTTTGTAATAGGATTGTATAAATTAATAACATAAGAAAAAAAACTATCAGTAGTATTATGCAGCTGTATTGATCCACCATTACATATCATTAAAGAAAAATAACAAAATAAAAATAAAAATTGAACAAAACTCAAACTTTTGAATAATTAACTGAGTTCTTTACTGGTGTTTCATGAGAGGTTGATATTGAATGACTCCTTAAACAACATAGTTCAGAAACTACTTCAACTATGCCAACTACAAGCGCATGTATCGTGTAACAGAACCATGTCTGAAGTGGATGTTAGAATATATTAACTGTTCAAGAGTGCAGTCAGTTTCATTTTTGCAGTTGCAGAACCACTATATGACTTGCTCTTCATGTTCCTTAGAGGGCACGCTGTAGCGTAGTGGTTAAGGCACTGCGCTACAAGCCGGAAGGTCGAGGGTTCAAGTCCCGGTGGGGTCAGGATTTTTAAACTGACCCAAACCTTCTGGCAGCACTATGGCCCTGGGGTCGACTCAGACTCTAATGGAAATGAGTACCTGACACTTGTTCTGGGGGTAAAGGTGGCCATTACACAGGGCTGACAACCCAGCTGACATCAAGTGCCGATTGTCCAGAAAGAGTGGGAGCCTTAACCTCCTACTACTCCAAGGGCCTCCTTAGGCCTGTAGTGGGATTACTTTACTTTTATTTCATGTTCCTTAAAAAACAACCAAATGAATGAACCTCAATTTTGGTTTATACAATGATTTGATATTTCATTAAACTTTGCTTAGTACATGCACCCAGTTTACTTTGGCTAATATCAGAAAATATGTTGACACTAACTTATTGCTTTGGATGATCACTTGATTTTTTGTATTTTATCTTAAGAAGGATGTGATAAAATTATACGATACTATTTGAAGAAGTGACAATATCTCTCGTTTCCTTTATGCAGTTACTTGAAACAAATCACCATACTTATGTTACCGTATTTACCTTACAGCACAGTGATTCACAAAGTGTGTTTTGCAGATCACCAAGAGATCCTCTGACAAAAACCCTGTGGGTTGTATATTCTTTAAATAAACAATATATTAATAATACAGTTTTCTTTTTGCCAACTATACAGAACAGTACGCAGACTATACTGAAGAAATATATAAAATCAGCAAGTATAGATGCCTATTCTACATGTTACATATAAAAATATAGGTTTATTATAATAGTGTTATGCATTGTACAGCAACGTTTAAATTACGCGGGCAAGGTGAGAATACTGGTCTCACATTGGTCAGAATATATTTGTGAGTCATCAATCGCGAGTCAAAAGAACCATGCCAACCACTGATATTTCTGGGCTGTCAGTTTAGATAGTTTTACCAAAATCTCCCTCCCCTTTCGGGAAAGATTCATGGCTAGAGGCTTCTATTGTTCAAATTATCTCGAAACTAAGCCTGGAAAGTTCCTTGCACCTTTATAAATGGGGTAAAGGCAGGAGGCCACTCAGTACTGATTTAATGGCAATAGCACTGTCTCGTGTTGGAGTATGAGAAATTGTGGTGAACAGATTCATCAGTGACTATGAAAATAATTGTGACTGAAATAAACATTGAAAGAAGATTAATTGTAAGTGAATATTGTCATTAAAAGTTTACTGATAATTTGTGGAATGAAATAAAGTGTTTTGCAAGATTTCATACAATGCCTGTGTTCATTTAAACCAAGATAACAAATGAAAAATCATACTCATCCCTGTTAAAATAGAATTCACTTGAGAATTTGTGAATTTGTTTTTAAGTCGTAAGGAACATTTGCAATACTCTTACTTACTTACTCACTGGCACTATTGAACCCGTAGGTTCATGGCCGCGCAGACATAAGCTCTCCCAGTAGAACCCATGTCCGCATTTCTTGAGGGTTGTATTTTTACGGTGAAAGATCGTCACTCTTTTGACCAAGGTACTTATTTAGTCTGGCTTATCACCTTCGACCAGTCCGGCATGGGTAACCCTATCGGCAGCAATGCTACCGCCGGCATAGCTAAAGTAAAGTGATCCCACAACAGACCCGGAGGCCCTTGGGGTAGTAGGAGGTTAGGGCTCCCACTTTTTCTAGACAATCGGCACTTTATGTCAGCCGGGTTGTCAGCCCTGCGTGTGGCCGCCTTTATCCCCAGAACATATGTCTGGTACTCATTTCCGTTAGTCGACCCCAGGGCCATAGTGCCGCCAGAGGGTTAGGAACATTTGCAATACATTTACGAATAATACAGAAAAAATATTAAAAGTTCTGCCGTACAATGGAGTTTAAAAAAACGAACAACACAAGACTCCCTCTAACATATCTATATTAAATGAAGTCCCTCAAGAGGACATTGTAGATTAGTACAACACAGATTCACTAAAGAGCAACAGTTCACTTCAGTTAGTACAACATAGGGTATTAGAAGGAGTCTTGTCAGTTTTAGTAAAATCTGTTATACAATGCAACTTCTAATTTATCTCTGCATTATTTGTAAAGGATTACAAAAACAGCTCACATTATCCATATTATTTTGTAAATAACTCATTCATGTATTTCTTTTCTTTGCACAAAATTAATTTATTACATTAATTAATTTGTAAATGATAAAACGATAAAACAGACATAAAATTTTAATTATCTAGGATGTAAAATTGGAATATAAAAATGAAGATGTACAAAATAAAATACAACAATTTAATTAATTGTGCAGAACAATAAAAATAAATAATATGAGTTAGATACATATGCCTCACCTCATATTTGTAGTTTTCTTGAAGACCCTAAGTTTCGATTCTTTAAGCATCGTTGTCTATTCTTTTTAATTCTGGGTTAGAAAGAATTAACAATGATGCTTAAAGGCATCGAAACCCATGGTCTTCAAGAAAACTATAAATATGAGGCGAGTCGTGCATATCTAACTCATATTATTTAAAATAAACCTCATTGTGTCACTTCCTTTAAATATTAAATCAAAATAAAATTACTAAATAAAACCAAAAAAGAAACAATCTTAAAAATTTACAAAGTACAAGCTGTTTAATATCTCTTACATGGATGTAAATGCTGGACTTTGACAAAGTAAGAATAAGAGTCCGCAGAGATAAGATTGCTGCGACTGGAGGCAGGATATCAAAGAAAAACGGAGACATCAGAAAAGAGTTAAACATATTCAACTTAAATGAAAAAATACCTGAACTCAAATTAAGAACATGTTTTAAGAAAGGAAGATCACAGACTCCCCAAAAAAGGTTCTATATCACAAATCTACAAATAAGGGATTAAAAGAATGACCACCAAAGAGATGGATACATCAATTTGATGTACTTTGATCTGAACAGGCCAAGAGAACTAAACCATGCTATTCAGGATGCTCAAAATTAGGTACTTGATCACAATGATAGTGTAACCCTTAAGCTATTTCATATGTGTATGTGCTCATGAAAGGGACCATTTGCAGGTCTTGAGTTAATGATATTTTTATAATTCTTGATATATATATTTTTTTATAATAAAAGTGAAAAGGTATAATTGTAGGCTTTCATGGCTGGCATCTTGATGGCGTTTAGTTCGTCTTCCAGGCTAAATGAACGTGGTCCAGTTTTCTCGAAACTCAATGTTTCATCTACTGCTGCGGTAGACCTCATCAGGAGATTCTGCATGCTCTCTGTGAACTCCTCAACAGTCGGCTGCAGACTGGCTGGTCATTGGAAACGGTCTCCTTATTTATTTATAGGTGAACCCTGTGAGGTGGGGGTGTTCTCTGCACGGTCCATTACATTTGTGCTGTTTCTTTTTGACTGCTGTTGGCAGAAGTCATAGGCTTCGTTCTCGTGTTGTGCAGCTGCCAGGATCCGGGTTTTGTTGATCTTCATGGTTTCCTCTTTTTTGTTAAAAGAATTTTTATATTTGTAGATTTCAACGGCTTATCTGTACGATCTGGTGTAGTGATGTGGTGTTTGGGATAATACCTGTGTTTCTTCAAATTTTTTCCTTTTGTTTTTAGCCTGCAGTTTTTTTTTGTCCAATGCCACCTGTTTGTCGTTCGACATTTCAGGTATTCTTTCCTGGCATTGGCATATTATAACCCACTTCTGAGGTTGGGGTGCCTGGAAATCGGGGTTATGCTGCCCCAATGATATGATGGGTGATGATGATGGGTAATGATGCGCCAGGAGAGGCCTTAAACTAAACTTAATCTAATGAGGTGAATATGATATTGATGATAATGATGACCAGATGATGTTTGGGGACTATTTGGGTCTTAAAGTATCCTGACATTTGTCTTACAGGTGAGGAAAAACCCCAAAAAAACTTCACCCAGGGAACTTGTCCTGAGCGGGTATTGAACTCGGGCCCGCTGCATGACAAAGCAGCATGCTACCTCGAGACCACAGTGGTGGACCTCTTGTAATCTTGTATTAAACATTATTTTTGTTGTACATATGTATACATATATCGTATCCCATGTAGTTGTGGAGAGGTATATAGAGGTTAGCATGAATGTTGAGTTTCAGTAAGAATCAATGTAGTTAGCAATTAGCGGCCATTGCAACATTTATAGACCGGCATCTCCCACAGAATACCGAAGTTTTCCTTCTATTGTGTTATCTACTGATATACTTCAGTACTACATTATAATACTTTTTTAAGTAATATGATTTTTGGAACATATTTTATTTCACCACTTAAAATTCAGACTATTACATAATTAACATGACTGTGTTACCTTATAGGTTAGCTCCCATTATGTTAAATTATGAAAGTTATCTTAAGTTTTGTATCCTCTACTCCAGTGGAATTCAAGGTGACACTGAAGTGACAGAACCAGGATATATGAATCAATATTCCTTTAAGTTGACAATCCTGTTCTAATCATAATTCATAGCTATCATTGCATGATCCATAATGTTTGTATCTTATTTTTTAGGTTATTTCATCTCTTCTCTTCTAATTAATGTTTTGTATTTTTTTCGACCAAAAATTATATATGTTCCTCGGGTTACTAATTACATTCTATAGTGAGTCTGAGCAAATATTGGTAGGACACTAGTGACACACTGCTATGTGGTTCTGGTGTGACAACTTCTGGTGATGCATATCACTAACGCAAGTTGAAATTCGATACAAGAAAAATAATAGTATTCGTTACTCCCACCCTTATCATAAAAGATGCTGGGAGTGCTAGCCATCTTGTCTCATATATATCAGATCTTATGAAATTATCATTCCCACAAATCGGTTCTTCTACATTAATGAACCTAACTTGTGTTCCTCTGTAAGGAGACGAGGGTTTTGTTGGCTTTTCTTGTTATTCACAGAACCTGTTGTGTTAAACCTATTCACTAAGTTTAATATTTTATTTCTACATCGATGTGGCGTATTAGGAAATTTATTTATAAATTTTCATCTAGCTTTTTCCATACAAATTCTTATTTCTTAAAAATTGTTCTAAAATGTACACAAGTTCAAAACTAAGTTACAACCATACTATAGTATGAACATGCATAAAATAAATAATACACACATTCACTCCAAGGTATAATCTCAAACAGAGTCAGTCTGACTTATTGATAAATTATTCTAGAGTTTGCCTGAAATTCACAAGATCTGCCAAGCGCTTGTGGCATATAATGTATTTACACGTGTATAGGCCACACTTTTTTACCTAAAATATAAGTTTCAAAATTAGGGTGCAACTTATACATGAAATAACTAGAAAACGTACTTAATTTTAGAATGATTTCATGTAATTAATTAGGAGTTCGAAGCCCTTAAGAAGCCAAGAATATGGAAATCCCGTGTAATAAATTTAAGGCAAGTTATGGCTGAACAAGGTGATTTATGACATGTCACAACCTTGCAATTCGGCGGTGTACATCAATAGTTCAGAAACTTCCCAATATGTACCAGAAAAAAAACTATCATTTCAACGGATTCAGAAAATCCATCTGCTCTTGTTTTCCATATGTAATCCAGGAGAACTCTAATTTTGGATATTTCAATTTCTTTCCGCAGAAAGATTGTCGATGTTATGATGTGTTTTCAAGTGTATGTTTTGTTTGGATCCACTGTCGCAAATTTTTTTCGTCCACATCAAATTTTCTTCCTGCAGTCATATTTCCATATTCTGCTGCATTGAGCACCACTTGTAGCTTGAAGGTATAACTTGCTCTGGACCGACCCATGTTTACAACAGGAATGACAATGAATACTGTACCTATCAACTGACCATCCCTTTTACCCTTGTGTTAAAGACTGAGCCGCAGCCTGAATATACCGTTACATAGCCGGTAACAGACGCTTTGGAATTTACAACATTGTCAGATTTAAAAATGGTGTAGGCCTACTTCTGCCTTTTGCACTGCTTCTTAGCAAAAATATAAGGCAAATATGTTTTCACCAATTTATTATCCCAAAACTTTGATTCGGCTTATACACGCACGTGGCCTATACATGCATAAATACAGTATGACTGGGAGTTGTCGCACTACTAGTTCCATACAGCAGTAGATAACTAATCCATCTACGTTCACTCAGACTCACTGTACAATAATAATTCAACCTTTTTGTCATTCTACTTTTAATTATGGTATCAAATCATCTGGGAAAAACTGCCCTTAAACTAGCGTGAAATATTTTCAAAGTCCTATATAACAACAGTGCGCATGCGCCAGAGTTTATAGAGCCAGCGATAATCCACAATCGAACCACTTATCGATTATCATCCTTGATTACTACCCGTCGCTATGAAATTTAAATGACCAATATTTGCAATAAATCCCCAAATCTATGTTTAAAAAATATATTAATAACATAAAATTACCAAACGTTTATTAAAAATGGGTGTACACTTACTTATCACTCCCTAACACTGACCCAACCAGCAATAACCCAAAGCAGTGATAGAAAAATCATAGACTAAGTAATATACTCTGTGGAGTAATTAGCAATTAGTATCACAATATTGTCTAACAGTATCATAATATTATGATTTGCATATTTAAATAAATACTTCAAAATTGTCTAATAATGTTATAAAAATTATTTGAAAAAGTTTAAAGGAAAAAGTCGGGTATATGCTGGACACAAATTCTTCAAAGTTCCACAGAATCGCAGTGCGCATGCGCGAGTTGCGAGAGTTGCTGTAATGGTTAATATAGCCTCCGGTAGATGGCTCTGCAGTTGGTGTTACCAACTTTGGGAATAGATTCCCAAATGCAAAAAAAAAAAAAATGGATGTTAACTAACTTGCCATTTCCTAACTAAAGAAAACAATTTACATGCATATTATTTATTCCCAAATGCTTAAAAAAATTGACATAAACCAACTTCCCATTTCCTAACGTAACAAAACAATTTACATGTGTACTATTTAATAGTCCACCGCTGTGGTCTCGAGGTAGCATGCTGCCTTGTCACGCAGCAGGCCCGGGTTCGATCCCCGGTCGGGGCAGTTTTTCTGGGTGAGGTTTTTATCAGGGTTTTCCCTCACCTGTAAGACAAATGTCAGGAAAACTTTAAGGCCCAAACGGTCCCCGAAATCATATGGCCATCATCATCATCACCCTTATTATCATCATCATCATCATCATCATCATCCTTCACCGGTGTGGAAAGCAACGGGAAGCTACCACACCTAAAATTCCCTAGTAAAGCTGCAAGCATAGCATGAAAATGCTATGATTGCAGTGAAGGACCTGCCTTTGGGCAGAATTACTATGGATGGACTATTTAATAAACTATAAACTAATTTTATGTACACCAACACTAAATATGGTTTGAAATTATTTTCAAATGGTGGCAACGTTGGAACAACATGGAAAAGTAGCAAGTAAGTAATGTATCCACGATCATGTTTTACGTAAATATATAAACATAAAATATTGTAAAGAAAGCTTGAAGATCGTTTCAAAATGTTTAAAACAGTACAAAACGTGTTTAAAAGTGTTTAGTGCATCAGTGGCATAAGAATGTAAGTGTAGAATTGTGACGGGCATATAACCTTTCTCACCCAGTTTAAAATATTAAATAATGTTAGTAAATACAGACGAAGAGCTATAGTTTATAACAATATAACAAAAAATCAAGCGCTAGTAGAAGTGCAGTTGAGCCAATCATCTGTGCTACAATCCCAGTACTTTCTTCTAACCAAAAACCAGACTCTGTTGTCATATATAAAACCCTACTACTGTGATGAATCCTTTTTCTTAAATATGGTATAAATCTGTCTGTGATACAATCCCCCAAATTGCTACAATCCATTTTCTTCAGCTTTTTACACACAACATAGAATTGTGACAATAATGACCTAAGTTGTTAGAGTAGACCTGTCATTAATTAAAACACAATAGTATGAAAAATTATTTAAAAAATGGTAGAACAGAGTGAAAATACATATATATAACATTTATGGAGAGCAATAAAATAAGTAAATAACCAAATGACACAAAAGAAAATTACCAAAATTTCAAGACCATAATAGGTACCATGCCCCATCTTTGGAATTGGTCCTTTGTAACGTACAACTGCTAATTCTGGTGGATATCTTGAATCCTGAGTTTCTGGGAGAAGAATCACTTTCTGACCAACATTTATCAAAGCTAATTCACAAAATATATGATGCTGTTCCACAAGAGTAACTCGGACTGAAGGCTCAATGACAGCTAAAAAGTGGTAATAACATGACAGAATTCAAAGGTAACAAATCACAATCTGAACACTGCCATGTATCATCTTCTGGCATTCCATTTTTACTGATAAGCCGTACATATACTTTATTTTTAGAGATATGTTTTGATTTCACTTCAACAAGAGATCCTAATCTGATAACTTTATAATTATCACTGCTAAGCCTATTTAAATTTCCAATTTCCTTCTCCAATAATCGGTCCGCAACAATGTTTTCCTTTGCAATGTAAATAAACCGATTTTGGAAGAACCAGGTTACGTCTGAAGTATCTAAGTCAGTCATTGTTCTGATTACTTCAAATTCATTTTCAATTCCCATACATCTGAAGCATTGAAAACGCATTAGTGTATTAACATTGAGAATACGAAATACATTTTAAATCTATTTTAAAATTTGGATATGTGATAAATTAAAAATATTATCTCCACAAACGTAATAAATTTAATATTATTTCACATATTTTAAAAAGTAATATTTAAAGGGAGGGGACCTTGTTCCATTGTTTTGACATTCACAACTGCAGCATGTGCAAACTACCCGACCAAATACACAAGCAGTACTCAACAAAATCATGCTTATACAATCTATACATATTTGGAATACTAACGTTGCAACGAATATACTTTACGAACTGCAACACATTTTAATAACCTTCGTTCATTAACCATCCGCCATCATGTACACCTGTATGACGTAATCACCTGCAAAGCACTACATTATCATTATAATAACTAAATAAATAAGTTTATATTAATAATATTTATTTAATATTTTTTAAATATATGATATTTATTTTTATTTATACTTTTACTTAAAATTAATAAAAGTAATCTTGTTTTAGTTTTTAGTCTGATACATTCATTCATGGTTCCTGTGAGGACGGCAAAACGCAGCGCATCGCAATCTTCTATTTCTATTAATTTATATTGAAAATGAACAACGGGTGAAGAATATTGTGTTATTAGATGCTCAGATCAGAAGAATATGAATGAGGACCACATCATTTAATTTGGAGGTAACTTTTATTACATAACTTTAAATTTTAATTTCTGAAATTGACCTATTTCTTATCCAGTTTCGGTCAATTTGAATTAAATTTTATTAGTACGGTACATGAAAATGTTCAGTAAATTCCACAACAATACCATACAAACAAAGTTAGTAATATATAATTTTAAATTTTCATTACAATTAGAAAGAAGTCACTTGCTTAAACATAAATCTATGGCTCCGGGCAGAATTCACATAATCAATATTTTCCAACGTAGAGTAGAAATCCAATTCCATTATTTATTATTAAAACATTAGCACGCAACTGTTTAAATATTTTTTTTCGCGAGAGAGATCTTATTAATATAAAATTTAATATTCTAGTTTACAAAATCTCTTGGTTAGGTAAGTAGGATTGCCTTTATCCTAGCTTGCTTTAGGCTTATAATATGATTTTACACCACTTAGATCTGTAACTGAATTTCAATGTTACGTTACAATCTGAACATTTACAAAAGAAAAAAAAAACTGGCGGGTATTTCATAACGATTGAGCATTTCATAATTTGGCCTAATAAGCACAATAATAATATGAAATATTACTAAGAGGGATCTGGCTCTTAATGATATTCAGAAAATTATCTCTATGCGATATCTTAAAAAACTGACTATAAAATAATAGTGTAATGTTTCGTACTTTCACAATAATGTAATAAGTCTGGCACACGGGATTGCATAAACTAAACTAATTCTTTAGCAAGTCGGATTTGTCCTATTTTTGCTGGTTTACTGAATATCTTTCTTTAATTAATTGGATTGTTTATATCCAGTTTCATTCGAGGAAGCAGAAATTGCGGCCGCTAGAGCAATTTTTAAATGTTGGGTTCCAGGTAAACCTCCACTCCTAATGGTCTGATTTTGTTGTTTTACGGAATATATTCTTTATTTTGATAACTAAATCGTTTCTACCAAGTTTCGTTGTGATAAAGAAAAGTTGGACCCGCTAAAACGATTTTTAAATTTTCGCTTCAGTTTAGTCCCCATTCCCAATGACCCAATTTTGCTTTTTTTTTAATTTATATTTATATGCCAAGTTTGGTTACGAAAGAAATATAGCACTAGAGCGTTAACAGATTTATGGTCATTTATGGACTGCTGGATATTTAAGAAATATAAATTTGGAATGAGAATATCAGAAAATACAAAATTAAACACCCTATTGTTTGCAGATGACCAAATAATAATTGCAAATTCAGAAGATAATCTGCAGAAAGGTCTGTATGAACTTAAAAAAATTACAGAAGAATATGGATTGAAGATATCTACAGAGAAAACGAAAATTGTGGCATTTCAAGGTGTAGATCCTGTCAGAAGTAAAATTGTACTTGACAATAAGATTTTGGAGCAGGTGAATAATTTTACATATCTGAGAATATGAAGAAGAAAAGGATGTAAATGCAAAAAAATCTAAAATTTAAGAATTTTAGGGTTAATAAATTCTATCAAGCCACAGTTAGTCCAAAAACATTCAAGACTAAAAGTGTATAAAACACTGACTCCTCCAACTCTTTTGTATGGTAGCGAAATATGGACGTTGAAACAGAAGGATATACAGAGACTTAGATCTGTTGAAATGAGATGCCTTCGGAGGACTGCAGGATACACACCACTAGATCACAAAAAAAAAATGAAGACATCTTAGAAGAATAAATTACACATGGAACCTTTAGAAAACAATTTTTTTATTATAAGTCAAGATGGTTGCAACATGTTCATTGAATGGAAGATCACAGGATACCCAAACAAATGTTAAGATATCAACCTGCAGGAAGAAGAAGAAGACCAGGACGTCCACTCAAAAGACTTCTGGATGGTGTTTCTCTTGAGGCCGAAACAGGTCAACAAATGGCCTAAATTCGTGAATGTACTATGATGATGATGATGATGATGGATATTAAAAAAAAGTTTTTTTATGGGGCACAGCCTCAATAGCTACATTTCTTCGGAATTCGCTAAAAGGTAATAGTAATTTAGAACATTTGAGATGACGTTTGATGGTCGTCGCCCATTGAATTCATAATTTGAACTGAAATGTATATTTAATGTTTACGGTCTGCGTCTTTGTGATCCGAGAGAGTTGCGTGTTCCATTCGGCCGTGACAGAGATGATGTTTCGGGTAAGAAATGGTGGAGAACGCGGTGAATTGGACAACTAGTGTTCCTGGACGAATTATATTTCTAGTTGTTTCGATACATGCTATAAATTGTATTAAAATTGGAGGAATTCGGAATTTATCTTTCTGAAGGAAGTTTAAAGTCATCGGATACGTACGAAAAGCGTATTCCTGGATATGTGACTATCCTCGTTACATACCGTACATGTTAAATCCGCTAACTTACATTAACTTTCTTAACGCATATACCTATACCGTGTTCTCCCCATATGATTGTTGTGGTCATATCAGTTATTCTAGTTGTACGATGAAAATGCATATTACACTTTATAACTAACTAACGAACTAACTCACTGGGTGGATTTCTCAACCAGAGTCTAAACCATGACCCGGGTTTTCAATTTGTTATTGTTTACATAACACCTATATAAATGACTGAAAATTCGCAGAAATTGTTATGAAACCATAGACATGATTCAGACATTTGTTTATTGTAATTAACAGCCGTAGATTTTCAGAAAACAGCGGTCGTGGTTTAGACTTACGTTGAGAAATCCACCCAATGGCACTAACGAACCCGTAGGTTCATGGCCGCGCGGACATAAGCTCTTTATACATCCCTATCCTGAGCTAATGTTTTCCAATCATCCCCTGTATAATCTACATCCCTCAAATCTTAGTTAATGTTATTCTCCCACCTCATTATTAAACTACCAACGAGGCATATTCCCTTCCATGCATGTCTTTCACTCCCCATTCGTACCATATGTCCTGCCAATCACAGTCTACGAGACTTCACTATTCTTATAATATCTGGCTTCCTATAAAGACCATGTAGTTCACTGTTATGTAGTCTTCTCCATTCACCTCTCTGTTCATCTCTCTTCAGTCCAAACATTTTCCTAAGAACTTTATTCTCAAATACTCGTAATATCCTTTCCTCCCTTAAAGTAAGAGTCCATGTTTCGCATCCATATAATATAACTAGTAGAATAATAGTTTTATATATTTTCAGTTTAACGTTTTTTGAAAAGAGTTGGGACGTTAAGAGTCTGTGTAATGCATAATAGCACGCATTTCCAGAATTGAGCCTATGTTTAATTTCTTTGTGCATTTCATTCCTATTTGTGATTATTTTTCCTAGGTATTTGAATTCAACCACTTCCTCAAAAGTTCCCTCATTTGTCATTAGCTGTCCATTACTATTATATAATGTATTTCTACGTGTGACCATATATTTAGTTTTATTGATATTTACTTCCAGTCCCAATTTCTTAGTGTTACTCAATAGTGTGTGCGTGTTGGCCTTTAGTATCTCCTCGCTATCGCCCAATAGTACTACATCATCAGCATAAACTAACAGCTTATTAATACCATTGAGTTGTAGCCTTCTTCATCCTCTAAACATTTGATGGCATGCTCTAGTACAAAATTAAATAGTACAGAAACTAGTGCATCTCCTTCTTCAACCCATTGTGGATTTCAAAAGTGTCTGAAAACTGTTTGCCTACATGCACCCTACTCTTTGTGCCATTTAGACACATTCGTATAAGTCTAACTAACTTTTTAAGAATTCCGAACTCCAGCAGGATACTATATAACTTCTCCCTCTTAATCGAATCGTATGCCTTTTTGAAGTCTACATATAGTTGATATAGAGTACCATTATATTCCCATTTATTTTCTAAAATCTGTCTTAAACTAAAAATCTGATCTGTTGTAGACCTGTTTCTTCTAAATCCACATTGATGATCTCCTAGAATGTCACTAATATAAAGAGTAAGTCTGTTTACTAATATATTTGTTAGAATTTTGTATGAAGTTGAAAGTAACGAGATGCCCTGTAGTTGTTGCAATCAGTTTTATCTCCTTTCTTATAAATTGATACTATAATCGATTCTTTCCATTCATCTGGAAGAGCTTCTTTTTCTCAAATCATATTAAGTAACCAGCGTATCTTGTCCATCAATTTTTCTCCCCCTTATTTTACCAGTTCTGCTGGGATATCATCTGAACCCGATGCTTTATACATCTTCAATTTTTCTATCGTCATTTCAACTTCTAATGCACTTGGTTCTGCGACTAGCACTTCTGCTGTCTGTAAATTACCCTCTTCAATTATAACTCGTAATTCAAATGTGGGAGTGAGAGGGCCAACACATTTTACTCAGATCCCTCTTTTTTTTCAGACTTAGGCTATATTCTTTTTGCGTTCCGTAAATCTACTAGCTTTATTTACATAAAAAAAACATACTAAAAATTTGTATGTCTTGAAATTCCACTAACTACTGAGTACATTTTATTATTTAAATTTAAATTAAACCCTGTCTAATCTTGGTTTCAGTAATTTCATTACTTGTTTTTTTTTTATTCGCACCTACTTCCACTATGCCTGTCATAGAACATTAACGGTCGGAGTGAGAGACAAAGAAGAAGGGATATATATTCCCGTACACATAGGCCAAATGGAAATATTTACGAAAACATACTCTCAGATAACATATTGAAATCAGTTAAGAATTTTAAGTCCACGTATAAATTTACATATTCTATTTTACCATTTAACTTTCAAATAACTCAATTTCCAATTATACTTGCATTTGCGATGACAATAAATAAGTCTCAAGGGCAAACATTCGAAAAAATTGGAATTTTATTGAGGCAGCCACTTTTTACACATGGTCAATTGTTTGTCGCAGCAAGTAGAGTTCGATTATTCGATGGTTTGAGATTTTATATTTCCGAATATAACGGTCAAGGGCTTTTAGCAAAAGATGAGAGAGTTTTTACAAAAATCATCGTCTATACAGAAGTCTACGAAGCACGTATTCTTTATTTTATTTTTCGTTAACTATGTAGCCTTGGCGTAACCTGGCCAGTATAGCAATAAAAAAACCCAAAGAAATGTCAAAAGGCGTGTTATTGTTTTTTAAATATGGCTTACGCACAGTTTTCGGATACACAATGGGTTGAAGCAAGGAGATGCACTATCTCCTCTACTATTTAATTTTGTACTAGAACATGCCATTAAATCTTTAGAGGATGAAGAAGGCCTACAACTCAATGGTATTAATAAGCTGTTAGTTTATGCTGATGATGTAGTACTATTGGCGATAGCGAGGAGATACTAAAGGCCAACACGCACATACTATTGAGTAACACTAAGAAAATGGGACTGGAAGTAAATATCAATAAAACTAAATATATGGTCGCACATAGAAATATATTATATAATAGTAATGGACAGCTAATGACAAATGAGGGAAATTTTGAGGAAGTGGCTGAATTCAAATACCTAGGAACTATAATCACAAATAGGAATGAGATGCACAAAGAAATTAAACATAGACCCCATCATGGAAATGCGTGCTGTTATGCATTACAGAGACTTCTGATGTCCCAACTCCTTTCAAAAAACGTTAAACTGAAAATATATAAAACTATTATTCTACTAGTTATATTATATTTGGATGCGAAACATGGACTCTTACTCTAAGGGAGGAAAGCATATTACGAGTATTTGAGAATAAAGTTCGTAGGAAAATTTTTGGACTGAAGAGAGACGAACAGAGAGGTGAATGGAGAAAACTTCATAACAGTGAACTACATGATCTTTATACGAAGCCAGATATAATGAAAACAGATAAGTCTCGTAGACTGCGATGGGCAGGACATGTGGCGTGAATGGGGACGTGCATGGAAGCTTCTTGTAGGAAAACCAGAGAGAAAACGCCCAGTTGGTAGATCAAGAATGAGGTGGGAGAATAACATTAACTATGATTTGAGGGAAGTAGATTATACAGGAGATGATTGAAAAACTTTAGCTCAGGATAGGGATGTATGGAGAGCTTATGTACGCGCGGCCATGGACCTACGGGTTCGATAGTGCCAGTGAGTTAGTTACTTAGTTGGCTTAGCCAACCTATACCACATATTTCCTATCGTTCGTATTTTTAAAATATCGAAAATTAATGCATAAATACGTATTTGCGACAAACTTAAAAATTTAATAAATTGTAGTCGAATTTCGATCATTGGGCGACCACTAGTACTACATAAAATCTTATCATGTAGGCCTACATATATTTTATTTTGAAAAATAATTGTTACGCGGGGGGAAAAAAATGAAAAAATTCTATTCCGTTTATTTGGAGATAAACTTATAAATGAATATGATGCACAATAAATATAGCCTAATGATTCTTTAAGAAAAATAAATAAAAGAGGTAGCCTATAATGCATAAAAACAGTAATTTCTGAAGCAATTAGAAACTGTAAATATCTAATAGCACAAATTGTAGCAACTACGCTGAAGGGCTCAATCTCCATCTTAAGAAATCTTATGTAAGGTTAGTCTCCAAAACCTGATTCTTGATTTTTCCCTTCCATTCAGAATTGTCCTTTCACCTAAATTCTAACTCTTTCTTGTTCCATGTATATTGTGGAAATTAAAAATATGTTTTGTCTCTATATTATCTATTTATGTTGTTTTTCTTTTCTACTGCAAGTATACTTTGTCACTTTTGGTAGATCATTTTTGGGAAAGTTTGTTAAAATTAAAATAATATTGAAAACAATAATAGAGCTGTTTACGTATTCATATGTTTTTAAACATATATATTTAGTTGTTTTTGACAAACTGGAATAAGCTGGAAAACGTTTCAGAAATATAACAAGGGAAGAATATGAAAAAAATACCACCCAAAAAGTTGTATAAAAACAAAATCTGTTCATGTTATTTTAAAACTGTTTAATTAAAAAATATATTTTGGAAATTTAAATTTTAGAACACAATGTTTTTGTTTCTGGCCGAATATTTAGTTGAGATAGTATCTAAGTTATATGCAAATTTCATGTTACCTCAAATGTATAGATACTAAACAGATTCTACTTAGAATACACAAATTATCCTGTTACAAATAGGGCTTAACCTAATGAGACGTTATAAAATTGGGCCTAAATTGAGACTGAAATAAATATAAAATAAATACATCAAAATCAATCAGGACATATTTATCATACAATTTGTACATTGGAATATTTGTTGACACACACTGTAGAAAAATGAAATCGAACTTCTTTCCAAATAGTAGGAAATATTATTGCAGTAAAGTAGCTAAACTAAAAACACATGAAGAATATAAAGGGAGTAGCGCAGAGAGAGATGTGTGTCTTCGCTCCTGTGACGTTGGAGCTTGGATCGTGGATCCGGAGCTGAACGGGAATGGCTTCGAGCCTGGGGCGAGTAAAGTTTGTGTTTTGCAAGATAACTACATCTTAAAATTAGAAACAAATGCTTTTCACATAAATTACTAATTATTTTATATAAAGTGAGCATTAATAAATACATTATAATAAATTACTAAGTTTCAAACATACAACCGAAATACGTGATATTAGATTCAAGGAATAAACGTGTTTCAACAAGTCATGTCTAAATTAAAATACGGTATCATTATGTTAGTATATTAATCTAAATTAAGAAAAACAACTCTCTCATCCTATCTCTCCAGGGGTTTAGTTTGGCATCTTATTGCTTTTTGAATGGTGGTAAAACTATATTTATATGATGTTTTAGCTATTTAGAATTTTATTGCAGAGATAATCTGTATCAATATGAAGTTTTCCGTTTAATAAAATGTTAATGTTTTGCTTAATATATGTCATCCCATTTAACTAAAGAAGTTACCCATTTCTCTAGATAAACCAGTAGCATGGCCGCTCGTAGGTATGGTATTACCTTATATCCTAATCCTAGCTAAAATCCAGAAGAAACCAATGATATAGAATTAAAACCACGCCTAGATAAATCCTTTCGTTTCCCTCCAAGCACATTTATGGCACGCTTAGCTAAGCTACAACATCTCCCTAAATGTGTTAAACTAAAAATACAGTTTATAAAATGTCGATTCTTCCAATTATACGGATCGTATCTTAATTTAAGAGAAGAGAGGAGAGTATTCGAGAATAAAATGCCTAGGAACTTTTTTTATCCATAGAACGACAAACTGATAGGCAAATGGAGAAAACTGCTTAACAAAAAGTTTAGTGATCTTTATGGGAGACCAGATATAATAACGGTTGAGTCTGGTAGACCGCGATGGAAAGGAATATAGTACGAATGGGGAATGAAAGAAAGACATATAACTGTCTTGTAGGAAAACCAGAGCGAATGGACGCACTCGGTAGGTGAATAATGAGGTGGGAGAATAACTAACCGTAATTTGAGGAATCTGAATTATATAGAAAATGAATGACATATGGAAATTATCTGGGTTTGATACTGCCAGTGAGTTACTATTTTACCAAGAAAATACAGTATAATTCACTGGCACTATCGAACGCATATATTCATGGCCGCGCGGACATAAGCTCTCCATACATCCAATCCATTCATCCCCTGTATAATCTACTTCCTTTAATTCGTGGTTAATGTTATTCTTCCACCTCATTCTTGACCTTCCTACTGGATTCTTTCATTCTGACTTTCCTACAAGGAGATTCCATGTTTCTCTTTCATTTACCATTCGTGCCACATGACCTGCCCACCGTAGTATACGAGACTCAACTCTTCTTATTATATCAGGTTTCCCATAAATGTTATGTAGCACATTAAATAGTCTACCTCATTAGTCTGTCTGTTCATCTCTCTTTGTTCCAAAAATGTTCGTAAGAACTTTATTCTCAAATACTCGTAATATTTTTTCCTCCCTTAAAGTAAGAGTCCATGTTTCGCATCCATAATATAACTGGAGAAAAACAGTTTTTTTATATTTTCAGTTTAACGTTTTTTTAGAGAAGTTGGGACCACAAGATTCTCTGTAAAGGATACTAGCATGCATTTCCAGAACTAAGCCTATGTTTAATTTCTTTCTGCGCCTCATTCTTGTTTGTGATTATTGTCCTTAGGTAGGGCCTATTTGAATTCGGTCACTTCTTCAAAATTTTCCCCATTTGTCATTAATTGTCCATTTCCATTATATAGTGTATTTATATATGTGACCATATATTTAGTTTTATTGATATTAACTTCCAGATTACAGAAAATACAGTAGACCTATATTTAGGACATTTATGGAAAAGGTGTGTGTTACTATACAATAAAAAGGCAACGTAGGCCTATCCCAACAATATAAACATATTTTTTTTCAAATGCCCGAGGTGTTCTTTCGACATTCCTGGTGTTCTCTCCAGGCATGACGTACTTGTAACCCACTTCTGAGGTTGGGGCGCCTGAAAGGCGAGGTTACGTTGCCCCGATGATATGATGGATGATAGTGGTGCGCCAGGAGAGTCCCTAATCCTAAGCTTAATCTAAGATGAATATGAATGATGGTTGCGATGGCCATATGATTTCGGGGACCGTTTGGGCCTTAAAGTTTTTCTGATAGGCCTATTTGTCTTACAGGTGAGGAAAAACCCCAGAAAAACTGTCCCGACCGGAGATCGAACCCGGGCCCGCTGCGTAACAAGGCAGCACGCTACCTCGAGACCACAGCGGTGGACTTAAACAAAATTATGAATGAAGAGATCAGCTGTGATTTCACGAATATAATTACGTCAACATTTAGCAATTGCGTGAGGGTTTAACACAGTAGTTATTATTCTGTAAGTGAACAAGGGGGCGTGTAGAAATTGCTATTTATAATTTTATGTTGCTTATTTATATACCACATGAGATATGAATAAATAACACTTGTTCTATTCTAAGCATCTGAATTTGACCTACTTTTCTTTTTCTTGTTCATATCAAGAAATTTATCGACAAGCAAAAACTGATTTTAATCTCATGAAATAGTCATAACTACTGTTCATGCCAAGTTAGTTTCAATATAATTATTCTACTGCACGCTGTCTTGAGTTGGTACTTCTGGTTTAATTTCTGGTTCCGAGTTCATATCCGGGGCGGGGAAATTAAGTTAAAATTATTTTCAGGGTGTAAAAATCCTGATTATGATTTTCTTCGGAAGACACCAAAAAGCCGGGGGCCCGTGTCTTAGATTTACGGCACGTAAAAGAAACTCAAGCCCGAAATAATTGATCTCTGAGAAAAAAATCGGGATTTTCACGCGCTGATTTGAAATGCGACCCTAATGACCCAAGCTATTAAGGAGCATTATTAAATTATATGCTAAATAACAACATATAAAATTTTAAATTTGTTGAATTTATTTAGTAGTGGAATACTAACTTGTTTATCTTTATAGGAAGCCAGATATAAGTCTCGTAGATGCGATGAGTAGGACATGTGGCACGATAGGGAATGAAAGAGGTGTATGGAAGCTACTTAAAGGAAAACCATAGAGAAAACGCCCATTTGGTAGACCAATAATGAGGTGGGAGAATAACATTAACCATGATTTGAGGGAGGTAGATTATACAGGGAATGATTGGAAAACATTTACTCAGGATAGGAATGTATGGAGAGCTTATGTCCGCACGGCCATGAACCTACGGGTTCGTTAGAGCCAATGAGTTAGTTTACTAACTCACTGCCATTTTGAAACCCAGATGTACATTTTCGCACAAACATAAACTATCCAAACTTCCCTATCCTGAGTTAATAGTTTTCAATCATCCTCTGTATAATTTACTTTAGTAGTGGAATAAATTAGATAAATTTTAAATCTTGAAAAATACAACTATTTTTACATACCGGTATACGAAAGATTAAACCAGCAAATAGTATGTTAGATAAAAGCGTAAATATTCATGTTACATTGGGCAGAAAGGACTTTTTTTTTTTGACATTGATACTCTAAATGACAAGACACAGTTTATTTAATCTGAGTTTTATTTTGAATAAAATATATTCGATAAAAACGGGACCGAGGAGCTTATTCTAAATGTACGAGTATTATTATTCCATTTTGCTTATAGTCAACAACTAGTCTTACATAGGCTACATGTTTGAAGGGATGTCTAAAATCAAATCTAGCAGTCAAACTGAGATAGGATTTTACAGAACAAACATGTTTTGCAGCAAATAGTACAGTCGGAACAAAGCGTATGTAAATATATTTTGTTAAGATCATAGGCCTATGTATTTACATAGTATTTTCTTTGCGTTTTTCTTAACTTTTGTCTATATATAACTAAATTATTCCATCGTATCATAATCTGATATTGGATTATTATCTAAATTTACATCGATCACAACGGGGGGGGGGGAGAATGAAACTGAAATTTCAATTCATCTTCCACCTACAATTTTTAAGATTAGAATAGTGGAAGTTCATCCAATAGTTTTTAAATGTTTCACGTTTATAATATTTTCAACGAAAATTTAAATTTTGTTTCTTAAATTTAACCTCTCCCTTTGAAGGTACTTTTACGTGCCCCATGCTTCCAGAGCTTTAAAGGAACACGACCTGCCAGGATAAACAATAATTTAAATTACATAAAAAATTGGTTTGACACTTTTGGTGTTCCGCAACTTTCTGTACAGAATTAATAATAACGGGCTGTAAAATTTAACAGCTTTGATTTCACGTTTAGAACAATTAATTAATAGATCATAAATAATTATAGTAGGTATATCTAAAGCCTAATCTTACTGCCTTCTATAAATCTTTGGTTAGGATTATATTTATTTTCAATCAAATTCTTTATTTATTCACGAGGCGATAGCAAGAAGAGTTGGTTCAGGCGAGTGTATTTGAGATTCGTATTCGAGAGGCTCCGCGTTAAATCCGATGTCAAATAATCTCACTTTAGATATTTATCTGGCTTTCCTCGATCGTCAAGCTAATTCGGGGCTGTAACTTCAATATCACGGCAGTTTCATTATTATCATTAATCACCATTTAGTCCACCGCTATGGTCTCGAAGTAGCGTGCTGCCTTGTCACGCAGCCGGCCCGGGTTCGATTCCCGATCGGGACAGGCTGCTGGGTGAGGTTTTTCCCGGTCTTTTTTCACCTGTAAGACAAATGTCAAGAAAGCTTAGGGCCAAACGGTCCCCGAAAATCATCCGGCCATCATCATCGTCCTTATCATTATCATCATCCTTCACTGGTGTGGAAAGCAACTGGAAGCTACCACACTTATAATTCCTTGGTAAAGCTGCAAAGCATAGCATGAAAATGCTATGATTGCAGTTAAAGACCTGTCCTCGGGCAGAATTACTATAGAATAGAATAGAATCGAATCACCATTTGATAATATTGTGACGTATTGGTGGGCTGGGTTTTTAATTTTACGGGCGACGGTGAGAGCCGGGTCTCGATTTGTATGACAGAAGAATTCGTGAACTTGCGACTCATGAATCGGAAACTCCGCGGACAATGTTCCACGTGCACGTACTCGTACGCATCCATTCCGGAAAGTTCGGTTCTCAAGTATTTTATTCGAAAAGGCCAACCCTCGCACATGTGGGGCCAGACCAGTCAGTTGTGTCTGACAAGGGAACTGTCAAACATTTCATGCCGAAACCTACCTTGAAATTTCTTCCAGAAAAGCGTTGTGTTGTACAAGGCCGTGTCAAAAAAAAACTCTTTTTAACTGCAAGGCACCAAAATCCAGCACCAAATCTCTCATTTAAACTATAGGGAAGTAATACAACTCCGGAATTGGTAAATTCGGATAACCCTCACTACCTACCATCTGCGCCGCGTCCCGCCTCGCTCCACTCCGCTGTTACTCAAACAGGAAGTTCATTTACTCCGTATAGTGTGTTGCCATTGCTGGATTTTGGCTTCATTTCTGTGCCTTGCAATTAAAATGGCAGATCTTTTTTTTTTTTTTTTGGACCCGGGCTTGATACATCACAATGCTTCTTTGGGACAAATTTCTAAATAGGTTTCGGCATGCAATGGTTGGCTGTTCCTTTGTGAATCATATCCAAAGTGTGGATGAGTGAACAAGATCTAAGTGTGAAGACAATAAGATGTAGGCCTACTAATTGAAACTGTGAGAAAGTGTAAAGAAATGAGTGATAAAATAAATTGTGAAAGAAGAGACTTAAATAGCAGCAAATTATTTGCGTGTATTCAAATAGTGAAAAAGTAAATAAATGATTCTGGAAATTTTGTGTAAATATCTGTGAAGTTATATTAAAGAATTTCCATCTTAATCTTATGCAACCACCATCCACAACATTATCATTAAATTAAATCTTAGACCTATACTTCGTATTTATTCCAAGATTATTGTGATACATAATATCACATTAATTAAATTTATGCCTTTGAAAATTTTTTCCTTGCTTATTTTATGAAAAAAAATATAAACCAATGTAAACAAATATATATGGAGCCTGAAGGTTCAATGTTGCATTCACCAAAACTCTGCAAACCTTGTCAAAATTATGTTTTTTTTTACATTTTTACTGGCAATATTTGCTTATTTAATTTATAACGTATAGTACATTTTAATTCATTATTTGAAGGTTTATAATTCAATAAGTAGGCCGGTATGTACACTTAGCAAAAAAAATGAGTGGACTCTTGATCTCGAATATTTAAAGTTTTAACGTGCAATTCACATCAGTAAACTAATTGCACAGTAGAACTTCAATACGTTCTTTCTCCAATGAAGATCATTCTTTTATGTACAATAAGCCAGCAAATGCTTAGCTCAGTGCCTAATGGCATGCTTCGTATGCAAGAAGCCACAGGTTCGATTCCCGATGAGGTTAAATGTTTTAATTGTTACAATGCTTTCTATTTTATTAAAAAATGAACGAATTATTTGGAAGTATTATTATTATTGTGCATCATTTATGATCTATGGGCTGTCATCAGGCTGGACTTGAGCTATATAAACAGAATATTTTAACTGAAGGGTGAAACTTTTTCTTTGCTAATATGTAATAAATAAATAAATAGGCCTATATGACTCTATATTATCTTTTATTGCATACATTTTTAGCATTATTATTAAAACGTGGTACTGCACACACAATTAAATTTATACTGGTAGCTAAATATTGTTATAGAGTTTACGAAGGACGTAATATTACTTAAAATAGCGTAAAGTGGATGTAGATTAAGTGGCTGGAATTAAATGTTATAGGGTGTATTTTGCAGAAATATATATATAAACACATTGTCAAGGGATTTGAAGCCTGGCTCTCATACATATTTCACTTTTCGTAATTGGTTTAACAATCTACGTTACTCGAATGTCGGATAGGACCTACTAGTCATCTAAACCCTAGTTATCTTGTTTTCTTTTACAATATGCATGAGAGTTAATATTTATCTGAAATGTCACACTTTGAGTAATATTTTATACGTCAAACACTCGTAAATATCTAGAAGCATGTCTCCTTCACTTTTT
Source organism: Diploptera punctata (assembly GCA_030220185.1). Lineage (NCBI taxonomy): Eukaryota > Metazoa > Arthropoda > Insecta > Blattodea > Blaberidae > Diploptera > Diploptera punctata. The sequence continues at coordinate 2,599,910 of JASPKZ010008379.1, read as the reverse complement.
AACTATTTAAGATGATTTAAACCAAATGCAGCTATTTAAAACATTTCACAATGTGTTACCTTGTGAACCACAGCTTTAGCTCTTCGAGCATGCGCAGTGAGTCATAACAGAACTCTATATTTTGAAGCCGCTCATTCTTTTTTTTTTTGCTAAGTGTACCACTTGAATTTCAATGTTTTAAAATCTCAATTTTTTATGCTTGAAATAATTATCTTATTATGATACATAATGTATATTTAATTTATAATGCATTTTTAAACCAAGAATGGAATGTTTAGAATACATCAAAATAATAAAAATGTAAATATAGCCTTTATATAATTAAAAATAATTAATAAATAATTGATGTGAAGAAATAACTTCTCATGAGTTATAAAAACAACAAGCTGAAAGCAGTAACAAATTTGAATTCCAAAAAAACAATTTATAGTTTCTAGAACACAATAAATAAAAAAAAAGCTTTAGCTGAGATGTGTAGTAGTGAAAGTAAGTGATGTTCATTTGAGAGTCTGCATCATTTCAAAAACTGCCAAAAATCATCATCATTATGAACAAATCCATTTTAGGCCATGCGACCTGTGACGGTAAACCTAATGAAGATGATCTTTTTTTTTTTTCCTATGTTTTGGTCTTCCTTGGTCCCTATGGCCAGTTGGAGTACACTATAATGCCAATTTTGGAAGAAAAACCTGCAAAATCTTTTCCACATGATGCAATTTTATTTGATCTTCTTAAAGACTCACCATTTGAAATGCAATGTAATTATTTTTTTTTTTTAATTTCCAACTAAACTTAGTTTAATTGACTTACTTACTTACTTACTCACTGGCACTATCGAACCCATAGATTCATGGCCGCACGGACATAAGCTCTCCATACATCCCTATCCTGAGCTAATCCTTTCCAATCATTCCCTGTATAATCTACTTCCCTCAAATCATAGTTAATGTTATTCTCCCACCTCATTCTTGGTCTACCAACTGGGCGTTTTCCCTCTGGCTTTCCTACTAGAAGCTTCCATGCAAGTCTTTCATTCCCCATACGTGCAACATGTCCTGCCCATCGCAGTCTACGAGACTTAACTGTTCTTATTATATCTGGCTTCCTATAAAGACCATGTAGTTCATTGTTATGTAGTCTTCTCCATTCACCTGTCTGTTCATCTCTCTTTGGTCCAAAAATTTTCCTAAGTACTTTATTCTCAAATACTTGTAATCTCCTTTCCTCCCTTAAAGTAAGAGTCCATGTTTCGCACCCATATAATATAAGGGTAGAATAATAGTTTTATATATTTTCAGTTTAACGTTTTTTGAAAGGAGTTGGGACATCAAGAGTCTCTGCAATGCATAATAGCACGCATTTCCAGAATTGAGCCTATGTTTAATTTCTTTGTGCATCTCATTCCTATTTGTGATTATTGTTCCTAGGTATTTGAATTCAGCCACTTCCTCAAAATTTCCCTCATTTGTCATTAGCTGTCCATTTCCATTATATAATGAATTTCTACGTGTGACCATATATTTAGTTTTATTGATATTTACTTCCAGTCCTAATTTCTTAGTGTTACTCAATAGTGTGTGCGTGTTGTCCTTTAGTATCTCCTCGCTATCGGCCAGTAGTACTACATCATCAGCATAAACTAACAGCTTATTAATACCATTGAGTTGTAAGCCTTCCTCATTCTCTAAAGATTTAATGGCATGCTCTAGTACAAAATTAAATAGTAGAGGAGATAGTGCATCTCCTTGCTTCAACCCATTCTGGATTTCAAAAGTGTCTGAAAACTGTTTGCCTACACACACCCTACTCTTTGTGCCATTTAGACACATTCGTATAAGTCTAACTAACTTTTTAGGAATTCCGAACTCCAGCAGGATACTATATAACTTCTCCCTCTTAATTGAATCATATGCTTTTTTGAAGTCTACATATAGTTGATGTACAGTACCATTATATTCCCATTTCTTTTCTAAAATCTGTCTTATACTAAAAATCTGATCTGTTGTAGACCTGTTTCTTCTAAATGCACATTGATGATCTCCTAGAATGTCATCAATATAGGGAGTAAGTCTGCTTACTAATATATTTGTTAGAATTTTGTACGAAGTTGAAAGTAATGAGATGCCCCTGTAGTTGTTGCAATCAGTTTTATCTCCTTTCTTATAAATTGGTACGATAATTGATTCTTTCCATTCATCTGGAAGAGCTTCTTTTTCCCAAATCATACTAAGCAACCAGCGTATTTTGTCCATCAATTTTTCTCCCCCTGATTTTATCAGTTCTGCTGGGATCTCATCTGAACCTGATGCTTTATACATCTTCAATTTTTCAATCGCCATTTCAACCTCTAATGCACTTGGCTCTGCGACTAGCATTTCTGCTGTCTGTAAATTATCCTCCTCAATTTCCTGTTCTGTATGTACATTTAATAGCTGATTAAAGTAACTTTTCCATCTATTTAATATACTCCTGGAATCTGCAATCATATCCCCATTTTCATTCCGAATTATGTTTGTTCTAGCCTGAAACCCTTTCTTCTCTATACTAATTCCCTGATATAATTCTCTAATGTTCCTATTTTTTGTGTTCAATTCAAGATCATTAATCTTCTCTCTCAAATATTCCCTCTTTTTACTCTTTAGTAACTTGGTGGTTTCCCGTCTAATACTACCAAATTGCTCGAAATTTACCTCATTTGGCTCGTGTAACCATTTCATTTTTGCTAGCTTTCTTTCCATGACAATGTCGGCACATTCCTCATCAAACCATTTCTTGTTTTGCCTCTTTTTTAAACAACCAATACTTTAATAGTATCTCTTAATTTAATTAAATTTAATATTCTAGTAATACATTAATTGTAAGCTGCACATCAGTCAAAAAGCAATAAACGCTAACTGCATTAAAATATTCAATTATAACATTATTTATATGCATTTATAGAAAAAATATTAATACAGCAAATTTGCCAGTTTTTTTTTTTGGTTCTTTCAGATCACTGTGCACTAGTTCTTCAACCAACTGGAACCAGTTCATATCTCTGATATTCAGTTTGCTAAGATATATCTGAAAATCATCTCCCTCTTATGCTTAGGCCTTCCTAATGGAATTTTCCACAAAAATATTGAAAGCATTTTTAATTAACTAACCAACTCACTGGCACTAACGAACCCACAGGTTCATGGCAGTATGAGCATTAGCTCTCCATATGTTCCTATCCTGGGCTAATGTTTTCCAATCATCCTTGTATAATCTACTTCCTTTAAATCATGGTTAATGTTATTCTCTCACTGCATTCTTGGCCTATCGACTGAGCACTTTCCCTCTGGTTTTCCTACAAGGAGTTTCCATGCTCCTCTTTCATTTCCCTTTCATGCTATATGTCCTACCCATCACAATCTATGAGACTTATTTGTTCTTGTTAGTTTTGGTTTCCTATAAAGATCATCTAATCGGCCGCAGTGGACTAGTGGTTATGCTCCTTGCTTCTGGTCCCGGGTTCACCCTGGCCGGGGTCGATGGATTTTTTAGGATGGAAAAATCCAAGGAGCAAAGTCCTCTGGGAGGGACTTTAAGCTGTGGTCCTGAGTCTGAAGATTTTCAGGCTCATAAAAGATCCTTAAGCCTGTATGAAAAGGCCTCTAAGCAAAATTTACCGAATTTTCCCGTCCTAGTACTACCTTGGTTTCCTAGATGTCAGTACGAGGCAGAACGCTGACCACAGACCACTCAAATGACATCCATATGAAAACAAGTGTAACTAAATTATTATGGTTCAAATTCTTCCCTGTAGGGGGAGAGCACCTAAATCTCTGTTAAGGGAAACATGGGCTTCCTAAGAATTTTATTTTCAAATATTCGTAATCTTTTCTCCTCCCTTAAATTATGAGTCCAAAGCCTTTGGCATAGAGTCTCTGAAGTAGTTCCCACCCAGAGAACCGAATGGGGGACTATGTTACCTCCAGAAAATTTTACCACAGTGGAACCGAAGTCTGCATTTCTTGACAGCTTTATTTTTACGATGGAACATCATCACTCTCTCGACCAAGGTACTTTATTTGTCTGGCCTATCACCTTTGACTTGTCCAGCATGGGTAACCCTTTTGATAACAATGCTACCACCGGCATAGCTCTCGTCACGTAAGCATGCAAGCCACCCCACAATGATGAGGTAAAGATACCATGGAGAGGAAAGTATTTCTACTGTCACCAATTCGAGCTATATAACCTGCCCATCATAAACTTAATAACTCTGACAATATTTGGATAATACCATACATTATGAAATTTTTTCATTGTGAAGCTTGCTCTAACTGAAAAATAACACAAATTTTTTACATTGATATTTAATTTCTTCATTCTATGATTTTTATTCCTCAATATTGATCCCAGATATTTGAGGTTTTCACCTTTTCGTAAGAATTATTGCCTATTGTTGTTGTTGTTGTTTTCTAATGGCGAGATTTGACACTTAAGTCATTTTCTCTCTGGCTTCCCAGTACAAGCGAACAAGGTCCTTAGAGTGTTATGCAGTTGGATTTAAAGCTGGACAGACTAGAAGGTGGTGTTTGTCCATGATCAGGTCCGGGTCTTTGCATATGACACATCTGTCGGATTGGAAAACGTTTATTCTGTGGAGGTGGTGAGCCAGGCAGTCGTGTCCTGACATCAGTCTGAATTTTGCTACTGCTTCTTTGCGGCCTTTATACTTCATTTCTGTGTATAGCTCATCAATTTTTTCCCATGATTTCCCTCTGGCTGTTGCAATGTTTTCTTTCATGTTTTCCATTTGGAATGCTTTCTTAATTTCTTCAATGTTTCTGTGTAGGTTCGAATTGGGGTGGGTTGTTATCTGTATTTTGGTACCCTTTTTGGCAAGTCCATCAGCTATTTCATTGCCAACTATTCCGATGTGCGAGGGTATCCACTGGAAGGCTATTAATTTATTTTGGTTGTTGAGGTATTTCAGAAGTTTACGGCATTCCAAGATGGTTTCATTTTCTGGTGTTTGGTTGGAGGTTATTGCTTGTATAGCGACCTTAGAGTCTGCCAGAATAACAGCTTTTGTAAACATTTTTGTTCGGAATAGGAGGTTGTGGAGTGCTACTTCTATGGCCTTTACTTCACCATCGAAGGCTGTATTGTTTGTGCCTACTGCAACATATTGACTAAACAGATGGGAGTAGATTCCTGCACCAGCATTTTCACTCTTGGTTTTGGAGCCATCAGTGAAGACTCTTAGCCACTCTGGTTCTGGGAACTTTACTAATAGTTTCTAAGGTCATTTGTTTGGCTATTGATGTGTTTGTATCATTTTTCTTTATTATTTCGTCTATTGAGAGGGTTGCATTGTACAGTTGGTAATCTAATGGGCTTGGTATTTGAGGTGTTGGTTCAGTTTTGGCATCTAATTTATGTTTTTGGAATAGATTACTAGTTTTGTGGAGAAAGGAAGGTTGTGTGATTAAGATCTGGGGTGTTGTGCTTTGAGGTTGGATTGCTTTTGGTAGCGCTGCTAATTTTGTGTGCATGATGCAGGATTTCTTTTCTATCTCATTTTTAATTGAGGGGTTGCCTGTGAACATTCTCATAGTTGCAGTGTTAGTTGATTTTACTGCTCCAGTGACTAACCTTAGCATTCGGTTCTGGATTATTTCTAGTTTATTCATTGTGGTGTCTTTACTGCAAAAGTATCAGAATTGATTAATGAAGCAGTAATCCAAGACATAGATATTTTTATAATTAATGAAGCTAATATTAGCCCACAAAATGAACAATTTATTGCCTATTGTTATACCTATAAATCCCAACATGCTGACTACATGTCACTCCTATACTGAGTGGATGATTGTCCATTTCAGTGATTAACACATGTGGAAGTGAGTTCAACAGCTTCTGATAGACCAAGAGTCTTCTAGACCTGTTTGTGTCATGGAGTTAATTACAGTTATTATTATTTTTCATTGCAAGATGAATAAATAAGTATATAACACTGAACAACTGATAATATCATTTCACGTATTAAGACATATTAAAATTAGGTAAATAATTAAAATATAAAATTATGAAATATTTACCTAAAAGGCCCGTCTCCTCAACTTTATTAGTTATTTATCTGTAGTGCTTTCGGGACTAGTCCCATCATCAGCAGGATTCAAAACTGGTGTTTCACTGAAGATCTGGTAGAGGGGGTTTAAGATAAACGTACTCGAGGAGATGGAAATTTAGAAGGCAGTTAACAACGACCATCTGATAAATGAAAACACACCCAGTACATGTAACCCCCTCTATCAGATTTTCAGTGAAACACAAGTTTTGAATCCTGCTGATTATGGGACTAGTCCCGAAAGTGCTACAGACTATTAAAGTTGAGGAGACGGACCTTTTAGATAAATATTTCATAATTTTATATTTTAATTTTGAATAATACCTCAATGGAACTTCATCATGAATCTTATTAATGTTGACTAGGTAAATAATGTTGTTTATATGTATGCTAATCTGTGTGTGTGTGTTCTAATGGCACCCACTTTGCGTTATGTGCTTTGGGTTTCACATTAGGCAGATAGATGGCATTTTGAATTTTAATTTATTCACCATTTCAGCAGTCAATTTTACATAAATGATTTGTATTTGTATTGAGTACAAAAAGGAGTATAGGTTGAGTGAATATTTAAGTTTTTGTATGTAGAGTGTGTTGACGAGGAATGATGATGAAGAAAAGGAAGAAGGTGAAACTCGGTACTGGTATATAGACTGCTCCTTCCAAAAAGCTACAAGGTGACTACCAGGTTTAATGCTACCATCCGACAGATAATCACTATCAACAGTACCGCATGCCTTCTCAACATATGTACTGTGGAGGGGTTTGAAATTTAACCCTGGAATCTGGTGTGATTAAAAATTGTACATACCATCCCTCCTAGACTCAAAATTAAAATTTTCAATTAAAATTTCCAACCTAGCCGGGTAATAAACCCAACCCCACTACTCAGAAAATGGGCATGTTACACCTGAGCTAGTGTAGTGAAGTGATACAATTTATCATAAGTAATGTCACGAGTGATTTCCAATTTATCTAGAGAATTTGGAAATCTAGAGTGGCATTTGTTAGGACTATTTAACGAATAAAATTAAGCTGTTTACTCACAAATCATTATTTAACTATAGTTATTTTAAAATATTTATATATTTAATGTAAACGGCGATGTTTGAAAACAAATGAGAAACGATAGGTACGCTTCTACTGCTTCTTTTGTTTATCACTGCAACCAGATCATACTATTTATTGCCAAAGGAACGCAATATTGTAAGGAGGAGCTTTCTTTAATATGGTAATTATAACACTGATAAATATTTGGTGAAATACGACTCTGATTGGTTGTAAAACAGAAATCATTGAAACGTGATTGGTCATTGACTCCCATTTGGGGCATGAGTTAAATAGTCAATTAAATTTCATAATTAATTCTGAGTTGTTTTTTGACTCACCTCATATTTCTTGACTTCCATGCAGACCCAGGGTTTTGTCACTGCTTTTGTGTCATTCTCGATGCAAAACCATGTTCACAACTGCCGTCCAGTGGTTTTCTCTCCTGTAGATTGATTTCTGCGCTCTCTGATGGCTGACCCTCTCATTTTCACCGGGTATTTAAAAATTCATAGTTTTCTTTTTATTCTTGCAATGTAAATTTTCTCCCAAATTGTGAGTTCCTTTGGTTTTTCTAACTGTTTAAGTAACTTAGCCTTGGTTTCAATTCTGTGTTTTTCTTACCAAACATGTGCAGCTAGTGTTATTTCCTACTACATAACTTAATAAGTTTCATAATTTTCAATTTTTTAATGACTTAAATTTGAAGTTTTACCATACTTTTAGTTTGAGCTTTTGATACCAACAATGATTTATTATAATAACAAAATTGCTTATCATTTAAAAAAAAAAATTGTTTCCAAGAAATGTCATCAAACAGCATGATGATGAGAATAATGTGTCAATGAAGAAACAGATTTTCATACTGGGAGCTCTATTTATTTATTTTTGACTTCCTTAAATTTAATGTTGCCATTACAGACAAGTCCACCGCTGTGGTCTTCAGGTAGCATGCTGCCTTGTCACGCAGCGGGCCCAGGTTCGATTCACGGTCAGGACAGGCTCCTGGGTGAGGTTTTTTTCGGGGTTTTTCCTCACCTGTGAGATAAATGTCAGGAAGCTTAGGGCACAACGGTCCCCAAAAATCATCTGACCATCACCATCATCCTTATCATTATCATCATCCTTCATCGGTGTGGAAAGCAACGGGAAGCTACCACACCTATAATTTCCTAGTAAAGCTGCAAAGCATAGCATGAAAATGCTATGATTGCAGTGAAAGACCTGCCCTCGGGCAGAATTACTATGGATGGATTACAGATAAAGTTTAACAGAAAACAGGCAAGAAATAAACACAATGTATAAAAATGTAACATCAAGGAAATATTGCAGTAGTTCCTGTCTCTCATTTTGGAAGCATAGGACCTTTGTGAAAGCATGTCACCAGACTCCATTTTTTGCCAAATTCCTGACTCAAGGAAATGTAGTAGTAGGACTTTATTAGACTAAAAGTAAGATACATATAATGTTATTAATAAATATGGGTCGCACGGGCAGTAAGCCATATGTACTGTTGACAGTCCTTATCAATAAAATAATGTTTAGTAATAATGTAAAGTAAGAAAAAAACACATTAATATTACAATTAGATAACAATACAATTACATTATACATTAATTAGGTTATGTAGAATTATTATGTATTAATGAATTACATTTTGCTAACATTTATTTATTCACGAATGAGTGTTGTTCTTATTTTCTATGTTTTGTCCAGAAATTTACTAAAGTTTACCCAATTTTCTGGGTATACCATTAACTCTTAGCATGCCAATCGTTCACATTTTGAATTTAGAAATCTTTCCGGTAATAACTCATACCTCAAATAATAATCTAAATTGTTACATTTTTCTAATACATGCATCTCGTCTTCAAAACTCCCGCACATTGGAAATATTCGCATATCGTGATCATCACTAATTTTTAGAAATTTCCATGCCTCCAGCCTGAACCAAGTAAGCCCTGATCTCTCTTTAAATCCTAGATTGAGTATATAAGAGTTTCTTCCACAAACTTAGGACTCTTTGTAAAAACAGTGAACGTTTTCCCGTACATTTGGCGAAAATATCTTATATTTGAAGAGAAAAATTTTCGCCTAGACCGGGACTCGAATCCGGGACCCTTGGCTTTCCGGGCCAAGTGCTCTACCAACTGAGCTACCGAGGCGAGTTACGATCTAGACGCAAATTTTTCTCTTATGCATGTTGTAATTCCCTCGCGCCAAATGCTTGAAACCATAGCTTCTATCTTTGCAAATGGCGGCTTCTTAGTTAAGAAGACATTTATTGGGAATTTAACACTACTTTATAGCCAGTAGGGCTTCTATTGACGATTTTGATTATTAATTTAACACTTCTCATAGAAGGATAAATTATATTTGAAGAGAAAAATTTTCGCCTAGACCGGGACTCGAATCCGGGACCCTTGGCTTTCCGGGCCAAGTGCTCTACCAACTGAGCTACCGAGGCGAGTTACGATCTAGATGCAAATTTTTCTCTTATGCATGTTGTAATGTTGTAAAATATCTTGTTGGTTTATATCTAAGTACCTCTTCCTTATTTTTCTCCAGACATTCTTGCAATTTTCCCATACCCAACCCATCCCAATCTTTTAGAGTTCTCTCTTAACCTCATCTGCCCAGAATTTCACATCTACGTTCCTTACTTGGTGGTCATAACAAATTGCTCTGAACATTGTTTCAAGGAAATGTAATCATTAGGGCTCAGAAGATGAGGAAAAATCCTTTCTCCATTTTATATTTGAAGACGAGGCCCAACATAATATATATACATTTTGGGTCATTGTAGGCCAAAAAATGGTGGGTTTCATTTGTCATTTTTGTTCTTTTTCAACATTTTTTTGGCTTACTGGTCCTTTTTTTAGCCTTTTTTTTAGATCTAAACTGTTTCTTTTTTGCAACTTTACCTTCTTTTGACTACATGTATAGGCCTACCATTTGTGTAATTCAAGAATCCACAGAGTCTAGTCTCAATTCCAACTTATTTTTAAAATATTATCTATTTTTACTTCCCAAAGACTTTTCACACTTGTTCTGTGAGAGACTATTAAAACCTCACAAAATATCCCATTTTTTTTTAACCACCAGAAATATTGTATTTTGACTTCAAATTTTTTAATAAGTTGTCACTTTGTGAAAAATACCTTGAGCAAAGGGTGAAGGCAGCAAGGTTTTCTTTATCCACTCATTAGCAACTGCAACAATTTTTACGTCTTTTTTTCCAATTTTAGGTCTTTTTTTAAGGATATCTTTAGGTCTTTTTAAAGATCTTTTTTGTGTGATAGTGCGTTTTGTCGTACTTAGAGCTATGGTTGAATACTACCATGATTGAAAGTTCAACTTCCTACATTTTGGGGTTGCCAACCTAAATAACTATACTGTAATATTACATATTACAAATCTCATGTGAAGTAAAACCCCTGCCCTCTATGTATACTATGTACAATGTATATACAAAAAATATCCAAAAGGTAGTGTTAATATATATCATACAAAACAAATCATTACATTTTAAATGAACTGAACTTTATTTGAAACAATATAAAACAATAAATATGTACTTGTTGCCATTTTATACTGATTGGTGTCACAGCCTGCTGTAGTCTCAACTAATAAACATTGCCCACACTATTAATGTTAATCAGTTGTTTATAATGAATGCAAATATTTCCAACAAAAATGTTATTATTTTACTATAATTTATTATTTTGAAAACACCATCGCACAAAAAATAATATACAATGCACGTTTGTGAAGTGCTTTACAGAATCTTGGAATTTAAAAACCTCGCTATCACTCAGTTTTTAAACATTTCCTTGCTTCTGTAAAAACCCTACCCAACCTCGCATCGTAATATACTATTGTAGGCATTTTATAGGTCCTCAACTTCCGAGCCCTAGTAATCATCATTAAATCCATGAAATGAGAAAGTACGTAATGTGTAGTATCTTGAAACTTGTAGTTTGATTATTTTGGTTTTTCTGCATTTTATTTATAAGAGTGATATCTTTAATTATTTTGTTAAGGTGCTCGCGCTTGTCGTGTTGTCACTGATACCTTGGCCAGGTCCAACTATTTTCAAGATATCTTGTCCAAGGGATCACGCATCTATTGTAAGGAAGCTAGTACAGAAGGTAAGTATGGATATTATTTTATTACTTAAAAATATATTTATCTTTGTCTATAATACTAATTTACTCTTAATAAATAAATAAATACACAACAAATTATATAAGAATGTTTAAGTGTTGGTTAATATTATGGAAACTGTCATAGATATATTCAAATTCTGAAATTTATATAGTAATAATAATGATTTAGAACATGTAGCTAAAAAGGCAGAAATGAGATGTGTGGCATACAATCTAGCATTTGTCTCGAAAATCCAAAAGAAAAATCTCAGTATGTCCCTAAAAGTGTCTCAAATGCTACCATTTGAACCAACTTGCTCAGTTTTAAAATATTATACTAAAAACCACTTTACATACAGTATTAATGAAATTATATCTATTTTTATAGAAATGGATTCCTGTTTTGGAGAAATATCAAGTGCAGATTCCAGTGGAATGTCCATTTCATCCAATCCGCGATATATACTGGCCACAACAATCTACCAAGCAGCAACATCGTCCTTCACAATGGACTTGTGGAATTTGTGGCAAATCCTTCTATGAAGAAAGATTTCTTGACATGCATTTTGACAACAGACATAAGAATCAAATCAACATGGTTAGTAAAATTATGTGAAATAAAAGTGGATGAAATTGATATATTTTATTTCTGGACAAATACTTTTTTTCTAATACTTTTATAAAAATTAGTCTTATTTCTCTATTCTTTTCAATAAGATAGGACTTTTTTATGTTAAAAGTTTTCTCAATGTTTTCAATGAAGAAAAAGTATTTTATTTTACATTTTACAGTCGTAGCACAGAACAAAAACTATTTATCAAGAAGTTTTGTCATATTTTAATTGCTCATAATTAATATTTGAATATATTTTTAAACATCTGATGAAGCTAAAATCAAATGTTTCATACCTCTCCTCATACTAATCTAAGTAGAACGCGATTTCAACACCATAGCGGTCCCATCTTCAGTACCATCTTGACAACTGATCTTATAATATTTAATTTTAGGAAGTTATATTTTGAGGTTATTTTAATTATATTATTTTTGGTCTGGACATCTTACCTCAATATTAATAATATTGAGGTAAGATGTCCAGACCAAAAATAATATAACTGATCTTATGTCGATCGTAAGAACCACTTCTTCTTTCCTCTTTTGGTGGAATGATAAACCTCTGGATCAGGTCAGGATTTGCGGGAATTTTGAAGTTCATAAATTTTTCTTTGTTTTCCTGAATGTGGTTTTTTTCCCAAACCATGAATGTGGTTTTTTTCCCAAACCATGAGTTCCTTTTGTTTATCTATTTGTTTAATTAGACTAGCTTTTGATTCAATGATGTTTTTCAGACCAAGCATGAGCAGCTACTGCTGACTTTTTCACTTCTCCATTTTTGAGATTTCTAAGATGTTCTTTCACCTTTGTTTTCAAATTTATTTTTATTTTTCGTATATAAATGTTGTCAAAATCCCTGCATTTGATCTGATAAATTCCTGATTTGTTTTCTTCTTCAACTTTTTTTCCATTTTTATTGATTTTAATTATCCTATTAAGGCTGTATTCATTCTTTGGTGCCAATCTAAAATTAGACTTTTTGAAAATTTTTTGAAACTTGTAGTGTTTCAATGCATGGTAAGTGAATTTCTTGAATTTTATTTTTTTTCTGTTTGTTTTATAAGTGTGCTTTCATTAATTAATTTTTGTCTTTTAAATTTATTTATTTTCTTGTGTTGCAACATTAATTATGTATTCTTTTTCATAATTTTCTTTGTTCATAGGTTATATTTACCAATCTATTGAACACTGCCTCTTTGTGAGCAAAATGGTTGAATCCCGAAGCTTTAATATAGTTATCTATATGTGTATTCTTTCTGTATATCCCAATTCTATCCTTTTTTCTCTATTTCTTGTTAAATTAAGATCTAAAAATGGGATTTGTCTTTCAATTTCAGTTTCCACAGTAAATTTTATAGTTCTACTCTGAATGTTCAAAAGCTTTGAAGCATCCTCTATTTGTTTGTGATTCACAATAGCGATTACATCATCAACATATCTATTCCAAAATTTGAAAATCAAAGGGTGTCCACTTGTTATTTTCTGCTCAAAATTTCCCATAAATAAATTGGCCAAAAAGGGATATAGAGGGTTTCCCATAGAAAGTCCAGAATTTTGTTTGTAAAATTTTCCGTTATATGTAAAAAAACATTTGTTCAATGCATAATTTGGTTAGAATTATTAACTCCTTTATGTTTTCTTTTTCTAATTTGTTTTTGTTTAACCATTTTCCAAAAGTTCAATAATGGTTTCTCTAGGGACACTGGGAAACAATGAAACTACATCAGTAATTGATGTAGTTTTATTGTTTCCCAGTGTCCCTAGACATAAACTACTGATGTAGTTTCATTGTTTCCCAGTGTCCCTAGAGAAACAACTATTGAAATTTTACTGAGCTTATATTTTTTTGGTATATAAAATAAAATTGTGTAATTATTTTTCAGGCAGAGGATGCAATTTGTTTAGCCGACTATTGTGATATCATGAGATGTGAAGTTCTGATGACTCAAGAAACAGGTAGCCCTATTATGGGAGACCCAAGTCATATGAACACTGACATAGAAATCTGGAGTGAAGCAACAGCATATCGAACAGCTCTGTCCCCATCAGGGCCGAGAGATCTAGCACGTGTCTTATTAAGAGGTGGACTGTTTCCTCCTGGTCGACAATCTCAGCCACCTCCTGCTCAGCCCCAGCACCATCACTGTCCACGAGCATCTGCTCCTGATACTACAACAGTACCAAACCAGCCCATGCAACAGTCTGGTGATGAGAATAATGCCACAGCAGATATGTGTAATGGTGGTAATCTCGTAGATTCTGCATTACCTCCTGCTGATCACAAACAACAGCGTCTTAGTGAATTACAAAAACTTAAGGCTAACTGTAAACCAGAAGAGCTTCAAAAGCTTAAATTAAGATGTGAGGTAATAAATAAAAGCTTTCTTACATAACAATTCTGTGCTTTGGAGCATGATAATGATAAGTGCTAATTTGACCATTTGAAATTAATTGTATTTTCTTTTCCTTCATTCTATTTCTGATGTGACAGTCATACTCAAAACTGGGTTTAAAGTCAAAGAGTATAATGAGGTAAAGTGATCTCACTACAGGCCTTAGGAGGCCCTTGAGGTGTTAAGGCTCCCATTTTTTCTAGACAATTGGCTGGATTGGCAGCCCTCTTTGATATCCATTTTTACCCCTAGTACATATATCTAATATCATTTCCATTAGAGGCAGAGTCAATCCCAGGATCATGATGTAACCAGAAGGTTTATGCCAGTTTAAAAATCTTGACCCCATCAGGTTTAACCCATGAAATGTTGATGATAATAATAGTGCTACTTCTAATCAATTTTGAGAATTACATTGTCATTCTCTATGTCATCCATTCATCTTTTTTGGCCATGCTCTGTGCTTTTCTTTTCTTCTTTCATTCTTGTATCTAATATAAGTTCTGGAAGTCTTTTATATTACATTTGTACTGTGATTTAGCCATTTTAATATATCAGTCGGTTACCATGCCTTTTTCAAGCAATTAATCCCAGTTTGAAAAATAGCAGTACTTATATTAGACTTCATATATTTGATGTGAGCCACAAATAACATAAACTATATGGCATAAAACATTGCAAGCTTTAAGAATGCAATAATTATGTTGTGATCAGTTCATTTTAATTAAGGCTAAGCCCCAGTATCCCCAAAGGATAAAGTGCTACAGAATTTTCAAAAGATATGTTTAATCATCTTCGTCACATACTTTATGTGTTGGATCCCAGTGTATCTATTATGGTCTCATGTCAGCAATTTATAGGTCTTCCAAACTTCTTTCATACTATTTGTGATTGTTTGTTTACAATGCTGAGCAATGTTTTTGAAATACATTATGAAACTCTGTTGAGGTTACTGTTTTAAAATTTTAATAATTGTATAACCCCTCAGGGGTCCTCATCTAGGGGATATGTGGATGGCGACCACAAGGTGCCCAAGCTGAGCAAAACATTTCTTCCACTTACTTGTGTTTTGCACTCTTTTAACTTTACTATCTAACCTCTCTTGGTTAACTCTTGTTTTTTTCGACCCCGACGCTATTAGGGCATCCGAGGGCTAGGGAGTCTTTCCTTTCTTCCATTTCTTCTTTCCTTTATTTTCTTTTCTTCTCCAGAAAAGCCTGACCAGAGGCTATAAGATGGCAGCCCCATCACTGGTCTTGCCTTCCTTTGGCCAGCAACCAATCGAAGGGACTATTATTATGCTTTCAAGTCTTATACGAGAATTTCCCGGAGGGAAAATTTTTTATAGGATCGTAACAGGCCTTGGCCTAATACTTGGAAGGAAGAAGAAGAAGAAGAAGAAGAATTGTATAACAGTACCTGATATCTCAGTCATCCTCAATAATTTGCAGTGTTGTTTTATAGGAGGCCTTTCGATAACTTATGTATCATCTTCTGCTTTCATTTTGGTACTGACTGTTGTTGGTAATTATTTTGTACAGAGGGTTTGTGCTGGGTATGTTCTCATTCAGCAGGTGTTTATTTGTGGTTTCTTTGATCATTTCTAATTCTTTGAGAACGTTGAATTAGAAATCATCAAGGAAACCACAAATAAACACCTGCTGAATGAGAACATACCCAGCGATATAAACCCTCTGTACAAAATAATTACCAACAACAGTCAGTACCAAAATGAAAGCAGAAGATGATACATAAGTTATCGAAAGCCCTCCTATAAAACAACACTGTAAATTATTGAGGACGACTGAGATATCAGGTACTGTTATACAATTATTAAAACTTTAATGCTGAGCACTTAGCAATGCAGTCATTGTTTCTTTTGCTCTCCAACATTTTCCAGGTATTATTGATTTTGATGAAAGGACTGGACACTGCTGAAAGTGGTCATGATCCATCTCTTCTTGTAGATTACACAAGAGGAAAAGTAGACAAGGAATATTCCATTTCTGTGCAAATGTTTTGGTAGGTGACCATGACCCATAATCAATCTAAAGAATGCAACAGCATTTTTCCTTGGATACTCAAGATTTTAAATAACTGTACACTGAGGCACTACCATCTTCCATTACTTGAAACTTTATTAAAATATTTAGGCAATATAATTTTAAATTCTGAAGTGATTAACCTCTTAACTGTTTAGAAATGGTCAAATCTGAAGATTTCTGCACAATGCTACATGATTGCTTTGCTAGATAAACAACATTTTCATATTCTCAAGTTTTATTGATGCATAAGCAAGAATCTGTCTACGAGTATATTATCTAATGGGATCCGTCCTATGGGCTATCAACAATTTCTGCTTTCTTACTGTTTGTATATTGAGACTTGAATGTAATATTAAGAATTCCTGTTGTCAAGGTACAAGCATGTCACCAGTAGTTTAGTGGTAGGGCTGCAACATTCTTCTTCTTCTTTAGTAAGCGACTACAACCTCATTGAAGTTTTGACCTCCTCAACAATTTTTCTCCACCTAGATCTATCCTGCATACAGACTGGCCAATTTTTAATTTTCATTTCTAATATATCTTTTATAACATCATCCTGCCATCTGTTTTTTGGGCATCCAGCTGTTCTGGTACATATTGGTTTCCATTTGTATATTCTTCTTACAAGCTTGTCTTCCTTCATTCTATTTATATGTCCAAACCAGCGCAGTCTTTGAGCTTTAATGTGGTTTATAACATTTTTATTTCATATTAGATTATTTAATTCAGAGTTCATGTGCCATCGCTTTCTCTAATTGGTCCAACAATGTTCTGTAAGATCTTCCTTTCAAAGATTAATAGTTTTTGTTTATCAGACTCCTTCAGTACCCATGTTTCACAGCCATAAGTTACAATTGGTCTTATTACTTTATTATACAGTTTAACTTTAGTTAATCTGGAGACAAGTTTACTTTTGAATAGTATTCTATTTGCATAGTAAGCTTTATTGCCCAAAGAAATTCTTTCACTAATTTCTTCTTCTATATAGTTTTGTCCATTTACAGTTGAACCAAGATATTTATATGATTTTACTTCTTCTATATTTGATTCATTGATGTTCAGATTACTTATTTTTTCATTTCTTGTTGTACATTTTAGGTTTTTTGTTTTGGAATTATTTATTATTATTATTCCATATTCAACTGATTTTTCATTCAGCAACTGGAAAGTTTCTATTAGTGTTGGTATGTTCCTTGCTGTTATGAATATGTCATCTGCATTTGCAATACATTGTTTAGATTTGGTACTTATATTACCTCTTAGGTCTAAATGTTTCATTATTGAATCAACTACTATACTAAATAGTGTTGCGGGTAAGGGATCTCCTTGTTTAACTCCAGATTCAACTTTAAATTCTTTGCTGAGTTTATTATTTATTCTAACTTTAGCTGTTGTGTTTTTAAGTGTTAATTCAATTAATATTATCAATTTATTGGGTACCTTATATTGTGACAAACATTCAATAATTTTATTTCTTAGGGCTGCAACATTATCTGGACAAACTCTCATATGACATTTTCTTCATATTCAATACTGCAGCTATACATCTGTGACTTGGTCCCCAGAGCTTCATTTGTTCATAAAGAGATTGCACCATGCCAAGCTGAATTTGGGATTTAGGTAGAAAAGGTTATAGATGGAATGCACTTCACAACCCTTTCAACCCATCATACATAATATAATGGGAAAATCTAGAAAGATTGGTTGGTTGGTTTCTTATGATAGATGGTTAAATATTAACTCATTATCTTACTGTTTTTTTCGGTACTGACTTAAATCTTGAACATGGCAGGAAGTGATCTTCATTCATCCCTGCACATTGTGTTGACAAATGTGCACTTTGCTGTCTACTGTAGTTGTATTTTATAAAATTGTATTACTAGCAGTAATACACTTTTCCTATCTCGAAAAAAACAAATTATATATATATAGAAAGTCGTAATAATACATTATTATACAGAGTGTAACTAATATAAGTGTACATATTTTAAGTATAAACTAAAATTCCATGGCACCATAGGCCTAGAAGGACCTTGGCCTACTATTCAGCTGCTCACCTTACATCCAAAGTTGCCATTTACAGAGGTGGACAATCATCTATCCAGTATAGGAGTGATATGTAGTCAGCATATCGAGTCCCACAAACGTTAAAGCTAGTTTCCTCAACCTGGAGTCACTATTTATTGCAGCTACCCAAATTCCTCATAATGCTGGATGAACACCACCTGCATACTGGCCAAAATTCTAAGAAGTTTTTTCCCCCATGGGGACACATGTCCCAAAGCTCTGGATCCAGGTATATAGGTTACAGCACAAGACTTAGAACAAATTCCTGTAGAAAGTATAATCAAAATGGATTTTAAAATGTGTGTTGCTAAATTGCAATTTTCACAAAACATTGAACTGAAGTTTATTCATATATTACTTTATAATGATCATGAATATTGGCCTTTTGTATTTTTTTGATACCATGATTAGTATCAGTAGTAAAAGTTAATTTGATTATTGATCTCAGTGGTCTAAGAGTTAAATTCCTTTCCTCTGGTCCTGAGAGTCTCAAAGTAATACCTTACTTGGCTAATAGGTATCTATTTGAGGTGATGGGGTAACCACTTGTCACTCACAGATATCTGTAGCAAAATGATCATAACTAAATTAGCTTGGTTGATTAACTCCTGCAAAGTAAAACCCTTTCCCTATGTGGGGATGTCTATTAAAGAGAGACAAGATTACCAACAAACTCTCCTTCCAACTTACTTTCGGTTTCTTTGATTAATGAAGTTAATTCACTGCTGTAGTTTTGGGTAACGTCACTGCCTTGCATGCAGCAGGCCCAGGTTAATTCCCAGTCAGGACAGGGTTCCTGGGTGATGGGCTTTTCTTGGTTTTTCTTCGCCTGCAAGTCAAATACCAGGAAACTTTAAGACCCAAACATCATCTGGCCATCATAATTATCATTATCTTATTTGCCATGTTTAGTAGCATTAATTTGTGAATAGAGGGTGTGTTTCATCTTAATGTTGTGTTGTCTCAAAGGGGACCCTGGATGAGCTGGTCAGTCATTCAGGAAGGCCCTCAATGTTCTTCTTCGTCATGGTTTAGACTTTTTTGCTAGCCTGTTCCGTCTCCAAATTGCTGCAGTTTCCATCTTTTCTTTGGTCTTCCCAAGCCTCTTCTTCCTCATGGTGAATAGTTGTATACTGGCTTTTGATATTCTGTTCTCTGCCATCCTTGTTCTTTTCAGTTTGTTCTGTATTTCGCTATAATTGTGTTTAATTCCTCTACCTTTAGTCTTATTTTTGGATTGTGTTTTTTTAGTCTTATTTCTGTATTGTGCTTTTTGTCTTCTTTGAAATCGTGCTGTTGGTCCGAGGAATTTCATTTCAACAGCTTGTATTCTGACAGATTGTTGTGTTGACACTGTTCATGTTTTGGATCTATAAGTAATAAGTGAAAATGCCATCACGTGTATAATTTCATTATAGAGTCTTTTCTGACTTTATTTTTTAAGGTTCTTTTTAGTGTTCCTGTTATATAATTAAACTTGTTTAGTTTGTTATTTATAACGGTTTCTGTCGTGTATGATATTTTGCAACCTAATAAGTGTCACTTGATCTATTGGTTTATTTTCTAATATTATCTTTGTCCGAACTGGTTGAGCGCCCTTGAAAACCATTGTTTTTTATTTTTCTGATTACATTTCCATATTATATTTTTTTATATTTAATTTAATTTATATAGCATTCTTTGTAATTCGTCTTCTGATTTTCTATTAAAATCTAGTCATCACTCAATGTTCTTGTGTGGTTAAAAAAGTATGTGTTTAATCCAAAGTTTAAAATCCCTCTCCTGACAGGTTGTGTCCAGGCATCATATAAAAATGTATACAAGCTGAGAGGTTAAACTGAAAATGGAGAAGAAGAAGAAGAGAAAGAAGAATTAATGTGGTTTAAGAAGTGTGGATTATGAGACTGCAGCTTCCGATTCTGGCGATCATCTAAGCATCCTGATATGCTAATCTTGAGATGGAGTTAGGGCATTTTCTCCCATTATCATTTGTGACCACATGTCACACTGAATATTCATCTTTGTGTTGAACTCATGTGAATGGTGATGCCAGCAACTAGCTAGTAGCCAAGGGCCTGTCACACTATGGAATAAATCTAAATGCTTAATTTAACATTGCTATCATTATGTGATTTTTCAAACTGAAAAAATGCAGTAACTAACAGAATTCTCCATTATCTTTACTGCTGCTCAGATATTTGCTCCAAGTCTTGTATTTATTGAATTACTAATAATATGAGTGTTAATATAAAATTATAGAATATTCACCTGAAAGGTCCGTCTCCTCAACTTAATTATCATTTAACTGTAGCGCTTTCGGGACTTGTCCCATCATCGGCAGGATTCAAAACTGGTGTTTCACTGTTAAGTTGAGGAGACGGACCTTTCAGGTGAATATTCTATAATTTTATATTAATTTTGAATAAACCTCAACGGAACACATCATGAATCTTATAAAAGTGAATATGAGTGTTATAAACAAATTGTCATCATCATCCAGTATCATGACAGCTGCCGCCGTCTTCTGGAAACCAAATGCCATTCCTCTCTGTCCATCCACTGATCTTCCTTCAATCCTCTAATATTCATAGCTGCTTATACCCCTTCTATCCAAGTTTTCTTTGGTCTTAGTATTATTATTATAAAGATGTTTTCTCTGTAACCAGAAAATATTTTTTCAAAGAATTTTTATTATAATTTTATGCTCAAAAGGCTGGATTTTCTTTAATTTTTACATATAATAAAAATATAATAATAATAATAATAATAATAATAATAATAATAATAATAATAATTTTAAGATACCGTGGAAATTTATTATATGTTGGTAGTTCATATTTGATGTTTTTTAATTCCAGATTTTAGTTCGTGATTGCATAGCTGGCTTATTGGTGAATCTATCAATTCAAGATTTTAAAGAAGTTGAAGGTACTGTATAGCCTAATGCCTTACATATTTTATTATGAATTTTCATCAAATGCACAATACAATATTCATTACTAAAACATAAATTTCATTATTATATCTGTATACTTTTTCATAAACTATACTCATCCCAAAATAAGACTCATCCTTGAAGTAAATATTCATGTAGTACACAACTCATCACTGGTAAAAAGGGAGGAATATTATGAGGTTTATTTTAAATAATATGTGTTAGATGTGCATTACTCACCTCATATTTGTAGCTTCCTTAAAGACTCTGAGTTTCGATGCGTTGAATATCATTGTCAATTCTTTCTAATGTATAATTTTAATACCCAATTTGTTATTTATAAAGGATGCATTCTTTAGATGATATGAGTAGATATGCATTACTCACCTCATATTTGTAGCCTTAGGCATTGAAACCCAGGGTCTTCAAAAAGCTACAAATATGAGGCGAGTAGTGCATATTTAACTCATATCATCTAAAATAAACCTCATAGTGTTACTTCCTTCAAATATTAGATACATTCTTTATAAAATTAAATGACAATGTCAACAAAAATATGAAAAAAAAATTGTGAGAGCAAGAATAACAAATATTGCACAGAGTAATGAATGAATATTTAATATAATAAACTTGGGAATTTTTTTACATTATGAGGTTTTCTTAATAAGAATCAAATGAATCGTGAAAAATTAAAATTAAAAAAAAATTTATAAAGTAATGGCTGTTCCTGTATTGATGTGTGGATCAGAATGTTGGACGATCACTAAAAGACAAGAACAAAGATTGGAAGCAGCTGAGATGCGATTTTTAAGAAATATAGCAGAATATACTCCGCTGGATAAGAAAAGAAATGAAGATATAAGAAAGGAACTAAATATTTTCAAACTTACAGACCGAATAATTAAATATAGGAACGACTGGAAAGAACATATTGATAGAATGCCAGAAGGAAGATTTCCAAAATTATTGCTAAATTATAAACCGCACGGAAGGAGAAATGTTGGACGCCCACACAGAAGATGGTCTGAACAATTTTAACAATTCTAGTTTTCATGAAACTGGAACGAGCCAATAGGCTTAATCCCTGGATGATGATGATGATGATAATGAATCGTGAATTCTTCTTACCTCATACATCTATGTTTTTTTAACACGGAACTGCAGTATCGGAAAAAAAACATAGATGTATGAGGTAAGAAGAATTCACGATTAATTTGATTCTTATGAATGAATATTTGTTTATGTTAAGAGTGTGTCTTATTTTGTATATGTAATACCAGACATATAACAATATGAAGATAACTGGAACCTACAACATATCAATCAAATGTCTAGAACAAGAATCCCTAAGGCAATTCTGTATTATCAGTGTAGAGGCAAGAGATAAATTCAATGTCCAATGAAGAGATGTGTTGACAACTTCTATGGATTGTATAATAGTCCAAAGTACAACCTGTTTAGCTGAGGATATATTTATGTTTATTTGTATTTATTCAATCTGTTTTATTTATATTGCAGGACAAACTATTAATAGGAGTTTAATTTTTTGTAAAGAGAAAAATTTTGTCTGAACCGGGATTTTAATCCAAGATCTCTGACTTTATGCACTGGTGCTCTTTCCACTTAAGCTACTCAGGCAACCCTCTGCTCTGATAAAAATTTTTCTTTCTTATAATTGTTTATCTGTCCACCACTCTGGCCACAGAGTAGCATCACTGTCTCGTATGCAGTGGGCCCAGGTTTGATCCCTAGTCAGGACAATTTTGCTGGGTGATTTTTTCAGGGTTTTTCCTCACCTGTAAGACAAATGTCAGAAAAGTGTAAGGCCCAATCAGTTCCTGAACATCATCTTGCCATAATAATCAACATTTTCATATCCACCATGTTTAGTATGAATGGTGTGTTTCGTCTTAATGTTGTGTTGTCTCAAAAGTGGCCCTGACATTGAGCTCATTGGGGGAGACAAAAAAGTAGTGTGTGATCCATAGTTAAAATCACTCTCCTGACAGGTCATGTCACTGTAATGCTAGGATGGTGTGTGGCGCATAAATGTACCTATAAGGCAAGAGGTTAAACTGCGTTAATGGAATGGAATAATCCCTTACCCCAGTAGCCATGAAACTTCATCACATTACAATTGCTTCTAAATCAAGAAAACATTATGATTGAATTTTTACACTATTTTAAGCTGCAAGCTCTTTTTATGATTTAACTTTTATAGGAATTAATCACTATGAGGTTTAATTTATGGTAAAATCAAATGTTTCCTACCTCTCCTCATATAAATCTTCTAAGTAGATCCATATGAGGAGAGCTAGGAAATATTTGATTTTACCATAACATTTTTAACAGTTAAATAATTAATTAAGTTGAAGAGGTGAATAGACCATTCAGGTGAATATTCCATAATTTTATATTTTAATTTTGAATAATACCTCAACGGAACACATCATAAATCTTATAAAAGTTGATAACATTTTTTTATGATATTAATGTATAAATTAATATACTCAGATGAACATATAAAATCAATTTTATTGAACATTTTTAGGAATGAATCACTATGAGGTTTAATTTATGATTAAATTAAAATGTTTCACACCTCTCCTCATATTCAGTCTTCTAAGTAGATCACGATTTCAAAGCCTTTGTGGGTTCATCTTCAGTATTTTCTTGTCGACTGATGATATGTCGTTCATAGGAACTATGAGTTCTACTTCCATCCATCCATCCATCCATAGTAATTCTGCCCAAGGGCAGGTCTTTCACTGCAATCATAACATTTTCATGTTATACTTGCAGCTTTACTAGGGAATTGTAGGTGTGGTAGCTTCCCATTGCTTTCCACACCGGTGAAGGATGATGACGATGATAATGATAAGGATGATGATGATGATGATGGCCATATGATTTCGGGAACCGTTTGGGCCTTAAAGTTTTCCTGACATTTGTCTTACAGGTGAGGAAAAACCCCGATAAAAACCTCACCCAGAAAAACTGTCCCAACCGGGGATCGAACCCGGGCCCGCTGCGTGACAAGGCAGCATGCTACCTTGAGACCACAGCGGTGGACGAGTTCTACTTAGAAGACTGAATATGAGGAGAGGTATGAAACATTTTAATTTAATCAATTTTAAAGAGAAAAATATATTAAAAATTTTATTTCAGTTGTTTGTCTGAGTATATTAAATTACATTTTATACAATAAAAATGAGTTTTGTTGTTAATTATATGAACAAATTTATTGGATATGACATTAATATCTGCCAAATTTGTTGTATCAGCACATGTTTTAATCCAGATCTAAAATGAATAAATGACACACATATTATTGTGTTTGTTGTTTTCAGAGGAGTTAAACCGAGCTGTATGTTGGTATCTGACGTGTGATCGATATTGGGAAGATACTCCAGGAGAGACCAGACACTTTCCTTGGGGTCTAGTTTTTGTTCTTGTAATGGTGCTTTCTCTGGGTATTTGTTTGTGTTATTATATCATCTGGGTGCTATTTGAGTGAGTATTCTATAAATTTAAGATCAATTCATTTAGTAGAATTATAAGTTTATATAAGTGAATCGAAAATAAATGTTTATATCTCACCTTATCTCCAGTCTGGTGAATTATTTTAAAAATTCTCTTTTGAATTTTTGACTGGCAAACATACTGTCACAGATGACCAGGGTTTTTCTTTTACATTATTTCGGCATAAATGAACACACAGATGTAGTTTAAAATCTCACAAAACAATTAATTTCTTTCACAAATTATCAGTAAACTTGTAATTATAATTTTCACTCATAATTAATCTTCTTTCAATGTTTATCTCAATTACAAATATTTCACAGGCTCTGATGAATCCATTCACCATAATTTCTCTTATACTTAACTTCTCGTTGCCCAACACAAGACAAGACTGACTGGTATCTTGCCTTCATCCTTTTATAGGTGCGAGAAACTTTCTAGACTTAGGTTCGAGACGCTTTGAACTGTAGAAACCTCGATCTTTCCTGAAGGGGAAACAGAGACTCGTAGAATCATCTACAATGAGGGCTTAGACATTTCAATGTTCATGTGGGCCTTTTGACTCACAATTGGTGACTCGCAGATCTATCCTGACTAATATGAGACCAATATTCTCATCTTTCCCACGTAATTTAAACGTTGCTATACGATGCATATCGATACATTACAATAGAATAATAATAGTAGTAGTAAAAGTAGTGTCATGCTAAAAATCTTGGGTGATCTCAATTCTACATCTTGCTTCCCAGTACTATTTTGGTAAAGGCTGATTTCGATATTTTGAAGAACAGAGCACTTTGAGAGATGATTTCCATTCATGATTAAACTCTCCTCTTTACATAACACAAAACTGGATTTCTGTATGTAGATACCTTATTTAAATGGGCTGCCAAGCAATCAAGACCTGTTCTTGGGCAGAATGTAGTCACAAAAATATGAATCAGAAAGTTTACACTTGAGAAATACCTTTGACATAGGTAGTTAATTTATCTACCTTGGCTTTATTATGGACAATGAAAACAAAATGGAAAATTAAATAAAAACAGCAATACTGATAGTTTTAAGAATTATAAAACAATACCTGATATCTCAGTCATCCTTAATAATTTGCAGTGTTGTTTTATATTATTGAGGACAACTGAGATATAAGGTACTGTTTTATAATTCTTAAAACTTTAACACAGTGGCCTCAACGTAATGCATCTTAAAAATCTTAATACTGATAGGAAATTCAGAGTCTACTTCTAATTTTTTCATCTGTTTAAATTGAAAATATTTAAAAGAACAAAAATTACATTATATAAGATCCTTACTTTTTTAGAAATTCACACTATGAGATGTTATTTATTTAGGTAAACTTTTTAGAAGAATATGAAGTGAGTGATAAAAGTTTACCTAAATACATAAGATCCTTATTTGGACAGTGTTTACATTTGGCTTAGAAACATGGATAATTAGAACAGGAAATGAAATTCATCTTCATATCTTTGAAAGGAAAATTGTCAGGAAGACATATGACCCAATATGTATAAATGGACAATAGAGAATAAGATCAAATAAGGAAATTGATGAGTTACTAGAAGAAGAGAAAATTCTGAGTTTTGTTTTTTTGATAAGACTAAAGTGTTTTGGTTACATAGTATGAATGCAAGATAAAAGATTCCCTTATTTGATATTAGATGTTAGAATGGAGGGAGGAAGATGGAGAGGATGACCAAGGAAAAGATGGATAGGCGATTCATAGTTAAATATGTGAAATAACAATATGAGTTTCTTAATTCAATGAATGAATGAGTCACTTATTATCTTACCTTATAGTTTATGTTTTTGCAACATGGGAACTGCAGTTTTCAAGAGGACATCCCTCTCATTTTCAACTGGTATTATGACTACCGGATTTTCGTTGGAATCTCCATCTATAACATTGCCATTTGGTGTTGATTTGATGAACTTATATTTAAATTAGATATGTTCAAAATGTAATTGTATTCTTTCTTAAAATATTCTTCATTTAGTGGAACATTTAATCATCTATAAATCAAACTGTTGAAAATTGCATGTTTATGCACAATATTATAGAAACCTAATTTAAATGGTTCTGGAAAGGAAATAATAATAAATAAATTAGAGAAATTCAGATAACAAAAAATATTAAAAGAATACACAACTCTGCAATCTCATTCAAAAAAAGGAAAACAATTCAAGAAAATTACTTTTCATCCTGAAATACATAACAAATTTAAATAAAAAATTCAAGAAATCCAATATTACATTGAACACCCTAGATAGTAAAAAATGGAATTTATCAAATTAGTTGTAAAGACTGCAGTAAAGTATACATAGGAAAAACAAAAGTTAATTTGATCACCTCTCAGGCAATAGAAATCATCTTTAGAAATATTTCAAAATGGTGAAATGGGAAAAATCCAGCTATTGCTACAGCTGATAGTTTGTTGGAGCGCCATAAAATTGAAAAAGAGGCCAAACATTCTAAAACATTTGGAAAAACCTTTAGAATTTGACAGTTTGTGAGAAGATATATATTCAGAAGAACATAATTTAGATCCTTAGGAATTTTGAAATCTTCGCGTATGAAGCAGGACCTGATCTCAAGGTTTATCAAATCAATACCATACTGGCAAACATTATAGATGGAGATTCTAACGAAAATTGGTAGTCATAATATCGGTTGAAAATGAGAAGGATGTCCTCTTGAAAACTGCAGTTCTCTTGTTTAAGAAAACAAAAATTATGAAGTAAGATAAGAAGTGGATGGGTGATGTTGAGAAGGATATTGCAAGTTTAGATTGAAGAACTACCGTAAAATGAGTTAGGACAAAGGAAAATGGAAAACTGTTATAAAAAAAGCCAAGATTCTCTTTGGACTATACAGATACGAAGAAGAAGAAGAGCAAGCAAAAAAAAAAAATCTTGTTGGTATATATAATAATTTATGCTTACAATACCAAATAAATAATATATTTAGAACATTTTTAATAAAAATTTAATGGGAAGTAAATTTCAGTATTATATGAATGAATCAGAAACTTCAAACTTCACCTCATAAAATGTTAGATATATATTTTATGAGGTGAGGTATATCTTTCCAATTTATTTATATAATATTTAGTACATACTTACAAAATGACAATGTGTTGTTTTTTTCAGTTCAGATGACATGAGTGTAGCAAGTACAAGTGCCACTGCCACTGCCACATCGTCTCCAGTTCATCATGCCAATTCCACTACCACAGCGCCCTGCTATTCAGAAGAATATTACACAGTGCCAGATCTGAATGACATGGGACAGAATGAGCACTATATCTATGTCACGTATCCACCAGAGCTTAAAAGAAGACTGCTTGAAAGGTTAGTTTTTATGACCAATCATTTGAAAGTTTTATGATGTAGGAATAAGTTTAGTCAATTGCAAATGTAAAGTGTGACCTTCGTTTCACAATTTTAATTATTATCCATGAACTAAACTAACTCTATGGCATGACAGACCTAGAAGGTCCTTGGCTTACCAGCTTGCAGCTGGCCTTTCATCCACATGTGCAATTTATTGAGACTATTTAACTCATGCCCCAAATGGGAGTCAATGACCAATCACGTTTCAATGATTTCTGTTTTACAACCAATCAGAGTCGTGTTTCACGAAATATTTATCAGTGTTATAATTACCATATTAAAAAAAGCTCCTCCTTTTTAGTATTCTGAACAGGTCTGACCATTATTTTGCAGTGACTGAGCCTATTAGAAATACGGCTACCAGATTGTATATATAGTGCATGAATGTCAACACATGCCACATGCGGGAGTTAATATAAAAACATTTGTAGCAATTGATTATACCACCAAAAAAAGAAACCACTGTTTGCACTTTCTTAAATGTATGTTTTCCCAGGTAACAATCCAGAAAAATATAATTGTCATATTTACATCATACGACATCAGAAATGAATTAATATACAGTTTGATGTGTTTAATTTTTTCTCCACTAGAGAGCATTCTTACAATATTGCGTTCCTTTGGCAATAAATAGTATGATCTGGTTGCAGTGATAAACAAAAGAAGCAGATGAAGCATACCTATCGTTTCTCATTTGTTTCCAAACATCGCCGTTTACATTAAATATATAAATATTTTAAAATAAATATAGTTAAATAATGATTTGTGAGTAAACAGCTTAATTCTCCTTCTTCTTCCTTTCAAGTATTAGGCCAAGGCCTGTTACGATCCTATAGAAAATTTTCCCTTATGGGAAATTCTCATATAAGACTTGAAAGCATAATAATAGTCCCTTCGATTGGTTGCTGGCCAAAGGAAGGCAAGACCAGTGATGGGGCTGCCATCTTATAGCCTCTGGTCAGGCTTTCTGGAGAAGAAAAGAAAATAAAGGAAAGAAGAAATGGAAGAAAGGAAGGACTCCCTAGCCCTCGGATGCCCTAATAGCGTCGGGGTTGAAAAAAACAAGAGTTAACCAAGAGAGGTTAGATAGTAAAGTTAAAAGAGTGCAAAACACAAGTAAGTGGAAGAAATGTTTTGCACAGCTTGGGCACCTTGTGGTCGCCATCCACATATCCCCTAGATGAGGACCCCTGAGGGCCAGCTTAATTTTATTCGTTAAATAGTCCTAACAAATGCCACTCTTGATTTCCAAATTCTCTAGATAAATTCACTCCTCACTTCGTGAGTCGTGAATTTATCGATAATTTGGAAATCACTCGTGGCATTACTTATGATGATCCAACCAGGAAAGGGTTGACTTGTGGTTGGAATGTCTAGAATCCCTCAGCTGTTATAACTTAACCTTGACCTACTACTTATTGCAGCTACTCATATTATCATGAAGGTGGATGAGAACTGGGCCCATACTGAATAAATTCTAGAGAAAATTTCTTCCTCCATGGGGGACTTGAATCAACATATGTCCTGTACATAACTCTGTACCAATGCATGATGCTTAGATCACTCAGTTACTAATAATACCATAAATATAACAACAAATTCACAGCAATAGTTATAAAACCAAGGTCAATTTAATACTTTATTTTTGCATTTGACGACTTTGAATTATAAGTCTTCAATCGATACTAGTAAAATTCATAACTATTTTATAGTTTTTAACCGTACATTATATTACTATAAGTCTTCAATGTTTATTATGGAAAAAAATATAAAACCATGGTTGTAGATCAGACTGCAATTCTACAATAAATTGACTGAATTAGGTATTACTAAGATAGAAAATAATTATAAAAATATTTAACTCCTTTACAGGAGTTTATAGAAAACTGATGTATAGATAAAAAGAGTCATATTTATTTCACCCAATTATTTAATTGTATATTACAAAAGGAATTCAGAATAAAAAGAACCAACACCAAAACTTAAAAAAAATATCTCCTATTATAATACTCATTGTTTTATTTTGTATATTTGAAGAGAAAAATATATGCTCAGGCTGGAGTTTTATCTATTTTTATCTTAAGAGCTCCACTTGTTATATTCTTGAATACATTTTCTTGTAAGATATTCTGTCTTCTTTGCCTTGAGTCAAAATTAATTGATCATCAACAAATTAACTGCATGGAATATATGATAATTCTTTGTCTACTGGAATTACATTTGAGGGGTTGGGGAAAAAAAACCAGATAGATCCATTTTAGTATTTTTTGAGATATTAAAAAAAAGTTTTTAAGGTGAATTATGATTTCCATAATGTTCAAGTCATATGATATGGAAATGACATAATTTCCATGTTATGTGACAGTTTGTACTTATTGAAAGCCTTATTTGAAAAGAAAAAATTAGAAAGCCTATTTAACATTTGTAGGAAATAACACTATGAGGTTCCTCATAAAAATTAGAAAGTCTAATTCATATTTAAAACATTTTTTCTTATTATTTAAAAAAGTACTAAAATATATCTGGTATTTTCCCCCAAATCTTTTTTTTTTCTCTCCAGTCTGCCATGCTGATTCAGGTGATAGCATGCCTACTTCCTGACTAGCGAGCCTAGATTTGATACCCAGCAGGTTTTGAAAATTTTAATTGTTAAATTAATTTAATCGTATTAATTGTAACATTTTCAATTTCGGGCCCAGGAGAGGCAATGGTATACAATGTTTAATCATTAGATTGTATACCAGATTCCTGTATTAAATTGTAAATCCCTCCACAGTACATTTCTCAAGAAGGCATATGGTACTGTTAATACTGATTTAGAGGGGACATTAAGACTGGTGGCCACCTTGGTGTTTACGATAGGTGTAGCCCAAGTGCTGGCACTGGGTTTACCTTCTCCCTTCTCTTCATCATTATTCCTCATACAACACATAAACACACTCATCTTACACTCCTCTCTGTACACAATACAAGACTACATCATATATGTAAAGTGGTCTGCCAAATAGTGTGTAAAATGAAAATAAGCCACATAACTCCATCTATCTGCCCAGTGCAGAATCTGAAGCATGTAAAATAGCAGTAGATGGCATTAGCGCACTCATGCACACACATATATTTATTTTCCAACCTTCTATAACTTTCTCTGTGTAAATTTTATATAATGTGGTAGATAAACAAAATTTCTTTTAATATATTGTTGGGAATTTTACATTATGAGGTTTTCTTAATAAAAGTCAATAGAATCTTGAATTTTTCTTACCTCACATATCTATGTTATTTAACACAGAACTGTTACATCAAGAACAATTGCTCCCATCTTCTAGACTTCTTAATAAAAGTCAATTGAATCTTGAATTCTTCTTCTTCTTCTTCTTCCTTCCAAGTATTAGGCCAAGGCCTGTTACGATCCTATAGAAAATTTTCCCTTATGGGAAATTCTCGTATATAAGACTTGAAAGCATAATAATAGTCCCTTCGATTGTTGCTAGCCAAAGGAAGGCAAGACCAGTGATGGGGCTGCCATCTTATAGCCTCTGGTCAGGATTTTCTGGAGAAGAAAAGAAAATAAAGGAAAGAAGAAATGGAAAAAAGGAAGGACTCCCTAGCCCTCGGATGCCCTAATAGCGTCGGGGTCGAAAAATCAAGAGTTAACCAAGAGAGGTTAGATAGTAAAGTTAAAAGAGTGCAAAACACAAGTAAGTGGAAGAAATGTTTTGCACAGCTTGGGCACCTTGTGGTCGCCATCCACATATCCCCTAGATGAGGACCCCTACCTCACATATCTATGTTATTTAACACAGATCTGTGATATCAAGAACAATTGTTCCTATCTTTTAAACTCTTTAGAAGATGAACGACATGATGAAGAATCAACAGTCGTGATAGCACTAAAGATGGGAGCGATTGCTCTTGATACCACAGTTATGTGTTAAATAACATAGATATATGAGGTAAGAAGATTTTACGATTCAATTAATTTTTAACATTTCTTTTGTTACTTGAAATCCAGTCAACAGATATTTTCTCAAATATACTTCAGAAAATAAATTTTATATAATTTTGGATTGCTTTCAAACATTTAATTAAAATGGGGTTTATTTCAGTCAGCTTTGAAGATAGCCATAATTTTGATAATCGGACATGATCACAAATTTTTTAACCATGAATACTAAATGAAGATATTGTGTTCAATTTTATTTTCAATTATCTTTCTCCACAGAATAAATGATCAATAGCTTATCTGTCTTATCTGCCGGATGTAAAGCCTAACTATGCTTCTGCTTCCAAATCTTTGTATTCTATTTCAATAAAATGTTTGATTATTTAGTAGAAGGGCCTTGGCCTATCAAACAGATGCTGGCCTCACATCCACAAGTGTAATTCATGAGCTGGACAATCATTCAACCAATATAAGGTTAACATGTGGTCAGCATGTCTAATCTCCCAGCCATCAGTTTATTTTCTCAACCTGGAGTTGCTACTTGTTGTAGCTAGCCAAATTCCTCATGATGCTGTTTGGGCACTGGTCCCATATTGGCCGAATTTTCATGACTATTTAACTCATGCCCCAAATGGGAGTCAATGACAATCACATTTCAATGATTTTTTATTTACAACCAATCACAGTCGTGTTTTGCCTAAAATTTACAAACTAAAGTTTAACACAATAAAGAAAGCACCTCCTTTTTAACATTCTGAATAGGTCATTGCATTATTTTGCAATGACTGACTCTCTAAGAAATATGGCTATCGGATTGTATATATAGTGCATGAATGTCAACATGTAGCGCATACGAGAGATAATATAAAAACATTTGTAACAATTGATTATACCACTAAAAAAGAAACACTGTTTGCACTTTCTTAAACAAATTATTTTCCAGGAAATGACGCAGAAAAATATTATTGTCATATTTACATCATATGACATCAGAAATTAATTAATACCTATAACGTTGGTTATAAATTTCTCCACTAGGGTGCATTCTTACAATATTGTGATCCTTTGGCAATAAATAATATTATGATCTGGTTGCAGTGATAAACGAAGGAAATGAAGCGTACCAATCATTCCTCATTTGTTTTCAAACATCGCCGTTTACATTAAATATATAAATATTTAAAAATAACTATAGTTAAATAATGATTTGTAAGTAAACAGCTTAATTTTATTCGTTAAATAGTCCTAACAAATGCCACTCTTGATTTCCAAATTCTCTAGATAAATTTGGAAATCACTCGTGGCATTACTTATGATAATTTTTCTTCCTCTATTGGGATTTGAACCAATGCAAGTCATATCCATCTATAATAATTCTGCCTGAGGGCAGGTCTTTCACTGCAATCATAGCATGCTATGCTTTGCAGCTTTACTAGGGAATTATAGGTGTGGTAGCTTCCCATTGCTTTCTACACCGGTGAAGAATAATGATAATGATGATGATGATGGCTGGATGATTTTTGGGGACCGTTGGGCCCTAAGCTTCCTGAAATTTGTCTTTCAGGTGAGGAAAAACCCTGAAAAAAACTTCACCCAGGAGCCTGTCCCAACTGGGAATCGAACCCAGGCCCGCTGCGTGACAAGGCAGCACGCTACCTCGAGACCACAGTGGTGGACTGCATGTCATATAGCCTTGCACAAAGCCATTATGCCTTAAACTGCTCATGTACAATGTGGAACATTGTAATACCACTCCTCTTATCATTTTTACAGTAATATTAATATTTTCTCCCTTTTACATATTGATATTGTGGATATATATCTTCTGGTATATCTTCTCAATTTGAAGGTTTCTTATATAAATCTTTTAAAATGGTAAAGGTAAAGTGATCCCACTGCAAGCCTTGAGAAGCCCTTGCAGTGGTAGGAGGTTGACTTCCTACTTTCTAGACAATTGGCATGAGATATCACATGGATTGTCAGCCCTGCATGATGACTGCCTTTACTCCGACAACATAGTCAGGTACACATTTCCATTAGAGGGTGAGTCGACACCAGCACCATGATCCTGTCAGAAGGTCTAAGACAGTTTATAAATCCTAACTCCTTTGGGATTTGAACCCATGATCTTCTAGATTGTAATGTGTTGCCTTAATCAACCACACTAAGGCTTGCCCCAACTCTTTTAAAAGTTCATATAATTAAACAGTTCTATTAATATGAGTTTAAAAATTATATGCCTGCATAGGATATTCATTTTAAAATGCATAATTTAACTTCATAATTCAAATAAATTTGTAGCTTTTATCATTTAAAGTTCCGCTACAAATCTGTATTTAAGAGACAAATATTTAAACTGTTCAAAACTCTTTATTATTTATAAATCCGCATCAAGAATATGTTCTCATCTTTTCCAGCCCATTTTAAGATGTGAAGTATACAGCTCAAAAACAAGAATTAAATGAAAAGAGGTACAAGTTATAATGTATATAATGTCCCATTAGTAATAAATTATCTTAAGAATACTAGTGAATGGTACATGTAACACCATGGTGACATATGATGACTTAGTATGTAAATCTTATAGGTTGCACATTATTATGTAGAAATTAGTCCTATGCAGTGAAATCAAATTTTATATTAACTTTGGAGAGAGGGTATGAACATGGAAAATGAAATATTAAATTGTGAAATATTTGGCTTTTACAAGTTGTTAAAGATATGTGTTAAAAATGTAATATAACAGGATGCATCATAAATGTGTTTTGTAAAGAGAAAAAAAAGTGTTGAAAAGATGGAATGATTATATTAATGTTGGAAAGTAAACATTATGTGGTATGATCATTAAAATTCATCGAAGAACATTTTTTGACAACTCACCTCATCAATTTAATGTTTTTCATGGTACTATAGTTTCAGATAATCTCATGTCCATTTTCAGTCGACTCGGAGTTATGGCTGAAGATGGACGTGAGATCATCTGAAACTATAGTATCATGAAAAACATGAAATTGATGAGGTGAGTTGTCAAAAAATGTTCTCCGATGAATTTCGAAGGAATGATTGCTCCTATCATAATTTAAATTACTTTTTATGTTTCTGATGTTAAGTTATAGCCAATTATTACTATACCTTATTTCACTATCATCTACTTGGAAAGAGATAGTTTAAAAAAAGATCTTTGGGTTATGTGAAGGAGAGGTGGACTGAAAATCCAGCCTTGAGATTGTAACCGGCCATCAGGTCTTATACTTGTATGGAAAGTGGTGATGATGATAATGATGATATTATGGTATATCATTATTCATAAAAATGTTTTCAAGTTAATTTTCAAATAATTAAAAAAAAGTTTCTATATTTGTACCCTTTCTTCTATTTATGAATGTAGAATGCTTTCTCCGTTCAATTAGATCGAATTATCAAATATCTTAATAGAATTAACCAATACAGGTACAGCTAGAAATTGAATACACTTAATTATTTTACCTGAAAATTATAAAAAAGAAAAAAAAAGGCCTTAACTGACTTTTAAACATACAAAATTGCATATAGAGTACATTCATTAAAAAATCCAAAAGTGAGCTGCATGATCTTTTTGAGAAACCAGATGTAATAACAATTAAGTCTCATAGATGGCAATGGGCATGTGGTTCGAATGGGGAGTAAAAGAAGGCTACAGAAATTTCTTCTAGAAAAACCAGAGGGATAGTGTACATTAGGAAATACAAGAATGAGTATTTCTCTAAAATGAGTCCGAGAATTTCTGTAACTAAAGCAGACAGAACTTACAGTCAGTCTCTTCATTTTTTTCCTCTCACCTTTAGCTGAGTGTATTGGATTCTTCATTTTACTTCACTTGGCTGTCATAGTATATTTATAAATTTTTAACTGTATAGAAGGAAGCTTCTTGTAGGAAAACCAGAGGGAAAACGCCCAGTTGGTAGACCAAGAATGAGGTGGGAGAATAACATTAACTATGATTTGAGGGAAGTAGATTATATGGGGGAGATTGGAAAACATTGGCTCAGGATAGGGATGTATGGAGAGCTTATGTCTGCGCGACCATGAACCTACGGATTCGATAGTGCCAGTGAGTTAGAGTTAGTTATATTGAAGAGAAGGCATATAACTAACTCACTCACTCACACTAACAAACCTCGAGGCTTATGGCTGCATGGACATAGGCTCTCCATATATCCATATCCTGATCTAGAATTTTCCACACATTCACATCTCTAAAATCATGGTTAATGTTATTCTGCCTTCTGATTATTTGCCTAACTACTGGATGCTTTATCTCTAGCTTTCTAACAAGAAGTTTCCATGCTCCATTAGTGATATGCCCTGCCCATCAAAATCCACTAGACTTAACTGTTCTTATTTCATCTCATCATCATCATCATGAACAAATTCGTTTTAGGCCATGTGGCCTGTACGGTTCTTATTTCATCTGATTTCCTATAAAGATTATGGAGCTTACTGTTATGTAGTTTACTCCATTGGTTATAAAAATACTTTTTTTTAGGATTGTTTCTGTTATTTACACAGGTATCCTGAACCAAAATACAATTTTTTTCTTCCACACTTCCCTGTCTTGTGTGTCTGCTTCTGTCATATTTATCTTCTTCATGTTGTCTTAAATTCCCTTTATACACATTGGCTTTGGTCTGCCATGTTTCCCTTTTCCAGGAACAAATCACTATGAGGTTTAATTTATCTTAACTTCTTTATTTGTTTCTGTGTCCTTTCTTCTCATTATATGTCCATACCATCTTAGTTGGATTTCTTCAATCTCTTGTACAATATCCTTTTCTACATTCATAATTTCTCTTATTGTATTATTTTTTTTTATTTTGTCTAATTTTGGTATTCTTGGCGATCTTCTTAAAAGTCCATTTCTATGATTAATAATTTATTTCTGTGTTTTTGCTTCAACATCCATGTTTCCGCACCATATAATAAAATACTCTTCACAATTGTGTTATATATTAATAATTTAGTCCTCTTAATTACATTTTTACTCCATAAAATAGAATTTAATATGCCAATAACTTACTTTGTCTCTTTTATTCTTTTTTCGATGTCTAATTCAGATGATCCATCTTTTTGGATTATTGATCCCAAATACTTAAAACATTGACAATTTTATTATTAATTTAACACTTCTCATTGAAGGATAAATTATATTTGAAGAGAAAAATTTTCGCCTAGACCGGGACTCGAACCCGGGACCCTTGGCTTTCCGGGCCAAGTGCTCTACCAACTGAGCTACCGAGGCGAGTTACGATCTAGACGCAAATTTTTCTCTTATGTACGTTGTAATTCCCTCGCGCCAAATGCTTGAAACCATAGCTTCTATCTTTGCAAATGGCGGCTTCTTAGTTAAGAAGACATTTATTGGGAATTTAACACTACTTTATAGCCAGTAGGGCTTCTATTGACAATTTTATTATTAATTTAACACTTCTCATTGAAGGATAAATTATATTTGAAGAGAAAAATTTTCGCCTAGACCGGGACTCGAACCCGGGACCCTTGGCTTTCCGGGCCAAGTGCTCTACCAACTGAGCTCAGTTGGTAGAGCACTTGGCCCGGAAAGCCAAGGGTCCCGGGTTCGAGTCCCGGTCTAGGCGAAAATTTTTCTCTTCAAATATAACTTAAAACATTCACTATTTTAATCTTTGTTCTATTTATTTCTAATTCCTCAGAAATATCTATGCGCATGTATTCTGTTTTAGTATTACAATTAATTGTTAAACTCCATCTTGAGTATTCTTCCTCTAGTTTCCTACCCATATAGTTTGCATCGTCACATCCTGAGTGACTACCACTTGATCTTTTGATTTTGAATACTTTTCTTGTAGAAAATCAATCAACAAAACATGACAGTAAATGTAAAAAAAAATACTAATCAAGTTTTTTAGAATATATTTAACAAAAATTAGAGTACATTAAATGATTGAAAATATAATATTTGTTTACTATATTATAGTCCCTTTGCTCAATTAAGAGAATCTTCCCACGTATATTTTCAAACAGTTGCTGCACGGCCAGTCGGAGAGTGGGAGCAACTAGCCGAAGTTTCTAAAATATGTTAACACTCATCGTTGAAAAAAATACTTCATGTAGCACAATTCATACGTCAACTCACCACTAAATGCAATACAAAAGTGTACAAAAGAAAGAATTTCTGACCCTTCCTATACCTGATGCTGGCCCTCAAGTAGACAGAGAATTCACCCCCCACCCCTAATGCCTTCAAATATTTGCACGGGAAGATTCTCTTAATTGAGCAAATGGACTATAGTTTTAAAAAGTGTATTCAATGAATTATCATCAATCTTAGATTAGTGTTAGAATTTATACTTATATAATTAGCTTTTAGTATATTAGAACAATATAATTATTACCAATATGTGATAAAATTTGAATAATTGTATTTAACATATGTTTATTTTTTAGCTGCTACAATCGAACAACTCGGCTGTGACATAGCAGTGCTCAATATGGAAACTATAAGGGAGAAGGTGATATAACTATGATAAAAAAAGAATTGCTTCTTACTTTTTCTAACAATCATCACTGCTTCAATGGTTTTATATCTCACTTGTAATTCAGAACTTGTTTTATACTAGACAAGATGTGCATGGTAATTTGTAGAAGTACTTAACACTCTTTGCTTATCACCCTGTCATTGTAGTTCTATGAAGATTAGAACCACCTTACATTACCTAAAAAGTACAATGATTGTGAAATTAACACAAGTATTCCTGTATTTGACTGTGGTATTATGAAAACACATTTTTGTTTAGTACAGTTAAATATGTAAAGATTATAATTTAAAATTCAATAGGAAGTAACATTACGAGGTTTAATTAAACTATTTTCAGTCTGATCATCTTACCTCAATATTAACATTGATTTGTTCTTGGACATGTTTCAAAACAATTCTGTTTTATCGTCAGCTTGTCCAGACTGGTTAGATATATGTTGCATACTCTGGATGTCGATGTCAGCTCCATCCTGTGGTTGGCCAAAGAACCTCCAAACAAGGTCACGCTCCGTCAGTATTTCAAAGTTCATAACTCTGTTTTTGTTCTTCTGAATATAGATTTTTCCCCAAATAGTCAGCTCTTTTGTATTTTCTAACTGTTTTAATTATTAAAACAGTTAGAAAATACAAAAGAGCTGACTATTTGGAAAAAATCTATATTTAGAAGAACAAAAACAGAGTTACGAATTTTAAAACAGTTAGAAAATACAAAAGAGCTGACTATTTGGAAAAAAATCTATATTTAGAAGAACAAAAACAGAGTTATGAATTTATGAATTTTGAAATACTGATGGAGCGTGACCTTGTTTGGAGGTTCTTTGGCCAACCACAGGATGGAACTGACATCGACATCCAGAGTGTGCAACATATATCTAACCAGTCTGGACAAGCTGACGATAAAACAGAATTGTTTTGAAACATGTCGAAGAACAAATCAACATTAATATTGAGGTAAGATGATCAGACTGAAAATATGTATTCACGTAGACTTTCACGGCCAGAGTTGCTATGATGATCTTGAAGAAGATTTTCGGGCTGTAGGCCGTGAAGCTTGTAGTTCCCCGACGTTTTGCCAGACGCAGTCTCTGGCGAAACGTCGGGGAACTACAAGCCTCACGACCACGGCCTACAGCCCGAAAATCTTCTTCAAGATCATCATAGACTGAAAATAGTTTAATTAAAAGAACCTCAAAATATCACTTCCTAAAATCAAATATTAAGAGGTTTGTTTAATAATTATAATTAAGACATTTAGTCTGTATATTCTTACCTCTTATGGTTGTTTTTGTCAAACATATGTTTCTGAGTTCTCAGAAGCCTGAAATATATGTTCAACAAGAATAACCATAAGAGGTAAGAATGTACAGACTAAGTGTCTTAATTATGTAAAGAATAATTTCTAAGTATTTAGCAATTTAAATACAAAATTGATAGCTATTTCAACAAAGAAATTGAATCAGTTATTTATATTTCACCTCTTATTTTTCTCTCTCAGCTGGGACATATTTCAACAATATTTCCATAATTTTCAGTCAAACTGGCTTGAGATGACTGTTGGAAGTCTTATATATCCTCTCCCTCTGTTGAACATCTCTTCAGTCCTGATGTTCAATCTGCTGGAAATTTGTGTAAGGTATCCCTGTACATAGTTATAGAAGTTAGCAGTAATTTGTACAGATGAATGAACTGTTCATTCTAACATATAAATAATTAATTGTACATTCATTATTATTGAATATTCATATACTACAAGGAAAATAAAATAAAAAATGTTTACAGGAAGATCCCTAACCATGAGATTAAATTGACATTTTGATATTTAATAAAACAAAATCTGGTATTTCAGGACTGAGGAGGATATACAGCAATCATAATCCTCTCAATTAAAAAAGGAAAAACAGGTATCACATCATTTAAGACATTTCTTTACCACCATCAATTTTATATTAATGCACTTTAAATACATTTTATTGCTAATTGTGTTGTCATTAAGAGGCATGCACAAATTCTTTATTTCTATTAACAAATATTGCTCTATGGAGCTTAAAATACTATCCACATACCGTACCATTAACATTTTTTTTTAGGATGACACTGATGATATAATAAATCTTCCAAAAGACACAATAAAAAATTAACCATTTAGGAAAAAATATAACATGTCATAATTGATTAAATTACCTAAGTTCATAGTTTTCACTTCACATCTTTTGTTTAATTTGTTTGTTCAGTTTAAAAATTTCTTTATCCACAATTTCATGATTGTGCGTTCAGAATGAACTTTGGAGAATAAACATTGTTTACGAATGTAATGATGTATGTATGTAGCTAATACTCTGGAGTTTACAACGAAGTTATTCTCCTTCTTCATTCCCAATACTTGGATGTCACATCTTG
Source organism: Diploptera punctata (assembly GCA_030220185.1). Classification (NCBI taxonomy): domain Eukaryota; kingdom Metazoa; phylum Arthropoda; class Insecta; order Blattodea; family Blaberidae; genus Diploptera; species Diploptera punctata. Next base: position 2,558,737 of record JASPKZ010008379.1, on the reverse strand, counting down.
ATAATTTTGAGGAACTACACAATTTGTTAAATGCTCTCTGTCCATTTCCAGAGAAATTAAAGAAAATTAAATAATGAAATTAATGTATTCAGGCTTGTTGTTCATATGCAATAGTTAATACAATTAAAGAGAAAAGTTTTGTCTAAACTGGGATTTGAACCCAAGAACTCCAGCTTTATGCACTGATGTACTACTATTGTCTACTTAGGTAATCCAGGAGAAGACACAAATTTTCCTCTACATGACACCCCTGTGTATCCCTATTGATGGATTTTCTATTCACATTACAACAGGATCACATCTATTAAGAAAACAGGATGTGTTTTGTGCCGCACGTAAAGCTGGAGATCTTGGTTGAAATCCCATGGTAACATTTTTTTCTCTCTAGTTGCATTAACTATTGCATGCAAACAGCAAACCTAAAACCATTAATTTCAATATTATTACGTTAGTAATTAGCTGATATGACACAAAACAAATCCCACCATAATGTCTTTTTAATAGAAGAATTGTAATGTGAATAGTTCACCAACAGGGGTACACAGAGATCTTATATAGAGGAAAATTTGTCTTCTTCTGGATTGTCTAAGTAGCACAATGGTAGTTCACCAGTGCTTAAAACTGGAGATCTCGGATTCAAATCCTGGTTTAGAAAAAACTTTTTCTGTTAAGTTGTATTAAAGATTTGATCATTTCTTAAAAAAAGGCACAAATGTTTTATCAGTTATTTTTATGCCCAATTTTAAAATGAGAGTGCTCTATCGGATACGGATATTATGCCCAATTTTAAAAGTACAGTGCCCTATCGGATATGGATACATACTTACTCTTTACTATCATTGGTTGTGATTTTATTAAGCTATGCTATTATATGATTTAGAAGCATGGTTGTAGTATAGTCATAAAATATCAATTTTTAAATAAACAGAAAACTTTTATATCCCAAGCTACTTAACATTAACTTTAAGAGATTATGCTATTATATTATTTTTGGTCTGGACATCTTACCTCAATATTAATGTTGATTTGTTCTTGGAAAGTCTGGGAAAGCTGACGATAAAACAGAATTGTTTTGAAACATGTCCAAGAACAAATCAACATTAATATTGAGGTAAGATGTCCAGACCAAAAATAATATAATTAAAATAACCTCAAAATATAACTTCCTAAAATTAAATATTGATTATGCTATTACTTATTTTCAACAAATTGAATGTAATATTTTAACACAGTGGTGAATTAGTATATCCATATTTTCAACACAAATTTAAATAATGAATTCTGAGATAGATTAGTGATTAGAAAGGTATTTAAGTGGATAACAAATATGCATAGAAAAAAGAGATCAATTAATTCAAAATGCTATAAAGATTCAGAAGAATCTAGATCTCTATCCTGTAGCAGGATTACTAGTGATTTCAGTAATCATGATAAGAATCTTCAGGCCTTAAGCCTGTATGTTATTTTTCACATAACTGCTAACCACACTATGTTGTGGACCTTATGAAAGTATATGAATTAAAAATTGGATCATTTTTCTCATAGATAGTACCTTCATAATGAATTGATCAGAGCTAAATGGAATTAAGAAAAACAATAACTCAGCATGTTTTAAATAAAATAATGACTTTTAGTTTTTATTTCAGGAAAATGGCATTTCCTGTTTTATATTATCCTAAGCTGCGATATAAGAAATGGATCAGGGCAGTCCTCTAATACTGTAATAGTGGCAATCTAGGAAAGAGGAACAAGAAGAAGAAGATTATCCTATGTAAAAATATTTTCTTCTTCATAGCAGAATGTTTTATTTTCCTGAAAATCTGCACAAACAACTTCAGCTCTGATGATACATACCTTGATTTAGTTTTTTAAATGAGATTTTAATGATGACTTTTATGAGCATTAGAAGAATAGGCAAAACATTTTAAATATACAGCGTGACAACTTCAAGTAAAACCCCAGAAAATATGTAAACTACTGATCTTCTCTATCACTCCATGAGGCATCAATCCCTTTGATGGAGTATGTAACTTTCACAGCCAATAGAACAAACCCCTACACAGTATTGCCAGAGAACAATAGCATTGGAGCAGACTTGTCGACCACCAATTTTTTTGTTTTTAAAGTTTGACAATCTGTCACCGGAATGCCTCATAATACGTAAGGAAAGTCTATATTATTGGAATCATTCGAGCTCATTCAATAGCTCTCTGTGAGTAATACAATAATAATTGACTTTTTAGGAATTAACACTATGAGGTATTATTTATTTCAGAAAAATTGAATCACCTCACCTCATATCCTTCTTATTAAACCGGTTTTGAGACCTAATTAGGTTCCATCCTCAGTATTTTCACGACCTCTTCAAGATGACATAACAATGGTTGTGAAAGTACTGAGGAAAATGGTCTAATAGGAAGGATATGGGGTGAGGTGATACAATTTTTCTTAAATAATACAATAATAGTTCCCCACACTGAGCAGCTTAAGCAGATATGGCAATACTGCATTAATATGTTTGTCTCTTTCTCTATCCTCTCTTTCTACATTGTTCTTGACACACAGCACCAGTGGGTTCAAATCAGGGTTTTACTTTTAGTTGACAAGTTATAATTATAGTAGAAAATTGCCTTTTATAGTCCTGGATATTACAGTTATCTTGAATACTAATAGAAGCATAAATATAAAAATAAAACAAAGTCAATTATTAAACTATTCTACACTTATCTACAAATATGATACAATAGTGTATAGAACATGTATTTAAAGACAATATAAATATCAATCTTATTTAGGTATAGATTTTTCACCTTTGCACATTTGTAGTATTCTTAGTTTTAAAAATGCAGACCTCTAAACACTGGGAGATATTTAGTTTGTTATAGCAAATTATTTTGCAAGGATGATGTTATCTTTCTTTCAGAAATCTTCTGTTTGGTGTGTTTTTACATGGTACTGCAAACTTACTTGGAAAGGCAACATACCATCTTCACCATGTAGGCAGGTAAATAACTGGAGCAAAGGACATAACTGACCAAACTAATTTACCTAAAATCTTCCACATAAAGATCAAAAAAAGTTTCAACTAATATAGTAGATGAAATCTTTCCACTGGATAAATGATTTCCAAATAATTCTTACAGTATTACAGAAATAACTACAAATTTTAAATTAAATTGCATTAAACTTCAAATAAAAAGCCCTGTTTATGTATATTTTGATATAGTGCTTTGTTATCCTTTTGAACTTTCAATATATAGGAATGCAATACCTTGTATTTAAATTTGTAAGTTAATATAATCTACTTTTGGCATATGAAGAGTTTATAGAAACTACTTCACTATACAGAATTAGTAAAATGGAAGCTTATATTGAACTTTTATAGGAATAAATCACTTTGAGGTTTAATTTAAGATAAATTAAAATGGAAGCTACTCTGAAATAGAATGAAATAACTACTGTTTTACATACTTTAACAGAGTATCATCGCACATATTTATTTTTTCTACTCTGGAAGATGAAAACTATGTGAACTTATCTTTCCATTGTAATCTAAATGCACACTTTAAGAAAAAAAACCTAAATATAACCCTTGAAAGTTTTATTTTTAACTATTTATTAACTAACTTTACATACCAGTAACTGAAAAAAAAAAATCCAGAATTTCAACTTACGCCTGTAAATCGATGTTCTGACCCTCTAAGACCAGGATGCAATACCTGTTCTTGAAACAATTTCTCTGTTTACCGATTTCTTCATATCTTTCAGATTAGACACTTATGAGATGAATTTCAAATCTAAATCATCACATATTTAAGATGACCTTGTATTACAATTGTCTCGCTCCTTAGCCCAAGTGGTTAAGGCAGGAAGCCTTGGCACAGACTATGGGACTTGTACTGGTTTGAGTCTCCATGGGGGAAGAAATTTTCTCATGGAATTTCGGCCAGTATCAGACCGGTGCCCATCCAGCATCATGAGACATTTGGGTAGCTACAATAAGTAGCGGCTCCAGGTTAAGAAAACCAGCTATAACGGCTAGGGAACCCAACATGCTGACCACATGTCACTCCTACACTGTGATTAACACATGTGGATGTGAGTCAGCAACCGGCTGGTAGGCCAAGGGCCTTCTAGGCCTGCCGTGCCATGGAGTTTTTTTTTGGGTTGTATTTAAATTAAATGGCCATCATAATCTACAAATGAACAATGATAGGTGGAGAACTGAGTATGATAACTAAATCATACCCATGAGCAAATATGTTTTTAAATATAAAAATTTTAAAACATATAATTAATACCTGTAAGGCACTATCTTTATCAACTTGGTTAATTTTTTTAATTGTAGGCCTTTCGGAACACATTCCATCATCAACAGAATGCTATTACTGCTTGAAATAATGGAAACTGATGATGGAAAGACGTTATCTTACAGGTATTAATTCATATTTTAAAATTCTACATTTTACCTTAAAGTAAAAGTAAAGTAATCCCACTACAGGCCTTGCAAGGCCCTTTGGGTAGTAGGAGGTTAAGGCTCCCACTTTTTCTAGACAATCGGCACTTGATGTCAGCCAGGTTGTCAGCCCTGCGTGACGGCCGCCTTTACCCCAGACCAAGCGTCTTGTACTCATTTCTGTTAGAGGCTGAGTCGACCCCAGGGCCATAGTGCCGCCAGAAGGTTTTGGTCAGTTTAAAAATCCTGACCCCACTGGGCCTTGAACCCTCGACTTCCAACTTATAGCGCAGTGCCTTAACCACTACGCTACGGCATGCCCCATTTTAAAGGAATTTTAATAATGTAAATATGTTTCAAATCCAATATTTTTTTTTGTTTGTGTGATGAGCAATTGTATTGCCCCAAGGATTGTATATAATAATTACTTATATGCAATCTAAAAAAACATTTTCATATCTACACCTATCACCTTAGATACAATTTCTATTTATTCAGAATTTTGGAAAAATCACTCAAATAAAAAAAATCCAATCTGAATTAAATACTGAATACATACTGGAAAGCACAGGGATTAGAGTAATTACATGTAGCCTATAAAGCTAATTTCAAGTCCTGGTTCAAAAAATATTATTTTGTTTTTTTATTTCTTATTATTGTAAATATTTCTTTTTCACATTATGAAACACAATCTTTAGTTACAAGACAAAGTATAAGGATAGCACTGAACAGTCTATTGTTAAACTTTGTTATCATACCATAAGGAGATTTTATAATCAATGTAGTTTTTAGCATTATTCTTTAACTAGTAAAAACCCATTGCCAATCTGATTCATATTTGCATACAATATAAATTAATCCATTTTACCATCTATCTTCTTAAACTGAAAATAAATTAACTTCAGTATGTAATGTTTTACCTATATAGTGAATTTTCAATGCCTCTATCAGTTGGACCAACTATGTTGTGATTATAATTTTACAATCATCAGTATTGAACAAATGTGATATTAAAAAATGCTTTCTGTCACAAACACTTTTACACTAGAAAACACAGCAAAACAAACATGTGAATTCCATTTGAAAATTATGTTATGCTTCTTACATTTGTTGTGGAATGTATGAACTTATGTGGAGTGACAAACTTTCAGAAGATTGTGCTGTTACTTTTGTATGTGAATGGTAGTGAACTTGTAATGTCAAAATATTTATGCACATTCCATTAATCATCAGAAACCTAAAGGAATCAGAGGAACAAATGCTCTATCCAGTATATTTAATTACATCTAGTGATATTAGATGATAAATAAGACAGTACTGATACTCACTGAGAACAAAATTAAGGTACTGTATGTTTCCGAATGTAAGGCATACCATCTTTTAAATATTTATTACTTATTCAAAATGTTATGCATTCACCATTTTCTTTAAAACTACCATATACATTGTCAATTTTATTTAAAAACCAAGTAAGTTCCATTTTTCTCAGATTTTATTTTCTTTGTGTTGTCTTGTGTCCCCATTCCCAGAGAAGAGTGTGGAGTTAATAAATTTATTATTTACCTCTAATGTATTTAAGAATGATTCTTTTTTATTATCCGACCGTTCCGATTGAGGGTCTTTCCACTTTTCAGCGGTTGCCCTTTTACCAGCCGGCTGCTGGCCCTTCACATCCACATGTGTCAATCACAGAGGTAGATGATCAACAGCCAGTGTAGGGGTGACATGTGGTTAGCATGTCGAGTCCCCCAGCTCTTTTTTATTATTAGTGAATTATTATAATTTATTTTTACCTTTTATTAACATTTTTATTTTATTACTAGTATTCTGCTATTTATGAGGATAAAAATAAGGTGAAGTGGCACTTTTGCCTACTTCTGCTGAATAGCCACCCCTGAGTGCATTTTATATTTAGAATAATTTCTTTCACTTTCTGCATCTCTTATTCAATTGATGGTGAATCTTACGGGGGGGCCTTCATGGAAATATACCGTAACATGAAAAAATAGAAGCAACTGACGTATCACTACAAAATGTTATTATGGTATCTGGTTTACCAAAAACCAATTACTGCAGTTTCATTTGATAGGAGAAACAGTACAACAGTGATGTTTTTCTTACTTGTGTAATACAGTTCAAGATGTTGTGACTTTTTAGGCTTTAGAATCTGAGTGAATGGCTTCTAATTTTATCATAAAGTTTGCAACTTTCTTTCAGGAATATTCTAATAAAATAGAAATCCGAAGGTATGTGAATATGATCCTAAACCGGTGGAAAACGTGGTTCCACACAATAAAAGTAGGACAAAACTACAAAGTTCACTGAGTATTTTTAAAAAAATCACAACTAGATGGCTGATTCTTAAATGAAATATGTTATACGGAGAGTTCTACAGATGATAACAGAGACCACAGCAAATATTTTTCCCTTAAAATAACTAAGAAATTTGTATTTAATTCACTTTGTGTTAACGATTCCATCACATGCTATAAATGAATAACAAAGTACTGAAGGTTTGTCATTAAACTTTGACATCATGAGTGTTGTTAAAAAAATTAATAGTAGGATTTGGACAAGAACAAAATATAATAGCTCATTTTTTAAACTTAAGAGAAGAGATGAGAAAATGTATGTTGAGCATAAAGTGGTTAGGAATATTTTTGGACCAGATGCGGGGACGATTGGAAAGATAGGTGAAGGCGAGGAAACTACATTATCGATGCGTTTAGCGCTACCAAGTTGGCTCTAGATGGTAGCCTATGTCTGCTTTATGACCTAGCCAGCCCCAGGCTTGCTATCCAGCATGATTGAAAATTGTAATTGCAAAAATTTTCATTTGGTACCCAGGAAGGATGATTATGTACAATTTTTAATCACTGGATTGTGGTCCAGATCCCTGCATTAAATTGCAAATTCCTCCACAGTACATATTTTGAGAAGGCATGTGGTACTGTTGATACTGATTCGTCCGTTGGGCAGGGATGTTAAGCTTTTCAACAGGAGTAGGGTATGTACTGGAACCAGATTTCACTTTCTCCCTTTCTTCGTCATTGTCTCTCATAGAAGACACCTTATACTACACAAACACATAAACAAAGAAAGAAGCTGTACTGGCTTTATAATGTAATGTAAAATTCCCAAATAAATGTCTTCTTAATAAAAGAAGCCGTCATTTGCAAGATAGAAGCAAAGGTTTTATAGCATTTGGTGCACGGTAATTAACAGCATAATATATAAGAGAAATATTTGTTTAAGATTGGAGCTTGCTCAGTCAGTAGTCTTGGCCTAGAAAGCTAAAGGTCCTGAGTTCAAGCCCCAGGCTGAGCATATAATTTTTCTCTTCAAATATGACATAAACATGCACTCATCCTACACTTCTCTCTGAACACAATTCCCAAAGTAGTCTGCTGAAATGATGCATAAATTGAAAATAGATTACATTGATGCCATATATCTACTCAAAACTGAACTTAAAATGTGATAAGTATAGTGAGTGGCATTAGAAGATACAACATAGTGAGCTTCATGATCTTTATGGGGAACCAGTTAAATCTCAGACTAAAGTGATTAGAATATGTGACACAAATGAGGAATGAAAAAGGTGTACAGAAACATCTTAGCAAAACCATGCAAAATGTCCAGTGGGTAGAACACGAATGAGATGGGAGAACAATATTAACCATAAATTAAGGGAGGTGAATTACACAGCACATGATTAAAAATATTAGCTTAAGTTAGAGATGTATGAAGGGCTTATTCCTGTGTGGCTATGAACCTTCATGGTTGATTGTGCCAATGAGCTATTCATAACTATTTATTATAGTTTTACAGAACAGTTTATGATTTCATAATTCAGTAATAAGTAATCTAGAGTTAAAACATTTGGTCTGTAATCACTGATGACTGGGGTAAGAAGCTCTGAAACATATGTTCGACAAAAACAACTCTAAGAGGTAAGAATGAACAGACCAAATGCTTTAATTATTAAACAAACCTCTTAATGTTACTTCCTATTGTATTTAAAAAAATCTATAGTTATTAGATAATAACAATATGGGCTTTTATTTAAACAATCAGTAAATGAATCAGATTTTACCTCACCTAAAAAGATGCCAGTTGATGATAAAAAAAAGTTTCTCAAAACTAGTCATGGAGAGAAAACAAAATATGAAGTGAGGTAACAAATCTTATTCATATACTAATTTCATAGTTAAACATGGGAAATAACATTATGAGGTTCTTAATTCATGAATTAATGAGTCATTTTTTGCATCTTACCTCATAGTTTATGTTTTCTTAAACATGGGAAATCCGGTTAAAATCATGTCGGTTGAAAATGAGAGAGATGGTTCTCTTGAAAACTGCAGTTCCCATGTTTAAGAAAACATAAACTATGAGGTAAGATGTAAAAATTGACTAATTAATTCATCATATACTAATTGTTTACATCTAGTTATTTAAACAAAAAATCTTTTGTTTCAGTCACTTATATTAATATTATTTGAATACTGAAGTTTGTCATAATCCATATACTAGTATGTGATTCAGAAGGAAAAATCCTAACTATTGAAAATGCTTTAATGCACTCTACTTACAGTTAAGTTCATGTTTATAGTAAGATGTGTAGGTTCTTAACTTCACAAGCAAATATTTGTTTCTTCTCACATACACAAATTACAAGTACAAGCATTTCAGAATTTGAGTAAATTAATGTTTTGAGATAAAGAATTTGTGGTCTGTTGATTTATGTAAAATCATAAAAATGGCGGTGGTAGATGTATTCACAAACAAATATCTCAAAAATATATGTCTGTAATTTATTTTTTTAAATTATTTATTTCTGCTCTATATTGAGAAAATGTTAATTTCAATTATGATATTATTTTGTAATTTACTATTTATATAGTTCTGTTGAATTCAAAAGAAAAAAAGGAAACATTACTTTTGTACTATTATTAGTAGCCTATTATAGTGGAGGAAACTTTTAATATCTTTTCAGATATATATCCTCTTTGTTTTATCAAATTTTATTAATGGTATTATTTGTACTTTTGTTACAAGTCTGTATTAAGTATCATTAAAATTTATCAAACAGATCAAGAAAATGCACTGACTGCAGTACAGGTTAATACAAAGTCTATTTCAACACCTGTTCTAAAATAAAAATTAAATATAACAAACAATTCTGCCCTTTTTATTTTTTAAAGAGAAATTAGCATTTTTAAAGGTGATTTTAACATAAACTTGAATAAAAAGAGAATTGTGTATCATCAAAGTCAAATAATTTTAGCTTTCAAATTCACTCTTTTATTGTGGACCAATTAGTACAGAGGTAATAATTTTAATGGTCGATGATTAAAATGGATGAACTGATTAAGAATGTTTTTTAATGAGACTGTTGTTTGTATTTTTTTTAAACAAAATAATGAATTATACTCTTTAAAATATTAATTTTCTTTGAAAGGTACACTCATATATATATTTGTTCATTGCACCATTTCCTATCATGCACAATTTTCTCAGGCATGAATTTATATTAGAGGGTTTTAAAAGAGTAGCAGCATATTTTGTGTATATGCTTGTTAATGAGAGAAAAACAAATTAAGTATATAAGTATATAGACTTCTCTTTATAATGTACAAACATGTAACTATGAGAAAAACTATATAAGTAATAAAACTGTTACTGAATTTTAAATATTTTTCCCAATCTACCAAATTATTCCTTCACATATAACATTTTTAACTCAGGTCATTAGTGTCGCAATTCAAATTTTGACATGAAGCATGGACAAATTTTCTTCAGATTTTTTTTTTCTCCAACACTTGAGGTTTCCTTCTTCATCTAGTGTCATGTCCTTGTTTGGAGGTCAAGTTTGGCTTTACTTTCCTTCCAAATGAAGCTATGCTCTGAATTATTATACCACACCCATTGATCCTGGCTGGGTTTGAATTCATGAACATCAGAACCAGAGAGAAACATGGTAACCACTAGTCCACCAGGACTGACTTTCTGGTATTAGAACTTCTCTTAGGGACTACCCCCTTATTATGAAGGGAGTTTATGAGTCCCAATTTGACTCTGAGAGAGCTATGCTGGCAAGGCCTTTGTTTCTGATAGGGTCAAGGCAGTGTAGATTTCTCTGGTCAAGACTGTAAACATGGCTACTCACATTTCCACGGGTGGTTCTTACAAAATAATAAATTATTATTTAAATTTAGAATAATATCTATTTCAATAACAACAAATTTAAATAAGCACTTTCACTATTAAATCCTGAGCATTCGATACAACATAACTTATGTATGTAGGATTAAAACCATTAGAAGAACCTGATCTTGAATGAAGTTACATGAATTTATTTTGACTGAGGTTTCTATATTGCTGAAAAAAAATGTATATATTAATAATTAATAAAGAATAAGAACCAATACTGAATTGGAAATTTGACAAAGATTCCAAAATTGTAACTGATAATAAAGGACAAGAGTTAGATGATTGTGAAAAGGTTGGAAAACCATTGGGTCCAGAAAAAAATCCTCAACACAAAACCGAAGGAAAAATGGTTGGATAATGTAGAGGATGGCATATGCAGGTTGGGCATTCAAAATTGGGGTGGCATCCTTAATGGATGAATGGAGGAAACATATAGTCGAGAAGGTCCTGCCTTTCAAGCAACTGTAGCAACATAAATGATGATGATAATGAGCAGTGGCAGGGCTTCCTGAAAGTAACATTTTATTAGAACACTAACAAAGTAATCCAATATTCATTCCAAATTTCATGAGATCATTCAGAATGACCAAGCTTGTAATACAGAAGAAGTTTTTTAATTTTACTATCATGGTAACAAAAAGTGCTACTAATACCTTTTGCTTATGGTACTAGAATTACTCAACAGATGGTACTTTAGTCTTCTAGTAGGAAATTGAGACAAACTCCTCATTGCCATGGCAACAATACTTTAAAAAATAAGAAAGCCAATTTATTGTGTAGTGCTATACATTCTAAAATTCTTGTGAGGAGGCCAGTTTGTGCGAAACCTACTCATGGCAATTAATTATATGATTGAAGACATTGTCATTTAATTGCACAGGTCAACATGATTTTTGTCTCATGAGTACAATAGTTGTACTTAATGCAGTGTTTTATTGTGTTTTCAAATAAGTATTCAGAATTTCTCCATCACCCACAGTTTTTTTATTTCAATTTCAATTAATGGATTTAAATTATTATTTTTTTTAATAAACATTTTTTCGTCCATTTATCTATTGTAAAATAAAACCAAATGAGCTAATTCAGGAGATATCAGCTATGGAAAAGAGATATCAAGGCAAATGGAATCCTAATATGCTGGCCGATTATTGTTGGACCATCATGAGGGATGCTCCACAGGTGAAATATAGCATAAAATCATTTCTTACTTTCTAGGTGAGTTCGAATATTGTGTAGTTACGAATGTAGAAAATATTAAAGTGTTTGAAATTATACATTCTTGTCTCTTGGAAACTTTGCATGATGGAGAAAAATTAATATCATATTTCAATTCAGGAGAAAAATACTATGAGAATCACATATTTTTCTTTCTGAGAAAAAAAAGTACCTTTTTTTGTTGCTCAGTGTTGTTAGAAAGATTGACAAGTAAATTTGCTACACAAGTAATAGTGTATTTTTTAAATATATATATAAAATTCACTCTTTATCTCTTCCTGGCCTCCCCAAATTTCACATCTAATGTCTGCCACTGATGATGATATTTCCTTTTGGAACCAAGGATATAGTGGGGAAAAACTGCAATCAGGATCACAATTTAAGTCATTTATTTAAAATACTTTACAATGGCAAAAAATAAAAATACAATGACTTCTAATAATCACAGATTACACTCTTCTAATAAGAATAATTTTCAGTAATTAAGTAGTTGATGCATGTTTTTAATGCTAATATTACTTTTCTCTATTTAAAAATAATAAAATATCAGTCTTTTTGTGTAACAATATAGTTTCTACAATTTTAGTAAAAAAAACAAAATAAATAAATTTCCTCTTAATGAGGTAAATACTGTACAATCTAGAACTAGTTCAAGCACTATGCATTGTCATTCGTGGCATTTTCTCGTGCTCTAATGCAGCACCAATGCTTCCAACAGTTTTATTCACCGGTTTTAATTAAAATTACAAACTTGTCCAAGTCACGTGCTTTAATAATTATAATGAGATACTCAAAATCTAGCACATCAGTATTTTCATAAAATCACCAGTATGTATTTTTCTGTAGAAGAATTTACAACTAATTCCTGTATCACCAAGAAATCCTAAGTAACAGCTGCTAAATGAAATTTAAACTGTATTAAGCAAATGAACATAAAATAAAATATCATAGTAAAGGAGTAGGCTGTGAAGAGGGGTAAAAGGTAAATTATAACTCTTACTCTAATTAAGGCAGTTACAAGCAAAGGAGTATAAGTGCAAGTTTTGCAGTACTGAGAAAAACATGTTTAAAGTTGAAGTTGTATAAGAAAATCATAGGTAACTAAACATTATAACAATTATTATCTACTCCTAATGCATACACTTATAACCCTTTGCCACAAAATAAAATTATGCTTCAATAATGCAATTATGTACCAAACTCAATAATAATAGTGATGATGATGATAATAATAATAATAATAATAATAATAATAGGCTTTATATAAACATTGATAAAACTAAATGTCTGTGTATAGGAGAAGAAATGGAAAATATAAATTTCAACAATGGAGAAGAACTAAAACCTAGTATTGAATGCACTTATTTAGAAACAAAATTAGACCATTCAGGCGATAACACAGTGGAAATTAAAAATAGAATCACACAAACAAAACAAGCAATACATTTTTTAAACTCTGTTTGGTGGAGCAAAAATATTACAAAAAACAGAAAATTACAAATATATCAAACCATAATTCAGAGCATTTTAACATATGGTGCTGAAGTCTGGCAAATTCCTACCAGGAAATGAAAAGAATTTTAAGTACAGAAATGGATGTTTTAAGAAGATCAGCTGGGAAATCTAGAATGGATAGAATACAAAATAAAGAAATAAGGGAAATTATGGGTGTACAAGAGGAGCCGGACATAATAGATATTATAGAAAAGAAAAGATTACAGTGGTATGGCCATGTCAAAAGAATGCCAGAGGAAAGATTGCCTAAAATTGTTATGGAATGGATCCCAATGGAAAGAAGGAAGACCGAAGAAAACTTGGATAGAAGGGGTACAAGCAACTATGAATATCAGAGGATTGGAGGAAGATCAATGGATTGACAGAGAGGAATGGCATTTAGATGAGTAATAATAATGATAATAATAATAACAATAATATCATGTCCAACTCAGGTTCGGGTTGAGATCAAACGAAGCCCCTATTATTTATAGAGATCAGTGAATGACAAGGGTGCTGGCCAACCACATTCTGATGCAATGACACAGGGGCAGATGAATGAAATGGATGAGATGAATATGGACAAATGGTAGAATGAAATTTATGGCAGGGAATCCCAAGAAAAACCTGCCCAAGCTCAATTTCGTCTACCATGAAACCCACATGTGTGACCGAGACTCAATCTCGCAAATCCAGCAACGAGATGTGAGTGTCTAACTGCTTGTGTCATAGAGCTGCCTTAATTACCTGACATTATTACACTGTTTTATGTTAATTAAGGATATATTTTGCTTTAAAAAATATATGAATTTTTAGGTATCTTAAACCATTCAGCGTGAATATTTTATAAACAATTCTTAAAAAATCACTCTAGGTACACTTTTCTCAAGAACTGGTCAAGGTACATCTATAAAATGTTTAACGTGTTTTACTCAGTACATGATGAAGCTTCTGTACCAGATTCAGAAATTATTCTTCAAAAAACCATATTTGACAATAGTTTATATGAAAAAAATAGAAGTTATAATTCAGTCATATTATGCATCCAAAATGTTACAGGTACAACAATAAAACCGCAAGAGCAGCTTTTTAAATGACTACTCCATCCATCCATAGTAATTCTGCCCAAAGGCAGGTCCTTCACTGCAATCATAGCATTTTCATGCTATGCTTGCAGCTTTACTAGGGAATTTAGCTTCCCGTTGCTTTCCATATCGGTGAAGGATGATGATGATAATGGTAAGGATGATAATGATAGGGATGATGGCCACATGATTTCGGGGACCGTTTGGGCCTTAGTTTTCCTGACATTTGTCTTACAGGTGAGGAAAAACCCCGATAAAAACCTCACCCAGAAAAACTGCCCCAAGCGGGGATCGAACCCGGGCCCGCTGCGTGACAAGGCAGCACGCTACCTCGAGACCACAGCGGTGGACACATGACTACTAATAGTTAATTTTTTTATTAGGAATTTTTTCTATATTACAGTAGTTTTTCCTTCAATCCAAAGAAATTTCATTCTTCCAAAAATTCCTGTCTTTCCGCACCTTCTTCCATCAATTCCATTCTATTCATATTCTTCCTAATCCCATCCATCCACTGTTCCTGTGGTTTTCCTCTTTTCCTTCTGCCTTCAGCATTCCATCCAAAATCATTTTCGGAATTCTATCTTATCCCATTCTTTTAATGTGTTACAATCACCTCAATTTTTGTTCAATTACCTCAAAAATATTATTATCTATTATAATAGGAAATAACATTTTGAGGATCTTCTTTGGACTACCAAAAGATGTAGAAGGAGTCGACATCAGCCAACAACTTAAAAATCAACAGTCTGAACAAGCTGATGAGACAGAATTGTTTTGAACCATGTCCTAGAAGAACTCAACTTTTATGAGGTAATATGCTACAGATTCACCATATTCTTATCCACTTTCATCGTCACTCTAATTCTCTGATTTATAATTTTATCCATTCTTGATTTTCTTGCTGCTCTACATCAATAGTCCATTCCTGTTGCCAATAATTTACTTGCATGAGGCCTTAGTGTCTTAAGTTTTAGCTCCATATAACATTACACTTTGAACTAATGACTTATAAATTATTTGTTTTGTGATATTTTCAATATTCTTGCTCCAAAGACCTGCATAAGTTTAAAATTTAACTTTTATTTATTGTAGAAGATGAAACAACGTAAGAATGCAATGTTCAAACATCAGTTATTAATTAATTCAGACAGAATGGTGTAACATATCTAAAAAATACAAGTATATTTTTAAAGCTAAATATATATATATGGTGGTGTAGTCAGATTCGAGTTCAAAAATCCTTAAAGACTACGTAGAGAGTGAAATGTAGATTTTTTATAACAAAACTGGTAGCGAATTCTTTTATAAAAAAGATGATAATTTTCTCCTTGAATTTAATAGTGTAGATTATTTGAAAAATAAGTTGATATATAATTATAACTTATTTATTTAAAATAAAATATTCGCTACACAATATTCAATGTTTATTACAAAACTTTACTGCATAAATATTATTTATAAATTTATATTGATATTATGGGCCATTTCCATTGTTCTACCCAGAGTCATCACAATGGTTACTGACTGCTTGCCATATTACAAGGATACTACTGGCTTGAGGGAGAAGGAAGCACGAGAAATGGCAAGGCCTTCAAGAACATAACCTCAGCCAATTAAAAAAATTAGTAATAAGGTATGCGAAGAAGAACTTAGTATTGAACAATCCTAGTAGGGGTTTCAAGCCACCATGGGAAACAAAGACTTGAGACAACATTAAATAGCCTTGCCAAGGTGCACATGCACAGGTGATACATCACCCAATATATTTAATTAACACAAAAAATATTTGTAATAATGTCAGATAATTAGAATCAGAAATATAATTTTTTGGTTACAAGTTATTTCTTATCCGTAAATTAATGTCATTTTTACATCTTACCATCCCTCTTCACAATTGACTCTCCTTAATAGAGATTAAATTAGATAAAACCACTGCAATGTATTTGCTATTTTGCTCCACAATCTAATAAATTGTATTTATTACTTGCATAGCATTCAATTGCCTACCAGAACTGAAAGAAAACATACAGATATAAAATTATAAAAATACCTGAGCTTATGTAAGCACGTGACATATTCTTGACAAATGGAAACTAACAATTTTCACTTTAAGGTATGATAAAGCAAGCCCAATGTCCTTGCAAATGTATATTTTCTTAATCAAGGACATATATGCTAGATAATGAATTGCAATAAGTAATTAACTATACATAACAAACCCTTACATAATTAATTCTTACATTAACAACTTCTGCATGAAGAAATGTGTTATATTACTATTACTATTACTATTAATGATTTTGTGTTTTGGACTAACACTGATAAACTCTAATATTTACTAATGGCAAAAATAATTTATTTAATTACAATCACTAATTTTAAAATGGTAATATTTCTTATTCTTATATAGGTATTTATTCCTTTTTATAAATTAAACAAATACCTGAAAATAATATAAAACAGTGATTCCCAAATAAAATTATTAATAATGTGATTTTGTGGGTTGGGTTATCACCAACAAATTGTTTAAACTTCTTAAATACAAACAAAGTTATATTTGAAGAGAAAAATTTTCGCCTAGACCGGGACTCGAACCCGGGACCCTTGGCTTTCCGGGCCAAGTGCTCTACCAACTGAGCTACCGAGGCGAGTTACGATCTAGATGCAAATTTTTCTCTTATGTACTAAGAAGCCGCCATTTTGCAAAGATAGAAGCTATGGTTTCAAGCATTTGGCGCGAGGGAATTACAACGTACATAAGAGAAAAATTTGCATCTAGATCGTAACTCGCCTCGGTAGCTCAGTTGGTAGAGCACTTGACCCGGAAAGCCAAGGGTCCCGGGTTCGAGTCCTGGTCTAGGCGAAAATTTTTCTCTTCAAATATAATTTATCCTTCAATGAGAAGTGTTAAATTAATAATAAAATCGACAAACAAAGTTGTTTGAAGAAGCTTCATAATTCAATTTTTAGCAACGAAAGGTGACAAAGCAAGGTGACTAAGTTACGTTGGGATAATCAGTAATCTACATCACAAACATAATTATAAAAATTATTTTTTCCTGCCATTCTTCAGAATAATGAAACATGGCAAGAATAATTATTTTATTTGCAAAGGAAGGCATGATTAGAAATATACCTCATTAAAAAAGAAAATTTTGTGGACAAAGTGTAGAATTAATCTAAATTAGTTGTGTACTACAACAGTGTAAGTTAAGAGAGTTGGTTTTGTTAGCTACTACAGTATAAAGAAAAATACTATCAGAAATCATTTTGTTACATGATACAATATTTTCTTATACCTTTGTACATTATATGTGAAATCATGAGGCACAAAGTGCAAGAGGAATTTCAGACAGAAAACCTGATTTTGAAGCTGTGAAGATGATTCCAAGAAGACCTTCAAAACCAGTACTATCAATGATGATAATCTCTATTATATCTAAATTTCAACTTGGACAAAGTAGAATCTTTGTTACTGATGCATTGTATGCTATAACTATAGGGAATGTTTTGAAACAAGACATACTTGCACAGATTGTAATGTGTACTGCAACCCTGTTTTCAGTTATATCACATTTTGCAGAATATTAAATTGTTAGTACAATATATAATAATATTAAGTTATGTATATAGGAAATAACACTATGAGGTTTTTTAGTATTGTTTATTTTTTATTATTTCACTCACCTCATACTTCATAACTTCTTGCAGACCTAGGTTTCATCACACCTTTTGTGACATTCTCAATGCCGTGTCACGTTCACAACTGACGTCCAACAGCCTTCTATCCTGCAGACTGACCTCCGCGCCATCTGATGGCTGACCGACAAATTTCCTAATCAGTCCTCTCTCCTTATAACCGGGTATTTCAAAATTCATAGTTGTATTTTCATTCTTGCATATGTAAATTTTTTCCCAAATTGTGAGTTCCTTCGGTTTTTCCAATTGTTTAAGTAATTTTGTTTTGGTTTCTATTCTATGTTTTTCTGACCAGGCATGTGCAGCTATTGCAGATTTTTTGGTTTCTCCATTTTTAACATTTCTGAGGTGTTCTTTTAATCTTGTATTTAGATTCCTTTGGTGTGATGAAACCTAGGTCTGCAAGAAGTTATGAAGTATGAGGTGAGTGAAATAATAAAAAATAAACAATATAATAATATTGTTTATGTTACATTTACATTTCTACTCTATTTCAGTAACTTAATTATATTGTATATTCACGCTATGGTCTTGGGATAACATTACCTCGGATGCAGTGGGCCTGGGTTTGATCTCCAGCTGAAACAAGTTTCCTGGGTGGTGTATTTTTGGGTTTTTTCTCACCTGCAAGACAAACATTGGAAACTTTAAGCCTGAATAGTCCTCGAATACCATTAGGCATCATAATCATTCTATCATATTTGCCATATTCAATAAGACTGAATGGTGTATCTTATTTTATACGTTAGTATTGTCCAGAGGTGGCCCTGGAATTGAGCTGATTGCTCATCTAGCAAGGTCCTCCATGTTGTTAAAAAGTATGTATGTAATCCGGAGTTGAAAATCCTCTCCTGAAAGGTAGTGTCCCTGTAAGATCTGGGAAACATGGGACATGCAAAAGTACCCATAAAGGGAGAAATTAAACTAAGGAAAAGGAAAGAAAAAGAAAAATTATATTGTGCAACTGATATAACTGCAGAGATTGAAATCGAGTCTCGGTCTGGGCAAAAATGTTTCACTTCAAATATATTGAAATTTTAGTTTATCTCTAGTCCCAGAACTCTGAGAATAAACAATTAAGTTTATAAATAGAAGGCTTTGTAAGAAAACAAACATTTCCTGTACATATGCACTACATAAGACGCAATGTTTCAAATTCAAGGGCCTATCTAATTTTTTATTGTATTAAATAAACTCTAAAAACTAAACATCAGTGTCCACTTTTATACAAAAGTCAGAACATTAGAGCTGGATTCACAATTAAATATTTTTTTTTCTGAAATTTGCTCAATTACTTATCTTGTTACAAAGTTTAATTTAGTAATTTTTATTTAAGAAGTTTAAAAGCAAAAATAACCAAATTATTTAGTTTAAAAAATAGTGTAAATGTTATATGGTTTAACACTTTGAGCCTGGCGGTGGTACTAGTACCATGGCATTTAAATGGCACTAAAGCCGCAGAAAATTAAATCCCTCGGCATGCCTGTGCAGGCAGATTTACAGGAGTGTTTTCTGGTTCAGAAAAACACCCCTGTAAATCTGCCTGCACAGGCATGCCGAAGGATTTAATTTTCTCTGGCTTCAGTGTCATTTAAATGCCGTGGTACTAGTACCACTGCAGGACTCAAAGTGTTAAATAGTCAAACAGCATGAAGAGAACTTGAATGTACAACTGAGTGCATCAAAAGAGTAAAATTAACAAGCGACTGTTTAAGAGGATAAATGTGACAACATTCAACAATGCAGAATAATTTGTAAATTAATGATGATTCAATACTTCAATACTAACTACTGAATGACAAATGAAAAGTGAAACATTATTACAATGAATAAAGGAGATTAGAATGAAGACTAATTATATTAAAAAAAAACTCCATTGTGCAAGAGGCCTAGAAGGCCCTTGGCCTACCATCTGGCTGCTGGTCTCACATCCACATGTGTTAATCACAGAGGTAGACGATCATCCAGCGAGTGTAGGGGTGACATATGTCAGCATGCTGGCACCCTCAGCCGTTATAGCTGGTTTTCTCAACTTGGAGCTGCTACTTATTGTAACTATGCAAATGCCTCACAATGCTGGGTAGACACTGTCCCATACTGGCCAAAATTCCATGAAAAATGTTCTTCCCCTATGGGAACTCGAACCAGTGCAAGTCCTGCAGCTCTGCACCAAGTCATCTTGCCTTAACCACTCAGCTACAGTGTGGGACGATTATATTAAACTAACTTCTGCCATGGCATAAGAATTTAAAGTAAGAGATAAAAACTGCCCATATTTAAAATTACATTTGCCTTATTTTATTTTTCTACATATCCTACTTACTATAGAAAAGTTTACATTTTGAATTTTTTTTTTCATCTATAACTTTCAGAGAATCACTGCATTATATAATGTTAAATTTTTCATATTCCAAAAACTGAGCTGGATTTTTGCTATTAGAAATTTAAACACTTAGAATGACTGAAAGATGAAACTCATTTACATATTATAAAACATTATAAGATACAATACTCATAATCAAGAGCATATGCAATAAAGTATAACAGAGAGGAAAAATATGGCATTTACTCACATAAAAAAAGGACTCTTTTTTTTGATGCCAATAGAATCAAGGGTTTTTGCCCTTCGGTATAAAAACCTATAAAATCTATAACATAATGTTTCAATACATTACGATAATCATCAATATTTTCTTTTTTTGTTCTTATAAAAACAGTTACATCATCTTAACTTTAATCTTGTTCATTGCTACAATCTCCTGTTATTAATGGTACATTTCAAAATTACCCGAAACAAAATAGTGATGCAAGATTATATTGACATGTAAAATTTTTGTGACCAATTACAGTAAACATAATTTGCTATTAATCTGGCAAGTTAAACCACAAATGTTAATAAAAATTAATTTATTGAAACTTTAATAAGAAGATGAAAAAACAGACACATTTTAACTCTTTTTGGTAAGGGGTGAGCAAGAAGTACAGAAATCTCAGCACCTCTAATAACTTGGTACATCATTCACTTATAACCACTGATAAACACAGCAAATTTTAAGCAGTTTAAATTCTAGTTCTATAAAATTAAATTTTACTGGCATCGGTTAAGCATGAACTCATGACTGTTGAGCACAGGTCTGTAAATTACTGATTCTTTTTTTCTTATTTATTATGAATCACCAATTCATACGACAAGATACAAGGATAAAATATTCAAAGCTAAAATATAGTTAAGAAAATTTCATTTGATTGCTTAAATTATTATGACAAATACAAGCATGAAAAGTGAATAAAACATTTTAATTTAACTTTTATAGGAATTAATCACTGTGAGGTTTGAATTTATGACAAAATCAAATGTTTCCTACCTCTCCTCATGTAAATCTTCTAAGTAGATTGCGATTTTGAGACCATAACGGTCTCATCTTCAGTACAATCTTGGCGACTGATGTTATGTCGATCGGAAGAAACACTTCTTGCCTCTGTTGGTGGACCGATGAACCTCTGGATCAGGTCAGGATTTGCGGGAATTTCGAAGTTCGTAAGTTTTCCTGAATGTGGATTTTTTCTCAAACTGTGAGTTCCTTTTGTTTATCTATTTGTTTAATTAAACTGGCTTTTGATTCAATTAAAAGTATTTCGGACCAAGCATGAGCAGCTACTGCTAACTTTTCCACTTCTGCATTTTTGACATTTCTAAGATGTTCTTTCACCCTTGTTTTCAAATTTCTTTTTGTTTTTCCAATATAAATTTTGTCACAATCCCTGCATTTGATCTGATAAATTCCTGATTTGTTTTCTTCTTCAATTCTTTCATTTTTATTGGTTTTAATTATCCTATTAAGGCTGTATTCGTTCCCTCGGTGCCAATTTTATATTAAACTTTTTGAAACTTAACGGTGTTTCAATGGATGGTAAGTGAATTTCTTGAATTTTATTTTTTCTGTTTGATATTTGAAGAAATAAGTAAATTAATGAACACAAATTATTGTTAATATTATTCGTTTTTAAACACCTTAATGATAGACAAATTATATTTGAAAAGAAAAATATGCGCCTAGACTGGGGTTTGAACCCAGGACCTTTGACTTTCTATGTCAATGATCTTCCATCAAATTATTGTAATCAATGGTAAAATATCTTTACTTATTTCTATCAAAGTAATAGCTTTAGCTTCTCAATATTAATTTAATAAATAGAAGGGGTACAAGCAGCTATGAATATCAGAGGAATGGAGGAAGATCAATGGATGGAAGAGAGGAATGGCATTTGGTTTCCGGAAGCTGGCAGCAGCTGCCATGATACCGGATGATGAAGATGAAATAATGCTATAGCTGTGTGGAGTCCCTTCATGTCTTCTTAATTAGAAGCCATTCATTGTGTATTTGTGAATGATGATTCATTGCATTTGAATGTGGGACCAAGAGAGAAAAAGGTAAAGGAAGGATTTATGCTTGGATGAGAATGAAGCCTGAATTAGCTCAGTGGTCAGAGCGTTAGCCCCCCTCTGTACACTTGTTCTTATCTTCTACTTTCCTAATTTCCATCAACTTAAAATTAGCATCATAATGTCTCCATGAATCAGTCGGAATCTGTGAACTTATAGTACTGCATTTTTTTTGAGAAAAATTGAATTTCAAGCACTCATTTTAATGCCAGTAAGAATATTATCCACTCAACTTGACTGCTGCCATTACAATTTTTAAATGTAATTTTCGAGGTTCTGATTACCAAGAGTTTTTTCCCAGCTTTCTTATTGACTATCATGTTACATTAAATTTTAGCCATATATTATTTGTGCATTGTTGCAACTGCAATCATTTCCAAGTTGGTGACTGTGTACTGCAGTATACAAACATTGACCTCACCAGTTGGTAGCTATGTAGCCTACTAAGCAATATCAATACATGAACATGACTGGGCTTATTTCCAAGTTAGAAATTTAAGACGAGTCATGACTTTTGGATTTCACATTTTTGAAAAAAGTTGTCTTATATTTGGATACATACGGTAATTATTAATCTGGAGAAAAGTTCTTTTCAGTTTTCAGATTAGTGATTTGCTTATTACAGAAGTGGATGGGCAATTTTATAAACAGTTTGTAAATTAATGAGTCATTTTTACATCTTACCTTATATTTCATGTTTCTTTAAACACGGGAACTAATTTTCAAGAGAAACATCTCTCTCATTCTCTTGAAAACTAGTTCCCGTGTTTAAAAAAACATGAAATGTGAGGTAAGCTGTAAAAATGACTCATTAATTTACAAATTAAGAACCTCATAATGTTATTTCCCATATTTAACTATGAATTATAAACAGTTGTCCAAAATGCTTGAAAAATTAAATTAGAAACTTCTAGAATATCACAAACATACAACTTTTAAAATTAACGCAAGTGACATTTTGTTAAAAATAGAATTTTTAATTATGCTCTATAGTCAATGATATGTGCTGTGTTTCATAGAAAATCTGTTCAACCAATGAAATGAAAGGAAATTATAGGATATTCATTGTATAATAATAAAATGACTTACAAATAAACAATTATATTATTTACAACTAAATTGAAAGACATCTTGAAATTATTTTATACAAAAAGAATACTGAAGAAACATTTTAAACAAATATTGAGTGATATGAATAAAATATAGAATATACTTTCAAGCATGTTTATTTGTTTCTAATGGCCAATAATTTGGCTTTCATGTCACTTTTCTTCTAGCTTTTCAGTATAAACTTGATGTATTCTTTGTTTGTCATTTGTCTATGTTGAGAGCACTACACTACTTTTGATTATGTATGCTTAGGGTTAACAGCTGAGGTCATTAGCATCACAATTCAAAACTGAGTCTGAAAAAGCCAACAAATTTTGCTTAAGAGATTTCTTACTTTAGACTTGAGGTTCTTTTATGTGTCTTAAATTTATGATATGGGACCCATGACTTTACAAAGGAAGTCATATTCAGGAGAAAATCAACTGAACTTGGCCAGGTTTAAACCTCAGAACTGAAGGCAAACATGTAACTTTCAGCATGCCAGGACTGAATTCCAAGAGGTTAATTCTCATTTTGTGATAACAGAATTAACATTAATTGACTACCTTCTGCATCTGTAGATTTTTTTTTTTTTTTGGACTGATAGACATTTTGAATTTTATTAATATTCTGATCTGTAGACATTTTCTGGGGATTGTTGGTCGTGATTGTGAAGCTTAAAATTACCTGGCATTTTGCCAGAGATTGCATCAGGCATCCTCAATGATTTGCTTAAGACTCTTGAGGGTGCTGGATACAGTCTCTAACAAAACATCAGGGAATTTTAAGCCTCACAACCATGGACAACATGCCCGAAAATGTCTACAGATAAGAATACAAACTCTGGAAGTGAAAGCCAAGTCAATGTAAATAATAATAATTTAAGAATTTTTTTTTATTTGTATGGAGGACATTATAAGATGGCCATACATTTAACTTTATGAACTTTCTAACCTGGAATTTTTTTCTTCTGAAATTATAAAATGAAATAATTCCAAAAATATATATATGTATGCATGTGTGTGTTCCTCACCAAACTCGAGGAAACCAGAAAATACAGGTTCACTTTTTAAATATAAAACTTTGTTTTATTTTTATGATTTGAAAAGAGACTATATGATTTTCAACAGATTTTTCCATTTTAAAAAGGTATCTTATAGTATGAGCATAAACTGTATTTGTTTTTATTATATAATGAAGAAAATGCTTAATAATTAGTCATCATGAAATTATATTAAATTTTATTCATATCACTTATTGTCTTCCTGAGAAGATGGCATAAACCCTGAAAACTGTTCCTCTTAACCCTTCCATAGCTAATTTATTAAATTGCAAGCATTATTGCCTATGCTGAGTATTTTTAGAACATTCAAGTGCTGGATATAGTTTTAACATTCTTGACTGTGTACAATGAAAATGGAAGTTTCGATGGAGCGGCTCTAATAAACAAATTTATTGTAAATAAATTTACTAATAAGTAAGGTTGCTAGAATATAAAAAATAAAAGTGTCAAATAGTCAGATCAATTAATATTTTATGTGATGTTTTTATTATTAATTTAATAACACTTCTCACTGAAGGACAAACTATATTGAAGAGAAAAAATATTCTCCCCTAGACTGAGACTCGAACCTGGGACCTTTGGCTTTCTGGGCCAATGCTCCACCAACAGAGCTACCAGACCGACACAAATTTTTCTCTTATATACCTTGTAATTCCCAGCACCAAATGCTATGAAGCCTTTGCTTCTATCTTTGCAAATGGCGGCTTCTTAGTTAAGAAGACATTTATTGGGAATTTAAACACTACTTTATAAAGCCAGTAGGGCTTCTATTGATGTTTTTATTATTAATTTAACATTTCTCACTGAAGGATAAATTATATTTGAAGAGAAAAATTCTCGCCCAGACCGAGACTCGAACCCGGGACCTTTGGCTTTCAGGGCCAATGCTCAACCAATTGAGCTACTGGGGCGAGTTCCAATCCAAATGCAAAATTTTCTCTTATATACGTTGTAATTCCCAGCACCAAATGCTATGAAGCCTTTGCTTCTATCTTTGCAAATGGTGGCTTCTTAGTTAAGAAGACATTTATTGGGAATTTAAACACTACTTTATAAAGCCAGTAGGGCATCTATTGATGTTTTTATTATTAATTTAACACTTCTCACTGAAGGACAAATTATATTTGAAGAGAAAAATTCTCACCCAGACCGAGACCCGAACCCGGACATTTGGCTTTCCGGGCCAATGCTCCACCAACTGAGCTATATTTTATGTATTTAACTTTCACAGGGATAGAACACTATGAGGTTTAATTTAATAATTAAATTAATGTTTTTATTACCTCACCTCATATCCTTTTTCTTCTATACTGCAGTTTCGGAGCTTATCTCCATCGTCAGTAGCCTCTGGTCGACCGGTGTTGTCGTTTCCTGGCGGTTTCCTTCTTACTTCTATCGGTGGACCGATGATCCAGAGGTTCATCGGTCCACCGATAGAAGTAAGAAGGAAACCGCCAGGAAACGACAACACCGGCCGACCAGAGGCTACTGACGATGGAGATAAGCTCCGAAACTGCAGTATAGAAGAAAAAGGATATGAGGTGAGGTAATAAAAACATTAATTTAATTATTATTTAATTATTATATTTTATGTGTTTATTTAGGCTTCAAATCATCATATTTTAAAAATCAGACCTGGATATAAAATTAAATAAATTAAGATGAATGGAACAATATGGAGAATATTAAAGAATAAGATGTTAAAAGAAACACAAAGTAAATTCTACAAAGTAATGGCAATACCAATAGCAACATACAGTAATAAAAACTGGGTAATGAATAAGAGAAATAGGAAAAAAATATATATAAACAGCTGAGATAATATTTTTAAAAGTAGTAGTTTGATTTATCCTATTAGATACACAGAGAAATATAGACAGCTGAAATTTAAATGTTAAAATTAAAGTAAATAAAGAAAACTGGTATTAACATATTTTAAGAATGAAAGAATTAACAAAACTTTTATCAAACTATAGAGCAAGAGGATATCATCAAGTTAGAAGACAAGAACAGAATGGGGCATTATTTTCATTAATATTTAAAGGAAGTGACACTATGAGATTTATTTTAATTAATAATTGAGTTAGAATTTAACACCTCACCTCGTAATTGTAAATTTCAATACTTACGCAGTTTCAATACTTCTGTATATCATCTTCAGTTAGATGAACAAATATCTAATTCCAATTGAACTACATAGGAAATATCACTACAAGGCATATTTTAAGTTTTAAAAATATAATTCCAAATTTAATTGAGAATAAGGATGATGGTTTCCAAAATATGTATAGCCAAGAAGAATATTTTATGAGGTGAGGTGTAAAGTTTCTAATTCATATTTTAATCCTATTGATATTACTTCTGACTATCACTTCCCATCATTTTTTAAAATAAATTTAAATACTGTTATAACAATTATTAGAACAGTACATGGACCAAAGCGAGAAATAAAATAAAATAAATTCAAGTAAAATGATATATCCAGCAATCCTACCAACCTACTATTCTAGAATAAACTTAAAAAAAAAAGCTCTTATTTACATGATAAGATGAAAATAACTGTTTGTGAATTTTTCATTTTCTCTTTCATTTCTTAGCAGTGAAAGGGTTAAAGTCAATAAAAGAGAATCATCAGGAACTTTCAGGTATTTAACTGGCCGATAAATTAGAAGTATTTTAGGACACTTCAAATTTATATTCCACATTTAGATGGCATTTATACTTGGCTAAAAATAAGAGAGTAATGTATTTTATCTCTCTAATAGGCAAGTTTCAATCACTTTTAAGAATTTATTGATATATTATATTTTCAGATGCTAGCTTTAATAGTACTTTGTAATTAGGAATATATAAATGAGTGTTGTATAACAATGGATGTTGATTCATTTTGTAACATGAGAAAATACCTGTACAAGGTAGAAAATCCTTAAGTATCTTTGAAGATCATATTTCTTTGTTGGACCGCATTTTATTCATAACAGGAACTACAATATCTGAAAGACACAAATTTATCTTTGAAAGGTTCAGATATTCATACACTGAATCAGAAGAATTTTTGTGAATATCTTACAAAAGTAAATCTGAATCAAAAAACTAAGGTTCTAACAGTACCAACTGGATTAAAACCTCAAACCTGATACATACCTCATGGTTCTAGAACACTGGCTGTTTCAATTAAGCAATTACATCCACAACCAGTAGGGCATACTGTCTCTGTCTCAAACCATGACATCATGTGATCTGTGTGCCCACCATGACCACATACTAAACAAAAATTTGAAGACCCTAAAAGAAAATAATTCAGATTAGATACTTATTTAATACTTAATACAGGCTTTCCACTTTACAGCAGCTTGTCCTTAATTCCTGCTTTTCAGAGATTCCTATCTTTCCACTGTCCTTCTTCCATACCTCTCTTCTTCATGGTATCATATATTCCCTCATACCATGTTCTTCTGCTTATAAAGAGCGAAATTGGAAATTATTCTAAACTACACATGGAGGAAATAAAATTGTATAAGGTAATATGCGTGTGTTTTTGTTTTGCAATGCTATTTAGTGCACTTTTCATGCACTGGATTCCACACCAGACACATAAATACCATTAATGTGGTCTATTTGAATTTACATGCCACTTTGGCAAACCATGTACATAGTGTACTTGTATTGTACACAGAGATGAGTCCAGGGTGAGTATATGTTTAGGTAATAATATTTAATTTTAGGAAGTGATATTTTGAGGTTATTTTAATTAAATTATTTTCAGTCTGATCATCTTACCTCAATATGAATGTTGATTTGTTCTTGGACATGTTTCAAAACAATTCTGTTTTATCGTCAGCTTGTCCAGATGGTTAGATTTATGTTGCACACCCCTGGATGTGTCAATTAACACAAATCGATTCTAACCAGTGAGGTGGACAAGCTAATGATGATTTAAAACAGAAGGTTTGAAAAACATGTTCAAGAAACAATCAACATTATATGAGGGTTGGTAAGATGATCAAGGACTGAACATAATTTTAATTAATATGTTTTGGTTTTAGCATGCAGCTTTACGAGGGAGGGAATGCGGCATATAAGCCTACTCCTATCAGAAAAAAAGCACACGAGAACGAGAGATCATAAGGGCTTAATGTCCCGATCCGACAGATGAATCACTATCAGCACTACCACATACCTTATAAGGAATTAATTTATGTTTTATTTGGTAAATTATCTTTAGGAATTAGGCAAAGATTTATTCGCCTTAAATTGTGGAGGGATTTGGAATCCATCCATCCGCATTTAAACATTATACAAATAAAATTTTCAATCCCACCCACCAGATATTGAGCTCAGAACCACTAGCAAGAAGCAGGCAAGACCCCACCTGATTTAGCAAGGTGAATGTAACATGTCCTGCCGCCCAAAGCAGATGGGTTTGTAAGGTAGGAAGCCTTGGCGCAGAGCTACGGGACTTGCGCTAGTTCAAGTCGCTATGGGCGGAAGAGAAATTTTCTCATGGTATTTTGGCCAGTATGGGACCGGTGCCCACCCAGCATCGTGAGGCAATTGGGTAGCTACAATCAGTAGCGGCTCCAGGTTGAGGAACCAGCTATAATGGCTGGGGGACTCGACATGCTAACCACATGTCACCCCTACACTGGCTGTTGATCATCTACCTCTGTGATTGACACATGTGGATGTGAAGGGCCAGCAGCCGGCTGGTAAAAGGGCAACCGCTGAAAAAGTGGAAAGACTCGGAATCGGAATGTAACAGCTATTTTAAAAGTGAGAAGTACATTCATTTTATAGATATAACTAGCATTGAAATAAATAACACAATGAACAAAACATATTAAATGACATTTAGAACTCTTACAATTTCCACTTTTGAAATACATAAAGCTATAAAATAAGATATAGCATGAATTACTTATTTTAGGAATTCACACTATGAGGTATATTCATTTAGGTAAATTTTTTTTATCACTCACCTCATATTATTCAATGTATAATATGAGGTGAGCGATAAAAAAATGTACCTAAATTAGCATGAATTATTTATATTTACTGCTTTTTATTTTTACATATAAAAATTAATAGGAAGTAATACTATGAGGCAAACAACACTAAAGTCAAAATAATGTCGCAGATAACAATGCTTATGATTCAAATGGAATTTCTTTAAATAAACACCAAAGATTTATTTCTTGAAAAGAAAAATGATTGTGTGAACTGGGAATCGAACCTAGGACCTCCAACTCTGTACGTTGGTGTGCGGCCCATTACACCATTCCATTTATATAATTCTCTTACGTCCGAAAGCAGATAGTAGAACTATTAACAACACCATCAGATGACTTCTATTCAAAGTATTTTTAATGAGAATATTCATTACCTTTAAGTGGTAAAGCATAATATTTTGATGTTATATTTACCCAAAAATTTCCAAATTAACTTTTGAACTTTTATAGGAAAAAAAAAAACACTATGAGGTTTAATTTAAGATTTAAATTAAAATGTTTAACACTATGAGTCCGGCAGTGGTACTAGTACTATAGTATTTAAATTACACTTAAGCCGGAGAAAATTAAATCCTTTGGCACGGCATGCCGAGGGACTTAATTTTATCCAGCTTCAGTGTCATTTAAATGCCGTGGTACTAGTACCACTGCAGGACTCAAAGTGTAAATACCTCATCTCATATCCAGTCTTCTAATTATACAAGTTTTGTAGCTTAGGCAGCTTCATCTTCAGTAATTTCTTGTCAACTGATATTATATTGAGCAGTTCTCCTGATTGACATAACATCAGTCAACAAGAAATTATTGAAGGTGAACTGCCTAAAGCTTCGAAACCAGTATAATTAGAAGACTGGATATGAGGTGAGGTATTAAACATTTTAATTTAAATCTCAAATTAACTTTATTTATTTCACAGAATTTCACTGATTTTTCACATTTTCTGCTAATAAAATCTCATGCTTTACAATTTATTTGATTGTCCTCTGTTCTTTCTACTCACTGACAGTTTCACTTACAACGTCGTCATGTCTTTGCACTTGAGACTGCTTCACTGGTTCACAACTGGCTGGTCCAACCCTTGAATCCCCTTATATATGTGAGGGCAAGAAAATTCCAAAATCCAGTCGAGAATGTCTTGGACCAAAGATTCAGGAACCAAATTTTCCAGAATGGAGGTATAAATGGATGAAATATGAACAAACTTTTGGAATCAGAAGAATACAACAAAATTAAATAAGACCCTCTTCCCAAATTCATCAAAGAAATAGACGACATTTTCAGAAACATCAAGAAAATTTTAATAAAAAAAGAAAAATTCCTATTGAAGATTTCAAATCCAATGAATCCAAACATTCATGGACTTCCGAAGATTCACAAAGAAGAAAATAGAATGAGGCCCATTATTAACAGGATAGGATCACCAACATATTTTATACCTTTAATGGTTAAATGCCAAATTAAAAAACTTGCTTGATTTGATAACCTATCAATAGATAGTTTGACTCAGATGCCAGTTGACAATGAAAGGGATTTCATTTGAAACTGTTCCTGAGTTTATATAAAATATATGAGGTGAGGTGTAAAATAAGATACATTTAATAACTGTTAGATTGTTCATACTTCGTATTAATTACAAAATTGCCAAAAGTGAAGAAATCTTACCTTTAACAGACACGTGACAAATACAACATTGAAGAGCTAGTCTTTTGCAGTATACACAACTGGGTCCTCTGATTTGTTTATTACAATACTGACATTCTGTACAAAATTCCACACCTCTATGAGGTTCTCCAGGTGTTGACATATATTTCAATACCTGAAATTATTAAAAAAAAATAGTAGGAAAAAAAAGACATTTTATAGTAAATCAAACAAACCCATAATAAATTATGACTTCTATACTCTCTCAGGAATATAATCATATAAATACCTGAAAAGAAGTGAAAAAATCACAGTTTACTGGAGTGATAAAAATTTTAAGAAACAAGAAATTTTACTCAGATAGAATTTTATATATGCTATTAAACTTCTCATGCTTTGGTTTCTGTATTTAGTGGATAGATGGTATTTATGTAATCTATTGTTAATTTATAGGGGCACATTGCAGCATAATTGGTAAAGGTACTATGGTACAAGCTCTAAAGTCACTGATGTGGCCAGGATTTTAAACTGGCTTACACTTTCTGGCAGCACTTACAGCCCTTGAGTTGACTCTGCCTCTAATGAAAATGAGTACCATACAGATGTTCTCTCATACAGGGCTGATATCTCATGCTGATTGTCTCAGAAAGTTGGGATCCTTAAACTCTAACTATCCAAGTGGCTCCTAATACCTGTGATGGGATAACTTTACATTTTACTTTCTTTCTTTTTCCCCCCCACTTCAGCATACCAAAGTAAAATAGGTGTGTACTTGTATTTTGTACAAAGTAATGATGAAGAAGAAAAAGAAGAAGAAAAGGAAAAAGTGTAACCTGGTATTGAAATGTAGCCACTCCTATTGAAAAGGGAGGTTTAATATCACCATCCAACGTATGAATTGCTTTCAACAGTATCAAAAGCTTCTCAACATATTATTTACTGCAGAGGAATTTGGAATTTAATCAAAACATCTGGTGAACAAACTAGTGATTACCCCTCCTAGTTTTGAGATTGAAAATTTTACAATTAAAATTTCGAACTCCACCAGGTACTGAACCCAGATCTAGACCCACTAGTCAGAAGTAGGCAAGATGCCACCTGACCCAACATGGCAATTATTGTAATCAAATGGTAAAGAGAAAAATGTATGCCTGAACCGGGAATCGAACCCCGAACCTTCAGCTTTCCGTGCTAATGCTCTAACCATTGAGCTAATCCAGGCTTCCTTCCCATCCAAGCATAAATCCTTCCTTTACCTTACTGTCTTGGTCCCACATTCAAATGCTATGAATCATCATTCACAAATACACAATTGTGTATTTGTGAATGATGATTCATAGCATTTGAATGTGGGACCAAGACAGTAAGGTAAAGGAAGGATTTATGCTTGGATGGGAAGGAAGCCTGGATTAGCTCAATGGTTAGAGCATCAGCACGGAAAGCTGAAGGTTCGGGGTTCGATTCCCGGTTCAGGCATACATTTTTCTCTTTACCATTTGATTACAATAATTTAGTAGTGTACTTTAATATACTTATTTCAATCATAGTAACAGCTTTAGCTTCTTAATATTAATTTAATAAATAATGCTATAGCTATGTGGAGTCCCTTCATGTCTTCTTCAGGTAGAAGCCATTCATTGTGTATTTGTGAATGATGATTCATAGCATTTGAATGTGGGACCAAGACAGTAAGGTAAAGGAAGGATTTATGCTTGGATGGGAAGGAAGCCTGGATTAGCTCAATGGTTAGAGCATCAGCACGGAAAGCTGAAGGTTCGGGGTTCGATTCCCGGTTCAGGCATAAATTTTTCTCTTTACCATTTGATTACAATAATTTAGTAGTGTACTTTAATATACTTATTTCAATCATAGTAACAGCTTTAGCTTCTTAATATTATTTAATAAATAATGCTATAGCTATGTGGAGTACCTTCATGTCTTCTTCAGGTAGAAGCCATTCATTGTGTATTTGTGAATGATGATTCATAGCATTTGAATGTGGGACCAAGACAGTAAGGTAAAGGAAGGATTTATGCTTGGATGGGAAGGAAGCCTGGATTAGCTCAATGGTTAGAGCATCAGCACGGAAAGCTGAAGGTTCGGGGTTCGATTCCCGGTTCAGGCATACATTTTTCTCTTTACCATTTGATTACAATAATTTAGTAGTGTACTTTAATATACTTATTTCAATCATAGTAACAGCTTTAGCTTCTTAATATTAATTTAATGGCAATTATTTTTGAAAAACATAACCTTTCACCACATTCCATACCATCTCTATAGGGTTTAACACACAGGGATAAGGAGGAAATCTTACAATGTTATTTACCAACGAATCTATTATATGGGTATCATATTTATGGCGTCCACCGCTGTGGTCTTGAGGTAGCATGCTGCCTTGTCACGCAGCGAGCCTGGGTTCGATCCCCGGTCGGGGCAGTTTTTCTGGGTGAGGTTTTTATCGGGGTTTTTCCTCATCTGTAAGACAAATGTCAGGAAAACTTTAAGGCCCAAACGGTCCCTGAAATCATATGGCCATCATCATCATCATCATCCTAACCATCATCATCATCCTTCACCGGTGTGGAAAGCAACGGGAAGCTACCACACCTACAATTCCCTAGTAAAGCTGCAAGCATAGCATGAAAATGCTATGATTGCAGTGAAGGACCTGCCTTCGGGCAGAATTACTATGGATGGATATTTATGGCTTTTGAAATTCCTTTATTCTACTTAATAGTTGTGACAGTGCCCTTTTGATAACTAATATCTCTCCATCAAAATGGATAATATTTGTCCCCAGTGCCATATAGGAATTGAAGAGTCACATGGATATATTTACATTAGAACTGTTCTAAGAATGAGTAGACATTAGATTCTATGCACATAGTAGTGATCAAAAATTGTATGTCACCATCTCTCGGAGAATTACCAGTGCAATTGCAATACTTAAGAACTATTTACAGACATCACTCCAAAGAAT
Source organism: Diploptera punctata (assembly GCA_030220185.1). Taxonomy (NCBI): domain Eukaryota; kingdom Metazoa; phylum Arthropoda; class Insecta; order Blattodea; family Blaberidae; genus Diploptera; species Diploptera punctata. The sequence continues at coordinate 2,524,340 of JASPKZ010008379.1, read as the reverse complement.
ATGTTTACAATCTTCTAAACATAATGAGAGATTAAAGAAACAACTTGTATCAAAAAAAGGCATATTAATATTTTAATATATTTTTAACTTTCATTACCTGAGCACGAGCATCTAGCAGGTTCCACCTGTGCAGCACTTCTGCATATGCTTTTTTATAAATGTCGTATAAAAGAGTATTCTTATCATCAAGTATCCTAGAACAAATATTTCAAATTACTAAGAGTAATTCATAGTTAAATATGGGAAATAACATTATGAGGTTCTTAATTCGTAAATTAATGAGTCATTTTTTAACTTCTTACCTCATATTTTATGTTTTTTCAAACATGGGAACTAGTTTTCGAGAGAAGGATCTCTCATTTTCAACCGACATTATGACTACTGGATTTTCGTTCAAATCTCCATCAATAACATTGCCATCTCGTGTTGATTTGATGAACTTTGAGATGAGGTCATGTTCATTAGGAATCTCGAAATTTATGGATCTAAATTTGTTCTTCTGAATATATATCTTCTCCCAAATTGTCAATTATAAAGGTTTTTCCAAATGTTTTAAAAGTAGAAGAACAAATTTAGATCCATGAATTTCGAGATTCCTGATGAACCTGACCTCATCTCAAAGTTCATCAAATCAACACCAGATGGCAACGTTATTGATGGAGATTCCAACGAAAATCTGGTAGTCATAATGCTGGTTGAAAATGAGAGAGATCCTTCTCTTGAAAACTAGTTCCCGTGTTTGAAGAAACATAAAATATGAGGTAAGGTGTTAAAAAATAACTCATTAATTTATGTACTAAGAGTAAACTTAAGCATTTATTGTATGAAACTTAATTGCACACATTCATAATCAAATTGTGAAGGGAAACAAAATTCAAGATGATAGATAACTAGAATTTATGACTGAAATCAAGTAATTTTAGGTTATACAGTGAAATTTTTCCAGGCGACCACCACATTAAACCAACCACCACTGTTCCCTACTGTTTTTACACAGAAAGGAATATTATTCCCATAAGATTTTTTTTTTTTACCCTATCGAGTTGACCACCTCTTTTCCCAACTAATAACTATGCGATGTTTTTATTATTAATTTCATACATCTCAATGATGGATAAATCATATTTGAAGGGAAAAATTATACGCTCAGACCGGGACTTGAACCCGGGACCCTTGGTTTTCTAGTCCAAGTGCTCAGGTAGCTCAATGGTAGAGCACTTGGACTAGAAAACCAAGGGTCCCGGGTTCAAGTCCCGGTCTGAGCGTATAATTTTTCTCTTCAAATATAATAACTATGCTTTTGATCCATTTATAAATTATTCATTCCCTTTAAAATGACTGCTTGCTCAATTACATATTTTAGCCCAATGAAGAGTATATTCTTGTCCTTAGGTAGAGAAGAACGGATATTTAAATCCTATAACCCATACACCTTTAGCCCATTATAATAAAGGGGGATAAATGCACTTGCAATTATTCTAAAAAAAATGGAAAATGCACAAATTACATTATAAGATTGCAAAAAATTGCTTCACCAATGTATGTATATATTCTTTTTGCCTTAACATTGAATGAGAATTTGACGTAAATATAACCTAAAAATCACCATATTATCGGTGGAATGTAGGTATTATTATTATTAGGTATTGTAGGTGAAACAGAATAGTCAACCAAAGAAAAACAAGCTAACACAAAAAATGAAGATATAATGCATATCTGTGCTCTTTCCAGTAATTATTATTACAAGAAAAAAAGATTACTCATTACGACAGCATGAATCAATTAGTAATATGTACTCTGTCAAAATGGCTCAGTCAATGTTGTCTTTAATTTCACCAAACTATTTTTATTTGATACAGGCTTTCCACTTTACAGCAGTTTGCCCTTGATTCCTGCTTTCCAGAGATTCCTATCTTCCCATTGACCATCTTCCATACCCCTCTTCATCATGGCATCATATATTCCCTCATACCATGCTCTTCTACTTCTCCCCCTCTTCCTTCTGCTTAGTACCATCCAATCCAACACCTGTTTAGGCCACTGGTCTTCCGACATCCGTTGTACATGTCCATACCACTGTAGAGCTCTCTTTGTTATCGTATCGATAACAGTTTCTTGTGCATCCATTTCTTGTCTGTTATATGTATTTCGAATATGTTGTAGCCTGGATATTCTCATACTTCTCCGTAATCCATCCATTTCTGTCGCCAAGATTCTTTTCTGCATCCTTTCATTTATTGTCCAGCTTTCTGATCCATATGCAAGTATATTTTCTATTATTGTCTGTATAATCTCTTTTTTGTTTTTCTGGTCAAATTTCTATTCCATAAAAGACCATTGAGGGATCTAATCGCCTTCCTTGCACAATTTACTCTGTTAATAATATATTTTCCACAAGTACCAGATTTATCTATTATAGATCCAAGATATTTAAATTCTTCAACACATTTAATTATCATATTATTTATTTGTAGGTCTTCTGAATTTCCTTCGATTACCATATATTCTGTTTTAATATAATTTATCTTCAGTCCACCTACCTCAAATACATCTAACAATTTTCTAATCATATATTCTATATCTTTTTTATCTTGTCCTATTATAATCTGGTCATCAGCGAATAATAAATTGTGCAGTAAACGGTCATTAATGTTGATTCCCATTCCTCTACATAACTTATTCCATTTCATTAATACATCTTCTAAATATATCTTAAATAATGTTGGTGACATCCCGCATCCTTGTCTTAATCCTTTTCTTATATCAAATTCTGAGGATACTCTATTTCCAATCTTAATAGTTGCTTTACAATCATACATTCTTTTTATAAAATGTATAAGAGATTTAGGTATTCCAAACTTCTCCATTGCCACCCAAAGCTTGTTGATGGGTACAGAGTCATATGCCTTTTCCAGATCTATAAATGCCATATGAACTTATTTTCCTTTAGCCAACATCTTTTCTGTAATCTGCCTAATCACAAATATATTATCAAGGCACGATTTACCTGCTGTAAAACCTGTTTGTTCTACTAATATTTTATTTTGTATTAGTTTCTCGAATCTAATTTTAATAATTGTACTTAACATTCCTACTAATTGCTGCCATAACACTTGATCCCTCTATAGTTTGCTGGATCTCTTTTATTTCCTTTATTTTTGTATATTGCACTAATATACGATAACTTCCACTCATCCGGAATAGGATCTCCTTCTATCACTTGGTTAAAAAGTCTAGTTAAAATTCTTATAATTCCTAAACCATCATATTTAATTAGTTCCATGGTTATTCCTCCTGGACCTGCCGCTTTTCCATTTTTTGCTGTTCTCAGCACGTTTCTTACCTCCTCTTCTGTTATAGGTTCTATTAAGTCACCCTTTCCATTATCCAGTGTAGCATAGTCTATAAATTCTCTCCTAGTTTCTGTTAAAAGCATTTTAAAATATTCCTGAAAAGTTTTCCTTGGTGCTACATTAAAACTCTTTGTCATATTATCATTTCACATGTTTTTAATTGTCCTCCATGCTTGGGCTGACTTTGAATAGCCTACTGTATGCTCAATTTCTCTACATACCCTATTCCACATTTCTTTTTTTTTTTATGTTTTCCTGACTTCTGCTTTAACCTTTCTTTTAAGTATGTTATAACTTTGATAATCTTCATCTTTCTTGGAACTTAAATATTTTTGATATGCATTTTTCTTTTCTGTTATGATATGCATTTTTCTTTTCTGTTATGATATCAAGTATTTCCTTATTCATCCAATGGTTTTTATGGTGTTTATCATTTTCCAGACCAAGTGCTTCTCTTGCTGCTTCATACATATATTTTTTCAAATGTTCATAAGTAACAACAGAGTTCCATTCTTCATCAAATTTTAATTTTTCGGTGAGGCGTTGGGCATATAGATTTTTAATACTCTCATCTTGTAGTAAATGTAGATTATATCTACATTTTTCTAATTCATTTTCTATTTCTATATTTTGATCTTTATTTACCTTCTGCCTGTTTATAGGGCATACTATCCTAGTTGACAGCATATAATGATCTGTTCCACATTCGGGTCCTCGATTCACTCTAACATCTTGAACTATAATATTTCTCTATTTCCTCTCTATTACAAAATCAATTATCGATCTTAGATCTTTATTTCGTTGTTCCCACGTATATCTATGTATGTCCCAATGTTTAAACATTGAATTCATAATAATTAGCTAATTCACTTTGCATTCTTCTTTTAAACGTCCATTTTCATTCTCAATATCTTCTCCATATGGACCAACTATGTCACCTGTCCCCTTTCCAACTCTGCTATTCAAATTCCTTCTTTTGAGAAATCTTTTCTACCAATCCAGTAAATTTTTTAAAGTATTGTTCCTTTATTACTTGTGATGCATCGTTTGTTGGGGCATATGTACCTATTATTACTAATTCTTTCCCATACATTGTTATTTCCATAACTATAAATCTTTTATCTATTTCTTCTATTTGTTTTATTGAGGATTTCCATTTCTTCTTAATTAAAATTGATACCAAACTATCTAAAGAAGTAAACAAACCAGTCTGAGCATATATTTTTCTCTTCAAATATAATTTATCCATCACTGAGATGTATGAAATGAATAATAAAGACATTGAAAGAGGCCATACTGGCTTTATAATGTAATGTGAAATTCCCAATAAAATGATCTTCTTAATAAAGAAGCCATCATTTGCAAGATTGAAGGAACGGTTTCGTAGCATTTGGTGTTGGGAATTAACAGTGTATATAAGAGAAAAATTTGCATTTAGGTTTGAGTTTCTCAGATAGCTCAGTTGGTAGAGCATTCACATGGAAAAGTGAAAGGTCCTGGGTTCAAACTCCAGTCTGAGTGTATATTTTTCTCTTCAAATATAATTCCTTTATCATTGAGACATATGAAATGAATAATAAAAAACATCAAAGCCATCTATATGCTATAGTTCACATAACTAAATAAAAAAATCTATTAAATTATTGTAATCAAATGGTAAAGAGAAAAATTTATGCCTGAACCGGGAATCGAACCCCGAACCTTCAGCTTTCCGTGCTGTGCTCTAACCATTGAGCTAATCCAGGCTTCCTTCCCATCCAAGCATAAATCCTTCCTTTACCTTACTGTCTTGGTCCCACATTCAAATGCTATGAATCATCATTCAACAGCTTTAGCTTCTTAATATTAATTTAATAAAAAAATCTATGCTTAATCTGGAATTTCAACACAAGACCTGTAACTTTATGTTCAGATGCACTGTCATTGAGCTACTTAGGAACAAAACCAGGAGCTAGAACAAATTTCTCTCTCTTTAATCTCTGGATCTCTGTAGTAGGGTGCTTCTAATTCAAAAAAGACATCATGACAAGTTTTACACTGAGATATGAGCTAATTATGAATGTAATATGGAAATTAATATACACAAGCCATCTGTAGGCCATAGTCAATTTAATTAAACAGAAAATGTTGTATCTTAACTAGGATTAGAACAGATCTCAAACTGCACATGCGCTGATATTCTATCATTGAACTACTTATGCATACCTTCAAGAGCAAGCACAAGTTTCTCTCAAAATTTAATTATAAATTTTGTAGAATACAGATAATTGCAATGGTATAATAGACATGAATAATGAATGGAAGATGAAAGGTTAACAAGAAGAGTTGGATTGGATTCCAGAGGGAAAGAGAGTAGAGGTAGAGGAGAGACAAAAAAAATTCTGGCTGCTGGACATAAAGGAAGCGATGAATGAAGCGGGATTGCAAGATTGCGACTGGGAGGATAGAAGGATGTAGAACATTGGTCACAGAAAAATGTAATAAAACATTGTAAATCTGGTTCATGATGATAAATAGATTTTAAAATGATTCAAATTAATATTAGATAAATGAAAAGAACAGAAACAATAAATTAATCTGCTGAGAGGCCAATTACAATAAAAATATTTTATAATCAATACTATAAAAACTTACTTTAAACTTTTATCACTATCATTATCATTTATTTCTCTGTGTTCGACTATTGTTGTTGCAAACTTGAGATCATCCAAAGAATCTGACCATGAATTGGAGCGGTTCTGTTTGAGCATAGGGTAGTTCCAGCCTTCTAGACTTGTATCAACCTGATGAATTGTGTGATATGGTGAACTTCCAGGCTGTAACAAATCACATAACATAAATTATAAAGTATTAAAAATATCCACTTATATTAAAAACAATTTATTTCAAAACAATTCACTGGATTAAACATTATGGGATGGTTCATGCTAAATTTCAACTTTAATTCATATAATGGAATGAAAATAGTAATTCTGCATTACATTAATATCAATTCAAATTCTCTATTGAATTAAAATGCTATTTAATTTACTTGAAAATTATTTGGACAAGTGAACATGATTAATCACATAAAAATAATTATTTTGTATGATAATACAAACTGACATGACAAAAACTGATATACACTTAGCAAAAAAAGAATAAGCAGACTCTTGATCTCAAACATTTCAAAGTTTTAACAGACGATTCACACGAGTAAACTAATTGCACAGTAGAGATGCAATACGTTCTCCTCCCTCCAATGAAGAGCATTTTTTTTATCCACAACAAGCCAGCGAATGCTTAGCTCAGCGCTTTATGGCTTGCTTCGTATGCAAGAGGTCACAGGTTTGATTCCCAATGAGGTTAATTTTTTTTTAATTGTTGCAATGCTTTCTATTTTATTCTGTCTGTCCACTCTTAAAGAAAAATGAACTAACTATTTGGAAGTGTTATTAGTATTATTACTATAAAAATTATTATTATTATTATTATTGTTCATCATCTATGGGCTATTATTAGGATTGACTTGACCTATATAAGCTAAATATTTTAATTTAAGGGTGAAACTTTTTCCTCACTAATACGTAATAAATAAATATATGAAGCTATATTATCTTTATAGCATTATTATTAAAATGTGTTACTGCATACACAATTAAATTTATAAAAAAGTGATCCCTCCCTCAGGGGTCCTCATCTAGGGGATATTTGGATGGCGACCACAAGGTGCCCAAGCTGAGCAAAACATTTCTTCCACTTACTTGTGTTTTGCACTCTTTTAACTTTACTATCTAACCTCTCTTGGTTAACTCTTGTTTTTTCGACCCCGGCGCTATTAGGGCATCCGAGGGCTAGGGAGTCTTTCCTTTCTTCCATTTCTTCTTTCCTTTATTTTCTTTTCTTCTCCAGAAAAGCCTGACCAGAGGCTATAAGATGGCAGCCCCATCACTGGTCTTGCCTTCCTTTGGCCAGCAACCAATTGAAGGGACTATTATTATGCTTTCAAGTCTTATATGAGAATTTTCCGGAAGACGCTGGAGGGAAAATTTTCTATAGGATCGTAACAGGCCTTGGCCTAATACTTGTAAGGAAGAAGAAAAAGAAAGAAAAAGTGATCCCACAACAGGCCCGGAGGCCCTTGGGGTAGTAGGAGGTTAAGGCTCCCACTTTTTCTAGACAATCGGCACTTTGTCAGCCCTGCGTGATGGCCGCCTTTACCCCCATAACAAGCATCTGGTACTCATTTCCGTTAGAGGCTGAGTCGACCCCAGGGCCATAGTGCCGCCAGAGGGTTTGGGTCAGTTTAAAAATCCTGACCCCAACGGGACTTGAACCCTCGACCCTCCGGCTTGTAGCTCAGTGCCTTAACCACTACGCTATGGCGTGCCCCTAATTAAATTTATACCGGTAGCTAAATAATGTTATAAAGAGTTTAATAAGTCAGGAATATTATTTAAAATAGTGTAAAGTGGACTGGAAGTAAATATTATAGAATGTATTTTGCAGAAATACAAATAAATAAAAAACAAATCACTGTCGAGGGATTTGAAGCCTGACTCTGATACAGATTTAATTTTTTTGTAATTGGTTTAACTATCTATGCTACTCAAATGGCAGAAACGAGTGTCTAAATCCTGGTTGTCTTGTTTACTTTTACACTATGCACGAGAATTGTACTTTATTTGAAATGTCACAATTTGAGTAATATTTTATATGTCAAACACTCGTAAATATCTAGAAAAATGTCTCCTTCGTTGCTCTTTAACTATTTAAGACTATTAAAACCAAATAGAGTGTATTTAAAATATTTAACAATGCATTACCATGTGAACCACAGCTTTTAGCTCTTCGAGCATGTGCAACGGGTCATAACAGGGACTCTGAATTTTTGAAGCCACTAATTATACTTTTTTGCTAAATGTACACATATAAATGAAAGCTGACTTTGAAAAACTGATTTTTAAAATCTAGATATAATTGAAACACTTAATATCTACTCTTATGTGCAGCATACTTTTTTTTCACATGAAACAATCAAGGGAAAGCATAATTCTATAAATTTTTCAGGATCCATTAATACAACATATCAAAATTTTAAATATCACTTCTTTTAAAAGCAATTAAAGAGTGAAGGTTCTTGTACAAGATTGGTACTGGGTAAGCAAACTTAAAAACAGATATTCAGTGAAGACATATAAATTGTACATGCTTCAGGAAACGTGTAAACTCTTTTGGCAAGGCAAGATAATGAACTTTCAAGCATGAAACAAATTTTGCTCAGCCATTTTAAAATATGTGTGTTTACTAATCAAACAAAATAATAATACCTGAAAAAAAAAATCTCAAAATCAGAATAAATACATTCACAGCAGCATAATGAATACATGGCAAAACTTTAAATCATAATCAATATTGGGTAACATTAAGTTATACAAATTTTTGTCTAGGTCAAATAAAATATATTTTCTAAACTAAATGATATTCACTGAATGAGATTAAACATTTTAATCAAGCTAAGTGGATTAACATTAAGAAAACTTCACAGTAAAAAGAAAACAATTTAACAGCAATAAAAATCTATCTTTTTGAAACATTACAGGCATGTTTCTCTGCTCTTCTTTGAAGAAAGAAAATTATCTTTTCCCTACATAATTTCTATCTGAATTCCTGGAAGCTCAACTTTTATGTAAATGAATTAACATCTTTATCACATTTCTACAAATGTCTTCCCATTTTTCTTACAATATTTTAACAACTTGGAGAGCTCAAATACCAAATCATAAGAATTGAATAAGATACCAAATCAAAGCTATAAAGACAATTTATGTGAAGGTTTTAAACATTGTCAACTTCATAAAGACATATCCCCTTTATGGTGAAATTAAATGTTTCTTACCTCTCCTCATATATATTTTCTAAGTTGATCGCGATTTTGAGACTATAACTGTCTCATCATCAGAACTTTGTTGGCGACTGGTGTTATGTCGATCGGAAGAAACTCTTCTTCTTCCCTCTGTGGAGAGAGTTTCTTCCGATCGACATAACACCAGTCGCCAACAAAGTTCTGATGATGAGACAGTTATAGCCTCAAAATCGCAATCAACTTAGAAAATATATATGAGGTGGGGTAAGAAACATTTAATTTCACCATAAATTAAACCTCATAGTGATTCATTCCTATAAAAGTTAAACATATCCCTTTACTCACATAAATTGTCTTCACCAGATTAAAATTGCTACTTTTATCATAAGCTAGACATTAAATATTGTATATAGTAAGAATTGGAAAACTGACACTTCGCCTCATAATTTTTTTCAATTCTTAATGTTTATAAAAAAACTTCATAGTGTTAATGTTTTTATTATTAATTTAACACTTCTCACTGAAGGATAAATTATATTTGTTCTCTTCAAATATAATTCATAGTGTTACTTTGTAAAAATATTAATTAAATATTGTCCTCTCCAATTTATAGCCTATGTCAGTTTGAACCAATCATGGTGGACTATTATTGAAATATTGATGAAATGAAATTGTCAGACCTGATGTACAATTGCCTGGAAATTTTTCGAATATTTCTGATCTTAACCATGAGAATACAGGAGGTTGTTCCACCAAAACACATTTATTGAGACATAATAAATTCAATTACTGGTAAATATTTCCATTTTATTAAAAGAGTTAATTTGCTAAATAGTCTTTTAATTTCATTCACTAAATAGTTTTCAAGATATCAAATGGATTTTCATTGTTTGGACAATTCACTCCCGTTACTTCACTTCAGTTGTGAATTAAGTGAAAACTCATGTGATATTGGCCTTGACAGTTTCACATCTCTGGTAAATCTTTATATGTCTGTTTTCATCATAATTATGCCATTTATTCATATTTTCAAGTTTGGTAAGATTCCTAATATCTTTAATAGAAAGTTATTTTGGTTTCTTTATTGTCACTTGAATTATGTTGCACTAGCAAAATAGCAAGTGATTTATCTGATTTCAAGACATTATTATAACTCAAATGTTATACAAGTTTTTTAATCAATGAGAATGAATACATTATCAATATATTATATTTATTATATAAAGATATTGACATCAAATGTATAATAATTCTAATTGCAAACTTGATAACTATTTAATTATATTTGAGTTGTGTTTTTTGACTCACTGATATTCCTTGATTTTTATGCAGACCGGTTTCGTTGTTATCTGTGCAACATTCTTGATCCATCACAACTGTTTTCTTGCAGTTGTCCCTCCTGCAAATTGATTTCTGTGCCCTCTGTTGGCTGACCGATGAACTTCCAAATATTTTTTTTTTCCTTTTCACCGGGAATTTCAGAATTCATGGTTTTCTTTTTATTCTTGTAATTGTAAATTTTCTCCCCAATTGTGAGTTCTTTAGATTTTTCTAACTGTTTAAGTAATTTTGCCTTAGTTTTGATTCTCTGTTTTTCTGACCATGCATGTGCAGCTATTGCAGATTTTTCTATTTCTCCATTTTTAACATTTCTAAGGTGTTCTTTCAATCTTGTATTTAAATTTATTTTTGTTTTTCCTACGTATATATACAATCTTTCAATCTTGTATTTAAATTTCTTTTTGTTTTTCCTATGTATGTATACACAGGAAAAAAAAAATATATATATATATATATATATATACACACACACATACATACATATGTTTTTTCTATGTATAAATATACATAGGAAAAACAAAAAGAAATTTAAATACAAGATTGAAAGAACACCTTAGAAATGTTAAAATTGGAGCAATAGGAAAATCTGCAATAGTGGTCAGAAAAACAGAATCAAAACTAAGGCAAAATTACTTAAACAGTTAGAAAAATCTAAGGAACTTACAATTTGGGAGAAAATTTACATATGCAAGAATGTAAGAAAACCATGAATTTTGAAATTCCTGGTGAAAAGGAAAAAAATATATATATTTGGAAGTTCACTGGTCGGCCAACAGCGGGTGCAGAAATCAATTTGCAGGAGGGACAACTGCAAAAAAAAAAAACAGTTGTGATGCATCGAGAATGTTGCACAGATAGCAACGAAACTGGTCTGCATAAAAAATCAAGAAATATGAGGTGAGTCAAAAAACACAACTCAAATATAATTAAAATAAACCTCATAGTGTTATTTCCCACACATATATTGATAATTATATTTCTTTTTTTTATCTGTCAAACAAATGATGTTTGACTTCATTGATTCCAAGACATTATTATACTGAATTTAACTAAAACATTACACAAATTTACAAGTAATGAAAGTGAATACATTGTCAATACATTAAATTTAATATCAGAAGATATAGCAAATGTATAATTCTAATTACCAACTTGATAATTTTGTTTTTCTTTTTTTATCTGTCAAATGATTTGGCACAAATTATCACCATCTCAATGAAAGCAGATTGATGTAACAGAAGAATCTGTTTGTTACTTAAGAAATTGTGTTCTTTACCATACCAACTTACCAAATGTCATTTAATCTAGAAGAATGCACCATAAAAACATTTTTATCATTAGAAAAGATATTATATATGCATTTCCTTAATTATATCATGATAGATATACACATTTTACTGATGAAACTTGATCACAGATCTCTGCCTTAATTTAATAACAAGTTTCATCTGAAAAATGTGATTACTCTAGAGATAAAAACTCTGGCTGTAGTAAGAGTGAATGAGCTCTTGTGATATTCGACTTAAATTAAATCATAAGCTAAATAAATACACTTAAAAGCAGAGAAAATGGTGCAAACTCAGAACATTCAACTATTCTACTGTAATGGAGTAAAATCACACATATGAATGTAAAATATAAAATATAAAATTAGGATTATATGAGACTTCAATAAACAAAAATGTTTTTCGAGGAATATAAGAAAACAGAACATAACCCATTCAGATCTTAAAGAATGTGGATGTTTCCAAAATACAAGAAATATATGTATTAAGTTATGTAGGTAGGAAATAACACTATGAGATTTATTTTAATATTGTTTAGTTGTTTCTTGACTCACCTCATACTTCTTAACTCCCATGCAGACTCGAGTTTCTTCACTTCATTTATGACATTCTCAATGCTGTATTACGTTCACAACTGATGTCCAACGGCCTCCTCTCCTGCAGACTGACCTCCGCGTCATATATTTATACGTGCCATATGATGTGGAGGTCAGTCTGCAGGAGAGGAGGCCATTGGACATCAGTTGTGAACGTAATACAGCATTGAGAATGTCACAAATGAAGTGAAGAAACTCGAGCCTGCGTGGGAGTTATGAGGTGAGTCAAGAAACAATTAAACAATATTAAATATATGTATATATTTATACATGATTAAATAAAGTGAAAATTTTAAAATTCAAAAGATGTTATCGAAAATGATAGGAAATAACATATTTCAAGAGACTGAATCAATAATTTATTTCTCACCTTAGCCAGAAACTAGTATTTCAGGCTGAGAATGATGGAGATGTATGCTGGAACATATCCCAGGCAACAAAACAAAATATGATATGAGATATAAATTATTGATTCAATCTCTTCATACCTCTACATTGAAATAAAATAAGTTAGTTATGAGGTTATGACTGAAGGGGAGGATTGGCATGGAATACAATATTAGGTAGTCTGCTGATGTCAGAGAATTAGTTGAGAAAAATAAATAAATGGATTTTCATGTCTTGTAGAATTAATTGATTTCAGACAATTATTTCTGTCCCTCTCAAACTTGCTCAGTGATGCATGAAAATGAACTTTCAGAACTGTTACTCTGAAGGTAATAGATCAATGAAAAATTATATATCTTTCATTATTATGATACTAAACATACAATATTCTTTAGTTTGCTTTAACGTAAACAAAAAGTCATTCATAGAATTTATTAAAAAATCATGGTATGTAATACTACGAGGCAATTATTAATAGATACAAATATTAATAAGAAATATTACACAACAACCCATAAAATATTACCCTGCCACTTATTTCAGAGATCATCATCCTCATCCTCTACTAAATTCTGACTCTAAGCTTAGAGTTTAGTTGAGGATGAGCATGATGATCTTCGAAACATGTTTAGGTCAGAGGATCATATTTTTAGGTGAGGTGTAAAGTTTCGGATTCAGAGTATCTGAAACTCATTTAGTTTGAAACATTTTAATTTTCCAGATTGTGACTAATGATGTCTCATATTTTGTAAGCTTCAACATTTAAGTTCAATGAGTTGTTCATTTTCTTATATTTTCTCAAATTTTATTCGTGAATAGGATATCTCCACCTTTTACATATTTTTACTACAGTGATAACATATTATGCCTTTCACTAACACATATAAAGCAGTGCAAGCAATAGTAACACAGAAAGCAGGTATTTTAATTTTCAGCAAAAAGGAATTAAGTCTGCATTCACAGCCAAAGGAAATCTTGCTCTCATGCCCAGAAGGAATATCTAGAAATTTATTTTGTATTTGTACAGCATTGTCTTTCTTTTTCAATATTGTGATTGTTAAAACAGATCAAAAAACCCTCCATTTGTGTTAGTGATAAAGCACCCATACTTTACCTTGAGCCACCACTTCCCAGTTGCAAGTCGCTATAATAACAAAACAAACACATCAGTCCTAATTGTGTATCGTTGAGTGTCATTTTTACAATTATAGAATCAAGTACTTTGGATTGAGTTTAAAAAACACAAGCTTACTTTTACATGCCACACCATATAGAAAATTCATCCTGTGGCATTTTAACTTATATCAAGTGTCAAGAGGCAAAGATTAAAATATAGTAATACATTAAAATAAGGAATTGGGTTCCTAAACTCTGTCACAAACAAATGAGTAAAATTTACATAACTGTGAGAGAGAGAAAAAAGTGATCCTGTTATTTGGTTATCTCCAGTTAAGTGTGATAATGCTTGTAATTTAGTTTAGAGTCAACTAAAAACAATTCTAAAGCTAGAAAAGTTTAAATCTTTTATATTTTCATGGAGCAAATTATTTTGGATATCCTGCCAGATTAATTTTTATCAACCTTGCTTTTGCACACATCTTTGTACCTTGATGTCAAAGCCCTTTATATGATTACATCAAAGTTTTCAGCTACAGAAAATTTTAGTTGAAAACTAATGAAATTAAATCTACAAATGAGCATTATCTATAATTTCTAACAGATACTTACAAATTAGAAGTTAGATAATAGTATAACATATACACGCTGTTTTAATAGTCGTTTTAAAATGGTTGTATTATTGGATGAATGTTTTTTTTATTATATACAACTTTCATCATTAGAGGATTGCCTCAAGGACAAAGTGATACAGACAATTAATTTTCGAAATTAACAGCTGATCTTTTTTCTACTACAGTTATAATTAGTATTCTTTTCTCAACATTTATTAAACCTGCACTTATTTTTATTTGTAAAAGAATATTCAGTTGAATTAAAATTTAATATTTTTTAAACATTATTTAATACAAATATGTTATCTCTGTAACTGACAGTAGAAATTTGAAAAATAATAGTATAATTTGTATATTTTTATGTCTGTAAAAAACTGAAACATCAAACTATAACATAAACATTACATTTTGTCCAAATTTAACTATACTCCTTTTAACTAAAGAATGAAATAGATATAATTAATACCCATGTGACCTCAGAGTTTTTAATTGACTCTTAAAGTCATTAGTAGCTGTAATGTAATAGCAAAATAAATAATATGATATTCTTACTTCATTGTATCTAGTATGGAAATTTCGGTTGTAAAAAAATAATTACCAATAATATGTGGTGCCAGTGGTTCTTCTACCTTCTACATAAAATTCATTTTAACAGCATTACATTTTTTTAAATATTTAAGGGAAGTGACACTACGAGGTTTATTTTAATTAGTAGAAGTTAGAATATTCACGAATTAGAAAGAATCAACAATGATACGTAACATATTGAAACCTTATCTTTAAGAAATCTACAAATATGTAGTGAGTCATGAATATTCTAACTCCTACTAATTAGGTTTTTAAAACGTTACAGTTTGGTATCCTAAAAGTAAGAAAATTGTTTCAAGTCTCATTATTTTTTACATGTGAAGGGTACAAGGGGAAAAACCAAACAAGTAATTTTTCCAAAGTTAAAATTGGGAAACACATTATGAGGTTCTTAATTAATAAATTAATGAGTCATTTTAACATCTTACCTCATATTTCATGTTTTTTCAAACACGGTAACTATAGTTTTCAAATGATCTTGTCATTCATTTGAAAACTATAGTTACCGTGTTTGAAAAAACATGAAATATGAGGTAAGATGTTAAAATGACTCATTAATTTATTAAGTAATTTTTGTTTTGTTTAAATGGAGTCTGAGGTGTCATTAGATTATTCATTGAAGCATTATCATTTAGAAGTGTGAAATAGTAAAATATACAATTTTGTCATGGTTTTATTTATCTCCAAAATTTTACAATCATGTAAGGAAGTATTATGCTTTACAATTAAAAAAGTACATTTTCTAGGTTTCAAGGAGAAAGTGACTAGCCTGGTTTTTTTTCATGTACCCTTCGTATGACTACTAAATAGTCTAAGAGAGTTGGGGAGATGTAGAGTTAATACAAAAATCATGTGGCACTTAGATCATGAATAGCAGAAAGTAAAACTCCATTCTAAAAGAGTATATTCTCAATGCAAATAGTAATTTCTCTCTCACAACTATGTAAACATGCTTACAGACACACTTTGTCTGAATGCTATTCTCTGAAACATAAATATGTCTATTCACAACAATTAAGTTAAACTATGCGATAAAACTTCTATTGTGTCACTTATTTTATAATTTAATGACCTTAATACAGATATTGACAACTAAATGAAAATTATTTATTTTTGTTAGTACAGGACACTTAATAATCACAACTGGAAGGGGTGTGCTGTCACACAAATGAAGAAATTAATTGGAATACAAAATATAAAAAAAATTAACAAACTGCATGCATTAAATAGCACATTTAATCAGTTGGTTCAATACCAACCATTATTTTCAAGTGTAGAGTGTAATGGAAATTTAATTAACCTATCTACAAATCTGGTAAACTGAAAAATAAAAACAAGTTGAAATAATTGCACAGTCATTGACATTATTATTTTCAAAACTCATAATTATTTTTTAAGACTTTAAATTATATTAACAGTTGCATATCAATAATATATATAAAATTAGTTTATATTTATATATATTGTAGATTTTCACGGATATAAGTTTTCTTAAGAAAATTTTCTTGGGTTTTCCACATCAAAGATTCAAGGTTGGCCTCTGGCTGCTGGTTCCAATGATTCAACATGATCCCACATGCTATTATCAAGAAATTAAAGATTTGAGTTACTGGTATAGGTATTATATACCATCAGAATTATTTATCTGTCACACTATTGGACACAGCCTAGCAATCCATGTGCTGTTTGGTAATTGTACTATGTTTTCTTAGCGGTCAGTTTGGGAAATTGTACTCCCATCCAAGCATTTGCCACATTCCATATTATTTAATGGTGGTATTCTTGGTATCTTCTTTGTTGTTCTGAGGATGACATGGTAGGCAGCGAGAGCAGTTTTCCATGCAGATGGTAATTTTTGGGTATCATCCCAGGTATTCACAATTGTGAAGCAGATTCCCAGAATGTTTCATCCATGTCTGTCTCAAATTATGTTGGATTCATTTTCCTTTTTACAAAACATTTAATATCATAAAAACTCCAAGCGTGACAGGCCTAGAAGGCCCTTGGACTACCAGCCGGCCTCACATCCACATATATTAATCACAGAGGTAGACGATCATCTAGCCAGTGTAGGGGTAATATGTGGTTAGCTGGTCGGATCCCCCAGCCATTATAGCAGGTCTTCTCAATCTAGAGTCGCTACTTATTGTAGCTACCCAAATGCCTCATGATGCTACGTGGGCACAGGTCCCATACTGGCTGAAATTACATGAGAAAATTTCTTTCTCCATGGGGACTCGAACCAATGCAAGTCCCGTAGCTCTGCACCAAGGCTTCTTGCCTTAACCACTCAGCTACGGCGCGGGACTGCAATAACATAAAGTTCAACATTTTCCATTTGCATCAATTTGCTCGACTCAATAAATTAGAAATGGAATATAATCAGGAAGAGATTATTACTGTGTGCTCACACTAACATTAATTTAATGCTAATAATGATAGTACTGCTGACAAACTTAATGATTCCGATGTGTCAGGCCACAAAGTTTTCAAATGCTTCTGAAAACATCATGTCCACATGTAAAAGCTAGAAACTATCAAGCATTACATATTAATAATCAAAAAGGAAAACTATTTCATTAATATGCTGTTTCATTTTATATACATATATATATATATATGTCCCGCACCATAGCCGAGTGGTCAAGGTAAAAAGGCTTTGCGCAGAGCTATGGAACTTGCGCTGGTTCGAGTCTCCATGGCGGAAGAAATTTTCTCATGGGATTTCTGCCAACTTTGGGACTGGTGCCCACCCAGCATTGTGAGGAATTTGGGTAGCTACAATAAGTAAAAGGCTGCACTAGAATGGACCAGATAAGAAACGAGGATATCCGTGAAGAACTGCAGATCTACTCCATAAAAGAAAATATATTTAACAACAAGATACAGTGGAAAGAACATGTAGGAAGAATGGAAGAAAGTTGATTACCAAATAAAATCTTCCATTATTTTCAAAGAGGAAGAAGAGATGTCGGACGTCCTCGGAAGAGATGGTCTTAGATCTATTAGTGAAGACGGAACAGGCAACTCTTGCCTAAACCAGGAAGTGAAGAAGAAGAAGACAATAAGTAGCGACTCCAAGTTGAGAAAACCAGCTATGGCGGCTTGGGGATCCGACATGCTGACCATATGTCACCCCTATACTGGCAGGATGATCGTCTACCTTTGTGATTAACACATGTGGATGTGAGGCCAGCAGCCGGATGGTAAGCAAAGGGCCTTCTAGGCCTGTCGTGCCATGGAGAATATATATATATATATATATATATATGTGTGTGTGTGTGTAATTGAGAAAGTGTTAAATCTATAATTTGATTATTATTTATCCTTAATGTTGCTTTTGTTGTTATTTTTATTTCTCTGCAAAATAATAAATGGATTACAGCTTTTTACCTAAGATGAAAATTATTGAGTGCAACTGTTAATATTATAGTATGCAATACAGCATGTGATTACAATTGATACAAATAGTAACTCCATAAATATACAAATAAAATAATTTAGAATTTAGTCTATGACACCAAGCTGCAGCGTAGTTCAAGTATACTCCTTAAATAAGCTAATCCTAGGGAGTTATTATCCATAATTGTTCATGTTCACTTCTGTAGTAACTGGCATAAACGAATACTTATTAGTAAAGATAAAATTAATTATTTAATAAAATGGAGTTCTTTTTTCATTGGAAGAAAAATAAATTTATATATATATATATATATATATATATATATATATAACGGGCTTCCAATATGAAACCGGACCGGCCTCATGGAGTTTCACCCGGCACGCAGTGCTGTCTCATCCTCCCGCAATTCACCCTGCCTGCCACCCATCCTTGAACTGTTTCTTACCTTATAGAAAATGCTGGAAATGTTGTTCTCCCGCAGTTAAAGAGGCATTATACCGAGTAAACACATTTAGATTGACACGCTGTGGTTCGGGCACTGTCAAGTTTCTGATTTCATTTCTTATGTTGTTCTTCAGTTCTTCCAATGTGTGCGGATTTGTTTTGTACACTTTGTCTTTCAGGCTACCCCACAAATAAAAATCATACACCGTTAGATCTGGGGAGCGAGGGGGCAATACACCAGCACTAATCACTCTATCTTCAAACGCTTCCCTAATTTTATTCATGGACTCCTCTCCTATATGAGCAGTAGCAGAATCTTGTTGAAACCACCCCTGCGAACGCGATGAGCTGATTCGTATTTATAATAACATTTACACACATAAATGCGCTGTTCTAAATGTCAGCTGACGTCTCATCTTGTCGAACGATAGTAAACTGACTAGTTCAAGGACGAGCGGCTGGCAGAGTGAAATGCGGACGAGGAGAGAGTGCTGCCTGACAGGTGAAACCCCGTGAGGCCGGTCCGGGTTTATATTGGAAGCCCGGTATATATGTTAAGTTACTTTTTTTTCTCATCTTTTTTCGTGTAATTTTTTGGAATCTTGAGTCATATTAGGTTATTTTCATTCTTAATTACAAACAACATTATTGGTAATATTCAGAAATATTAAAACCTACATAAAGTACTTCTTGTTAGAGGATGTTGAGAATTTTAAAAATGTGATGCCACAAACAGGAAAAATTGTGAAATATAGCTATTGAAATTAAAATAGAAAACCAGCCCTTCTCAATTGAAGGTGTCACTGAGATCCAGAATTATTTATGTACCATTTACTATAAGTAACAAAAAAAAAGTCCATGACTGTGCTTATTAATAAATACTGTTTTCTCAGCACCAAGAGAATTCATGCAAATACAGTAGTTGATATAAATATATACTTTTAAGTGCAGAACCATAACATAAAAGTTGTCTGCCAAAAACAAAACATTAGGCAAGAAATGCTTTCAAAACACATTACATGACAAATGCTCACCAATGTTAGAAGACCATCTAATATGGGTTTTGTTCCAAATTAATGTGACAATATATAAAAATATTATAAAACAAAAAATGCCTAAATCAATATAATTATATACTTTACCTGTTAATGTTATTATTCTTTTTATGATTACTCTAATACTTCTATAATTCAACTATTATATAGATCATCTCAGAGAGCTTTGTGCCAGCTGTATGCAAGATGATATTATTCCTGGAAGTCTGCACAATACTAGAATCGTCAGTATTATGCACCCATTTACTAAATGTCCATACAACTTAATATGGATCTAATTAATTATTGAATAATAAAAATGTATACATAATTTTATTTTATATAGGTTCCAACATGTACTACAAGACTATTTTCATCTCAATGTCATAGGCTAAACATTTCTATTTTAATGATAACTTCATCATCTATATAATGGTATAAGGTCTGTTCCAACTCCAATCAAAACTGGTCCCGCTTTTTTTTGTAGTAAAATATTAAAATACAAAATTAGTACCTGGTAAATCAGTCATCTTCAACTAAATCATAAAACTTCATCAAGAAGTTAAAATATGAAGGCCTTTCAAAAAACAATGTTTCATCTTCTGCATTTCAATTCGTACCAGTTGAAAAACAATGTTTCATATTCTGCATTTCAACTGGTACCAGCTGAAATGCAGAAATATTGTTTTTGAAAGGCCTTCAGATTTTAACTACTTGTTTAAGTTTTATAATGTAGTTGATGATGACTGATTTACCAGGTCCTAATTTTGTATTTTAATATTTTATTATATAACCTCAATGGTGTTTCAAAATTAATTTTAAAAGTATTAATCTTTTTGTAGGTATTCCTGGGTTTTTTCTTCCACAAGGATCATAGTTGTGTAATGTTCTGGTAATTGATGTTTCTGGCATACGCTGTATATAATAATTGAGTTTGTATTTTTTAACATTCTTACCACATATGATTGTTTAGTTGGACATGTATTTCAAGGCTGTTGCCCCATCATCAGCATTGCACAAACTTATTTTTTCTTTTGTTCAAATTGTTGGCCCTGGTTCTGTGTTCTAAAAAACTTGGTAATGAGGCTCCTTTCTCCGGGAATTTCAAAGTTCATAATTTTCTCCTTGTTCTTCTGTATATAGATTTTTTCCCATATCGTCAGTTCATTGGTATTTTCTAACTGTTTATAATTTTGTATTTAGATCTATTTTGTCTTTTTCTATCCAAACGGAGCTGCTACTGCAGATTTTTCTACTTCTCCTTTTTTTTACACTTCTTATGTGTTCTTTCGTTCTAATGTTTAAATTTCTCTCTGTTTTCCCTATGTATACTTTATCACAATCTGCACATTTTATTTGATATATTCCTGATTTTTTATTTCTTCAATTTTTTCATTTTTAATAATAATAATAATAATAATAATAATAATAATAATACTTTATTTATTCTGGCAGAGTTAAGGCCATAAGGCCCTCTCTTCCACTCAACCAGCACAAATACAAATAAATATTCGACAAATATAGATATACACTATACTAATTATAAACAGTTAAAGATACAATAAATGTAGCAATGTAAATGTCATGTACAAACAACATTTTATAGGGTAATAACAATAATGATACGATAATAATAATAATAATAATAATATAAATATGATACATTATACGGGAAACACCAATTAATATATATATCTTACACTGGATAATAATGAAGTCGAGTTTAGAGCAAATATAAATTTAGATTTCTTTTAAAAGATGACAATGTCCGGCAGCCCCTTATTTCTTGTGGTAGGGAATTCCAGTTGCGAGAAGTGGAGATGGTATATGACATGGAGTGATGTGATGTCCTATGTTGCGGTATATTAAGTAAGAGACTATGTTATGATCTTGTGTTTAAGTTATGGTTTGAGGATAGATACTGGAAACGGGATGATAAATAATTGGGAATCGAGGTATGTAGGATCTTAAATAGGAGAATTAGACAGTGCGATTTTCTTCTCTCTTTTAGATGTAGCCATGACAATTCGTGGAATAATGGAGAAATGTGATCGTATTTTCGAACATTAAATATGAATCTGATACACATATTATGGACACGCTGCAGTTTGTCCGACAATCCGTCACTTATGTCAGTTAGTAGAACGTCACAGTAGTCAAAATGCGGCATCACTAAAGTTTGGATTAAAATTCTTTTAAGAGTTGTAAGAAGAAAATGTTTAAGTCGCTTTAGGGAATGCATTATGGATTTCGTAAGTTTTTTTAGGTTATATCATTCTTTGATGAAGTTTTGAACAACGCAGGAACAAATCACAGGATGATCTTATCCACTATAAGAAATAAACTCAAGCCCCTATTAAACAAACCACAATGTCCCTGGAATTTCAAAAAATCAAACTGGATCGGATTTCAAAAACAAATTGAAAATGACCTTCTAAATATAACATTCAACTTCAAAGAAACAGCTTCTGACAAAAACTGTAAAAAATTCTGTGATATTGTTTTGAAAACAGCAAAAAAATACATCCCTTGAGGAAAACTATATAACTATAAACCATTTTGGACAAAAAGACTTATGGAACTAAAAAAAGAAAGAGATAATGCAAGGAAAATAGCCGAACAAACACAGCAAACTACAGATGTACAAGTTTGGAGAAAAAAAGCAGCCCAAATGAAAAAAGAAATATTATTACTTATTTTAGGAATTCTCACTATGAGGTTCTCTTCAAGAGAACTCTTCAAGGCGACAGAACAACGGTCGTGATGATACTGAGGATGGAACAGAAACTATGTTCCGAAACTAGTTTATAATCAAATAAGAAGAACAATATGAGGTGAGTGATAAACATATTCTACCTTAAGAAATATTATCTTCAAAAAAACTACAGAAACAATAGCACAAAAGTACATAATTACATATCAACCCTAAACAACAATAGAAGAATGCAAAACAGAGAGCCATTGAAATGATTTAATAAAACCCTAACTGACGACCATAAAATTAGTGAAGCCTTCACCAAACATTTTGCTAGAAAGAATAATAAAACTAAGACACACAAAAAAGAAGAAAAACAAATTAAACAGAATCTAAAACAACAAACCAAAATTATAATAAACAAGGATAGCATATTCAACACTGATTTCACTATACAAGAATTGAAACTAAATTAAAAAACAAAAAACAACCAGGACCTGATCATATCTTTGCAGAATTTCTTAAACATTTAGGACCTAAGGCACTGACCATCTGCCTTAATCTTATCAATCAAATTTGGAACACAAATGTACCCTCAACATGGAAAAAAGCTATTATAATCCCGATTTTGAAAGCAAATAAACCTGTGGCAATATATCTAGCTACCGCCCAATCTCACTAACAAGCACATTGTCTAAAACAATGGAACGAATGGTTCAAGCAAGACTTACATGATACTTAGAAAAAAAAATTTAATATCACCAGCCCAAGCTGGATTTCGAGCACACCACTCCACAACAGAACAGGCCCTAAAACTAAGTCAAGAAATCAAAGACTCATTAGATGTACATAAAACAGTTGCAGCAGTCTTCGTGGACTTTGAAGATGCTTTTGTATCAGTTTGGAAACTAAAAATTATGGACAAAATCATGAAACTAAATATTAATGGTAACATGCTAAAATGGATCTACAGCTTCATTAATCAAAGATTCTGCACAACAAAATATCGTAATGTAATATCAAAATATAAACAAACAAAAATAGGCCTCCCTCAAGGCTCAGTACTTAGCCCAACACTATTTAATATTATGATAAATGACTTACCATTAGAGTTAAGTAAAATGAAAACATTAACTGTACACTCTATGCTGATGACTTAACAATTTGGACAACCACACCTAAAAATCTACAACATAAACTAACCCCACAAATAAATAAAGCCATTGCCTCACTGGAACAGTGGTGCAGGGATAACTGCATGAAAATGAATACTAACAAAACCTGTTATAAGATATTTTCATTAGCACATACACTACCAGAGCTCTGCATCAAAACCAAAATCATCTATACAGATGGATCCAGAATGGAAATAGAAGATGGAGCTGGAGCTGGAATTTACCCAAAACTGTTTAGTTTCTATGTTGCAGTAGGAAAAAATTACACACACTTCGATGGAGAAATTCAGGCAATAGAGTTAGCACTAACACAACTCCTCTACAGAATAAATACATTTCAGAGAGCAGTTGTACTAAGTGATTCAACATCAGCTATATAAGCTATAACAACATATAACTCTCCAATCTCCAGAAAAGTGTTGGAAATAAAAAAGATCATAAGATTATTGACCAAACAAAATAAAATTATCCAGTTCCAATGGATCCCCTCTCATTGTGGAGTACATGGAAATGAAATGGCAGATCTTTTGGTAAAAAAGGGCACCAAAATTTTACAGAAAACAAATCAATCCCTGCCCTACCATTCTGCAAAAATTATAATTAAAAGAAACTTCCAGAAAGAACTGATGGAGCACTTCAAATCACAAAATAATGAAAAATCATGGGCAGCTATCTCGCAGAATAAAAACTTAATACCTGAACAACCAAGGCACGAAGCAGTAGCAACACTCAGACTGTTAACAGGCCATGACTACCTGGCAGCACACCTCCATAAAATTGGAATCTTCAACTCTCCAAATTGTATCCTGTGCCAAGACAATAACACTACCATGAACAAAGATCATCTTGCTAGCTGTGAGGCTCTGAAGATGTCACCTACAAGAACTCTGGCAGGACTCTACTGGGAAGCAAGAAAGCAAATGGAACACATCCAAGCTAATGGGCATTAGACTACTACTACTACTCATTCTTCGGTGCTAAACTGATGTTGAATTTTCCAAATTTTTTTTGGAATTTATTGTGTGCCCAAGGGTGATTGTGAATTTCTTGTACTTCTTTTCTTTTGGTTTTTCTATCTGAAGAGTACTTTCATTTCTCAATTTCTGTTTCTTGTTCTTATAAATTTTTTTGTGTATGATTTTTTCCTCGAAACCATTTTCTTTTGCTACCTCAATTATGCGTTCTTTAGAAAATACCAATGAACTCATGATATGGGGAAAAAAATCTATATACAGAAGAACAAGGAGAAAATTATGAACTTTGAAATTCTCGGAGAAAGGAGCCTCATTACCAAGATTTTTGGAACACAGAACCAGGGCCGACAACTTGAAAAAAAGAAAAAATCAGTTTGTGCAACGTGACGATGCGGCAACAGCCTTGAAACATATGTCCAACTAAATCATATGAGGTAAGAATGTTAAAAAATACAAACTCAATTATTAAATTAAACCTCATAATGTTATTTCCTATTGATTTCAAAATACGCTGTATATGCTCCCTCCAATTGACTTATGATAACATTTGGGTTAAAATCTCATCATCTATAGCAAAAAAAAAACTCTTTCCTGAGTCCTGGACTACTAAGGAAATCTCCTCAAACTGTCCTAATCCAATGTAGTTGTTTTCAAATTCTTTATTCCAATGCAGCACTTTACTATTAATTCCATCCACCATAATCTACGCTTTCCCCTTTTGTTCCCGCCTCCCACTTACAATAACATTATTTTGTTTGGGATTTCTCCATTCTCATTAAATGTCCAGCCCACCTTAGCCAGGGAATCTTTATATATTTACCAATATCATGGTTCTGAAATGGTGTTTATGTTTATGGTTCTCTATTGTGCCTTTTCCTCCAGACACTATGTTCACATACTGGATGATACATTCAACTCAACATCTTTCTTTCAAAATACTTCAAATTTCAACAAAACAATTTTATATTTAAATTAATGTTGGGAAGTAAACATTATGAGGTTATATCATTAATGGTGAGTGGAGAACATATTTTTAATAACTCACCTCATACAAATTTCTTCGAGACCTTGGTTTCAAACAACTTTTCATTCATCTTCAGTTATGACTCCAACTACATGAGTTGGAATCATGCCTGAAGATGCACAAAAAGTCGTTTGAAACCAAGGTCTCAAAGAAATTTGAAATGGTATGAGGTGAGTTATTAAAATATGTTCTCAACTCACTATTAAAAACAATTTTAATTTTAATAATAGTGCTTATGTTAAGTTATGTAGGTAGGAAGAAATATGAGGTGAGTCAAAAAAAACAACTCAAAATTAATTAATAGTGCCTATGGTTAAAGTACTGTAGCAATAGGTGCATATAAATTCTAGATTATTCATAGTTTTACCTGTTTTGAACAAGAAATAAACACTAAAAATGATGTAATCTCCAAAATAAAAGAAAATAGATTTTCTGCTAATAAATGTTTTCATGATCTTAGAAAATATTTTTTTAATGCCACCACTTTGTCATTTTGACATTTCTGGTATTCTCTCCTGGCATTGGCATATTGTAACCCATTTCTGAGGTTGGAACATCTGGAAGGTGGAGTTACGCTGCCTCAATGTTAAGATGTGTGGTGATGATGGAAATGATGTGCCAGGAGAGGCCTTAATCCTAAATTTAACCTAATGAGGTGAATATGTTAATGATGATAATGATGGCCAGATGATATTCGGAGACTGTTTGGACCTTAAAATTTCTTGGCATTTGTCTTACAGGTGTGGAAAAATCCTGAGAAAAAACCTCACCCAGGAAACTTGTCCTGACTGGGGGATCGAACCCGGGCCTGCTGCATGACAAGGCAACATGCTTCCTTGAGACCATAACAGTAGACATCTTAGAAAACATTTAAAATCTCAAACAACATTTAGAAAAACAAAACTAATTATGTACTTAATTAATAATTAATTTATGAATGTACTTAGTTCTTGTACGATTTGTTTTGACTTAACCATCTGAAACTCGGTCGCTGCCAAAGTTAGATGAAACATTATTACCTATCGCATGTTCAAAATTTGATAGGAAGTAACACTAATGTGTTATTAGTAATTAAACATTAATAAAATTATATCTCACCTCATATTTTGTCTTCATTTTAGTCTAGTTCTGGAGAAACTATTAATCCTCCATCGTCAATCTGTACTCAACTGTCGTTTTATGAGATCAAACTGACAGTGGAGGATTATTAGTTTATCTGAAACTGGTCTGAAAAGAAGACAAAATATGAGGTGAGATGTTGATTTTATTAATATTTAACTATTATCTATATTAGAACTCTAGAAAAAAGTCAGAATGAAGAAAGAAAATCAGCAGATAAAGACTGAGATAGGAGGTTTGTTTGTTAAATGACATCAGCATATTGGAAGTTAAGAACTGGAGATCCATGACTTTGAATGTAGAAGATTAGCTAGATTTCTGGAGATCAAGGCCACATGGGGCTGTCATGCCAATGTTGATGATGATACATTTTAATATTCACACACTTTTAGTTGTTATTAACACACAACATTAGACACTTGCACATGGAAAGGAATAACTTCCTATAAGCATGGCAAATACTGAAAATTGATTGCATGCTCACCTTGGAGAGGAATTATTCATTTGGTGGAAGATTCATCTGCTATGTGTACAACTGGCATAAAGCTTGCTATGACTCTCTGTATATATATGAATATAATTAGAATGTTCTTAATTGTAATACTTAAAAAAATAATTATCATTAAAAAAGTCACTGATCTCACTCAATTTAACACAATGTTCTCAAGTAAAGACTCAATAATACTTTAAGATACATTAGTCCTATTTTTCACCAGTCATTTACATTTCCTTTATTCCATGGCATGATAGGCCTAGAAGAACCTTGGCCTATCAGCCAGCTGCTGGCCTCACATCAATCATATAGGTGCATCATCCAGGCAGTACATTTGTGATATGTAGCCAACATGTTGGATCTACCACCTGTTAAGACTGATTTCCTCAAGCTGGAACCGCTACTTATTGTAGCTGCCCAAATTCCTCAGAATGCTGAATGGATATCGGTCACATACTGGTCAAAATTCTATTAGAAAATATCATCCTCATGGGGACTCAAACCAGCATGTCCCATAGCTCTGCATCAAGGCATGTTGCCTTAGACCGCTTCGCTATGGTGTGGGACCAGTCATTTATGAACAAATATAAAATCACAATATAATGAGGAAAATTGGAAAGGTGATTTAACCCAAAAAGTTGCTACTGGTAATCCTGAATTACCAATAACAAAACACAGAAGACATCCCCTCAATATTCAGAAAGAGACCTTTAGACTAGCACCATGAAGATTTTCTCTACTTCATTTTATGAACATGTTATCCCTTGCAATGTCTTTCTTCCCTTGGCATAGTTTTCCTTCTTTGTTACATTAATACATTTCTCAGCCATATAATTGTCATAATAATAAGAACATTGAAATATTTTATATGACCTGTCAATATATAAATAAATAAGCAAAAAATAAACAAACAATATGCACTCTAATGGTTTGAAAATAATCTTCACTGTACATTTGTAATGATTTTAAATTTGTCTGAACTTTAAAATTAAATTACTTTTTTTAATTTGAGAAGATAAAAAAATAATATACTACATGGAAAATTTGATCATCTAACTATTTGGTATTACTTTATATGTATGCACTCATGGACACACAAAAACACCCACACATACTCAATCACACATTTATGCAGTCTCACATATGCACAAATAATAACAATATAGAACAAAGTGCATAATAAATTTATGCTAATATTTTTCTACAATTCTCTGTATAATTCATCTCTCTAAAATCACAGTTAATGTTATTATCCCAACATCATTCTTGGGCTAGGTACTGGGTGCATATCCTCTGGTTTTCCTAAGTTTAAAATATAAAATTATGAAATATTTACCTAAAAGGTCCGTTTCCTGAACTTTATTAGTTATTTATCTATAGTGCTTTCGGG
This sequence comes from Diploptera punctata, assembly GCA_030220185.1. Taxonomy (NCBI): domain Eukaryota; kingdom Metazoa; phylum Arthropoda; class Insecta; order Blattodea; family Blaberidae; genus Diploptera; species Diploptera punctata. The sequence continues at coordinate 2,495,463 of JASPKZ010008379.1, read as the reverse complement.
ACTAGTCCCATCATCAGCAGGATTCAAAACTGGTGTTTTACCGAAGATCTGGTAGAGGGGGTTACATGTACTGGGCATGTTTTCATTTATAAGATGGTTGTTGTTGTTAACTGCCTTCAAAATTTCCATTCCTCGAGTACGTTTATCTTCGCTGGATTATTTTCTCTGTGCATTACTGTTAGGGTGTTTTCAATATCTAACATACGATGTCCTTCATGGATAACGTGTTTTGTATAGCTTGATTTTTCTTCTGCGTGATAAAGTCTCGAAAATGTTTTTAAATCTGATGTTAAAACTTCTGTTAGTTCTTCCTACATAAAATTTGTTGCAATCTTTACATTTCAATTTATATACTCCTTTGCTACTGAAAATGATATTTACTTCGATGTTATTGCTTATTATGTTATTTAATTTATTAGTTCTGTATGCTATTTTTATGTTTTTGTCAGCTTTCTTTAGTGTTTTAGTTAATTTTGATGTTTCTTTTCCTGTATATGTAAGTGTTATCCATAATTTTACATTTTAACTTTGAATAATACCTCAACGGAACTTTATCATGAATCTTATTGTTTCCTATGTTTGCATACCCCTCTGTTGTTTCTTACCAAAATTAGGGAATTATACTATCTTTTTAGATTGAAGAGCATAATGTCAACTGAAACAAAATCTTTTGAGAAGACTGGTTGGATAGATGTTTTAGTTTGGAAACAAAATAAAACAAGTAGGTTATTATATTTGAAGAGAAAAAATTATATGCTCAGACTAGGGTTTGAACCCAGGACCTTTTGCACTTTAGGCAAATGCTCTACCCAGTGAGCTATCTGAGAAACTCCAATCTAAATGCAAACTTTTCTCTTTTTATATGCTGTTAATTCCTGTGTATAAACTCTTGCTTGTCTGGACAAGCTGAAGATAAAACACGAGTTTGTTTAGAAACACGTCCTAAAAGAACTCAACTTCTATGAGGTAAGATGAAAACAGACTCACTCTATTTATTTATTAGACACATGCCAGTTCAACAATGAAAGAAATTTGTTCTCGAAACCAGTTCTGAACTTTATAGAAATATGAGGTGAGGTGTAAAATCTTATTCATTATTAAACAAAACCTCACAGTGTTACTTCTTTTGTTGATCCCATTGAAAATAACCTGCTATCGATTTCATGAACTTCATCATGCTGGCTGTGAAATAGTGAATATCCTTATTTCCCATTGTCCATAACACAATACTGGACTTGCTAATGTTTTATATAGGTGTATTCTTATGTTCCTTTATAATATGGAAGGTTTCATAATTTTGTTAATTATTCCCATTGTTTTATTGTACTTATGGATTTTATCAATGATATCCAATTCATTAAATAAAAACAATTTGTGCCCTAGGTAAGAAAAATAATTTACTCTTTCATATAATTTATTCTTTAAACAAATTTTACTTGAGCATGAAAGGCCATCACTTTTGCTATTTTTTTATTGATCTTCACATTATACTTTTCACCTAATTAACTAACTAACTCACTGGCACTATCGAACCTGTAGGTTCATGGCCACACGGGCATACGCTCTCCATACATCCCTATCCTGAGCTAATGTTTTCCAATCATTCCCTGTATAATCTACTTCCCTCAAATCATAGTTAATGTTATTCTCCCACCTCACTCTTGGTCTACCAACTGGGCGTTTTCCCTCTGGTTTTCCTACGAGAAGCTTCCATGCATGTCTTTCATTGCCCATACGTGCCACATGTCCTGCCCATCACAGTCTACGAGGTTTCACTGTTCTTATTATATCTGGCTTCCTATAAAGACCATGTAGTTCACTGTTATGAAGTCTTCTCCATTCACCTGTCTGTTGAACTCTTTTTGATCCAAAAATTTTCTTAAGAACTTTATTCTCAAATACTCTACAATATTTAAGTATTGAATATTGAGAAAACCAGCTATAATGGTTGGGGGGACTCAACGTGCTGACCAAATGTCACCCCTACACTGGCTGGATGATCATCTACCTCTGTGATTGACACCAGCAGCCAGCTGGTAGGCTAAGGGACTTCTAGGCCTGTTGCGCCAGGAGATAGAGAAAGAAAAATTTAATATTGAAGATCATCTTCATTAGTTGCTATAAGAAACTAAGGGTCGTATCTATGAACGCATTAGACCATAAAAGTCGTTCTCTGCTGAGAAAGTTGCATCCAAAGACGTTTTTCTGTTCATGCGATAATAATTGTCGAAATTCCTAAGCTACCTGGCGAGGTGACTTTGCAGAGAATGAATCGTGAGCAATCCGATGGGAACCGATAGTAACCGATGTAGTTTGAAACCTTGCTGCTTTATCCAAGATGTCGGACCTTGAAGACTTCGATCATGTTTTCGGTATACGCGGAGAAGAGGAATTTGATAGAGTCTACCAAAGAATTCAACTGGAAGAACAGGAGAATCGACATAATATCGCGCGATGCAGACGTCGTCGTATACTGTATTATTTGCAGGACGCAAGCGTAAATGTGTTCCTCTAGCAGACGAAAATAACGGAAGTGGTTTTATCGCTGATAATTCTGGGTAATTTCTTGCCAATATTACGAAAAAAACTACTTTCATGCATGACCAGTCAGTGACTCGCTAATTCAAACTTTGCACATTCTCACGGAAAACTCAACTCACCAGAGACTAATGTATTTGCATGCGGCCCTAAGTCATCTGCAAAAAGTAATCTGTCAATTTATACAGTTAAATTAATTGAGGTAGATCCATGTCATAACTGTCTCTATTACTGTTCATGTATATAATAAACGCAGTGGTGAAAGGCCTCAATCTTATCTAACGCTATTGTAAATTTCTTGCCATTGTGATATTTTATTCTCACTTCTGATTACAATTGAAGATATTTTATAATTTTCAATGTTTTTATTTAAATTTCTTGTATGGGATTGTATAAGAGAAAAATTTCTGTCCAAATCAGGAGCCTAGATAGCTTAATGGATACAGCACTGGAACGGAGATCCAGAGATCCTGAGTTCAAATCCTGATTTAGGTGAAAAATTTTCTCTTAAATATTAATTTTTCCTTTATGATAAATTTATACAGAAACATAAAAAATATGTGCATTACTAATTAAAAAGTAATGTGAAAAGAGTAATAAAAGCATAAGGAGATCCAGAGATCCTGAGTCCAAATCCTGGTTTAGGTGAACATTTTTTTCTTAAAATATTAATTTGTCCTTTAATATAAATGACTAATTTAAATAAAAACATCTAAAAAATGTTTTATAATGTTGAAGATATTTTGTATAAGCAGTTGTGGGACTTGATCTTCTGTAAAATATCCTCCATTAATACTTTAAAAATACCAATTTACATATACAGCGTTATTTATGTTTCTCTCCATGATTTAAAGATTAGTAGTGCAATACCCATTGCAAAAACAATAAAACCCACTTCCATCAATAGATGCAGAATCTTTCCAAGTTTGTTATGTACATTACAGATGTTTAGTATGTGCACTTCTGGTGACATGGAAGATGCAAATCTTGTAATCTAATTCTTGCCATCCTATGGTCAATATCAATGAATCCATATGTGGTATTTTCATGGAGTTCTGCTAAATCACCGTCCATGAAACATATGTTTACATGATCTTCAAAGAAACCCTACGTACTATTGTACATAAAATGAGGCAGAATTTGCACTTCCGTGTGTGCATCAGACTCACCTTTGTTCATGCCAAGAGATATAGAAAATTTTATTGGAATTAATGACTTAAGTCAACATCCAGCCATTGTGAAACAACATAATTTATTTTTTCAAAGTTAAAATTGGGAAACACATTATGAGGTTCTTAATTAATAAATTAATGAGTCATTTTAACATCTTGATAAAACATGAAATATGAGGTAAGATGTTAAAATGACTCATTAATTTAATAATTTATTTTATCTTACCAATTCTCAAAGGTATGAAATGATAACCAGAAAAATACTGATTTAAAAAATTTCAATCATACCACGTCTGAAAGTTAAGAAACCAAGCTATCTACATGCTTTTGGTCTGGGTTTAAAATAGTATACTCGATTAGAACTGTGCCTTGTTTCAAATTCTAAAATTAAACTAAGCATGGAGAGGTACTAAAAATCTGTTGGAATTTAAAAGCAAATTAATTTAAAAGCAAATTTATTAATTGAACCTCATAATGTTAAAAATTCCCAAATTTAATATATAAATTAAAAGCAAATCTTTAAATAGAACTTAACACACAAATAATTTGGAATCTTGGCATAGTTCTAAACATGTTAATATAAAATAAAACATTAGATATACTTTATAAAATAAAAGGTAGTGTAAAGCTATAACACTGATATACTTACACTGACATTGACTGACTTGCTAAGTTGCCTACATTTGTAAGTATCTTGGTTTTCAGTCCGACATCCAAAAGTACAACACAACATAGCAGCCATTTGGATATCTGACTGCTTTGCATAATACGAAATTCTGTAAATAAACACACACAAAAATACAGTTTGTGTACTTGAATATACTGAGTCTATAATTTACAGAAGGTTAAGTGAATAGTACACTATATCAATTCTGAGCTAAGTTCCAGTTGTACTGTAAACAAACTTGTATAAGGTAATAAATACTCTTCTGACTCCATCTATTGGAGGAACCATGGTGCTACCTTTACCTGCCATATGACTGAATTGTGTACGGAACTGTCATCGATAGAAACATTGTTCTAAGACAATATCGTACTTTACTGGAATTAAGACCGAATACAAGGTACGATGGTACCAATAATTATGAACTTCCATTTCTTAATTAACTTGTTTATTTATGACAAAAAATTATATATGGGCCTACCTAATCAGACATTTATACTTTTTCCATGATACTGATAGATAACCTTTATTTACAATTTCATTACGAGCAGAATTTATGCTCCATGCTGACTCACATGTAAATTCTGCTGTTATTTTCACCACATCCTCAATGGCTAATGTAGGATATTTTTACTAAACTGTTTGAAAACAATCAATTGAATCGGCAAAAATTCATAATTTATTTAATTAAATAAAAATAAAACTTAAAGTTCTATGTGATTTTCACATATGTTTGAAACCATTCAAAATAATTAGTTTCTCTCCGCTTTTTAAATGTCTTTCTTCCAATGTTCTATAATTCTGCAGAAGCGCCATTTTTGAAACAACTGAAATTCCAACATATTCTTCATTGCACATGTGTAAGAATACAACAATGCTTATTTAATATTTAAGATATTTGGTCCGTGTAGTCTTACCTGCTATGGTTGTTTTTGTTGAACATAAGTTTCAAGGCTTCTGAGCCCTATCATTAGCGATTACAGACTGATTTTTCTCAAGTTGTCGGCCCTGATTCTTGACTTATTCTCCCTCTGCCTGTGGTCCAATGAACTTAGTAATGAAGTTCCTTTCTCCAGGAATTTCAAAACTCACAATTCTTTCCTTGTTCTTCCGGATGTAGATTTTTTTCCCATATGGTGAGTTCATTTTTGTTTTCTAACTGTTTTAATAATTTTGTGTTTACATCTATTTTGTGTTTTTTCTTTACCAAACATGAGCAGCCACTGCAGATTTTTCTATTTCCCCTTTTTTTTTACATTCCTTATGTGTTCTTTATTTCTAATGGTTAAATTTCTTTTTGTTTTCCCTATGTGTATCCTATCACAGTCTGCACATTTTATTTGATATATTCCTAATTTTATACCATCATCAATCTTTACAGTTTTGTTGATTTTTATTAGTTTATTTAAACTATAAACATTCTTTGGTACCCAAAACTAACGTTGAATTTTTTTTAAATCTTTTGAAATTTATTGTGTGCCCAAGGGTGATATGTGAATTTCCTGTATTTCATATCTTTTGGTTTTTCTATCTGAAGAGTGCTTTCATTCCTCAATTTTTGTTTTTTATACTTCTTAATTTTTTTGTGTATCTTTCTTTCACAGAAACCATTTTCTTTGCAACTTATATTATGTGTTTTCTTTAACTAGTAATTTTTCCTGTTCATGGGTATATTTACCAATGTATGTACTGTAATATGTAATAAACCTCTTATTTAAAATGCTTATTTATTCTTTTAAAATTATAATTATATATTTTAAGATTCTCCTATATAACTTATATAGATATGTGCTAGATAATACATATTTTTATTATTTATAATTTATTTTATTTGAGTGACCCTCAGGGGTCCCCACCTAGAGGATATGTGGATGGCGACCACAAGTTGCCCAAGCTGAGCAAAACATTGCTTCCATTTACTTGTGTTTTGCTCCTTACTTTTATCTTTAACCGATCTGGCATTTCTTCCTTTTCTAGTATCAGATCCCTCTTTTTACTTTTATATCCAGTCTCCCTTGCCTGACCTCTTGTTTTTTTCGACCCTGATGGTATTAGAGTATTCGAGGCCAAAGGGTTCATTTGTCTTTCCTATATCTCTTTCTTTTAACCTTGTGAACATTCACCTTGAATGCCCACATAAGCTGCATGTTCAAATGCAGCCCCATTGCAACTTATAGCATAAGTATACAATGGATTCGTGTCATCAGCTATGGCTGGATACATGTAATGAAGATGAAGTTTTTATTTGAGTTTTAGAGAAGAAAATATATTTCCTTACATGCTTAAAGGTAAAATCTTTTTTTTACCAATAAAAATGCTGTCATACATCTGCTTTGTTTACATTACTATTGGTACTTAGCTCGGAATTAGTATAGAGGAATTATTTCATAGCAGATAAGGTGGGCTATTAAAAAAGCACTTACTAATAGCTTGACTTTCTGACCTGCAGATTTGTCTTGTTGAGACCTCGCAATAAGCCATTACATTTCTTTCCTTGTACCAAAGGAAACTATGTAATTCAAATTCATCGGAGAACATTTTGTTTTAACAACTCACCTCATAGGATTCATGCTTCCATGATATCGCGATTTCAAACACAGTCGTGTTCATCTTCAGCCATAACTCCGACTGACGAAATTCTTCGGCTGTCAACTGTTCTATTGTCGCCATCTTCAGTGCTGCCATCTATGGTTGAATTTATGAACTTCGAAATCAAAGTAATTTCGTTAGGGATATCAAAATTCATTGATCTATCTTTGTTTTTCTGATGTATATTTTTTCCCAAATTGTCAATTCCAAAGGTTTCTCTACTTGTTTTAAAAGTTTAGCTTCTCTTCCAATTTTATGATGTTCTAATAAACTATGTGCAGCAATTGCAGATTTTTCAATTTCACAATTTTTAATATTTCTGAAATGTTCTTTTGTCCGAATTTCCAAATTCTTTTTTGTTTTTCCTATATAAACTTTATTGCAATCTTCACAACTTATTTGAAAAATTCCAGATTTCTTACTGTCTGGAACATTGACTTTTTTATTGGTACTAAGAAGATTATCCAGACTAAATTTATTTATTGGTGCCAAAGAAATGTTGTATTTGTCAAAAATTTTTTGAAATTTTCTATGCATTTCAGGATGGTAAGTAATTTTCTTGCATTTTTTCTTTTCTTTGCAATTTTGTAGATTAGTATATTCATTAAGTCTTTTTTTGTGTTTGAATTTCGGACGAAAGAACATTTCAGAAATATTAAAAATTGTGAAATTGAAAAATCTGCAATTGCTGCACATAGTTTATTAGAACATCATAAAATTGGAAGAGAAGCTAAACTTTTAAAACAAGTAGACAAACCTTTGGAATTGACAATTTGGGAAAAAATATACATTCAGAAAAACAAAGATAGATCAATGAATTTTGATATCCCTAACGAAATTACTTTGATTTCGAAGTTCATAAATTCAACCATAGATGGCAGCACTGAAGATGGCGACAATAGAACAGTTGACGACCGAAGAATTTCGTCAGTCGGAATTATGGCTGAAGATGAACACGACTGTGTTTAAAATCGCGATATCATGGAAGCATGAATCCTATGAGGTGAGTTGTTAAAACAAAGTGTTCTCCGATGAATTTGAATGATTATACCTCATAATGTTTACTTCCCAAAATTAATCTAATATAAAACTATGTAATGTTGATGGTTGGGAATTTGTTCTAGAGAAAAAGCTTAAGCTATTCTATGGCAGGAGTGTACCTGTGAATATTCTAATGGAGAACAAGTGACTGCTAGCATCATGTTGCCAACATGACAATACACATTTCTGCTAACCATATTATAGCATTAAGGTGTTTAAAAACGAATAATATTAACATAGTTTTATATATTTATTCACTTTTTACTAAGTAACACAAAATTCAGTTAAGTTATGTAGATAGGAAATAACACTATGAGGTTTTTTTAATATTGTTTATTTGTTTCTTCACTCACCTCATACTTCATAACTCCCATGCAGACTCGAGCTTCGTCACTTAATTTGTGACATTCTCAATGCTGTATTAAGCTGTGAACGTAATACAGCATTGAGAATGTCACAAATGCAGTGACGAAACTCGAGTCTGCGTGGGAGTTATGAAGTATGAGGTGAGTGAAGAAACAAATAAACAATACAAAATTCAGTACTCATTTTATTTTCTTGGGCAAGAAAATGGATAAGTTAGTGTACATTATGTTTTTATTATTAATTTAACATTTCTCAATGAAAGATAAATTATATTTGAAGAGAAAAATTTTCGCCTAGACCGAGACTCGAACCCGGGACCTTTGGCTTGCCGGGCCAAATGCTCTACCAACTGAGCTACCGAAGCGAGTTACGATCTAGATGCAAATTTTTCTCTTATATACGTTGTAATTCCCTCTCACCAAATGCTTTTGAAACCATTGTTTCTATCTTTGCAAATGGCGGCTTCTTAGTTAAGAAGACATTTATTGGGAATTTAACATTACTTTATAAAGCTAGTAAGGCTTCTAATGATGTTTTTATTATTAATTTAACATTTCTCAATGAAAGATAAATTATATTTGAAGAGAAAAATGTTTGCCTAGACCGATACTCAAACCCGGGACCTTTGGCTTGCCGGGCCAAATGCTCTACCAACTGAGCTACCGAGGCGAGTATATAAGAGAAAAATTTGCATCTAGATCGTAACTCGCCTCGGTAGCTCAGTTGGTAGAGCATTTGGCCCGGCAAGCCACAGGTCCCAGGTTCGAGTCTCGGTCTAGGCGAAAATTTTTCTCTTCAAATATAGTGTACATTAGTTTACAATTTATTGAATAATCTGGTGCCCCATAAGTATAAGTTGGCTATTCTGTTTGAACAATGACTAATGCATGTTTTCCATTGTAAATATGGCAATTTAAGTTTTAAATTACCCCAATTTTTCATTCAGTTTTAAAATATTTCTCATATTTCTTTCAAGATATATATTTTCTGCAGATAATTATTCATATACCGAAACTGTAATTTGTAAATTTTCAGTATATGTAGAAACCCCAAAGCTTGTTTTTATCATCATAAAAGCAAAAATTTCATTTTTTTAAGCACTATAGTTCCCCACATATAACTATTTTTTACTTTAAAATTGGTTAATACAATATATGTATTGCATATTATACAATAAGAGTTATCAAATGAAAAAAAAAAAATCATATAAATTTGCTATACAATTAAAATTTATTTCAAGTCAACACATTAGTATGGTTAAATTATAGAGAAAAGGAATAGAATAAGTCTGGTAATTGTGCAAATGTTTATGATTGGTAGTGACATATCTGCCATGAAATAAATGATCCCTCACTATAGAATAACATTGGTATTAACCATTTTTTTTAACTTCACTTCTCAATTCACATATATACTGTGCTCCTATTTTTTGCGATGTGTAGAGATTGTGAGCCTCGCGCAAGGAATCAGAAGCAAGTTGTTGGCCATGTAAACTCTCATGTATATAACTTTTAATTCATGTGTATGGACTTCTCAATTTTAATATTATATATAAATTCACAATTTCACAAGAAAAATGAATCAATGTGTGTGAATCGAAACTTCCTTAAAATATATCACTTCCTTTCCCGCAGTTTTTATTTGTCTAAAGTACTCACTATGCTTCCCAACACACACGGTGTGTTTGTCAGGAATTTTATCTCCCAGGAGAGGCAGCGATATTTGACTTTTCAAATGGAAATTCTAGAAAATGTATATTTATGAAGTATTTTACTGTGAAATTAATATAAAGGGAAAATTAAAAAGAGTTTATTTGTGATATTAAAATGTGAAAAAGTGAGTTTTTATTGCACTACATTTTGTTAATGTAAATTACATGGTCCTCTAAAAAATACTGTATTTATTTATAACCATTCTGGACTAAAGTTATCCTACTATTCTACATTTTTGGAACTAAATTCTACATTTTGAAATGGTTTGCATTGAGAGTCCTGAGACAGGTGAATTTTTACAAGGTTGTTAAATGTGAGATGCAATATAACCAATGTGCTGCAGCACTACAGCACATATGCCACTGTTTAAACATCTACAAATTACTATATTTCTGATGACAGAACTCTAAAGGAAAATCAGATAATGTAATTAAAAAGAAAGTCAATGCAATATGGTCATTATGTTATTATAAAATACCTTTTTTTTTATAACACTTATGGTTCTTAAACTAGATGTAACAAGGAAAAACCAAACGCTGAGACTGGGCTTACAGAGTTTCAACCATGGCTTTGCCAAAAGGGTGATATGGCCATGGTATGTCATCTTCCTGATCTAAAGCTGGCTGGGAGGAAGGAGTAGCTGCTAGAGCTGCTAACGTCCAGGCCTGCACAAGATCACGCCGACCGACCTGAGCTGCTATAGCTGAATTACGATGGCACATCCCTGAGAGATCATGGCAATCAAACCTGTTTAAACCAAATTTAAGCTTATCATCAAAAAACATAAATGTTTATGCAAATTTGCCATATACTGTCCTTTACCTAAATATAAGATGACCTCAAATCTAAATGAATTCTCCATTTTTCACACCCTTGTCAACTATCACATTAGACAGAGTATTAAAATATACAGTCATCTGATCTTATTACCAATCTGACCAAGCTAATAATCATACCCTTCCATAGTAATTCTGCCCGAGGGCAGGTCTTTCACTGCAATCATAGCATTTTCATGCTAGGCTTTGCAGCTTTACTAGGGAATTATAGGTGTGGTAGCTTCCCGTTGCTTTCCACACCGGTGAAGGATGGTGATGATAATGATGGCCGGATGATTTTTGGGGACCGTTGGGCCCTAAGCTTCCTGACATTTGTCTTACAGGTGAGGAAAAATCCCGAAAAAACCTCATCGAGACCACAACGGTGGACTTATTATTGATTTCATAAATTAATCACATAGCTTTTCTGTATATTTTGTAAGAAGAAGCAGTGGGAGTGTTGTTCAACACTATAATTTAAAAGATTCCGAGCTATGTGGCCATGGTCTATAACTGGTATTTCTTCCAGACGTTTCTCCCTCGACTGCGGAGGGCATCTTCAGCGGTGAGTGCTTCTAGGTGATGTTACCTTGTCGTAGACTTGACTGTGAATGCATTCCAAAACTATAATGTAAAACTTGCTCTTTTCTTCATCCATACTCTCTTTGAATGCTGTGTTACTCATGCTGCTTGGTTGCACAAACTTGCACTTTAATTCAAGTTTTACCTCTCACAATAGAAAATTTTCACTCCTTTCCTCTTGCACATACCCAATAACTTGTTGTTCTATTTGCAAAATATCCTATTCTTTGGTCTACTAAATGGTTTTTGGGACAAATTAACATTTAAGTTATGTAGATAGGAAATAACACTATGAGGTTCTTTAATATTGTTTATTTTTTATTATTTCACTCACCTCATACTTCATAATTCATAGCAGACCCTGGGTTTCTTCACGTAATTTGTGACATTGTCAATGCTGCGTCACGTTCACAACTGACGTCCAACGGCCTTCTATCCTGCAGACTGACCTCCGCGCCATCTGGTGGCCGACCGAAGAATTTCCAAATCAGTCCTTTCCAAATCAACCGGGTATTTCAAAATTCATAGTTGTATTTTCATTCTTGCATATGTAAATTTTTTCCCAAATTGTGAGTTCCTCCTTCGGTTTTTCCAATTGTTTAAGTAATTTTGTTTTGGTTTCTATTCTATGTTTTTCTGACCAGGCATGTGCAGCTATTGCAGATTTTTCGTTCTTTCTCCATTTTTAACATTTCTGAGGTGTTCTTTTAATCTTGTATTTAGATTCCTTTTTGTTTTTCCTATGTATATCTTTTCACAATCTTTACAATTAATTTGATAAATTCCCGATTTTTTGCAGTCTTCAATTTTTTCATTTTTGTTGGTTTTTATTAAATTACCTAAGCTGTAATCATTTTTCGGTGCTAATTTAATGTTGAATTTGTTGAAAATTTTTTGAAACTTGTCAAATACGAAAGGATGGTATGTGAACTTCTTGAATTTTTTGCCTATATTTTTATCTGTCTGAAGAGTACTTTCATTGATGACTTTTTGTTCTTTGAATTTATTTATTTTCTTGTGTATTTGTCCGGAAAATGGTTAAAAACAACAATAACCAACACCAAAAAAGTTTAGAAAAGAAAACTCTCAATTTGGAAAAAGTCAAACATTACACAACTATAAGTAAAATAGACATAGAACTGTACTTTTTACATCTAAGATTAAACAACAATTTAGGACAAATAATTTGGGATAACCTAGAAAAAAACTTCTACAACCAATTGAACCTCAAAATGAAGAAGAAAAAGATAATTAATTTAAAACCTGAGTTAAAAAAATTGAAGAAAAATATAAGTACAAAAAGTATAACCACTACATTAGGGAGGGATAAAGAAATTGAGAATAATGTAATTAACCTATCATCTGAAAACTTTACAAAAGAAGAAATATCTATTTTGGACAAGGGATTGAAAACATGCATTAGTTACTCTAACAATTTAGAAGATTACATAGCTGATATTGAAATTGCTATAGATGACATGAATTTTGAAGAACAAACAATAATCAGAAAAGAAAGTTATTGAAAAAATTAAAAACACAAAAATAAAAAACATATGCAAAACAAACATGAAGAAAATAAGAAACATTAATAATAAAAATGTTGTTTTTTCAGTCAGACAAAGGGAATAATTTGGTAATTTTGGATAAAGACGATTATAATGATAGGATGGAGAATTTATTAAAGGGGGAAGAATATGAAGAAATTAAAACAAATCCTCTCGCAAAAACAATTAAAGAAGTTGAAACCAGCCTAAAATCAATTAAAAAAATTATGACACAAAAGGAAAAGTTTAAATTAAAAATACCAAATCCCAGAAACCCCAACATTCATGGTCTTCCTAAAATCCACAAAGACGGAAAGAAAATGAGACCTATCATCAACAATATCAATTCACCGACATATAACATATCCAAATGGCTTAACAATAAATTTAAAGGTATGGAAAAATTTGAAAATTTAGCAGTAGAAAATTTTTACCAATTAGTTGAGAAATTAGAAAATGTAGAAATAGAACCTTCAGAAAGATTGGTCTCATTTGATGTTACTTCATTATTCACAAACATACCGACTGACACAACTTTGAAAATTTTAGAAAAATGGTTGAAAGAAAACAAATTAGATGATGATAGCATTAAAGAATACATAAAACTAACAAAATTATGCTTAAATCAAATGTTCTTCACCTTTAGAGGAAAATACTTTAGACAAAAATCAGGACTCGCAATGGGAAATCCATTATCACCATTCTTAGCAGACATGTTTATGGGGAATTTTGAATGTCATGTAACTAAAGCACATCCTTTGATGTTTAAATTTTGGAGAAGATACGTAGATGATATCATAGCAATAGTAAAAGAGAAACAATTAGAAGATGCCATTAAACTGTTAAATATTCAAAATAAAACAATCAAATTTACAATGGAAATAGAAAATAATCATGAAATACCATTTTTAGACCTTAAATTGATTAGGAATGAAGAAAAAAAGAAAATAGAATTTGGAATCTACAGAAAAGAAACTCACATCGACAATTATATAAAAGCTACTGGATTTAACCATTTTTCACACAAACAGGCAGTATTTAATAGTTTAACACACAGACTGTGAATGTCCCCATGAGCTAAGAAAATTACAATAAAGAGAAGAACACATCATACAAATTGCTAAGGATAATGGTTTTCACAAGAAAATGATACACAAGAAAATAAATAAATTCAAAGAACAAAAAGTCATCAATGAAAGTACTCTTCAGACAGATAAAAATATAGGCAAAAAATTCAAGAAGTTCACATACCATCCTTTCGTATTTGACAAGTTTCAAAAAATTTTCAACAAATTCAACATTAAATTAGCACCGAAAAATGATTACAGCTTAGGTAATTTATAAAAACCAACAAAAATGAAAAAAATTGAAGACTGCAAAAAATCGGGAATTTATCAAATTAATTGTAAAGATTGTGAAAAGATATACATAGGAAAAACAAAAAGGAATCTAAATACAAGATTAAAAGAACACCTCAGAAATGTTAAAAATGGAGAAACCGAAAAATCTGCAATAGCTGCACATGCCTGGTCAGAAAAACATAGAATAGAAACCAAAACAAAATTACTTAAACAATTGGAAAAACCGAAGGAACTCACAATTTGGGAAAAAATTTACATATGCAAGAATGAAAATACAACTATGAATTTTGAAATACCCGGTTGATTTGGAAAGGACTGATTTGGAAATTCTTCGGTCGGCCACCAGATGGCGCGGAGGTCAGTCTGCAGGATAGAAGGCCGTTGGACGTCAGTTGTGAACGTGACGCAGCATTGACAATGTCACAAATTACGTGAAGAAACCCAGGGTCTGCTATGAATTATGAAGTATGAGGTGAGTGAAATAATAAAAAATAAACAAAATTAACATTTAAATTTGAAGAGAAAAATTTTCGCCTAGACCGGGACTCGAACCCGGGACCCTTGGCTTTCCGGGCCAAGTGCTCTACCAACTGAGCTACCGAGGCGAGTTACGATCTAGACGCAAATTTTTCTCTTATATACGTTGTAATTCCCTATCGCCAAATGCTTTTGAAACCATTGTTTCTATCTTTGCAAATGGCGGCTTCTTAGTTAAGAAGACATTTATTGGAAATTTAACATTACTTTAAAAGCCAGTAAGGCCTCTAATGATGTTTTTATTATTAATTTAACATTTCTCAATGAAAGATAAATTAAATTTGAAGAGAAAATTTTTGCCTAGACCGGGACTCGAACCCGGGACCCTTGGCTTTCGGGCAAGTGCTCTACCAACTGAGCTACCGAGGCGAGTTACGATCTAGACGCAAATTTTTCTCTTATATACGTTGTAATTCCCTATCGCCAAATGCTTTTGAAACCATTGTTTCTATCTTTGCAAATGGCGGCTTCTTAATTAAGAAGACATTTATTGGAAATTTAACATTACTTTAAAAGCCAGTAAGGCCTCTAATGATGTTTTTATTATTAATTTAACATTTCTCAATGATTGATAAATTAAATTTGAAGAGAAAAATTTTCGCCTAGACCGGGACTCGAACCCGGGACCCTTGGCTTTCCGGGCCAAGTGCTCTACCAACTGAGCTACCGAGGCGAGTTACGATCTAGACGCAAATTACAACGTATATAAGAGAAAAATTTGCATCTAGATCGTAACTCGCCTCGGTAGCTCAGTTGGTAGAGCACTTGGCCCAGAAAGCCAAGGGTCCCGGGTTCGAGTCCCGGTCTAGGCGAAAATTTTTCTCTTCAAATTTAATTTATCTTTCATTGAGAAATGTTAAATTAATAATAAAAACATCATTAGAGGCCTTACTGGCTTTTAAAGTAATGTTAAATTTCCAATAAATGTCTTCTTAACTAAGAAGCCGCCATTTGCAAAGATAGAAACAATGGTTTCAAAAGCATTTGGCGATAGGGAATTACAACGTATATAAGAGAAAAATTTGCGTCTAGATCGTAACTCGCCTCAGTAGCTCAGTTGGTAGAGCACTTGGCCCGGAAAGCCAAGGGTCCCGGGTTCGAGTCCCGGTCTAGGCGAAAATTTTTCTCTTCAAATTTAATTTATCTTTCATTGAGAAATGTTAAATTAATAATAAAAACATCAAAATTAACATTTACCTATTTTTTTCTTAATTTGTCACAATTTACGAATGATATACCTCATAATGTTTACTTCCCAACATTAATTAAATATAATTACGAATGTTAACTTAGAATATACCAAATTTTCTCCCTGCCATATAGTTGTTCATAGCTTTTGCTTCACTAATAACTACAAACTTGAAAGTAGAACCATAACATCTCTCTACACTAATAAAAATGTGTGAACTTGTACTACATTTTCAACAGAATCTGACTTTCGTCAGAACTCATTTTAACACATGCAAGAAGATTATTATAAGTAATGCCACGAGTGATTTCCAAATTATCGATAAATTCACGACTCACGAAGTGAGGAGTGAATTTATCTAGAGAATTTGGAAATCAAGAGTGGCATTTGTTAGGACTATTTAACGAATAAAATTAAGCTGTTTACTCACAAATCATTATTTAACTATAGTTATTTTAAAATATTTATATATTTAATGTAAACGGCGATGTTTGAAAACAAATGAGAAACGATAGGTACGCTTCTACTGCTTCTTTTGTTTATCACTGCAACCAGATCATACTATTTATTGCCAAAGGAACGCAATATTGTAAGAATGCTCTCTAGTGGAGAAAAAATGAAACACATCAATCTGTATATTAATTCATTTTTGATGTCGTATGATGTAAATATGACAATTATATTTTTCTCGATTATTACCTGGGAAAAAATACATTTAAGAAAGTGCAAACAGTGGTTTCTTTTTTTGGTGGTATAATCAATTGCTACAAATGTTGACATGTAAGCACTATTATATACAATCTGGTAGCCGTATTTGTTATAGGCTCAGTCACTGCAAAATAACGGTCAGACCTGTTCAGAATATTAAAAAGGAGGAGCTTTGTTTAATATATGATAATCCTAACACTGATAAATATTTCGTGAAACACGACTCTGATTGGTTGTAAAACAGGAATCATTGAAACGTGATTGGTCATTGACTCCCATTTGGGGCATGAGTTAAATAGTCCACACAACTTTACTGCTGTGAATACTTATGTTGAGACTCAATTTACAACAGTGACTTTACCGGCACTTTTAATAGTGAACAGCTATCATATTGTCGCGGATAGCACTGGGTTTTTCTTTAACTTATTTTGATTTAAATGAATACACAATTGTTATATAAAATTCTTCTTTCCACTTTATTTTCTTCTTACAATTACCACTAAATCTTTAATCACAATTTGATTCTTCTAACTATTATTTCTATAACGTTAATCAGACAATCGCTTTTAACACAGTTGCAGACACAATCCTTCCTTACCGTTGAAGTTGTGTTTATTTTTGCCCCTCGTTGTGGAGACATTTAAAGTTGGGTTTCTCTCGGTGAGATATCCGAAGTTGAAGATTTGTGATATAATTTAAACCACTTTAAATCTGCCACAGCACTAATAACTCTCTTCAGGGGAATGAGGAAATGTTTCTTACACAAATAACAACACTTTATTAACAGTTGAACGATAAGTTAGTTTATTTAAAACTCTCACTTTGGTCAAGATGAATCTTGTAATTTAAAAGTTCCAAAAGATTCCGGCTTCGGTTGATATTTTTCACTTCTAGAAGATTACCATTTTATGTATTTAATGGATGACGAATGCTAACGGTCAATCCAGTCATTATTATTCATTATTTTCACTTAGAAACTGTTTTTTCACCAAGATGGATGACTATTATATCACTATATAATCTTTCATACTTTTAACACTATTTCTTTCAACCAACATCAATAAAATAAACAATATTTCCTTATTCTTTAAGGAGCAGTCGCCGAACATGACCGACCATCTTCAAGTATTGTAGCCATCTTCTTATTATGTAATAACCTCTAGGTTCTGATTGGTCCAACAGAAAAGGAAGGAGTATTTTCAAGCTAACTTCTATCCTCTTCGTCCAATCCCATTTATTCTCTTATAAAATTATCAATTTGAATATTTGAAGTATTTTACATACTGCATCAGTTATAAAAACATCTAACTGTATTAACAGTTTATATTGACTGGTTATTTTTTTATATACTTATAAAAAAATTTGAATTCTATAAATCAATCTGATGTCCATTCTTCATATAAATAAATATAATTATAAACAAAACAAAAACCCTTATTATTTTTATATGGGGATAAATATCCGGTTTTACCGTTACACGCACAATTAATCACTCGCCATCCAACACAAGACTGGGGGTCGTTCCGTTCTCACCACATATTTATAAGCAAGTAGACGGAAATTTCCAGGTCCATGAACGAGATGTTTCGACATGGACCCTCTAGTCTTCCCATGTTTCTCGAATGGGGGAACAGATGTTCGTAGAACTCTCTGGCTATTAGACTAGAAATGTCGGTGGACCCTGGACTCACGATTGGCTACTCACCAATCCAATCCACCAATGCGAGGTTTCTCTCACTGGCCCGCGCGGTTTAAACGACGCTACTACAATGTGTCACAGTATATTTAATTTCAGCCAATATATGACTATTGTTTCACCATATCTTTAATCATTTCTGAGTTGGTAATTGTCTTCTTCTTTCTTCTTCTTCTTCCTTCCAAGTATTAGGCCAAGGTCTGTTACAATCCTATAGAAAATTTTCCCTCCAGCGTTTCATAGGACGGCCCAGAGATCTTCGTCCTCTTGGTATATAATTATAAACAGCTTTGGGGATACAATTTGAACTCATTCTTTCTTGATGGTGTTTCCAATTTAGTTGGAACTGTTTAATATATTCCAAAACTGGCAATGGTGTAATAAGCAAAATAAAAAAAATTACCTCCCAACCAGTCTACTATATAAAATAAAAACATTGACTTGACCAGGCACATTTTCTAATTGGCAAATTTAAGACAAAGAGGTCATCTAATATTTGGGTAAATATAGTATGATCAAAGTTAAAATTGGGAAACACATTATGAGGTTCTTAATTAATAAATTATGAGTCATTTTAACATCTTACCTCATATTTCATGTTTGATAAAACATGAAATATGAGGTAAGATGTTAAAATGACTCATTAATTTATTAATAGTATGATCAAATGACATTAGTAAGATACAGTACAAGCTCAACTTAACATAGTCCGATATATTACAAATTTTGACATAATGCAGAAGAAAGTGTTTCCCCACCCCCATAAAATTATGGTAACAGGCTAATCTTAGTAGAATTTATTATTTTAAAAATTAAAATAAATCATACTCTATAGTACAGCAGCCTGAACACAGCATTTCTTTAATGCAATTGCAGAGAAGAAATGGAGTGCTTTTAACCACTCAAACAAAACTTATAGATTTTTTTTAATACAACATGATTTCATAAATTTATATATAATATCATACCATTTTAACAAATTCCAAAAGAATATTTTGCCAAATACATTCTTACAAATTAATGGACTTAAATGATAAATAATTTTTAAGAATATGGACAACAACAATTCAAAATATATTTTTAGAGAAATACATATATGTACATGAGAAGAAAACCAAAACATTAACTTACACATATTTCTCCCCCAGTTCTTTGTGAACATAAAGCAAAGCAGAAGCATCATAAATTGTAACAATTGCTCGGGAACCTTTCTTTGTAGTTTTTGATGAACCATGAACTCTTGAACTACCATGAACTCCTCTTGATCTTGATCGTGTAGGTTGCTTCTGGTAAACAGGAATTCAATTTAATAAAACAATAGAATATAAACAATTCAATAAATTTTTTATTTAGATAAACTTTAATCACTCACCTAAAGTTTACCTAAATAAATAATACCTCATAGTGTGAATTCCTAAAAGAGTAATCCAATAAAAATCTCAAATCAGCAGAAGAGCTTTACTGAACGTCATACTAATTACATTTTTAGAAAATTAATAATTTTGTATTGTAGTTACTATTCTAATCTCTTTCTTCTTCTTCCTTCCAAGTATTAGGCCAAGGCCTGTTATGATCCTATAGAAAATTTTCCCTCCAGCGTTTCATAGGATGGCCTATCATTGAAAATATAGATTAACTATGTAATGATTACACTCAATGATAAGAACATTACACTGATTACTGCCTTACTTACTAATAACATCTCCTTGGCACTATTGAACCCAGAGGGTTAATGGCCACGTAGACATAAGCTCTCCACACATCCCTATCTGAGCTAGTATTTTTTAATCATTCGCTTTATAATTCACCTCCCTCAAATAATTGTTAAATCATGGTTATTCTCTCACCTTATTCTTGGGCTAGCTACTGGGTACTTTCCTTTTGAGTTTTCTACAAGAAATATACATGGCCTTCTTTCATTTTCCATTCGTGCCACATGTCCTATTCCATTGCAGTCTACAGACTTAACTGTACTTATTACATTGGTTTAGTGTAAAGATCACATATTTATCAATAAAACAGTGATTGATTGGTTTGCTTCCCAGAAGAATCACCGAGCCCATTTCCTATATAAAAATTTAATCTAATTACTGTATATTTTATGCCATTTTAGATTTGATTTCAAAGAAACATTTATAGAACAAATTCACAGAAATTTATTAGATGATGATATGATGATGGTGATGATATGATGATGATGAGGTGATGATGATGATAATGATAATAATAATGATAAAAAATAAATTAAAAAATAATAATAAAAAGACAAAAATAATAGAAAAAAAAAGAAAAAAAAATTAAAATAAAAAAAATTTAAAATTAAATAAAAAAAAATAATAATAATATAAAATATTAGATTAGTGGTAATAGCAACAGGCCAAGTAGTAGTTATAAGAAATGTTGTGTACATAAGAAATGCAGGTATAATTTTTAAATATTAACAGTACTGATACTCTAATCTCACCACTCATTTCAACCAGGAGTAGTTATTGGAGTCTGGCTAGGGTAGTTTTGTTTATTTATTTTTATATAATATTTTTTTTACGAATCCCAAAGGAATGAAGCTATTGAGGTTGTTCTCATTAAAAGATTATTGAAAAATTTTTGCAGATCTTCATCAATCCTGTCTAGTAGATACTGAAAATAAATATGACCAAAATGTATACATACATATCTATATCTTTATCTACATTATATATAAATATGTGTGCATGTCCATTAAAGCAGCTGCAGTTTTTGTTTTATCGAAACCAAACTTGGTATATAGCAACTAATTAAAAAAAGTAAGGTTGAATTCATTAACCAGCAAAATCAGATCATTAGGTTATAATAAGGAAATATTTGAATTTAAGTGGATTATATTAGAGTGTAGCTGGCTTAACTTGGCAGAGAGAGAGAGATGGAGATACAAGGGTAGATCGTTGACCACTTTAGTCCAGATACAATAGAAAGAACTCACCCTGTTGTCAAGTTTTCCTCTTCCCCCTTACCCCTATTAACATCTGGTGAAGAAACACCGACAACACTGGTGCGAGTAAGAGAGGTGAGTACAGTTGTCTCATTCTACACATTTCTCGTAAAGTTAAACCAGAGAGACTATAATATAAACCTAATCATATAATTATTTTATCTATTTCAAGTTCATGTATGTTAAGAATAAAATTAATGTTTTTATTACTGATAATGACTGAGGTGAGTGTAATAAAAACATTAATTGAATTCTTAAATTAAACCTCATAGTGTTTTTTCCTTGTGAGAGTTAAATTCATATATGTTATTAATAGTTATATGTGACAAATAACTTTTAATAGATCTTAAATACTGCTCTTTCTGTATTAATAATATATATATATATATATATATATATATGGAGATAACATGAAATGAAATTTAGAAATAGCCCTAGCAGTCAGAATTTTTATGTTTCACAATGAAGACATTCTAAAGAATCAGCAAAATCCAACCATTAGAAGTGGGGTTTACCTGAAAAATGAAATTAAAAATTTACTCTAGTGACTGCCATGTTTTGTTTGTCTCAATGATTACTATACAATTTAATTAACCCTTAAATTGACAACACATCCTATAAGATACAATATTTTTATTTATTTAAAATTTCTAATAAAGTTATGGAAAATTAAACAGATTTTTTAGAAATTAAAACATATTTATATTTGGATTGGGATGCCTGAATAGCGTAAATGGTAGCACACTAGTATATAAAGCTAGATGTCTCCGGTTCAAAACTCAGTTCAAATAATAAAAGATGGATAATATTTGAATTGGTGTCAAATTATACAATAATATGCAAATTGGTAATAATATTTTTAAATCTGTTTGTGCAAAGCTGACGATGGGGCAACAGCCTTGAAACATATATCCAACTAAACAATCTTATGAGGTAAGAATGTTAAAAAATACAAACTCAATTATTAGGTAATAATATCTTATGGTTATGCATGATTTATTTTCTCTGCAGTCTAACACTTTTCCAGTTCCTGCATGACTGACTTTTTTATGTATATGACTCAATACAATAGTTATTTTTATTCGTATCTCTAGTTTTTTTTGTTTATCTTCTTCTTCTTCCTTACAAGTATTAGGCCAAGGTCTGTTACGATCCTATAGAAAATTTTCCCTCCAGCGTTTCATAGGACGGCCCAGAGATCTTCGCCCTCTTGGTATACAATCATAAACAGCTTTGGGGATCCGATTTGAACTCATTCTTTCAAGATGGTGTTTCCAATTTAGTTGGTACTAATATTTAATTTTAGGAAGTGATATTTTGAGGTTATTTTAATTATATTATTTTTAGTCTGATCAACATTAATATTGACATAAGATGATCAAACTAAAAATAATATAATTAGTTGGTACTATTTTTTTTTACTCACCTCATACTTTATAACTCCTCGCAGACCTGGGTTTCGTCACATCAATCTCTTCTCCTTATAACCGGGTATTTCAAAATTCATAGTTGTGTTTTCATTCTTGCATATGTACATTTTTTCCCAAATTGTGAGTTCCTTCGGTTTTTCCAATTGTTTAACTAATTTTGTTTTGGTTTCTGGTCAGAAAAACAGAATAGAAACCAAAACAAAATTACTTAAACAATTGGAAAAACCGAAGGAACTCACAATTTGGGAAAAAATGTACATATGCAAGAATGAAAACACAACTATGAATTTTGAAATACCCGGTTATAAGGAGAGGGGATTGATTTGGAAGTTCGTCGGTCAGCCATCAGATGGCACGGATGTCAGTCTGCAGGATAGAAGGCCGTTGGACGTCAGTTGTGAACGTGACACAGTATTGAGAATGTCACAAATGATGTGACGAAACCTGGGTCTACGAGGAGTTATGAAGTATGAGGTGAGTGAAAGAAAAAAAATAAACAATATTAAAAAACCTCATAGTTATTTCCTATCTACATAACTTAATTAGTTGGTAATATTTAATATATTCCAAAATTGGCATAGTCTTCAATTCTTTTAAGATATCGGTGTTCCTTTTCCGATCCCATCTGGTGTAACTGCTGTTCTGCACATGAATCTCATTTCACAAGCCGTTATTCTGCTTTTATGTCGTCTTTTTTAGTGTCCATGCTTCACTACCATACGTCAACACTGGTCTAGCCAAAGTGTTTTTTTGTTTATAATCTATATTTATAATGTGTTTATGTGTGTGTGTACATGTATAATTCATAGTTGTTAATTTCTAATTTTATAAAACATATATATCTTTCATCATACTCATGTAATGTTTTATATTCATAAAAATTGAGGTTGTAGGAAAAAATTATTGATATTAATTAATTAAAACCTCAAACCTATAGTGCAGAAAGGTGGGTGTCTGATTAAAGTAATTTTTCATAAATATTTATTCTATTGTATTTGTATTAATCTGTTAATAGATATCCAAAAGTAAATCTCTAAAATATTGGTAAGCTTCCCATATTTAAAAAAATATGGTAGATATACATGTGTATAAAATATAACTAATTAATGTATAGTAATACTCTTAAAACCATGGGTCAGTGGTACCAACTTTGAGAGACTATTTTCTGCTGAATAATGTTGGTTTGGTATATTTGGCGGTACTCTTCTTGTAAAATAATACTTATAATTCTTACCCTATCTTGAAAGTAAAATGAGGTGATGGAAACATTTGGATCTCCTGTAGGACTTTGAGCAACAGGCGGGTACATGAGAGAATACTGTGAAGTGTTGCTACTGGATGAACCTCCAAGAGTGAAGCTGTTTAAGTTTCCTGCTAATGCTGATAAAGATCTTGGTGTTGGACTCTCCAAACGTGTTGACATTCTCCGTGCAAATGGTGGTCGCCCAAAACATACCAATATGCCTGGAGATTTATTAAAAATTTCTCAATTATTTGCATTTTGTTAAAAATCAGAGATGACATCAAATTCTTATTCAATCCATGTATAATAAAAGTTAATTCATTGCAAAAAAAAAGAATAAGAGGAACGGCACAATATAAACATTTTGAAAATCTGCCCTATTAACCCAAATATAAGATTTCCCAATTTTGCAAGAGGCTTTTTAATATAATGTAGCAGTTTTCAGAAAATTTGTCATCTATCTGCCTACATAGAGGGTTTGTTTCCGATATCAAGTAACATTTTATTAAGTATTTACTTTATGAAAACCCATGTCTCCACTAAATCATGCTCTATTCATTTTTTCCCTTCATATGTGTTATCATTCTACACCGTAGTTTCCAGTGGTGACGGCTATTATATAGTACAATCAAGTCCAGAAGTTCCCATCCCTCTTTACATGCTTTCCATAGGTCATCTAATGTATGGGGGCATCTGTTTTCGAATGTCATTTTTGGAAATACAAAGACACAAAAATCCATTGGAGAAGCATCAGGAGATGTCACCAGAATGTGACTGAAAGGAATAGCATGTATTCCTGCTTCCTGCTCCATTCTTTCCAGAAATACGAAGGTCGAACCCGAAGTATGACTCAGTCTTATCTTGATGCACCCAGGCTTTATTTTTGTCTCTACCACAAAGAGCTGGAATCTTAGTGTTAAAAATTGGGCTCAGAACTTCATCCTAATAATACATAATAAAACATCCTGATTTTGATGCTTTTTTTTTTTGCAACACACTGAACAGTCAGTATCCCATTATAGCAGTAACCAGTGATGACCATTTGAAAAACTTTCCTTGCATTCTGAGCACCTCTTTTTTTCACCCCTTCAATGGTAATAAACTGCACAAGGATTCTTAGTGTCATTTAGGTAGACATAAGCTTTGTCTAAAGTGACCACAAATTTCCACTTGTCCTACCAGACGATTTCCATACAGTATATTTAATTAATGTTGGGAAGTAAACATTATGAGGTATAATCATTAAAATTCATCGGAGAACATATTGTTTAAACAACTCACCTCATAGGATTCATGCTTCCATGATATCGCAATTTCAAACATAGTCATGTTCATCGTCAGCCATAACTCCGAATCCCATGAGGTGAGTTGTTTAAACAATATGTTCTCCGATGAATTTTAATAATTCATACAGTATTCTGCTGTTAGTGCAACATTCTGAAATGTGATGAGCAACAATTCATAAACTCTACCTTTGTGACTTTTCCAGATTCAAATCTTTGTTTATGATGGTGTCGACTGTTTTTAGGTGTATTTCTAATTTATTAGTAATGGTCTTTTGTATGGGTGGTTTACTGCCAGGGACAAGGGCCTAAACTTTTGTTACCATAACTGGTGTACGACTGGTCACAGGTCCTAGGTTTTTTTTCTGTTGGAATTAATCCCATACAAGACTTTTCCCATATTATTTAACACCGAGTTAATACCTTTCTTCGAAACAACAAAGTTCCACATCTTACCCTATAGACATGAATGATAAAAGAATAATTATATTTTTCATCTGAAAAAGCAGTAACATAGCCTTCCCAAAACAGATCAATTTGCTGTAAAGACTAAGCAAAAACTGGTTTTTGATGTTTTCATATTAAACATTAAAGGACAAATTAATATATAAGAGAAAAAATTATGTCTAAACTGGGAATAGAACCCAGGATCATTGGTTTTCCATACCAGCACTTTTATCCAACTACTGTAGTTTGTTCACCTCCCAGAACAGTGACCCTGGCACTCACAATAGCATTCCCAATTCATTACCAGAGATCAGAAACAACTCTCCATGCTATAAAATTACACAATAAAATTCTGTTGAGGTATCAGTCACAAACATAAATTTATTGTAACATACAATCTTCTCCTGAGGATGAAACTAGTTTCTGGGAGGCCTATAGGTATTCTGAAATTTGAAAAAAGTTGAGGATAATGGTAACTTACAGGTAATAATTTAATGATTTTATATTATGAAGAAACTGGTGGAAATCTCTGAAAGGAATAGGAGTGGAGGAAATTGTTGCCTTCTGGTGAGGGTTATTGAAGACAAGAAGCTTTAGATTGTGAAAGGCTCTTGTTAAAAAAACGAAAGGTAACATTGACCTGTAACACCAGGGTGTAAATACCATCTAGGGATAATGAAAAGAACGATACTCACCTACACTACAGAATTTTGCTCCAGACGTTCTAGGGAAGGGAACATATGCATCTTGAAAACTACTATAAATATTATTTGTTGAATCAAGGTACGATGAAGGCTGAGAATGATGTAATCTTAAAAATGGTTTGTTCTCGGATTCATCATTTACAGCAATCTGTTAGGAAATAATTAAAATAAAATATTATCTACTAGAATATAAAATAATTTTTTTTTAAAAAGAATTCCAAATATGTACATTACATTACCTGATCTAATGTTTGCACCAGTTGACGTAAACATGGCTCCAGACAAGATTTATTTTTACGTACTCTTTGCTGAGCTGTTTGCTTTAGCACCTAAAAGATAAAATCAAAAAAGAAAATATAATAAAACAGTCTCTTACTTTTTAATATCCAATTTAATATAAATTTAAAAAAAAAATTTTGTGATAGGAAATATTATTGTTTCTAATAGCAAACTTCTACATTTAACCCATCAGTTTCTTGGTTTTCCAATATAATTGATTTGCCATTACAATTCTTCTTCTTCTTCCTTCCAAGAATTAGGCCAAGGACCGTTACGATCCTATAGAAAATTTTCCCTCCAGTGTTTCATAGGACTCCGGGAAATTCTCGTATAAGACTTGAAAGCATAATAATAGTCCCTTCGATTGGTTGCTGGCCAAAGGAAGGCAAGACCAGTGATGGGGCTGCCATCTTATAGCATTTGGTCAGGCTTTTCTGGAGAAGAAAAGAAAATAAAGGAAAGAAGAAATGGAAGAAAGGAAAGACTCCCTAGCCCTCGGATGCCCTAATAGCGTCGGGGTCAAAAAAAAACAAGAGTTAACCAAGAGAGGTTAGATAGTAAAGTTAAAAGAGTGCAAAACACAAGTAAGTGGAAGAAATGTTTTGCACAGCTTGGGCACCTTGTGGTCGCCATCCACATATCCCCTAGATGAGGACCCCTGAGGGAGCCATTACAATTCAGCTACAGGTAATTACTATTCAGGATGAAGTCTTCATTACAGAAGGTTCATTTTGCATATGTGGCGCTTAGAATAGCAAGGGCGTATACGCAAAATAGTAATTTTGAGATAAACACGTTTAAAGTTTCACAAACTTTTTTCTCAATATCACCTGACATAGCATATCTGTCAATGCGAAGAAGTTAAACATTGTGTTCTATAGTGGTTTTTAATTCAGACCGATATGAATGTAATAATATTTATCGACTTTCCAGTAAAAATTAGGTCTATTGCAAGTTAAACTTATTACAGGCTACTTCAGAAAAGACAATCTGTAATTATTCACGTGATATATTACAAACTTATATATTAATGGTCCACCGCTGTGGTCTCGAGCTAGCATGCTGCCTTGTCACGCAGCGGGTCCGGGTTCGATCACCAGTCGGGGCAGTTTTTCTGGGTGAGGTTTTTATCGGGGTTTTTCCTCACCTGTAAGATAAATGTCAGGAAAACTTTAAGACCCAAACTGTCCCCGAAATCATATGGCCATCATTATCATCATCATCCTTCACTGGTGTGGAAAGCAACGGGAAGCTACCACGCCTATAATTCCCTAGTAAAGCTGCAAGCATAGTATGAAAATGTTATGTGCAGTGAAGGACCTGATGTGTTCGGAACTTGACTCACTGCCTGTGTCATTCATTATTTTGTGAAGAAATAATAAAATAATTATTTATGCTAATAATGCCCTTCTGAAAACCCAATAATTACACTAAAACCTTAGTCACTAAATCAAGACTATCTAGAAGTTTACAAGACTCTGAGAATGTATGTAACACCTAGCGTGTACAGCGAAAGAACTGAACGCAAAACCTATACATCTGCACATCACCCTCGTAGAAATAATAAGACAACAATAAGCACTTAAGATACATCCGGACCTAAACAAACTCGAGAAATATAAGGGTAATATAAATACCCCGGATGAGATAAGCATGCGGGGAGCTAGACCGGCTGCATGCTATTCTCAAACTCATCTGTTATTATGCTGCGATGCATCAGTTCTAACACCACACGTTATTGCAATGGATATTTCATTCTCTTTCAAGACACATCAACAGTTCTTATTCACAGAGATGAAAGAAGAAGGTTTTATATTGCAATAATAAAAAAAAATGTGATTTATGTTGATACGTCCTTGCTATTCTAAGCACCTCATATGTAAACACAGCAATATCATATTAGTATAGAGAAAAATCTAAAATTAAATCGGAAACCTAACAGCTTAAATTGTTAGAGCACAGGTGTAAGGAACCAGATATATTGGATTCAAATCCTGATTTAGGCATATATTTTTCTGATGTTTTTATTATTAATTTAACAAACACAATTAAATTATTGTAAATCAATGGTAAAGAGAAAAATTTTTGCCTGAACCGGAAAAATTTTTCTCTTTACCATTGATTTACAATAATTTAATTGTGTTTATTAATTTACTTATTTCTATCATAGTAATAGCTTTAGCTTCTCAATATTAATTTAATAATTAATTTAACACTTTATTATTTTTTAGTTTTTATTATTAATTTAACACTTGTTAAATTAACAAGTGTTAACAATTTAACACTTCTCAAATATATATTTTTCTTAAGTTATGTACAGGGCTTCCAATATAAAACCGGACCGGCCTTACGGTGTTTCACCCGGCACACAGTGCTGTCTCTTCCTCCCGCAATTCACCCTGCCTGCCACCCATCCTTGAACTGTTTTTTACCTTATAGAAAATGCTGGAAATGTTGTCCTCCCGCAGTTAAACAGGCATTATACCGAGTAAACACATTTAGATGTTTTTATTATTAATTTCATACATCTCAATGATGGATAAATCATATTTAAAGAGAAAAATTATACGCTCAGACCGGGACTTGAACCCGGGACCCTTGGTTTTCTAGTCCAAGTGCTCTACCATTTGAGCTACCTGAGCAAGTACCGATCTAAACGCAAATCTTTCTCTATATACGTTGAAATTCCCCCCACCAAATGCTTTGAAGCCTTTGCTTCCATCTTTGCAAATGGCGGCTCCTATATTAAGAAGACATATTTGGGAATTATACATTACATTATAAATGCCAGTACGGCTATTTTCGATGTTTTTATTATTAATTTCATACATCTCAATGATGGATAAATCATATTTAAAGAGAAAAATTATACGCTCAGACCGGGACTTGAACCCGGGACCCTTGGTTTTCTAGTCCAAGTGCTCTACCATTTGAGCTACCTGAGCAAGTACCGATCTAAACGCAAATCTTTCTCTATATACGTTGAAATTCCCATAGAGAAAGATTTGCGTTTAGATCGGTACTTGCTCAGGTAGCTCAAATGGTAGAGCACTTGGACTAGAAAACCAAGGGTCCCGGGTTCAAGTCCCGGTCTGAGCGTATAATTTTTCTCTTTAAATATGATTTAAACACATTTAGATTGACACACTGTAGTTCGGGCACTGTCAAGTTTCTGATTTAATTTCTTATGTTGTTCTTCCAATGTGTGCGGATTTGTTTTGTACACTTTGTCTTTCAGGCTACTCCACAAATAAAAATCACACACTGTTAGATCTGGGGAGCGAGGGGGCCATACACCAGCACTAATCACTCTATCTTCAAACACTTCCCTAATTTTATTCATGGACTCCTCTGCTATATGAGCAGTAGCAGAATCTTGTTGAAACCACCCATATGATTTCTCTTCTTCAGTCAGTTCAAGAAAAAATGGGGTCAAAATGTCATTTCGATACCTCTCTGCAGTTACAGTCTCCTCGTAGAAAATCGGACCAATTATGCACTTTGCGCTAATCGCACACCAAACTCCAATTTTCTGATCATGAAGAGGCATTTCCTGTATTCGATTTGGATTTTCAGAACACCAATAGCGAGTATTGTGAGTGTTCACATGACCATTTAGGTGGAACCATGATTCGTCTCTAAAGAACAAAAGCTGAGAGTCGATTAACCCTACAGTCACTGATTAAAAAACCACTCACAATAACGCACACGTGCTATGGGATCACCTTGGTTTAGACAATGAACACTTGTACACTTGTAAGGTTTGAGTTTTAACAATTTTGACGATTTTATTATTAATTTAACACTTCTCATAGAAGGATAAATTATATTTGAAGAGAAAAATTTTCGCCTAGACCGGGACTCGAACCCGGGACCCTTGGCTTTCCGGGCCAAGTGCTCTACCAACTGAGCTACCAAGGCGAGTTACGATCTAGACGCAAATTCTTCTCTTATGTACGTAATTGTAATTCCCTCGCGCCAAATGCTTGAAACCATAGCTTCTATCTTTGCAAATGGCGGCTTCTTAGTTAAGAAGACATTTATTGGGAATTTAACACTACTTTATAGCCAGTAGGGCTTCTATTGACGATTTTATTATTAATTTAACACTTCTCATAGAAGGATAAATTATATTTGAAGAGAAAAATTTTCGCCTAGACCGGGACTCGAACCCGGGACCCTTGGCTTTCCGGGCCAAGTGCTCTACCAACTGAGCTACCAAGGCGAGTTACGATCTAGACGCAAATTCTTCTCTTATGTACGTAATTGTAATTCCCTCGCGCCAAATGCTTGAAACCATAGCTTCTATCTTTGCAAATGGCGGCTTCTTAGTTAAGAAGACATTTATTGGGAATTTAACACTACTTTATAGCCAGTAGGGCTTCTATTGACGATTTTATTATTAATTTAACACTTCTCATAGAAGGATAAATTATATTTGAAGAGAAAAATTTTTTTTTCGCCTAGACCGGGACTCGAACCCGGGACCCTTGGCTTTCCGGGCCAAGTGCTCTACCAACTGAGCTACCAAGGCGAGTTACGATCTAGACGCAAATTCTTCTCTTATGTACGTAATTTTAAATTCCCAATAAATGTCTTCTTAACTAAGAAGCCGCCATTTGCAAAGATAGAAGCTATGGTTTCAAGCATTTGGCGCGAGGGAATTACAATTACGTACATAAGAGAAGAATTTGCGTCTAGATCGTAACTCGCCTTGGTAGCTCAGTTGGTAGAGCACTTGGCCCGGAAAGCCAAGGGTCCCGGGTTCGAGTCCCGGTCTAGGCGAAAATTTTTCTCTTCAAATATAATTTATCCTTCTATGAGAAGTGTTAAATTAATAATAAAATCGTCAATAGAAGCCCTACTGGCTATAAAGTAGTGTTAAATTCCCAATAAATGTCTTCTTAACTAAGAAGCCGCCATTTGCAAAGATAGAAGCTATGGTTTCAAGCATTTGGCGCGAGGGAATTACAATTACGTACATAAGAGAAGAATTTGCGTCTAGATCGTAACTCGCCTTGGTAGCTCAGTTGGTAGAGCACTTGGCCCGGAAAGCCAAGGGTCCCGGGTTCGAGTCCCGGTCTAGGCGAAAATTTTTCTCTTCAAATATAATTTAACAATTTTGTTGCAGTATATGCAGAAGATACTGAAATCCCAACTTGTTGTGCTAATTTCAGTAATGATTTTTGTGGTGAACATTCCAAATTTTTGCCAATTTCGTCTAATTTTTCTTTGGTGAGAACCGTATGCCTTCGCGTGTGTTTCTTATTTTGTACTGAACCAGTGGTCTCAAATTTAGTCACAAGATCGTGGATTGTTGATCTGGAAGGAGGTAATTGTCCAGGGAAGTTCCGAATAAATTCCTCGCGAATGCGACGAGCTGATTCATATTTATAATAACATTTACACATATAAATGCGCTGCTCTAATGTAAGCTGACGTCCCATCTTGTCGAACTATAGTAAACTGACTAGTTCAAGGACAAGCGGCTGGCAGAGTGAAATGCGGAAGAGGAGAGAGCGCTGCCTGACGGGTGAAACATTCAATTTTATCAAAATAAGACAGTAGTTATTTCGTCCCACCTTTCATTCCAGCCTTCAATTAAAAGACTAATGATTATGCTACCTTTGCACGGTCAATATACCGCGGCCATTTCCTGTGAGGCCGGTCCGGGTTTATATTGGAAGCCCGGTAGTTTATTTTTTATTTCACTCTAAATACAAGATTAAAGGAACACCTCAGAAATGTTAAAAATGGAGAAACCGAAAAATCTGCAATAGCTGCACATGCCTGGTCAGAAAAACATAGAATAGAAACCAAAACAAAATTACTTAAACAATTGGAAAAACCGAAGGAACTCACAATTTGGGAAAAATTTACATATGCAAGAATGAAAATACAACTATGAATTTTGAAATACTCGGTTATAAGGAGAGAGGACTGATTTGGAAGTTCGTCAGTCAGCCATCAGATGGCATGGAGGTCAGTCTGCAGGATAGAAGGCCATTGGACGTCAGTTGTGAACGTGACACAGCATTGAGAATGTCACAAATGATGTGACGAAACCCTGGGTTTGCGAGGAGTTATGAAGTATGAGGTGAGTGAAATAAAAAATAAACAATATATTTTTCTCTTCAAATTTAATTTGTCATTTGATAAAAAGTGATAAATTTAACATTAAACATTGAATCTAAGCTTTACTAGTGTTAAATTCCCATTTATAAAGTCATCTTGTTTAAGACGGCATTAGTGGAACGAAGTTCACTGCTATCTGGCATGCAGGAATCATATTAGTATACAGAAAAAATTATGAATAAATCAGAGCCTAATAGCTTAAATCGTCAGAGTACTGATGTACAAAACCAGAGATATTGGGTTCAAACCCCGATTCATGTGTATATTTTTCTCTTCGAACAGTAATACTGTTAAAAATAAATAAGATGACAATTTCAAAATCAACTTATTTATTAAGAAGAACCTCATAGTCATAACGTTACTTCCTATTGTATTTTCATAGTAATACTGTTTCCAACATTATAATGCAATGTTATTTGCAAGGAATCAAGAAGAGGAATATGAGGTGAGTGATAAAATTGTATCTAAATAATCAAGAAAATGTTCAGATATAAAAAAAACCTAAATTTGCATATTCCACAGTACAAAATCCTGCAAAGATTCATATTGTAATCTATTAATAGTAGATTTACAGAAGTTTAACCAACCTCAGCCTAACCAATTAACAATTGTCAATTAATTAACGTAGAATTTTTTATCACTCATATCATAACGGTCTTGAAATCGCAATCTACTTAGAAGATTTATATGAGGAGAGGTAGGAAACATTTGATTTTATCATGACCATAATGTTTGTCTGCCTAACACCAGATAGAGTGGATGAACAGAGCTTCCAAAGGACATATCAACAGTCAGTTTCTGACTGACGATGAAGGTGAAACTTTGAAAATGGTTCGGATGAGGGAATATATATATATATATATATACATGGTTAAGAATGTTTTCTTGGGTTTTCCGCATCACGGAAATGTGAGTTTCATAAAACTTATGATGGGAATAACATTATGAGGTTTTCAATTAATAGAATTAAAATGAGTCTTAAATCATCTCACTTCATACACTCCATGTTCTTCACAGACAGGGTCGCAGTATCAGAATAAATGTTCCTATCTTCAGTCATGGTTTCGACTGTTCAATTTTTTGCCTCCACCATCGTCTTCTAAACTGCCACTAGTGTTTGATTTAATCTCAAAGTTCATCATATCAACACTAGATGACAGTTTAGAAGAAGATAGTGGAGGCAAAAATTCAACAGTCGAAAATATGGCTGAAGATAGGAAGAACTGTTCCTGAAACCACAATCCTGTGCTGGTGAAGAACACAGAGTGTATGACGTGAGATAATGACTCATTTTAATTTGATTTACTAATATGAGGTCAGAGTAAATCACCAATCTTATATATATATAATGAATTACCTTGAGGAGTTTAACCATAGTGTTGTTGTCTATTGATGTGCCTTGTGCAAACTGGAAAGTTGGAGCAGCATTATAAGGATAGTTTGGAGGAAAGTTCACTTGAAGAATAACAACATGTGCATTCCTTGTTGCTGTCACTGTACAACTTCTTCTTACTGCATCCATCTAAAAAAATTAGATGGAATTTGTATACCTATACATACTATGATGAGTTCGAAGTAATTATCCACATTTCTCACTTTAAATATTCGTGGGCTGCAGTGAGACTCTCAAGTCTCACCTTATAAGGTAATAAGGAATTCGTGAGTCATGAATAATGAGTCGGGAATACCCAGTGAGAGCTTTCCAGATGTGTCTGGGCATTGCCCCTCAATGGTTCAGTTTCAAGAAGGAATTATTCTCAAAGGATCAAAGCACAGCAGTTTGTGCACATGGTAATCTTTCCAAAATTTTCAATGGCAGCTATATAAGACCAGCCAAAACAATTGAGTCAGTAGTGTCTGGCTAGTGACTGCAGTAGTGAATGGCAACACATAGTTAGTGGAGTCAGTGCATGAACATGAATTCAGTGCATCTGTGAGTGTGAACAAAAGGACTTATAATAATCATAGGTGATTATTGTGAAACAAATAAAGAAGATTAGTATTACGCGAGGCGTCAGTTAAGCCCCTGCGTATTGATAGCGTGGAGACCACTATTGTTTAGGTGGTCTTTGGCCTGAGCGGTTGGCCTTGGTTTTGGAGGAAGAGTTCCACATTTAAACATGTTAAAACACAGTAAACGAATAATTAACATAATTTATTAAAATAGAAACAAACATAGATAAATATTAAATCAAAAACATATAAAACAAGTTATTTAAAACAGCTGAAATCGCCACATTGTCAAACGTAAAAATATTCAAAATATTAAAGTGCTAAAATTCAGAGAGAGAGAAAAACAATCATTTTAAAATATTCAACTTTAATTAATAATTAATGAGTCATTTTAACATCTTACCTCATATTTCATGTTTTTCAAACACGGTAACTATAGTTTTCAAATGATCTTGTCATTCATTTTCAACTGCCATTATGACTCATAATGTGTTTCCCAATTTTAACTTTGAATATTCAACTTTGTTCGTTATTCTAAGTTCCTTGGACCTTTCGGTCCCATATTTAATTCTAAGTCTGAAAATGACCAAAGAATGATAAATGATACATATTACCAATGTAGTTGCCACCGTCCCGCTGGACCCCGCTGGGGGGACCGCAATCGGTCCCGCTGCTGTTCTGCTTTTTCCACTAAAAAATCCCGGCTTTTATATGATTATCTTTACCTTTCACCATCCCCTAAAGCTAATGGAAGCCCTATTTTCTTGCCCCATCTGTAGCAATATTCCTAGTATGTCATGGCCATGTTATATAAGGTGTTTTTAAACTCTTATCCTAATGTGTTTGGGTTATATAAGGTTTCGTAAGAATTTCCTATTTGGTTGAAACTAATAAGTTGTTTTTGATATTATAAAAGATTTCGTAAGTGTGTCTTCATGACAAATATATTGATGTGAAAATAGTCATTTTATAATAATTTTTTCCCTAGTTTTTTATCTATACGGCACTTATGTATATTTGGATTGGGACTTCAATCCGCATTTAAAGGGTGAATATTTATGCCCTATTTTTTGGTATAATACATATGTATATGTGTCTATCCTTTATCGCTTTTTATAGTATTTTATTATTATTGCAGTTAGGCCCTAGTGTTGTATAACAATTAGAAAGTTTTTTTATTTAAATTAGTGTGTTATTTAAAAGATTTATTATTTATTTATTATAACTAAATTATGTATCGATAATATTTTTCACCTACAATGGAAGATTCTATAAACAAAATTCAGAACTTTCGATGGGAAACCCTTTATCTCCATTCTTAGTTAATCTATTCATGGGGAATTTTGAACACAAGATAATTAATGGACATTGTTTAATTTTCAAGTTCTGGTGCAAATATGTGAATGACATAATTGCTTTTAAAACAAGTAGAGAAACCTTTGGAATAGACAGTTTGGGAAAAAATATACATTCAGAAAAACAAAAATAGATCAATGAATTTTGATATCCCTAACGAAATTACATTGATTTCGAAGTTCATAAATTCAACCATAGATGGCAGCACTGAAGATTGCGACAATAGAATAGTTGACGGCCGAAGAATTTCGTCAGTCGGAGTTTTGGCTGAAGATGAACATGATTATGTTTAAAATCGTGATATCATGGAAGCATGAATCCTATGAGGTGAGTTGTTTAAACAATATGTTCTCCGATGAATTATAAAGAATTTTATTTAAAATTAAAACAAACATTACATTGACGATTTTATTATTAATTTAACACTTCACATAGAAGGATAAATTATATTTGAAGAGAAAAATTTTCGCCTAGACCGGGACTCGAACCCGGGACCCTTGGCTTTCCGGGCCAAGTGCTCTACCAACTGAGCTACCGAGGCGAGTTACGATCTAGACGCAAATTTTTCTCTTATGTACGTTGATAATTCCCTCGCGCCAAATGCTTGAAACCATACCTTCTATCTTTGCAAATGGCAGCTTCTTAGTTAAGAAGACATTTATTGGGAATTTAACACTACTTTATAGCCAGTAGGGCTTCTATTGACGATTTTATTATTAATTTAACACTTCACATAGAAGGATAAATTATATTTGAAGAGAAAAATTTTCGCCTAGACCGGGACTCGAACCCGGGACCCTTGGCTTTCCGGCCAAGTGCTCTACCAACTGAGCTACCGAGGCGAGTTACGATCTAGACGCAAATTTTTCTCTTATGTACGTTGATAATTCCCTCGCGCCAAATGCTTGAAACCATAGCTTCTATCTTTGCAAATGGCAGCTTCTTAGTTAAGAAGACATTTATTGGGAATTTAACACTACTTTATAGCCAGTAGGGCTTCTATTGACGATTTTATTATTAATTTAACACTTCACATAGAAGGATAAATCATATTTGAAGAGAAAAATTATACGTTCAGACCGGGACTTGAACCCGGGACCCTTGGTTTTCTAGTCCAAGTGCTCTACCATTTGAGCTACCTGAGCAAGTACCGATCTAAAATATGATTTATCCATCATTGAGATGTATGAAATTAATAATAAGAATATCGAAAAAAGCCGTACTGGCATTTATAATGTAATGTATAATTCCCAAATATGTCTTCTTAATATAGGAGCCGCCATTTGCAAAGATAGAAGCAAAGGCTTCAAAGCATTTGGTGAGCGGGAATTACAACGTATATAGAGAAAAATTTGCGTTTAGATCGGTACTTGCTCAGGTAGCTCAAATGGTAGAGCACTTGGACTAGAAAACCAAGGGTCCCGGGTGCAAGTCCCGGTCTGAGCGTATAATTTTTCTCTTCAAATATGATTTATCCATCATTGAGATGTATGAAATTAATAATAAGAACATCGAAAAAAGCCGTACTGGCATTTATAATGTAATGTATAATTCCCAAATATGTCTTCTTAATATAGGAGCCACCATTTGCAAAGATAGAAGCAAAGGCTTCAAAGCATTTGGTGGGCGGGAATTACAACGTATATAGAGAAAAATTTGCATTTAGATCGGTACTTGCTCAGGTAGCTCAAATGGTAGAGCACTTGGACTAGAAAACCAAGGGTCCCGGGTTCAAGTCCCGGTCTGAGCATATAATTTTTCTCTTCAAATATGATTTATCCATCATTGAGATGTATGAAATTAATAATAAGAACATCTTAATATATCTTTTCTCATCCTAATTTTATCTTAATATCTATTTTCTTAACCTAAATTAATACCCTACTATAACAAAGATACAGTATGATCACTGCACAATAAAGTCTTTATAAACAACCACAAATAAAAAATAACTTACCACATCCATTTGAACATTTGGCATGTTTACATTAATAAGTGAAAATTCTTGCTGAAGAGTCTTTGGTTGTGTTGGAGAAGGATTTACTTCTCTATCCAATGATGGATTCCCTAGACTAGCATCAGTACCCTCATCCAGGATTAAACTACTGGACATATCTGATATTCCTGATCCATTTTCCAAACTTAAATCCTGAAGTGGATGTGATAAAGCAGGTTCAACAACTGAAACATAGAGAAATTAACTTAACATCATGGCAAAAAAAAAAAGCAATGAAACCTCTCTTAAAGATCACATCTATTAAATAACCACCTCCTTTGGATGTTTTTATTATTCATTTAATACATCTTGATGAAGGATAAATTATATTTGAAGAGAAAAATTTACGCTCAGACTGCGGTTTGTACCCAGGATCTTTCGTTTTCTATGCGAATGCTCTACCGATTGAGCTACCTGAGCACTCCAAACTAAATGCAATTTTTTCTCTTA
The DNA here is from genome assembly GCA_030220185.1 of Diploptera punctata. NCBI lineage: Eukaryota > Metazoa > Arthropoda > Insecta > Blattodea > Blaberidae > Diploptera > Diploptera punctata. Next base: position 2,456,705 of record JASPKZ010008379.1, on the reverse strand, counting down.
TACACTGTTAATTCCCAAGCATCATATGCTACAAACTGTTGTTTGATTATGCAAATAGCATCTTCTTTATTAAGAAGACCTTTATTGGGAATTTTATATTACATTATGAAGCCAGTATGGCATCTTGCAATGTTTTCATTATTCATGTAATACATCTCAATGAAGGATAAATTATATTTGAAGAGAAAAATATATGCTCAATCTCGGGAATTAATAGTGTATAAGAGAAAAATTTGAGATTAGATCAGAGTGCTCAGGTAGCTAAGTTGATAGAGCATTTGCATAAAAAGCAAAAGGTCCTGGGTTCAAACCCCAGACTGAGCAGATATTTTTCTCTTCAAATATAACCACCTCCTTTATTGACCATTATTCTAGGAATGAACATTACTCCATGGTGTGACAGGCCTAATAAGGATCTGGCCTATCAGCTAACTATATCCACATATGGTATTTACGAAGTGGATGATGCATCCAGCAAGTATAAAGGTGACATGTTAGGTATTCCAGTGATTATAGATGGCTTCATCAACCTGAAGTAGCTACTTATTGTAGTTAATCAAATTCCTCACAATACTAGTGACTTTATTTTTGCAAGAGGTTTCAAGGTCAATTCACAGAATCTCCAACCATATTAACAGAAACACTCATCCTCAACTCTGTGCAGCTATGCTGCCGTATTCATATATCAAAGCAACTCTGCAAAGAGAACAGGCTTATCATGTGAGAAATTACGTTACAAGGAGTGGGAGTTGGCTTGTGGAGAATATCGGAGCATTCATATGTACTTGAAACCTCTGGTGAAAACGAAATCATTATAGGTGGGCTTCGGTCCTATACTGGCCAAAATTCCTCGAGAAAATTTCTTTCCAGGGGTCTCAAACCAAGTGCATTCTGCAGCTCTGTGCTATAGCATGATGACTTAGACCACTAGGATATGGATGGGAGAGAAATGAACATTAAACGCTATAAAATCTTTGTAATTCTTCATCATCATTCATGCAAAGCATTAGGCCATATGGCCTGTTACGATGTCAAAGAGGAATTTTCCATCCAGTGCTTTTTTGGACTCCCCGCGATCTTTTGCCTTGGGGGAGTAATGAAGCATTGCTTTTGGAATTCTATGAGATGGCATTCGTTGAAGATGGGCTTTCCAGTGGTTCTGGTAGTTTTGTATATGGTGGAGAAAGGGTTCTACATCCATAATTTCCTCATTTATTTTATGGTCCCACTTTGTATAGCCTGCTGTACGACACATAAATCGCATCTCATTTGCTATTATTCGGCTTTCATCTCTTCTTCATAATTTACATACATAATAAAAATACATCAATTTTCTTGATTAACAATGGCTTAATTTTAATTACATTTAACCGTTATTTAGTGATCAAAAAGCAAAATCATAATACAATATATTCATACAATAAACAAGAAAGGATGGAAGGCTAGCAGATCCCATCCATTAATTAATTCTAAAGCATTAACCATGGTATGGTTATGTAGCATCAATGAAATATATATTAACAGAACAATAAGACAATTACACTGACAGCCAATGAAAATAATAATATTCAATATTTAATGTTAGTCATCGCTGTGGTCTTGAGGTAGCGTGCTGCCTTGTCACGCAGCAGGCCCAGGTTCGATTCATGCTTGGGACAGGCTTCTGGGTGAGGTTTTTTCCTCACCTGTAAGACAAATGTCAGGAAGTTTAGGGTCCAACAGTCCCCGAAAATCATCCTTCATCGGTGTGGAAAGCAACGGGAAGCTACCACCTATAATTCCCTAGTAAAGCTGCAAAACAGCATGAAAATGCTATGATTGCAGTGAAGACCTGCCCTCGGGCAGAATTACTATGGATGGATTTAATGTTAAATGATAATGTGTACACTATTTCTAAAGTTTATAAGTAAAGTTATATTTTCATGATGTTTTTATTATTAATTTAACATTTCTCAATGAAAGATAAATTAAATTTGAAGAGAAAATTTTTTCGCCTAGACCGGGACTCGAACCCGGGACCCTTGGCTTTCCGGGCCAAGTGCTCTACCAACTGAGCTACCGAGGCGAGTTACGATCTAGACGCAAATTTTTCTCTTATATACGTTGTAATTCCCTATCGCCAAATGCTTTTGAAACCATTGTTTCTATCTTTGCAAATGGCGGCTTCTTAGTTAAGAAGACATTTATTGGAAATTTAACATTACTTTAAAAGCCAGTAAGGCCTCTAATGATGTTTTTATTATTAATTTAACATTTCTCAATGAAAGATAAATTAAATTTGAAGAGAAAAATTTTTCGCCTAGACCGGGACTCGAACCCGGGACCCTTGGCTTTCCGGGCCAAGTGCTCTACCAACTGAGCTACCGAGGCGAGTTACGATCTAGACGCAAACTTTTCTCTTATATACGTTGTAATTCCCTATCGCCAAATGCTTTTGAAACCATTGTTTCTATCTTTGCAAATGGCGGCTTCTTAGTTAAGAAGACATTTATTGGAAATTTAACATTACTTTAAAAGCCAGTAAGGCCTCTAATGATGTTTTTTATTATTAATTTAACATTTCTCAATGAAAGATAAATTAAATTTGAAGAGAAAAATTTTTCGCCTAGACCGGGACTCGAACCCGGGACCCTTGGCTTTCCGGGCCAAGTGCTCTACCAACTGAGCTACCGAGGCGAGTTACGATCTAGACGCAAATTTTTCTCTTATATACGTTGTAATTCCCTATCGCCAAATGCTTTTGAAACCATTGTTTCTATCTTTGCAAATGGCGGCTTCTTAGTTAAGAAGACATTTATTGGAAATTTAACATTACTTTAAAAGCCAGTAAGGCCTCCAATGATGTTTTTATTATTAATTTAACATTTCTCAATGAAAGATAAATTAAATTTGAAGAGAAAAATTTTTCGCCTAGACCGGGACTCGAACCCGGGACCCTTGGCTTTCCGGGCCAAGTGCTCTACCAACTGAGCTACCGAGGCGAGTTACGATCTAGATTTTTCTCTTCAAATTTAATTTATCTTTCATTGAGAAATGTTAAATTAATAATAAAAACATCATTAGAGGCCTTACTGGCTTTTAAAGTAATGTTAAATTTCCAATAAATGTCTTCTTAACTAAGAAGCCGCCATTTGCAAAGATAGAAACAATGGTTTCAAAAGCATTTGGCGATAGGGAATTACAACGTATATAAGAGAAAAATTTGCGTCTAGATCGTAACTCGCCTCGGTAGCTCAGTTGGTAGAGCACTTGGCCCGGAAAGCCAAGGGTCCCAGGTTCGAGTCCCGGTCTAGGCGAAAAATTTTTCTCTTCAAATTTAATTTATCTTTCATTGAGAAATGTTAAATTAATAATAAAAACATCATTAGAGGCCTTACTGGCTTTTAAAGTAATGTTAAATTTCCAATAAATGTCTTCTTAACTAAGAAGCTGCCATTTGCAAAGATAGAAACAATGGTTTCAAAAGCATTTGGCGATAGGGAATTACAACGTATATAAGAGAAAAATTTGCATCTAGATCGTAACTCGCCTCGGTAGCTCAGTTGGTAGAGCACTTGGCCCGGAAAGCCAAGGGTCCCGGGTTTGAGTCCCGGTCTAGGCGAAAAATTTTTCTCTTCAAATTTAATTTATCTTTCATTGAGAAATGTTAAATTAATAATAAAAACATCATTAGAGGCCTTACTGGCTTTTAAAGTAATGTTAAATTTCCAATAAATGTCTTCTTAACTAAGAAGCTGCCATTTGCAAAGATAGAAACAATGGTTTCAAAAGCATTTGGCGATAGGGAATTACAACGTATATAAGAGAAAAATTTGCGTCTAGATCGTAACTCGCCTCGGTAGCTCAGTTGGTAGAGCACTTGGCCCGGAAAGCCAAGGGTCCCGGGTTCGAGTCCCGGTCTAGGCGAAAAATTTTTCTCTTCAAATTTAATTTATCTTTCATTGAGAAATGTTAAATTAATAATAAAAACATCATTAGAGGCCTTACTGGCTTTTAAAGTAATGTTAAATTTCCAATAAATGTCTTCTTAACTAAGAAGCTGCCATTTGCAAAGATAGAAACAATGGTTTCAAAAGCATTTGGCGATAGGGAATTACAACGTATATAAGAGAAAAATTTGCGTCTAGATCGTAACTCGCCTCGGTAGCTCAGTTGGTAGAGCACTTGGCCCGGAAAGCCAAGGGTCCCGGGTTCGAGTCCCGGTCTAGGCGAAAAATTTTTTTCTTCAAATTTAATTTATCTTTCATTGAGAAATGTTAAATTAATAATAAAAACATCATTAGAGGCCTTACTGGCTTTTAAAGTAATGTTAAATTTCCAATAAATGTCTTCTTAACTAAGAAGCTGCCATTTGCAAAGATAGAAACAATGGTTTCAAAAGCATTTGGCGATAGGGAATTACAACGTATATAAGAGAAAAATTTGCGTCTAGATCGTAACTCGCCTCGGTAGCTCAGTTGGTAGAGCACTTGGCCCGGAAAGCCAAGGGTCCCGGGTTCGAGTCCCGGTCTAGGCGAAAAATTTTTCTCTTCAAATATATTTTCATCATATGCATATATCAACTAACACTGGCTTTGCATGCCTATCATTCATGCAGTCCATTTCCATTTGTATAAACTCACGCTTTATCTTGGCACTTTTTTCATCACCTCTTGTTTGATAATGAAACCTTCATTTCTTTATTCTTGTACATACTCAATAATTTTTCAATCTAACTCGTAATATTTCTCTTTCTTTGGTCCATTAAATGATTTTTTCGATGAATTAGTATTCCTCAAATTTTTTTTTAATCTGTCGCCATTTATGTTATCTTCAGACACCAAACTTTCTTCCTGCTGCACAGTTTTTCATAGCTTTTGCTTTCCTAATTTTCATCAACTTAAAAACTAGCATCGTATCTGTGTACTTGTATTACTTTATTGCATTTTTTTGACATAATCTGAATTTTCAACTTTTAACACTCATTTTAATGCCTATAAACAGGGACGACAAATTCAAGTATGGAAATGCCCAACTAGAAACTGCTATAAGTATCTTGGTCTAATGTTGTAAGTCACAGGAAAATCATTCACCAAGCACATCCAGGAAAGATGCAATGCAGCAATAAAGGCTACGTTTGACATTCGAAATGTCAAAAAGCTGTCAGTCTAAACAGCTATAAGTCTATTTCACATCAAGATATTCCCAATAGCGTGCTAAGCAATCACCATATTATGGACTCGGTTAAACATAGCAAATCTGAAAAGACTAGAAATGGTCAAAATTACCTACCTCCAGAAGGAGAATACTTAGGGTTTTAAGGTCAACGAGCTCCCGACTCATATACCATCTAACCAAGACTGACTTCTTTATCAGAGAAATAGCGTCAAAATACAACCTGCCTCACACCCCAGCCTATGAAGCACACATAAGAAAGAGATCAGAAAAAGCAGAGGATATAGACCGCGGATTCTTCCTGACCCCAGCGATGAATATTGAAGAATGTAAGGAACTGAACTCCTCCCTGAGACATGTGTTCACAAGGACTGCCACAACACACAGATTCCATTACAGAATATATACCCAAAAAGGGTTCCACCTCGCATCGAACCAGTGCCTCTGCAAGCTATGTGACCAAAAATGTGAACAATACCACCTAATTGACTGTGTAGCAAGAAGAAAGCCTCTAAAATTCTACGCAGATGATAATAACTTTCAATAATTGTATCCTAATGTACACAGTGTATTTAATAATTCTTTAAATAATGCCTGTAAAAATTATCCACTTAACTTTACTGCACCATTATATTTTTTTAATGTCATTGTTGAGATTATTCTTACCGAGCAATTTTCTTCCGATTTTCTTGTTGGTTATCATATTATATTCATTCAATTTCAGCTGCATATTATTTGTCCACTGTTGCAATGCAATAATTTCCAAGCAGCAACTGTGTATCACACAATATAAAACAATGGTATCACCAGCCAGCAGCTATGTAGCCTATTATGTAATGTAAAAACATTGACCTTGACCGGGCTTTTGTCAATATTTAAGATGAGTCATGATTTTGCTATTTCAGATTTAGGAAGAAAAGGTTGTCCTATATTTGGGTAAATACAGTATTATTCCTCCTATTAAGCAATCACATATTTACAGATCACATACCTATTGTGGTTCTTCCACTAGTGGCATCTTCAGCTTCTTGTGTGTCTATGGAATGATCAACATCTCGTTCATGTCCGCACAACTAAAAAAAGTAGAATAATAGATATACAATGATCAGCAAATTAAAAATATATGGATATATTATATTTGAAGAGAAAAATATACACTCAGACTGGGGTTTGAACCCAGGAACTTTTGCTTTCTATGTGAATGCTCTACCAATTGAGCTACCCGAGAAACTCCAATCTAAACGCAAATTCTTCACTTATATACACTGCTAATTACCATCAATTCCTGGGTTCAAACCCCAGTCTGAGCGTATATTTTACTCTTAAAATATAATTTATCGATCATTGAGATGTATGAAATGAATAATAAAAACATTGATATATGGATATATAAATATATACCTATAGGAGATACCAACAATTTTGTGTTAAAGCATATCTACAGCAACTCGAGATAATCCGTGTTAATTGGGACCGAGATATGCACAGAAAATAAAAAAAAAACACGGATAATCCAATTAAGTTATTTGGTGCCGCAGAAGTTGACCAGAAATTTATTTACCCACTTTAACACTACTTAAATGCAACAAATATTCATACATTGTTACATTAAATGTATTTTGGTGCGAGTCATAATTATCATTAATTTATTTTACTCGTAAATATGAAAAGAAAAAAAAAAGGGACTATTTCCTGTCATGACCACTCTGGTTACAACAGTTATTCAAAATGGCCATTGTAACCAGCGATAACTACACTAGTAACCACCGATAATGACCAATCAGCGATAACCACAATACTAACCAGCGATAAACCCACTGCCACAGCATATCTGTGGTTTCAAAAACAAAGCTCTGCTGATAACAGTTCTGTAACAACAAAATTTCAGGGACTCACACAATGGAAATTTCCGAAATTGTATTGTATTCTCAGAATGTTGGTTGGTACTGTTAAACCCACCAAAGGAGGAGGTTGTGAGTGAAGGTTACTCTATTGTGCTAGTTTCTAAGTGCAGTTCACAGTAGCACGTTTAAAAATAAAGAATTTTTTCATAACAATACAAAATACAGCAATTTTTAAAAAATACAATAAAAAGAGTCATGACCGGATAATCCACAAACCAGATAATATGCGCAAAGATAATTGGGAGGTTGCTGTATATTAATAACTGTATTATATATTTCACTATGTTTTGTGCTCAAAATAGGAGTCTTGGACTTGCACCATTTAACATGTGATACACTTTCAACTACTAAGGACCATATTTTAAGATATTGTAAGCAAGAAGAAGAATGACCCAGTTATGATATTCAAGGTACTACGTACATTAACAAATATTTGATTGTATACAAACAAGAGAAACAATAATTTTAAATTGTCAGTTTATTCTGTAAATTACATTGGTTTAATTTATTTAATATTTCTGATGAACAATGAGAAAGCACAAAACAGTATAAATTACTTAAATTTATGCAAAATTACAGAACAATATGCAATAATAATAATAATATTCATAGTTAAATGTGGGAAATAACATTATGAGGTTCGTAATTCAATGAATGAATGAGCCATATTCTCAAAGTTCATCAAATCAACACCAGATGGTAATGTTATAGATAAGATTCCAACAAAAATCCGGTAATCATAATATCACCTGAAGATAAGAGGGATGTCCTTTTGAAAACTGTAGTTCCCATTAATTATAATTATATTATTTTTGGTCTGGACATCTTACCTCAATATTAATGTTGATTTGTTCTTGGACATGTTTCAAAACAATTCTGTTTTATCGTCAGCTTGTCTGGGAAAGCTGACGATAAAACAGAATTGTTTTGAAACATGTCCAAGAACAAATCAACATTAATATTGAGGTAAGATGTCCAGACCAAAAATAATATAATTAAAATAACCTCAAAATATAACTTCCTAAAATTAAATATGTAGTTCCCATGTTTAAAAAAAAAAAGAAATATTAGATAAGATAAGAATAAAACTAAGATAAGAATAATAATATGTTTTGAGCGTATTAAATTAATGTTGGGAAGTAAAAATTATGAGGTATAATCAATGAAATTCATCGGAGAACATTTTTTGACAACTCACCTCACAAATTTCATGTCTTTCACGATACTGCAGTATCAGACGATATCACGTCCATCTTCAGCCATCAACTCTTTTATTGTCACCATCTTCAGCGCTGCCATCTATGGCTGAATTTACAAACTTCGAAATCAAATTTTGTTCCTTAGGAATATCAATATTCATTGATCTATATTTATTCTTCTGAAGTATATTTTCTCCCAAACTGTCAATTCTAAAGGTTTATCCACTTGTTTTAAAAGTTTTGTTTTTCTTCCAATTGTATGATGTTCTAATAAACTGTGCAGCAATTGCAGATTTTTCAATTTCACAATTACAAAATTGCAAAGAAATTAAAAATACAAGAAAATTACTTACCATCCAAAAATGCATAGAAAATAAAAAAAAATGACAAATACAATATTACTTTGGCACCAATAAATAAATTTAGTCAGGGAAGTACAAATAAAAAAATCAATGTCCCAGACAGTAAGAAGTCTGGAATTTATCAAATAAGTTGTAAAGATTGTAATAAAGTTTATATAGGAAAAACTAAAAGGAATTTGGAAACTCATACCAAAGAACATTTTAGAAATATTAAAAATTGTGAAATTGAAAAATCTGCAATTGCTGCACATAGTTTATTAGAACATCATAAAATTGGAAGAGAAGCAAAACTTTTAAAATAAGTGGATTAACCTTTGGAATTGACAGTTTCGGAGAAAATATACATTCAGACAAATAAATATAGATCAATGAATTTTGATATTCCTAATGAACAAAATTTTATTTTGAAGTTCGTTAATTCAGCCATAGATGGCAGCGCTGAAGATGGTGACAATAGAAGAGTTGATGGCCGAAGAATTTCATCAGTTGGAGTTATGGCTGAAGATGGTCATGATATCGTCTGAAACTGCAGTATCGTGAAAGACATGAAATTTGTGAGGTGAATTTTCAAAAAATGTTCTCTGATGAATTTCAATGTTTTGAGCGATTTGTATTCACTGTAGTTTGACAACCTACATGATGCCAACCACCAATTCAACAGCCAGATAAGACCTGGCAATAGAAGGCAAGCCTTCTGGAACATGTTCTCAAGAAATTATAAATTATGAGGGGAGATGTCAATTTTCCGATTCTTAATATTTATATGATACAATCACTTCATTTTTATACTTCTAGTCATTATTACAACTGAAAATTGTTGTATTTTCATTTCACATAAGTTCTCTTTCAGTTTTATTAGCTGCAGTTTATTTTGGGTTGTACTGAGGTAGAATATTTTCAATTTTTACCTAGAAAGTTGGGGTTGGGACAGCATTGTCTTCCATGACACTTTTTCCAGCAGTTTTTCTAGAAATTCATCTTATTTCTATAACTATAAAACATCAGAGATGAAGTTCCTCAGATACGTTGCAGGATATACTCTAAGAGACCACATTCCTAGTGAAACAATTAGGCAAGAACTCAAAATGTTTAATCTAAATGAAAAAAATACAGAACTATAAACAAAAATGGCATGAACATATTTTAAGAATGGACTTTTCTAGGCTAACAAAACAAGCATTGTCATACCAACCTCAAGGCTATAGAGATGTAGGACGTCCTAGAAGATGATGGAAAGATGAATTCTGAGAGCGGAACAGGCCGACGGCCTACCATGAAGATGATTATACTTTAACTATAGGACTATTGGTTTCTAACCTATTTTCACACATCCTTTATTGGTAAGAAGAATGATTTACTTTCTATCTAAACGAGTGAGGGATAGCTATGTCCACATTTTTTTTTAAAAGACCCATCTTGTTAATTAATTTATGGACATCACAAATTGGATGACAAAGCATTTGGCTACCTTAATTTTACACAAGGTCAAACATGAACACTATATACTGAATAAATACCTTTTGAAGAAAAGGCTCTATTCTCCATATCCTAAGACTCTGATCTTTAGACCATGTTATAAGCTCATAATCTAATGAATCTGAAAAAAGAAAAGTTTGAAGAATATTAAATAACATTTAATTTCACTATAATTTCACCATTAAATAACATTCTTATACAATGTTTTTATTTTATTCTGATTTCAAAGTTATGCAAGAAAAAGTATTTGGAGGAACGCACATCTGTACCTTATGGTAAAGGACATAACCTAGACATGAAATACAGCAAAAGAAGCTAAAACATCAATACATAAAATATACTACCAATCATATTACTGATAAATGTTTCAAAAACCTGGACACGCATAAAAAAAGATGAATACATTGCATGCAACAGAGATGAGATAGCTGAGAAACATACAAAAGTCACAAGAAGGAAAAGAATAAGGAACACCAATAAATCATAATAGGAAGTGGCATTACGAAGTTCTGTTTAATAATATTAATCTGAATCCTAACATCTTACCTAGAGAACATGTTTCAATATGCATTATTAAAACATGTTCTCTAGAATACAACAATTTTATGAGGTAAAATGTCAAGACTCAGATTAATTATTAGGGAACACAAAAAATTATAAATAGGCTAAAGGTAGAATCACTGGAGAAAAAGGCATTGTGAAAAATGGAAGAAAACAGGTTACTTAATTAGTTCTATAGATGGATAAACAAACCCGCCATAGCCTGTCCCAAGCCAGGTTGAAAAAGGGTGAGGGGAGTAGTAACACCTCATAAAAAAACCTTGGTTCAGCTTGCCCAGCTGATAGTACCTTGTGAGGGCCCCTTGCAGGGTTACGGTGAAGACCTCAATGGCAGATACAGCGGAGAAGGAGTCCTTTGGTACGGTGTACCTGACGGAAGAGGCAACTCTACATCTACTGCCTTGTAGATTGACAAACGGGCGGATGGGGTTCGTTAGTCCTGCAAGACAACCCATCTAGGAGAGACAACTTTGAAATAAAACCGGGTAGGCTGAGCTCTGGACCTGGGTGAAGGCAATTGGCCTAGGGAGGTAACCCCGAATAATAAACCCGCCATGAAAACGGGCTAGCAACCCACTTCAAGGTGTATCTAATACATTGCTCGCAGTCCCAGGGATCAAGCCTCAGATCAAAGACAGTGCATGCACATCCAAAACGTCTTCCTCCGAGGAGTGATTTTGGAAATAAACAGGATGAAAATCCTACAAATTATGTTTAAGAAGAAGAAGAAGATGGATAAAGATGATTGATAAACATCAATATCAACTATAATTAAAACTCTCTTGCCAGTTTAACCAAGATATAAAGGATGGCTTTGTTTCAACTAAGAACTGTTCATTATAGCTTGGCAGTTCATTTGATGGATAGATGAAAAAAAAAACACACACACACACCAGGTAAGTCACTTTTTCTTTGAAACCTAGAAAACATACTTTTAATTGTACAACATCCACTTTTTCTTACCTATAGGCTACAATTTGGAAGTAAATAAACCTATGACTATAGTATATCTTTTACTATGACACTTCTAAATGATAGTGCTTTCCATAGAGAATCAAATGGCTTCAAACTCCATTTTGATAAAAAAGTGACTTATCTGATTCTTTCCTTGTATCCTTAAAAAATACACACACACACACACACATATATATATATTTGGCCGGCAATCAAAACCTCATAACTCCAAAAATTAAAAAAAAACCTATAACTAGTTATAACTGGTTGATTTTCAAGTCAACAAAATCTATTATTAATTTATTTTCAGTATGATCATCTTACCTCAATATTAATGTTGATTTGTTCTTGGACATGTTTCAAAACAATTCTGTTTTATCATCAGCTTGTCGAGACTGGTTAGATTTATGTTACACACCCTGGATGTCAATGTCAGCTCCATCCTGTAGTTGGCCAAAGAACCTCTAAACAAGGTCACGCTCTGTTGGTATTTCAAAATTCGTAACTCTGTTTTTGTTCTTCTGAATATAGATTTTTTCCCAAATAGTCAGCTCTTTTGTATTTTCTAACTGTTTTAATAATTTGGTGTCCGGATTTATATTATGTTTTTCAGACCATATAAATCCGGACACCAAATTATTAAAACAATTAGAAAATACAAAAGAGCTCACTATTTGGGAAAAAATCTATATTCAGAAGAACAAAAATAGAGTTATGAATTTTGAAATACCAACAGAGCGTGACCTTGTTTAGAGGTTCTTTGGCCACCACAGGATGGAGCTGACATTGACATCCAGGTTGTGCAACAAAAATCTAACCAGTCTGGACAAGCTGACGATAAAACAGAATTGTTTTGAAACATGTCCAAGAACAAATCAACATTAATATTGAGGTAAGATGATCTGACTGAAAATAAATTAATTAAAATAACCTCAAAATATCACTTCCTAAAATTAAATATTAAAATCAAGTCGCGAACTGGAGACAATAAAATTGATTCTCAGCACCAACTATGTAGCAATCTACGATGGCATATCAATGTCAAAAGAAATTGCTCAAACACGAGGAGTCCTACAAGGAGACCCACTGAGCCCAGTCCTCTTTAACACTATGATGGCCGATATTGGGCAAGCTATAAACGCAAGAAATATAAAGCTATTAATGTATGCCGATGACATGGCCATCCTTTCCAAGAGTCCTGAAGATCTGCAGGAGGCCATGAAGAATATCAGAAAATGGGCGTCAGAAAATTCAATGGAAATAAATAGCTCCAAAACAAAAGCAATGAAGTTCAGAAGAGGAGAGAGATTATCAAAAAATGACCACTTTATGTGCGGCGACTCAGCCCTAGAAATAGTCCCCAACTTTAAGTACCTGGGAGTGACGCTGCAGACCACTGGAACCACGTTCACCATGCATATACAAGACAGGACCACAGCGGCAATAAATTCAATGTTTGACATTCCCAAGCTTAAGAGACTGTCCCTGCCAACGGCGATGGCACTGTTCCAACTCAAGGTAGCACCAGCGGCCACATACGGTATTCAGATAATTTGGATTCACCTAACAGCGAAAAACCTCAAGAAATTGGAGAATGTCAAAGCCAGATATCTCAAGAGGGCCTTGTCACTCTCAAAGTACACAAGAAACAGCTACGCCTACAGAATAGCACATGAACCCTACTTCATTGAGGACATCAAGCTTCGCTTCAATCTACCAGAAACCCAGGCATATAAAGACGCCATCAAAGAGAGACAAAACAAAGCCAATGCAATACCGATGGAAATAATGGACACAGAAACAATGAAAACTGATGTGTGGAAAGGACCGAACTTCCAACTTCGCCACCTATACACATGCTTCGCCGCACATGGTTTCCACGGGAAAATGTCAGAATCCGTCATACCACGACCCCAAGGAGGACTGCAGATATAAGCTTTGCGACGAGCCATGCTCCAAGTACCACCTAATGAAATGCAAAAGCAGAACTCAGTCTCTCACCAAAATTACAAAAGACTGGTGAAAACTCTAAATGTACACATTGTGTTTAATAAAATCTGTTAAATATTAAAATCTATTATGTTTTAAAATTAGTTTCTGAAAAGTGTTACACTGGAGATGTGAGTTCCTGGGTCTAAGATTAGAGCAGACAAAACCTTGTTATTCCTCCACACCGGAGATGCTAGTTTTTGGGCCTCAGGTTAATAGCTGAGGAAATGCATGAGGTTTTTGTAATTGTTAATAGATGGCAGCAAAATCATCTTAGAGTTACAAGATTTTAACAGCACATAGACAATGTATTTGCTTATCGAATAATGTAAAAATCTAGATTTCATTCTTGGAAGAAGTTATGGGGTTTGATTGCCATCCGGCAATATACAACTTCAATTTGTGTAATTATTACGGGTTAGGAATTTTGACTCACCTCATATCTTTTTTATTTTTTTGCAGACAACAGTTTCTCCACATTTATGTGTCATTGTCAATGCTCCTAACTGTAACAATGACAGACAAATGTGGAGAAACTATAGTCTGCAAGAAAAAAAAAATATATGAGGTGAGTCAAAATCCCTAACTCATAATAATTAAAAGAAACCTCATAGTGCTTACTTCCTTCAAATATTGAATAAAATTTGTGTGTTATGTAAAAAGGTGAGTTTAATCATGATTGGAGATTATCTCACAAAATGCTCTACACTTCTAAACTTTTTGAAACAACCTTTGCCAAAATTGTACTGGGAAGCAAGAAGGAGAATGGAGATCATACAAGATCCTACGGATTTAGACTGCTACTACTGCTACTACTACTACTACTACTACTACTACTACTACTACTACTAATTAAGAAAAAAATTATAAAAGATAATCAAGTTGTAAAATAGTTTTACAGAAATAATACTAATACACACAAAGAAGATTAAATAATTACAAAGTTGAATAAAATAATAATGAAAATGGGTTAAGTCAAAGATTAACATTACATAGAAAATTATTAACATGGCTTTTGAAATACACTACTGTACTGCAGCCCCTAAATTCAGGAGGAATGGAAATCCAAGATTGTAAAGATGGCACTGTGCAAAATATAGAACAGAGAGATATTCTGTGCAGAGGGATGTCAAGAGTTAAGTTACTCCGTGATCTGGTACTTAACCTGTTTTAATGACAAGAAATGAGGCTAGATAGTTAGGGCTCGAAAATAGTAGAATTTGAAAAAGCAGAACAAGAGATTGTAAGGTTTGATGGTCAGTTAGCCTGAACCAGGAAAGATCTTTGAAGGATGGAGATATGTATATGTACATAATTACAAAGTGCTACAGACATGTGACCTGATTAATTAATGTTCAACAATTCACCCTAACGCTTCTCTAAGTTACAAATTTTATTAACGAACTAGATTAATAACTATTGCACATTTTTATGAGCACTGTTGCACTTGAATAATAGAACTGTATATACATTATTACATCTTGATAGTTTGTAAAATGTTCAATTAATTACATATCATGTAATTTTATTCTATCCCTTTATAAATATCAATATAGCACAAGATACCAACCTTCTTTATGTTTTCTCCACTGGAATTCAAGTACTACATCTGTGTGTCCTACAAATGTATGAACTGGAGAAGTCTGATTTGCAATATTCCACAAATGGAGACTATTTTCACCTCTTCGTAACTGTGGTACAACTACAGTTATTAATCCTTCACCAAAGGGCTATAAATTATAAAATAATACAATTAGAAACATTCACTAGAAAATTATTAAAATTAGTGTCCCAATATTTGGAAATCAATATTGATATTTTATTTTGATGTGAGATTTTAAATGTAATATTTTCCATTGCTGGACACTATTATTTTGAAAAGAAAAAATTAATGCTTGAACCAGGACTTCAACCCTGGACCGCTCATTCTCCGTACGAATATGCTATCCATTACACTATTCAAGCTATGATACAAACATTAACATTTCTTTATTCATATACAATTCTCAAATTGTCCAAAGACAGATAGATGTTGCTACAAATGGCCTATGGCAGGCTTCTATTGAAGTATTTTTAATGAGAATTTTCCACTATCTTTTTAAGCATTAAAGCTTAATATTTTGATGTGAGATCTTAAATTTAAACTGAAAATATATAAAACTATTATTCTACCAGTTATATTATATGGATGCAAAACATGGACTCTTACTTTAAGGGAGGAAATGAGATTACGAGTTTTTGAGAATATGTTCTTAGGAAAATTTTTGGACCAAAGAGAGATGAACAGACAGGTGAATGGAGAAGACTACATAAAAATGAACTACATGGTCTTTATAGGAAGCCAGATATAATAAGAACAATTAAGTCTCGTAAACTGCAATGGGCAGGACATGTTGCGCATATGGGGAATGAAAGACGTGGATGGATGCTTCTTGTAGGAAAGCCAGAGGGAAAACGCCCAGTTGGTAGACCAAGAATGAGGTGAGAGAACAACATTAGCTATGATTTGAGGGAAGTAGATTATACAGGGAATGATTGAAAAGCATTAGCTCAGGATAGGGATGTATGGAGAGCTTATGTCCATGTGGCCATGAACCTATGGGTTCGATAGTGCCAGTGAGTAAGTAAGTAGGATTTTAAATTTAAAGTTTTCCATTGCACACATAAAAAGTAATGCTTTAAATAAAGCATGAGTTAATAAATGAAAAAAAGCTAGCCCAGCAAATCCTAAAGATAAAATTCTTATTATTAAACCCGCTATCCATTACACTATTCAAGCTATGATACACACATTAACATTTTTTTTATTCGTATACAATTCTCAGATAATTAATTTTTCTTTTCAAAATAATATTGATCTTTTACTTCATAAATGGAGTACATGCTGTTTCCGTTTACTTTATCCAGTAATTCAAGTTGTCTGTCTATATCTGCACATCCCACCCATGTGGGTAGGAATAACTTAACCAAGCTAATTTGGTTACACTTATTTCCCCACAGATGTTATAGATAAGTTGTTACCTTATCACCTCAAAGAGACACCTGGTAATACTGGATGGAAAAGGCCAATTTAATTTTTCAGAGATCTAATTTAGGCTTGAGGTTATTTTACAAGCCTAAAAATCTTTGACTTGGGAACCATGGTTTAAAATCCCTCTTGGAAGATTTGTCCCATGGATTTCTTCCATCCTAAAAAAATCCATCGACCCCAATTAAGTTTGAACCCTTGACCCAGAGGACAAGAGAAAGGAACTTAACTCCTAGACCACCACAGTTAATAGTAATTCAAATTATAATTTATATATAAGTTCAAGTTAAATATTCCAGAGGAAGTCTGGAGTTTCAGAGTCCCTTTTCTAGGGTTCATCAATAAAAATACCAATATTGCAGAAACCAACCACGCAATTATATAGGCTATTGGTTTACTAGCTGGTTGCTGGCCATTAATCCACATGTGTCAATATCAATGAATGGATATCATTCACCCAGTATAGGACATATGGTAAGATTATTGGGTCCCCAGCCATTATAGCTGATATTCTTGACCTGAAGCCACTACTTTTAGTAGTAACCTAAATTTGCCACAATGTTGGGTATATACTCATCCCATCAACTGGCCAAAATTCCATGAGAAAATTTCTTCCCCCATGAAGACTTGTACCTTTGCTCATCCCATAATTCAATGCCAAGGCATGATACATTCGACTGCTCAGCTGTTGCAGGATATATAAGCTTAATTAGGGTCACAAACATAGAGATACATTTTATGCAGATGTTTAAAAGAAATCTCTCGTTTGTGTACACAGCAATTTTTACTTGGCAATGATCGTTAAAGACTATGAACTGTTGCAATATTTGTTTCTTTATAAGATATTATTAGTACACTTTTAGTAAAGAAATCACCTGTAATTTCATCCTCATTCAGTCATGTGTTACAAAATTATTATACTAGTGACCTGTCACCTCTTACAACTCATCAATATTTTTTAATTTTATTTTTTTATATTTGAAGAGAAAAATTTTCGCCTAGACCGAGACTCGAACCCGGGACCCTTGGCTTTCCGGGCCAAGTGCTCTACCAACTGAGCTACCAAGGCGAGTTACGATCTAGATGCAAATTTTTCTCTTATATACGTTGTAATTCCCTATCGCCAAATTTTTCTCTTCAAATATAATTTATCTTTCAGTGAGAAATGTTAAATCAATAATAAAAATATTTTTAAATACTAAGTTAGTTAGATTTTATTTAACACTGCTCTATAATAACAGATACTATAGTATTGCAATTCAAATCTGGGGATGAAAGGGTTTACAAATTTTGCTCAGAGTCCTTTCATTTCAGGCTTGGAGTTCTTTCATGTCCCATAAATCTAAAATCAGTCTGGTTTGTCTTAGGCATTTCATGAGATTTGAAAGCAAATGATAAAAACCCCAAAGGGTTGCTTGCCCAGAGGGGTTACCACTAATGTAGGATCTTCTCTACCTCAGGATGTTATGGTTATACTGCCAATTCTCGGTCCCTAGAGCCTTCTTAGTTAAATCAGATTGCACAAGAAAAGGTGAGGATGGAATTTGGGTAGAAGAGGTGGTAGATTCACTTCACTACCCCTTGCAACTAATATAGGGAAAACAAAGGTTATGGTATTCTATGGGAAAAACTTTGTTTCCAGTAAAATATTTTTGAGAAACAGAATTTTAGAAATACTGAATGATTTCATTTAACTTGGCTATAAGGTAACATTTAATGATGATATGGATATAGAAAGCATGATTGTAAGATACTCCAAAACTATAGGAATAATTAACAAAGTAAAGAAAAATATTAAAATATGTACCTGAGAGGTTCGTCGTCCTCAGCTACGTTAATTTTTTTTAATTTTTAAGAATTGTAAGTCTGTCGGAAATTGGCTTGTATCTTCAGCAGAAGTGTAGAGCTACTAACTGCTGCTGTTACTGTTTTTCAAAACTTCTGGCAACAGCGACCTTCCAGCATCATCGGTAGCTACTGACTTGTTGATGCTAGGAGTTTTGCAATACAGAAACAACAGTTAGTAGTTCTATCCTTCTGCTGAAGATGGCAGCCATTTTCTGAAAGGCCAACAGTTCTTAAAAGTTTTTTTAAAAAATGTTAACCTAGTTGAAGACGATGGCACCTGCCAGATACTTTTTTATTATTTTACTTTGTGACTATTTACCTCAATGGAAATTTATAATGAATTTATTCAGTATTGAAAGTAATAAAACCTTCCCTTGTACAAAAAAATTACAAGAATACACATGTATAAGACCTTGGCAAGACATGATCTGTGTTATGGGAGTGAGGCATGGACATTGAGACAAGTGGAGGAAAGCAGAATGAAAGCTAACAAATTGAGATTTATGGGACACACCACACAATATATAAAATGGGATCATAAACAATAATGAGGAAATCATGAAAGAACTTGATCTGGAATCAGTGCTCCATTTTATACAGGATTATTAAAACAACAGGATGAGCCACTTATGGCAGATGCTCCTCTAGAATCCCAAAAGTAATGCTTCACTATCATCCCCATGAGGAGAAGATATCTACGGAACATCCCAAAAATGATGGAAGGAAAATTCCTTCTTTATGAGATCGTAACAGGCCATTTGGCCTAACAGTTGTATGGATGATACATGCTTCACTTTCCTTCCAAAGAAAGTCATAAGATCGTAGAACCGTCCATTCCCTATCTCTTCTCTATAAAATATTACACACATCATTACCTATTTATCACACTGCTTCGTTAAAACTCTCTAATACACATAAAGTAGATACCCAATCCCATCAGCACATTGTCCTTTATATCCCTCCTCATCACACTACCTATTACTCGAAATCTTTTACAGTTTCTCTTGCTAGAACATGGAATTCTCTTCCACCCTATGTCAGAGACTGCCAAACTTTACCATCCTTCAAAAACAAACTGATAATAAAATCATTAACAAAAACATCTCACTGATATTATTTTTTTGACAATCAATAATAGTTTGTTTTTTCTTTATTCAATAAAAGTAGTATTAAGATTTACCAATTTTTTTACCTAATGTCTCTTTTATATATATATATATATATATATATATATATATATATATAAACGATAGATTAATTCATTATGGTTTAATATTTAATTTTAGGAAGTTACATTTTGAGGTTATTTTAATTATATTATTTTTGGTCTGGACATCTTACCTCAATATTAATGTTGATTTGTTCTTGGACATGTTTCAAAACAATTTTGTTTTATCGTCAGCTTTCCCAGACTGGTTTTATTTATGTTGCATTATGTTGCACCACCTGGATGTCGATGTCAGCTCCATCCTGTGGTTGGCCAAAGAAGCTGACGATAAAACAGAATTGTTTTGAAACATGTCCAAGAACAAATCAACATTAAAATTGAGGTAAGATGTCCAGACCAAAAATAATATAATCATTACGGTTTATTACTTTCTTTGTATTTATTTTTCTTTTATAGTAGATTTGAGCTGTTATTCCTTTGTGTATATTTCTTTCAATAGTTTTAATTTTGTCTTTAATATTCTCTTCAATATCTACATTAATGATCTACCTAAGCATATAGAAAAGCTCCAAACAAAAACCCTACATTTTGCTGATGATGTTGTAAATATGGGTCTTCAAACCGAAAAACCAAAGTCAACAATTAATAACCATAGCCCAACAATCACTAATACAGTTAGAGAATTGGACATCCCAGAACTTAATGAAGATAAATATACAGAAGACAAATTATCAACTACTTACATTAAGAAAGAAACCACTACCCATCACTCTGAAATTGGAGGGTGAATTATTAACTCAAACACATGAAGCAAAATATTTAGGAATAACTCTGGACACAAAATTAACATGGAAGAAACACATAGAGAATATATGTACAAAGATAGAAACAAGGTTACCATTATTAAAACAATTAGCAGGGAAAAAGTGGGGTTGCAACACACAAACCCAAAAACACCTTCTACCAAATGTACATAAAACCTGTACTTCATTACTGTGAAGAAATTCTAGTAACTACTAAAATGGAAAAACTTAATAAATTGCAGAATCAAATCCTCCGCCTGATAACAGGAGCCGTTAAAACAACACCAATCACTGCCATGCAAATCTTAACAAATAACCCAAACATAGCATTTGAAATTGAGAAAACAGCAATCACACAGTATGAAAAATTTTTAAATCTACCCCATAATAACTGGACCCAAAGAAAACCACAAGTATGTTTAAAATCTCAGCAAAGCTTCTTAAGCATAGATAAATGAAAAAAAAGCCAACCCGGCAAATCCTAAAGATAAAATTCTTATTATTAAACCCAGTTGGCTTAGTACAAGAAATCAAACAGAAATTCCAACTTCCACATTCAAAAGAAAATATGCAGATGAGAAACAACCCTCTAGAATTTTTGGAAACTGAATATAACCTTCATTTAACAGAAGACATCAAGAAATCTGAAACTCCTCCATATATTTTAAAACAAATGTCACTGGAAATAATAAATCTAAGATACACAGCTCCTGAATGGATACATATTTTTACAGATGGCTCCAGCCTATCAAATGACGGTGGCACTGGTGCTGGTGCAGTATGTCCACTTTTTTCCTTTTATCGTAAACTAAACACAAATTCAACAAACTTTGATGGCGAAATTCTAGCAATTTTCTTAAGTTTACAAAATCTTTTGTATCACATCCAAAAATTTACAAAAGTTGTAATTCTATGTGACTCCAAAGCAGCCATTCTTGCTATAACACGAGACACAACACCCAAAAGCATCAAAATTATCGAATGTCATAAAATGATAAAACAGTTATCCCGTCTACATAAAAAAGTTGTACTTCAATGGATTCCAGCCCATTGTGTAGTGACAGGCAATGAAATAGCCGATTTTCTGGCCAAGAAGGGTAACAAAATTGTTTCAAACCCAACTTCTACTCCAGTTTCCTTTCACTCTATCAAAAGAATTATCTCAAATAAATACATCAATAAACTTAGAGAAGAATACACCACCAAAACATCTGGAAAGGAATGGGGAAAATCTACAAGCTTATGACATTACTACATTACAAAGAAAATCTGCAGTAGCAACATTCAGACTGCTAACGGGACATGACTGCTTGAATAAACACCTACACAGAATTGGCATAACAGATTCACCTAAATGCCCTTTTTGCAATTTAAATGAAGATATGGAAAGAAACCATCTTCTCCGTTGTCCAGCTTTTGTAGAAGAGACCAGCCTTTCTGCTAAATATTAGAGTGCAAGAGAGAGAATGATTTCATTATCAAGTGCTCGACATTAGATACCAACCAACCAGCCATTTTGTCTTTAATTTGATTGTATTGTTAGACATTATTTTTATTATTGTTCAGTTTATTATTTAGTATGTAATATTATTGTAATTTTTTGTATTTAAATTTCATATGTTTGTCCTGGTGAGTGGAAGAAAAGGCCACAGGGCCTTAACTCCACCAAGCTAAATTAATTAATTAAATAAAAATACTTGTGATTTTTAAGTCATTAAAAATCTATTGAGCCCAATCAAGTCTGAATCTGTAAACTTCGGAACCAGAGGTGAGCATGGTAAATACTAGTCCACCAGAAATGACTTACAAATTTCAATACTGCACAGACAAAAATGTTATAATGTATAACTCATATAGACTAGAGTATATGATATTCTAATCTCAATTTTTCTCCTTATTTACTTTTGAATTCTTTATTCTGAGAACATTTTTTTTATTTTTTATAGCTAAAATTGGACATAATGGCCAGCATTGCAATACATTTAACACCATTGCAATACATTTTTAATTCTCATTGGAGAAATAAATAAAAATACTAATAAATGTTACTTTGTATTGTAGTTTTCTTATAAAAATACTGATGTTTGCATGTGGGAACCAAAATACAAACATGATGACAATATTAATATGTTAAATAATCTGTGTCAGGTTCAGCTTCTTTCAAGAGAGGCAAACATGTTTAGTTGACACTAGCATTTTAAGTAATTAGTAATAGAATAGTAACATGACAATCACTATCAATCTATTTAAGTAAATTAATAATACATACTGTATAACGAGCCCTCCAAACAGGTGAAGCAGTAGGCAAGATACTTTCAGCACGCCGAGGATTAGTTATGTCAAAGAATTTTACTGTACAATCTTGACTAGAAGTAGCTAATTGATTTTCATGTGTTGGACTCCAATCTAACCCATGAATCTAGGGAAAACAAAGTAATCAAGTAAGAACAAATAAAATAGAACTCTACTATAAAAGTGAAGTGATCCCATTAAAGGTCTTGAGAGGTCCTTATTAGAAAATCGGCACAAGTTGTCAGCCTTGCATGATGCCCACTTTTACCCCCAGAACTATGTCTGGTAGTCATTTCCATTAGAAGCTGAGTTGGCCCTAGGGCCATTATGCCGCCAGAAGGTTTCCAGCTTATAGTGTGTGCCTTAACCAAATGTACTATATATTTGAAGATAAAAATACAGGCTTAGACTTGGGTTTGAACCCAGGAACTTTCACTTTCTTTGCAAAAGTTCAGTTGGTAGAGCATTCACATAGAAAGTAAAAAGTCCTGGGTTCAAACCCCAGTCTGAGCATATATTTTTTTCTCTTCAAATATAATTTATCCATCATTGAGATATATGAAAAGAATAATAAAAAACATCAACTGTACTATAGTTTACATAAAGTGATACATAAATGAAAATAGACAATATTAATGCCTACTGTCTGTCTTGTGTAGAGCTCAAAGCATGAAAAATGCAATGAGTGGCATTGGAACACACAGATTAAATAAATTTAATTAATTTCTTTACACCTCACTCCATATAAGCTATTTTTCTTGGGATGGTTTCAAAGGAAAATACTTTTATCTTCAGCCAACAAGCTACTTTGAAATAACAATCATTAAATGAATAAGATTTTATACCTCACCTCATATTTTGTATCTTTTCTAGGACTAATTTCAAGGAAATCTGAAGTCTTGAGTCAGATGCCTGTCGATAATGAGAAGATTTCTTTGAAATCAGTCCAGGAAAAGATACAAAATATGAGGTGAGATGTAAAATTTGATTCATTTAATGATAGTTCAATAAAACCACACAATGTTATATATAAATATAAATACAAATATAAATTACTGTAGAGATTTTTTTGGAAGCTCTGCATATCCTTTTCCTCTGGTGTTGGACAGATGAACCTCATTATCAAATCACTTTCCCTGGGAATTCCATACATCTCTGAGACTTCTCTTAGAACATGAAAGCAATAAAAATTAGCACACCCAATGGGTTGCTTGCTCAGAGGCGTATGTTTGATGGGGTTCCCATCTATAAAGCATTTCCTCTGCAATTGGCGTTATGGTTATACCAGTTACCCTTTTTTTGAACAAGTTCCAATACAATGGAAAACTCATGTATAACATATGTCCCAAAAGCCATGTTTCACTGTTGTCCACATGGAAAGAGATTTTTTGGGCCATCCAAAGATGAGATTGATTGAAAATCCAGACTTGAGATCATAATAGGCCATTAGGCTTTATACTTGTATGGAAGAGGATGATGATTTCCCTAGGAATTTCAATGTCCATTAACTTGATGTTTATATTATTAATTTAACACTTCTCATTGAAAAACAAATTAAATTTGTAAGCCCATGTTTTCCCTTTACAGAGATTTAGGCACTCTCCCCCTACAGGGAAGAATTTGAACCATACTAATTTAGTTACACTTGTTTTCGTATAGATGTCATTTTGAGTGGTCCGTGGTCAGCGTTCTGCCTCATACTGACATCTAGGAAACCAAGGTAGTACTAGGACGGGAAAATTCGGTAAATTTTGCTTAGAGGTCTTTTCATTCAGGCTTAAGGATTTTTTACAAGCCTGAAAATCTTCAGACTCGGGACCCACGGATTAAAGTCCCTCCTGGAGGACTTGCTCCTTGGATTTTTCCGTCCTTAAAAAATCCATCGACCCCGGCCGGGTTTGAACCCGCGACCGACCCTCAGGACCAGAGGCAAGGAGCGTAACCACTAGTCCACCGCGGCCGATACAAATTAAATTTTAAGAGAAAAATTTTCGCCTAGACCAGGACCTGAACCCGGGACCTTTGGTTTACTGTACCAATGTTCTACCAACTGAGCTATGGGGGCGAGTTCCAATTTAGATGCAAATTTTTCTCTTATATACATAGTAATTCCCATGCACCAAATGCTTGAAGCCTTTGCTTCTATCTTTGCAAATGGCAGCTTCTTAGTTAAAAAGACTTTTATTGGGAATTTAAACACTACTTTTAAAAGTCAGTAGGGCTTCTATTGATGTTTATATTATTAATTTAACACTTCTCATTGAAAGATAAATTAAATTTGAAGAGAAAATTTCCCCCCAGACTGGGACCCAAACCCAGGACCTTTGATTTACCGTACCAATGCTCTACCAACTGAGCTACCAGGGCAAGTTCCAATTTAGACGCAAATTTTTCTCCTATATACGTAGTAATTTCTGCGCACCAAATGCTTGAAGCCTTTGCTTCTATCTCTGCAAATGGCAGCTTCTTACTTAAGAAGACTTTTATTGGGAATTTAAACACTACTTTTAAAAGTCAGTTGGGCTTCTATTCATGTTTATATTATTAATTTAACACTTCTCATTGAAAGATAAATTATATTTGAAGAGAAAAATTTTTGCCCAGACCGGGACCAGAGCTCAGTTGGTAGAGCATTCGTACGGTAAACTAAAGGTCCCGTGTTGGGGTCCCGGTCTGGGTGAAAATTTCTCTCTTCAAATTTAATTTAGAAATATTTAACTTTATCCTCAGATATCAGAGAGTACAATATTCTCAAAATGACTTATCAAATTACACTTAAACACTGATTTATTTACCTTTGTTAAGTAAACAAATATTTTTTTTTTGTTTCAACACGTACAATCTAAAACAAATGTGCTTTTAGAACTATAAACAAGTTTCTCTTCAAATTTAACTTATCTTTCAATGAGAAGTGTTAAACTAATAATATAAACATCAATAGAAGCCTACTGGCTTTTAAAAGTAGTGTCTAAATTCCCAATAAAAGTCTTCTTAACTAAGAAGCTGCCATTTGCAAAGATAGAAACAAAGGCTTTAAGTATTCGGTGCGCGGAAATTACTATGCATATAAGAGAAAAATTTGCATCTAAATTGGAACTTGCCCTGGTAGCTCAGTTGGTAGAGCATTGGTACAGTAAACCAAAGGTCACAGGTTCGGGTCCCAGTCTGGGCGAAAAATTTTCTCTTCAAATTTAATTTATAAATATTTAACTTTATCCTCAGATATCAGAGAGTACAATATTATCAAAATGACTTATCAAATTACACTTAAACACTGATTTATTTACCTTTATTAAGTAAACAAAGATTATTTTGTTTCAACACGTATAATTTAAAACAAATGTGCTTTTAGAACTATAAACAAATTTAGAAGTGAAGATGATAATTCTGATATAATTTCATCACCATCTAACAATACACATAAAATCTAGGATAATCATGAAACACACACAAGAAATTACAGACATTTTATTAGCATATTTGAATCACTTCATGCAGAAAAGAGTTTGGTCCATTTTGTTTTAAAAAACTGAGATTTTGTGTTAGTGTTCTGTGCGGGTACAACCAAATTTTTGCAGTAAAAGGACTTCAGTCCAACTTTACTGTAGTCAGTATAAGAAAAATCTATGAGAGTATTCAGGAAAAAACATGTATGGGAGATATCAGTGCAGAACAAGCTAACACAAAAATCTCAATTTAAAAAAGATGGACTGAGGTTCAGTCTGTGTGAAGTAATCAATTTCAAGAAAAAAGTGACAG
Organism: Diploptera punctata; assembly: GCA_030220185.1. NCBI lineage: Eukaryota > Metazoa > Arthropoda > Insecta > Blattodea > Blaberidae > Diploptera > Diploptera punctata. The sequence continues at coordinate 2,430,208 of JASPKZ010008379.1, read as the reverse complement.
AAATTTTTCTGTTGATATCATTTATTGCAATATAAGATGACAATTTTGAAATTTAAAAAATAAATTTACAAAAAATAATTTTAATAAGTCATTATTATTTATAATCTACAACACAATTAACACTACCAGGTATTATTTATTTAGTAAAATTGTATCACCTCATCTCATATTCTTCTTCTTCTTAGACTGGTTTTGAAACTTTCTTCTATAGTTCCAGCTTTGACGACAGAACAATGGTCATAAAAATACTGAAGATGAAACTGTAGAAGAAAGTTTCAAAACCGGTCTAAGAAGAAGAAGAAGAAGAAGAAGAAGAAGAAGAAGAATATGAGGTGACCTGATAAAATTTTACTAAATAGATAATAAAAAAATATTGTTATTATAGATGTAGTTCAACAAACCCTCAGGGGTCCTCATCTAGAGGATATGTGGATGGCGACCACAAGGTGCCCAAGCTGAGCAAAACATTTCTTCCACTTACTTGTGTTTTGCACTCTTTTAACTTTACTATCTAACCTCCCTTGGTTAACTCTTGTTTTTTCGACCCCGACGCTATTAGGGCATCCGAGGGCTAGGGAGTCTTTCCTTTCTTCCATTTCTTCTTTCCTTTATTTTCTTTTCTTCTGCAGAAAAGCCTGACCAGAGGCTATAAGATGGCAGCCCCATCACTGGTCTTGCCTTCTTTTGGCCAGCAACCAATCGAAGGGACTATTATTATGCTTTCAAATCTTATATGAGAATTTTCCGGAAGGATCAAACTATTTACGCTGGAGGGAAAATTTAACTATAGGATCGTAACAGGCCTTGGCCTAATACTTGGAAGGAAGAAGAAGAAGAAGTTTTCAACAATATACTACTCAGTGGAACAAAATTTTCTCATTATCTCCTATTAGAGGCTGATGTTTGCAGACAGATTCTTATTTTTAACAGACTGTCTTTATACCTTATCTGCTCTTAGAGTGATCCTAACATAAACAAATGCCAATTGTATCCTTCTACCATTCGCGCCACAATTACTGTCACATTGACAGTGAGCATGTGTGAAGTTAATAAGACATGTGATTGTTGAATGGGGTAGATGACAAGAAAGCTAGCGAGATTCTTCACTTAACTTGAGAAATACATTTAAATAACTGTTTTTTGACCACTAGTCAAAGGTTTGCTAGACTTGTTTTTTATGACACAGCAATGGAAGACTCAATACCTTCAGCCATTTTGTTGCATCAGAATCGACTGAAGCATGGCTAAAACCATCATCCATGTGTAATAAACTATTTTAAGTTGTAATTATTGATTAGGCATATTTTGGAATATTTTCCATGTTTTGAGTATTATTATTTTCATTCACAAAGAATAAAAAGTAAATTCAGAGGACATATTTTTAATTTAATGAAGGGAACTACTTTTTCGCGTACTTATTGTTTCTACATCATACATCGATGTCCATAGCCAATGAAAAGCGAGCAGGTCATATGGTTTTGTTTTGATGAGGATCACTTTAAGAGCAGATAGCCTTTATATACTATGATAATACCATAAATAAAAGAATTAACAGAATAAATAATTTTTTTTTTAAATATTTAACTCATGACTCAAATGGGAGTCAATGGCCAATCGCATTTAATGAATTTTGATTTACAACCAATAACAGTCGTGTTTCACCTGAAATTTATTAATAAGTTTATCATATTAAAGAAAGCCCCTCCTTTTTAACATTCTGAATAGGCCACAGCATTATTTTACAGTGACTGACTCACTAAGAAATATGGCTATCAGATTGTGTATATATATATATATATATATTGCACGAATGTAAACAGATAGTGCTTACGGGATATAATATAAAAACATTTGTAGCAATTGATTGATTATACCACAAAAAAAAACACTGTTTGCACTTTCTTATATGTATTATTTCCCAGGTAATAACATTCCAGAAAAATATAATTGACATATTTACATCATAGGACATTAGAAATTAATTAATATACAGTTTGATGTGTTTCATTTTTTCTCCACTAGGTGCATTCTTACAATATTGTGATCCATTGGCAATAAATAATGTGATCTGGTTGCAGTGATGAACAAGTGAAACATAACAAACATTTCTCATTTGTTTTCAAACATTGCCATTTACATTAAATATATAAATATTTTTAAATAACTATATTTAAATAATGATTTGTGAGTAAACAGCTTAACTTTATTCGTTAAATAGTCCTAACAAATGCCACTCTTGATTTCACAATTATCTAGATAAATTGGAAATCACTTGTGCCATTACTTATGATAATTACTGAATTTACTATAAAACATGAAAAGCAAACCATTATGTATATTTTTAATATCAAAATTTAAACCCTTTTTCTTTTTAGTAATTTTGTCCTTAATAAAGATATCATCAGACCACTTCATAATCTATATTAAAGTGCATGAAGTCATCTTTATTATTGCTAAAATGTATAAAGAAATATTATTGTATTACTAATATTAAATAATCAATTTGAAAAATTACACAAACATATTTTACATCAGTTACAACCTTCATCTTAATAAATATGATGTACTAAGAATAATTACTTTCAATCTTTCTGGACACAGGTTTTCAATGATAAGTGAAATCCTACATACACACACTCAGTTTACAATCGATAAGTAGGGAAATTAAAAAAAATAATCTTAAGTAGCAATGTGCGCATATGTGAGATAGCAATCTCAATGTATGAAGAAATAAAATACATTAGAACAAAGAGACATAAAAATGTTATTGTCTAGATATCACAAGACTTGTAAAAACACTTACTTTTGATAAGTGAGCTGCTATATATTGTACAGGAGCTGTACCTTTTCTTTGATCCCATAACTTAATATCTCCATCATGTGCAGTAGCTAATAAATACCGCGATAAACGATTCCATCGAACCTGGGTTGCACCAGCTGAAATAAAATATAATTTCTTTGAAATTAATGGATTTAAAATTATATTTACTATGTGAAAATCAAAGAACAAAACAATTATGTTTAGTTCAATAAACATGGCAAAGTGCTTGTGATTTTCTAATGACATTGTATACTAAATGAATTGTTTAAACTTTCAAAATTGTTTATAAATAAATATTTTAAGACATTTATTTAGTGTACAAAACCAGTGAAATTGGGTTTAAATCCCAGTTTAGGCTTACAAATGTATCTCTTCAAATATTATCTTTGAATACCTTAATATATGCAGATGATTGGTATCATTTGCTACCTCAGAGGATGATTTACAAAAGCCCGTAATTTGAAATTAATAGCAGTAAAAATTTGATAAAAATATCAGCTGAAAAATCCAAAACAATGTATTTTTGTGGTAGAGATCCTGTAACTAGTAATATTGAATAGATAACAAAATTACAGAAAGAGTGAACCAATTTAATTATCTTGATTTCAGGTTGTCATTTTTGACAGAATTGAATGTCTAGGATAAGATTGCAAAATTTAATGAATCGGTAGGAATAATAATGTAATGAAGCTTATTTTGGCCCAAAAACATACACCAGTAATGTGTGTGTATGTATGTGTGTATATATATATATACACTGCTTAAAAAAATTAGGGGATATTGTAGAATAACCTATTAAGACTATGTTTTTAGGCACAGTATTAGATGCAATCAGTTTCTATTACTCCAAAAGAATGTCAACAAGAGTTTGAAGTCATTACGTAACCTCTGTACCACACCAGATGTCAAAGAGATCCTGATTAGGAATATGGCAAACAAACAAAGCAACATTAACATGGGTGAAAATGTTTCTTTAGTATGGTGTATGGTCTCCTCGAACGGCCAGCACTGCCTCACACCTGTATGGCATTGATGCAATGAGGTTAGCAATGAGTTCTTGGGGGATACGTGGCCACTCTTCCATAAGAGCAATGTGCAGCTCTGGAACAGTTGTGGGAGGTGCTGGTCTGCCTGCAATGCACCTGCCTAATGCATCCCACACATGCTCAATCGGATTTAAGTCCAGGGAGGAAGCTGGCCATTGCATACGCTCGATACCCTCCACTTCCAGCATGTCGTCCACCAAGCCAGCTCTGTGGGGTCGTGCATTATCGTCCATAAAAAGAAAAGAATCACCTATGGCATCAGCATAAGGCACGACAAAAGGTCGGGGAATCTCATCTCTATACTTTACCACAGTCAAAGAACCACCTTGGATAACGTAGAGGTCCGTACGTCCACCACTACTGACTCCTGCCTACACCATCAATCCACCGCCACCATATGGGGATCTTTCACGTACAAAAGCTGGATTGTTTCGTGTCCCTTTTTCTCTCCAGATGAATACACGCCGACTATCACATTCCATGTTGAATCGCGACTCATCAGAAAAAAGAACTGATCTCCATTCAGTATGCCTCCACCCACGATGTTCCTCTGCCCAGTTTCTGCGATCTCTACGGTGTTGTGGAGTTAACCTGGTACACACCATGGGCCTACGGGCATAGAGACCACTTCCATGCAGTCGATTAGGGACAGTCTGAGTTGACACCCTGCGTCCTGTTGCTGTTTGAAGTGTATTTCGCAGTTGAGTTGCATTCTGCTGTCTATTCCAACGGGCTGTTAACAAGAGGTAACGGTCATCCCTTGCTGTTGTTGCCCTTGGTCAACCTTGTCCAGCTCTTCTGTGAACAGTATGTTCTTTGAAAATGATTCCAAAGACTGGAAATCACGCTTTGAGACACCCCAATGGCTTGTGCCACCTCTTGTTGTGTCTGTCCAGCTTCCATCCTTCCTATGGCCCTCCAAGCCATTGGTTCAGGTAAATCACGTTGTCGAGGCATCACTGTCCCTAAGGCAAGTCATTCACTAACTGAAAACTGGACTGGATTTAAAAACAGCAACAAAACATTCACCCCCACACCACCCTTTCACATCAACACTGCCCTCTGGTGTGGTACCGAGGTTACGTATCAACTTCAAACTCTTATTTACATTATCTTGGAATAATAGAAAGTGATTGCATCTAATACTATTCCAAAAAACATAGTCTTAATAGGTTATTCTACAATATCCCCTAATTTTTTTTAGCAGTGTGTATATATATATATATATATATACACACATACATATTGGCAAGACCAGTTCTCTGGCATGAGAGCAAGGATGGACTTTGGAGAAAATGAAAGTAGAATTACAGCTGGTGAGATGAGATTCATGCAGCGAAAAGCAGGCTGTACCAGGTGAGATAACAGAAGAAATAATAGTAAGAGAGGAATTGAACATTTTCCATAATAGCTTACATCCATTAGTATAAGCAGAATTGGTGTTAATGTATGGACTGTATGTCCAGATCAGATTCCAAAGACAATTTTAAAATGCCAATCAAATGATAAAAGATCATTGGAATGACCTAGGAAGAGGAGGTTTGGATACTTTTTGTGTAGGTTATAACAGTAATTTTGTCTATGCCGTAACCAACGCTTTAAGACATGATGCCTTGGTGCAGAGCTATAGAACTTGTATTTGTTCGAGTCTCCTGGGGGAACAAATTTTCTCATGGACTTTTGCCCAGCATGGGACTGGTGCTCACCCAGCATCATGAGGGATTTGAGTAGCTAAAATAAGCAGCAGCTCCAAGTTAAGAAAACCAGCTATAATGGCTAAGGAACTAGAAAAGCTGACCAAATGTCACCCCAATACTGGCTCTGTGATTAACACATATGGATGTGATGATAGCACCCGGCTGATAGCCCAAGAGCCTGGTTTCATACATCAATACTTGGATGAATCTTTATCGCCATCCATATTTTTTATAATTTTAATTTGATTTAATATTGAATTTATTAAGTATATATGTTATACAGTTCACTCTTGCACACAATTCAAGGCATTAAGTTGTCGCCCTAGATGTAATAAACATTCCTTCTAGAACAATTTCAATATGCAGTTGAACACGTGCAATGATAAAGAAAGGTTTTTCCCCGGCATTTTGTCATTTTGCTTTTATCAGCATTTTAGTCAGGTTGGTAACATATGTTCTGTCTCTCTCATATGGGAGGCGGCTTATTAAATATAAAATTCCTAATTGGATACCTTACTATTTACCTGCTTGTTTCTGAAAGTCTCAAATCTACCAACTTAATATTTATTCTATGGAACTTAAGTCCCCCTCCATAAGCTTATATATGCAGTAGTTTTTTTTTGTCTCCTCAGATATGGTAAAAACCTACAACGAGCAGCATCATGTTGGCCGGTCTCCGTGTACATCACGTTAAAATAAAATTTATAAAGTATAGTGCAAATGACACAGTTAAATGGAACTTACAAGAACATGAAATTATAATATGTGAAGTGATATAGTGGAGTTTAAACTAATTTTAAAGTAATAAATATTTTTAGTTCTATGATTTGTCTATGGATATTTAATTTATGAAATTTATACGGTCGTCCACTCTCCCGCCATTTAAAAGAGATCCCTGAACTGGGACTTGACGATCCAATACTCTTGCCAACTGAGCTACCTAGCTCTCCATTCTAAATGCACAAGAAGTAAATCTTACAAAAGCCAAAGGAATAGTTAAAAAAATAAATCATAAGTAATTCTGAAAATAATTTTTTCTCTTATTTATACAATTCCCAAGCGCCTAAGACTATGTACCTTTGTTCAACATGCCATTCTGTGCATTCTTATTTAGAAGACTTTTAATGGGAATTTACTATTTAAAGGCAGTAAGCTTTTTTATGTTTTTATTTTGAATTTAACATTTTTCATCAAATGACAAATTATATTTGAAGAGAAAAATGTAAGCCTAGACTGGGGTTTGAACCCAAGATTTCTGGTTTTATACAATGGCGCTCTTACCAACTGAGCTGCTTAGGCCTTCAATCTAAATGTGAATTTTTCTCTTATTTATACAATTCCTGAGCCTTCCGAAGGCTATCAACCTTTGTTCAACATGCCACCTCACAGCTTCTTATTTAGAAGAGTTTTAATGGGGATGTAACATTACCATATTTAAAGCCAGTAAAGCTTTTTTCTAATATTTTTATTTCAAATTTAACATTTAGCACTTAATTTTGTAAAATTTGGTTTCTTAACACTAATCTAGTTTAAACACACAGAGTAAATGAATATAAAAATCATTAAAATACTTACCAACAGCTGAAAGAGACAAAAGCAGGTCTTCTTTGGTCTCTGATATCCCATATATGAATAAAAGTGTCTATTGAACAGCTAGCTAATAAATTAGGGTCAAATCGATGCCAATTGAGATCACTAACAACTCTGGTATGAGAACGAAGGTTTTGTGTAAGAACTAAATCTCCACCTGACTGCCAAGAGAGTATTTCCACTCGTTGATTGCTCTAGAATTAAAAATAGATAAGTCTTGATATTCAGTCTATTTTTTTTTTATTGTTGAGGATTACAGACCAACAGCATAGAAAATTCACTTCTTTGTTATAATCAGACATTACATTATAAGTATGATAATTCATAAGACTGCCAGATAATTGTACGAACGACAATTTCATAATTTAGAACTTTTATATAAATACACCTACTTTATCTATCTATCTCTAATGGCATAGCCCAATGTTGAGCCATAGACTCTCCTCTATTAGGAGTTACCAGACCAAGTTAATTCAGTTATCTTATTTGCCCATAGATGTCATAAATGGCAGGTGGCTAACATACCAACTCAATGAGACATCTAGCAGGGTACTAAGGTATTACTAGGATGTTGTGGTTGGTAAATTTTGCCTAGAGGCCTTTTTTTATTCAGGCTTAAGCTTTTATGAGCCTGAAAATCTTCAGACCCTTGGGACCAGAGGCAAGGAGCATAACTACTAGTCCACCACGACCAACTAAATACACCTACTTATTTTATATAAAACACATATATCATAAAATAAATCTGTGGCACAAAATAAGAGACAAAGATAAAGAAGATACGAAAGAGAAGATAATAAATTATGTTAATTTATATGGTTTCACTACAGTGTACTGGTGGTCTATGGGTTAAGTTTCTTGCCACTCTTATGAGGATTGTGGGTTCAAACCCAGCCGAGGTTGATGGATTTTTTAAGATGGAAAAAATTCAAGAGACAAATCCTCCTTGAGCCTCCTGCAAGATAGCATCTTTGCCCCATGTGGAGATATACGGGTGTAGACAGACTACATTATGCAGTTGCCTTGGAAATGACATTGTACATATTTTTAATATTCCCTATATGCCTAGCTGAGATAAATTAACTTCAGATAAAATTGTTATACTCATAATTCTTTCTGCCATCTTTAGGACTATTAGATTTTTTTTACTAGGCTGTTTTTTATGTAAATTACTGCCCACATAATTAGTCTAAAATAAATTTTGAAATGTGGAAAGAGATATTGACTCCAAAATAAATAAATTTCAGACGGTGTGTGGAACAATACAGAGAACATTCAAAAATAAAATTAGAAAAGAAACCAAGATAAAAATGTATAATGTTATGGCGGTTCCCACAATATTGTATGGATGTGAAACTTGGGCACCAATGAAAAAACAGAAGGATAGAATACCGATGGCAGAGATGAGGTTCCTAAGACAAGTAAAAGGATGTACAAGACTTGATAGAATAAGAAATGAGGATATAAGAGAAGAATTGAAAGTACAGCCTTTATTGGATAAGGTCACGAATACAGACAGAAATGGATTGATCATATGGATGGAATGAGTAAGGAGAGATATCCATTATTAGCAAGAAATTATCAAGCAAGAGGAAGATGTGATGTTGGAAGACCTAGAAGACGTTGGGCTGATGCATTATGAAGTCGGAACGGGCAATTTCCTAATCCCTGGACTGATGATAATGATGATAAATTTTGAATTCTGAATTGTTATATAACAATATTTTCAACTGATCTGACGAATCATATCATTATGCTAGGAAGCAATAAGCCCTTCATAGCTAACATATGATTCTTTTACTTTTGATTTCAGTAGATGATTGCCAATTAATCACATATTGCAGTTAACAAACACATATCAACGCATCTGCATGTTTTACAGTTTCCAGTATGAATGCAGGAATCTTGATGTCAATTACTACAATAATAATTGTAGTGTAATTGTTTTTATAATAGTGTGTACATAAGTCTATGTTTATCAATGTTTTCTTAATAAACCACAACATAATCAGATATGTAAAATGTAAATTTTGGTATTGTAGTATTACTTGAAAAAGTTTTTCCTTGCAGCTAAGGAACATATACAGATTGGATTATCTGCCATTCATTCATTCATTTGGCCAGGGATTTGGTCACTTATGGCTGGTTAAAAGGGCTTCTACTATAATTGATAAAAGATTTTTAAAAATTTAACTTTTGAAAATAATCGCGGTGTCCCCTGGGAGCAGATTTTGATATTTTGCTGCAAAATGAACAACAATTATAGGCGCAAGAAGCACCAGTACAAAACTTTTGAAAATAAGGAGAATAACTTTGTTGTTAACTCCAGAGCATAAGCTACATATTTTTGAAAATCTCCATAAGAGGATCCACAATAATAAAAAAGTATTTAAAGTGGATGTATGTTAATTTCTACTGCATCATTGCACTACTTGATTATAAATTTTAATAAAACAATGATACTCACTGAAATGGCACAAAGTTCTTTGTTAATAGCACATGGATTCCATTCAGCTGCACCTACTTCATATTTACTATGGCGAGGAATTTTATGAAGTGTGTCTGAAGAATCATCTAGATTTTTAATTGCCAAATATCTACGGCTGAAAGAAAAATCATTATTATAGATCACATAAAATTACAAATGTGAAAGTTTACATGTTTGTATATTTATTAATCATGCTTTAATGGCTGGAATTTGATGGATATATAGTTCTAGACTAGAACATCTATCTATTCATCTACAATGGCATAACTGCCATATGTTGGGCCTTAACCTCTCCTTTGTTAGGAGTTACTAGTCCAAGTTAATTTAGTTATGCTTAATTCTCTAAAGAAGTCCAGTGCTGTGGTCTCGGTAGTGTGCTGCCTTGTTACGCAGCAGGCCCGGATTCGATTCCCGGTCGGGACAGACTCCTGGCTGAGGTTTTTTTGGGGTTTTTCCTCACCTGTAAGACAAATGTCAGGAAGCTTAGGGCCCAACGGTCCCCGAAAATCATCCTTATCATTATCATCACCATCCTTCACTGGTGTGGAAAGCAAAGGGAAGCTACCACACCTATAATTCCCTAGTAAAGCTACAAAGCATAGCATGAAAAATGCTATGATTGCAGAGAAAGACCTGCCCTCAGGCAGAATTACTATGCATGGATTTCTCTAAAGATGTCATAATTGCATGCAGGCAACTATGGTATTAAAATTCATCGGAGAACATATTGTTTAAACAACTCACCTCATAGGATTCATGCTTCCATGATATCGCGATTTCAAACATAATCATGTTCATCGTCAGCCATAACTCCGACTGATGAAATTCTTCGGCCGTCAACTATTCTATTGTCGCCATCTTCAGTGCTGCCATCTATGGTTGAATTTATGAACTTCGAAATTAATGTAATTTCGTTAGGGATATCAAAATTCATTGATCTATTTTTGTTTTTCTGAATGTATATTTTTTCCCAAACTGTCTCCAAAGGTTTCTCTACTTGTTTTAAAAGTTTAGCTTCTCTTCCAATTTTATGATGTTCTAATAAACTATGTGCAGCAATTGCAGATTTTTCAATTTCACAATTTTTAATATTTCTGAAATGTTCTTTTGTCCGAATTTCCAAATTCCTTTTTGTTTTTCCTATATAAACTTTATTGCAATCTTCACAATTTATTTGATAAATTCCAGATTTCTTACTGTCTGGAACATTGACTTCTTTATTGGTACTTAGAAGATTACCCAGACTAAATTTATTTATTGGTGCCAAAGAAATGTTGTATTTGTCAAAAATTTTTTGAAATTTCCTATGCATTTCAGGATGGCAAGTAATTTTCTTGTATTTTTTCTTTTCTTTGCAATTTTGTAGAGTAGTATATTCATATGAATATAATATACAAAATTGCAAAGAAAAGAAAAAATACAAGAAAATTACTTACCATCCTGAAATGCATAGGAAATTTCAAAAAATTTTTGACAAATACAACATTTCTTTGGCACCAATAAATAAATTTAGTCTGGGTAATCTTCTAAGTACCAATAAAAAGTCAATGTTCCAGACAGTAAGAATCTGGAATTTATCAAATAAATTGTGAAGATTGCAATAAAGTTTATATAGGAAAAACAAAAAGGAATTTGGAAATTCGGACAAAAGAACATTTCAGAAATATTAAAAATTGTGAAATTGAAAAATCTGCAATTGCTGCACATAGTTTATTAGAACATCATAAAATTGGAAGAGAAGCTAACTTTTAAAACAAGTAGAAAAACCTTTGGAATTGACAGTTTGGGAAAAAATATACATTCAGAAAAACAAAAATAGATCAATGAATTTTGATATCCCTAACGAAATTACATTAATTTCGAAGTTCATAAATTCAACCATAGATGGCAGCACTGAAGATGGCAACAATAGAATAGTTGACGGCCGAAGAATTTCATCAGTCGGAGTTATGGCTGACGATGAACATGATTATGTTTGAAATCGCGATATCATGGAAGCATGAATCCTATGAGGTGAGTTGTTTAAACAATATGTTCTCCGATGAATTTTAATGATTATACCTCATAATGTTTACTTCCCAACATTAATTAAATATAACTATGGTATTACTAGGATGAAGAAAGTTGGTAATTAATTAAAATTCATCGGAGAACATATTGTTTAAACAACTCACCTCATAGGATTCATGCTTCCATGATATCGCGATTTCAAACATAGTCATGTTCATCGTCAGCCATAACTCGGAGTTATGGCCGACGATGAACATGACTATGTTTGAAATCGCGATATCATGGAAGTATGAATCCTATGAGGTGAGTTGTTTAAACAATATATTCTCCGATGAATTTTAATGATTATACCTCATAATGTTTACTTCCCAACATTAATTAAATATAAGTTGGTAATTCCTTATAGGCCTCTTTATTCATGCATAAGGTTCTTCTACAAGCCTGTAAAACTTCAGACTTGGGACACATTGCTTAAAGTTCCTCCCAGAGGACTTGTTCCTTGGATTTTTCCATCCTAAAAAAAATCCGTTGGCTCTGGCCGAGTGTGAAACTGTAACCCTTGGAAGCAGAGGCAAGAAACATAATCACTAGTCCACCCCAACCGATAGTTTAGTATATAAGGTACTTTACATATCATAATATATTGTTGAACTAGCTTTTGAATGACCCACGCATATATATATATAAGTTAAATGCCATTGTCACCAACTATGAGTAAGAGTGATTAGTAACTTATATAGGAAGACTAGGTATAAAGAAAAATGGATTGGATAGAAACATAAGGTTTAAAGATTATATTTTTGAGACTGTAATGATTGATAAATGTTTTATGATTTAGAAAGTCTTAAGGGTGCAATATTATAAAATAACTAACTACGTCTGATATCAATATTCAATCAATAAACTTTTTTTAATATTAAAATCTGCATAGACTTCACTTCCTAACTTTTTTTTTAATATCAACACACAAAATTCACAAAAACCCATAAATGTACAAGTTTATTTCTTTGATATGTTAATATGTAAGTATTGTACATGAATATGTGATAACTGACTGATAAAATGAAGTCTATACACATGTTTAAAACTTGTTTGGTGAGTTAATTTACAAACGTTTGAATGCAATGTAAATGAAATGGTAAGTAAATACAGTGAAACCAGTTTACAACGGAAGTGACTATTATTTTTTTGTTAGGACAGTTTTCCATATTATTTCAATTCACTTCTATTGAAAGATATAGGGAGTTTACAGAGAGCTCCCAATTTCTTACAGTTATGAGTTTTAATTTTGTTTTTCTCCAAACTATTCCCTCCCTCTCTCTCTCTCTCTCATGACATCCTGAATACTCTCATCCCATGATAGGTGGATCTTCCTTAGGGTTTGGTTTCTTGTGTCTTTGTTTACCAGATCATTTTGGGATATATTTCATTTTTTATCCTGGCCACATAGCCAAATAAAATTAGTTGAGACAATTTTATTATTTCAACAAGTGATATTCCAAATCCTAATCTCATGGTTTTGTTTCTATTTTTATCTCTTCTTCATTCTCCCTCTATTCTCTCCTTAAATATCTCATTTCTATAGATCAAAGTTGAGTTTTATGTTTAGTAGTTCATTATACCATCATCATCATCATATATGCTATAGCCTGTTATAGGTCTTGACACCTCAACTAAATGTCTCCATTCTCTATCTTCTGTCTTCTCTCTCCATCCACTTACTCTCAATATCCTTAAGTTTTGTTCCAACTAATAATAAATATGTACCTGTTGGCAGGTGCTACTGACGACGCATCAAGACCATCAACATCTACAGCAACTTAAACACAACTACTAGTAGTGCATATACATCCTGCTGATGATAGAAGTTAACTTCCGAAAGGCCTCCAAATAATATTTTAAATACATTATTTTAAGACAGTTGAGGATGACGGCACCTGCCAACATGTACATTTTTAATTTTTATCTTATGAATATTCATCTCAATGGAATTTGATATGAATTTTATTAGTATTGAATCTAATATGAGAGCTTCCAACTTTCCATTTGCAATCAATTTTATTTACTGATTCCTTTTCTCACAAAAGGTGACCCAGCAATCTTATTCTTGAGGTCTTAATCCCCTTGACTAAAACAGTATTATCATATAATCTGTATAGTTCATGTCTGAAGTGCCAAATGCCATTTTCACATACTGAACAAAAATTCTTCTTAAGATTTTACTTTAGAATATTTTAAGTTGTTTCCTTGGATCTTAGTCAATATCCAAGCCTCACTGCCATAAGTAATTATAGGTGAGGAGTGTGATATTGAGAAATCAATTGTTTCTTAGGACCAAAATTAGTTAGCATTTTGTTTCAAAATGTATGGATCTGATTTATAGTTGATTATCCTGGCTTTAATGCCATCAAATCTTTAGAGGATGAAGAAGGCCTACAACTCAATGGCATTAATAAGCTGTTAGTTTTAGCTGATGATGTAGTACTATTGGGTGAGAGTGAGGAAATACTAAAGGACAACATGCACACACTATTGAGTACACTAAGAAATTGGGACTGGAAGTAAATATCAATAAAACTAAACATAGAAATACATTATATAATGGAAATGGACAGCTAAAGACAAATAACTAACTCACTGGTTCTATTGAATCTGTAAGTTCATGGCCACATGAACATAAGCTCTCCATACATCCCTATCCTGAGCTTATGTTTACCAATCATCCTCTGTATAATCTACTTCCCTCAAATCATGGATAATGTTATTCTCCCACCTCATTCTAAATCTACCAACTGGGTGTTTTCCTTTGGGTTTTCCTACCAGAAGCTTCCATGCACCTCTTTCATCACCCAAACATGCCACATGTCCTGCCCATCACAGCCTACGAGACCTAATTGTTCTTATTATATCTGGCTTCCTATACATATCATGTAGCTCACTATTAATACCTAGGAACAACAATCACAAATAGGAATGAGATGCACAATTAGATGCAATTAAACATAGGCTCAATTCTGGAAATGCATGCTATTATGCATTGCAGGGACTCTTGACATGCCAACAAACTGAAAATATATAAAACTGTTATTCTACCAGTTATATTATATGGATGTGAAAACATGGACTCTTACTTTTAAGGGAGGAAAGGAGGTTACAAGTACTTGAGAATCAAGTTCTTAGGAAAATTTTTGGACCAAAGAGAGATGAACAGACAGGAGAATGGAGGAGACTGCATAAGTGAACTATATGGTCTTTGCAGGAAGCCAGATATAATAAGAATGGTTAAGTCTCGTAGATTGTGATGGTCAGGACATGTGGCACAAATGGGGAATGAAAGATGTGCATGGAAGCTTCTTGTAGGAAAACCAGAGGGAAAACGCCAGTATCAGCAATAATAATATTGTAATTATGAAACCTTCCTTTTATTCTTACTTTACAAATTCTCATCATAATTGATAATCAGTTGTCAAGCAGTTCAATTAATTACAAATTCTGTTCCAAACTGATGTAAATTTTGATAACTATAACATACTGAGCAATCTCTTTTTTCCAAAATACCTTGAGTAATCCATCTCATCTCCTGAATTGTTGAAATATCTATCCTATTATCTCTTATAATGTCTGTCAGTGGTTTCAGATATCTATCTCTATATAATGAGAACATATTCCATGTATCAATTCTCCAAACTTCGTTCTTGCTGTGTTATCATATGAGATTCAGTCCAGCTTCATTTCAGGGATTCTCAAAATAACTCTTTTATAGGATGGGGGTCATCAACCTCAAACCCAAACCACAACCTGGAGTATCAGGGTATATTTTTTGTCTGAGTCATCATCATTGGTTTGCCTGGAAAGGGAGGACTCACAACAAGCAAAACTACAGCCAGTATAACTCTTAGGATCATTTGACCACAGAAAACCCACTACTATGTCAAAGTCGATATATCTTCAAGCGGCTTTGTGGTTAGCACCCATGATTTGGACCCACATATTAAGATGGATTTTTAAACAATTTGTGGGTTATTAATTTAGTTTTACCAATTATTTTTCTATTAAGACAATTATATACATATTAACTGGATAGAACTTTTTCATATTTAAATTAATATCGGGAAGTAAACATTATGAGGTTATATCATTAATAGTGAATGGAGAACATATTTTAATCGACTCACCTCATACATTTTCAAACTTCTTTGATACCGACGGTTTCAGACAATATCATGTCCTTCATCAGTCATGGTGTCCATTGATGAAATTCCGTGATTGTTGATTTCTTTAGTGACATCACCTCTTGTGCTGCCATCTTTCGTTGGGATTATAAACTTTGTAATTAAATTTTTATCCACCGGAATATCGAAATTCATAGATCGATATTTATTCATCTGAATGAATATCATTTCCCAAATTGTCAATTCCAACGGTTTATCCAACTGTTTTAAAAGTTTCGCTTCTTTTTCAATTCTATGTACATAGGAAAAACAAAAAGGAATTTAGAAACATGCACTAAAGAACATTTTAGAAATATTAAAAATTGTGAAATTGAAAAATCAGCAATTGCTGCACATAGTTTACTAGAACATCATAAAATTGAAAAAAAAAGCGAAACTTTTAAAACAGTTGGACAAACCGTTGGAATTGACAATTTGGGAAATGATATTCATTCAGAAGAATAAATATCGATCTATGAATTTCGATATTCCGGTGGATAAAAATTTAATTACAAAGTTTATAATCCCAACGAAAGATGGCAGCACAAGAGGTGATGTCACTAAAGAAATCAATGGATGCCATGACTGATGAAGGACATGATATTGTCTGAAACCGTCGGTATCAAAGAAGTTTGAAAATGTATGAGGTGAGTCGATTAAAATATGTTCTCCATTCACTATTAAGAACTTTTTCACTTCCTTTTTCCCATGGTTATAGAGAGAGAGAGAGAGAGAGAAGCCATCACAAAATATTTTAAATAATAATGTACAGTACACATTTTTTATCACTACTCACATTCAACTGTATCAATTGATGTAACACCTTGTATTAAAATAATGCCTGCATAATAGGACTATAATAAGCATGTTTTTTTTTTTTTGAACAGGCATTAATAAACCATTCCCATAAATAATGACTGATTTCTCCATATCTTTCCATTTTTTCATTAATGCCTCTAATCAAACCACTTACTATGCAATTTTTGTTCTTCAGATCTAAGTTTTATAGCATTTGAATTCCAACATTATTTCTCTTGTGTATGTTCCAATGCTACCCACTGCATTTTTCATGGTTTGACAGATAGATGACATTAATGTGGTACATATTTAATTTAATGCACCATTATAGGAGGCTACTTTATGTAGATGATGCATTATTGTATTGTGTACAGAGAGAAGTGTAGCAAGAGTATACGTTTAAGTATGAGAAGATGAAGAAGAGGGAGAAGATGAAACTTTCATTAGATGGCTGTAGAATTTAGAAGAATTCATGGAGTAAGTGATTGGCAAATAGTTGACTTTTTCCAATCTTTGACATCAAATGTAGGTAGTACAGAAATTCCAATGAAATTAATTTAGTCTATTATACAGTTATCTTACTATACATTTCTTGTAGTTTTATGAGCACTTGACCAAAATCATGCATTTATTTGTTGATTGGATTCCTGAACTGAATGTCATCTCATATCTCAAATTCATGCAATCAGCAGAAAAGTATGTCCGGTATATGGAATCTTTTACGACTCATATTCTAATCTCAGAAACCAATCATTATCTACAGATTCAGCAAAGATGGATTTTAACTCTTCTTCTTCTTATAATTTGTAGGATTTTCATTCTGTTTATTTCCAAAACCATTCCTAGGAGGAAGACGTATTGGTCTATCTTCTTTAGCTCTTTTTTTGCAAGTCGGTTATCTTCCATTCTTTCTATATGGCCTTTTTAATATTTTCATATATCTATAATAAATTTGGTTATGTCTTGAATATGACATTTGTCCCTAATTTCTGTGTTGTGTATCTTATCAAATAATGGGTAAATATAGCATGGGTGCATCTTATCAAATAATGGGAAAAATGTGTATCTTAACAAATAGGAAGGAAACCCCAAATAATAAACCCACCATGAAAACGGGCTAGCAACCCACTTCGAGGTGTATCATAAACATTGCTCACAGTCCCAAAGATCAAGCCTCGGATCAAAGAGGATTTTAACTATTTTTAAAAATGTGTCTTGTGACAAAAAAAATACATTTCATGATACTCTCTGTAACTGAAGAGAAACTAAGGGAGGAAAATATAGAAAAAGTTTAATTAAATATAGGGCATGATAAAGTTACCATAATCTCATCAGAGCAGTAATCATTCCATTCTCCACAAATATATTCAAATTAATTTATAATTTTTCAATTTATAACTTTTTCAAGTAACATTTTATTTCTATTTTGACAATAGTAGGCCAATTTTATCCACTGCTTTCCCAAACCTTGCTGATTCATAAAATATAAGGAGGGACAGTTTGCTATGTATTATGTTTAATAGAGGTTTGATCTTTTCCTTGACCTCATAATTTAGCTCATTTAGCATTATCCAGAGAGCACTGGGAAGTGAGCTGTTTTGTCTCCTCAATGAAATTGGCATTGTACTGAATTCTCCATCATGCACTCTTAGCAATAGTCAATACGATATAAAATCAGATCAACAGATTTGTCAAGAAGTGGATCTGCACTAAGAAAGAAAAAATCTAGCTTTTGCACTGATCTACAAGAGAGAAAACATGAAATATTTGTGAAGAGATCATTGGAAATCAACAACCAACACATTTAGTAGAGATTGAAAATATAAGATTTAGTAAATTTTACCATAAATTAAACCTCATAGTGATTAATTTCTGTAAAAGCTAAATAAGAGTTAGTACTCACCCAGCCAACAGTGCATAAACTCCACTCCAATCTACGGCCATAGCACTAGCCTGAAACAATACAAAATTTGGTAATTTATAACATACATTTTCAAATATAAATGTAATCAATTGATTTGGTGTTCACTTGATGAAAACCCATGAAACTTTTAATAAATAAAACTATCACAGTTTTATATGATCTTCATAAATACTTATTTTATTAAATATTTGTAATAGCTGTTTCTTTACACTGTATCTTCATCAGATGAATGTCAATACATAATTTTATAATTATGGTATTTGTCTGATGACGATACAGTGTATTGAAACAGTTGTTATAAATGTTCAATAAATATGTTTTAAAAACTGTTGCACAATGTTTAAAATATTATGAAATGTTAGTCATCATCATCATCATCCATGCAAGTATTAGGCCGTGTGGCCTGTTACGGTCTCAAAGAGGAATTTTCCATCCAGTGCTTTTTTGGACGTCCCAGCGATCGCCTTGGGGGCAATAACGAAGCATGGCTTTTGGAATTCTATGAGATGGGAACCCACAATAATACCCCTCTGGGCGATGGGCGAAAAATTTACATTTGCTTTCAAGTCTCAAACCAAGCCTCGGATGAAATGCTAATAAAAATGGATAAACTATATAGTGTCATAAGAATATTGTATGAAAAAGCATTGAGTAACTTATTCAAAAGTTGAGCCCTCATAATCTTTATCTCCTCTTTTAAAGTAAGAGATCATATTTCCAACTATTTAATCAGAATAACAATTTTACATAAATTCTTCTGGTTATAGCGATCCAAATTCCTTATGATGCTGGGTGGATCCAGTCTTAAACTGACAAAATTCCATGAGAAAATTTCTTTCCTCATGGGGATTCAAATAAGCACATGTCCCGTAGCTGTGGGCCAAGGTATGATGCATTAGACCAGTTACCGTTGAATGAAAGTCTTCCTTTTCTTACACTAACATCGAACCTTATCCTTTATTATCAAGAAGTCACTAAATAGTTTATGATTACAATGAGTTATTCAGAGATTTTCAAGTTCAGTTAAATGAATGGAAAAAGTTTAATTTATCTTTACCAAGAATTTTTTTAAGTTCTACAGAATCATAGGGTGCATGCACGAATGCTTAAAAAATCTTCCACTAAATGGCAGACATATTTGTGAAATCAGTATGACCAACCTTCGCAATAAAACATTTATGAGAAATGGATGTACACCAACTTTCCCCTTCCTAGCCTAACAAAATAAATTACATGCCTATTATTTAATGAAGTGTAAACTATCTTAAATACAGTAATTTGTCCCATCAGAATCCAACAAAATGAAATGAGTGAACATCCATTTCTTAAAACATATTTTTGAATGTTGGTCATTCAGATTTCACAGATATCTCTGCTATCTAGCATAAGTTTCTTTAAGCATTTATATAACAATTCTGCAGAACTTAAAGAAATCAATGCATACAATCGATAAATATTTAAAAATTATAAAAAAAATTGGCTGAGGTTGACAAACCAATCCACACAATTTTACACTTATTATTTATGCCACTGATGTACTAAACACTTATCAACCATTTATAATAATGTTTCGTAATATTTTAAACATTTTGGAACCATTTTATAAACAAAACTTACGATTTTTAAATATTTATAAATTATGCGAATATTGTGAATCGAGTTCTACAGACATACAAATGCTTATGTAACATCTGCTAGGTGGCTCTCAAATCGGTGTTACCAACATTTGAAAATCATTCCAAACCATATTTCAAGAAATTAACTTCATTTAGTTAGATTCCAGTGGGACAAGTTAGTGTACGTAAAATTACTTTATAGTTTATTAAATAATGTGCATGTAATTTGTTTTGTTAGGTTAGGAAATGGGAAGTTAGTTTACATCCATTTTTTTAGCATTTGGTAATTTATTCCAAAAGTTGGTAACATCGACTTTCAGAGTCATCTACGGAAGCTACATTAACCATTAATGGAACTCCCGCATGCGCACTATGATTCTGTAGAACTTAGAGGAATTCATGCGACACTTATTGTCTACCTTATCCAAAAAAAGTTAAAAGTACCGTTGCAAAACGTTTAAAATAGTAAGAAATGTTAGTTCTTCGGATGTGGTCGGTTTTATGTCTCTCACATATCTACACTTACAATCTTATGCCACTGATGCACTAAACACTTGTAAACACGTTTTGTACTGTTTTAAACATTTTGCAATGATCTTCAAGCTTTCTTCACAATATTTTATATTTATATATTTACGTAAAACATGATCGTGGATACATTACTTCCTTGCTACTTTCCTATGTTGTTCCAACGTTGCCACCATTTGAAAATAATTTAAAACTATATTTAGTGTTAGTGTACGTAAAATTAGTTCATAGTTCATAAAATAGTACACATGTAAATTGCTTTGTTACGTTAGGAAATGGGAAGTTGGTTTACGTCCATTTTTAAGCATTTGGGAAGAAATAATATGCATGTAAATTGTTTTCTTTAGTTAGAAAATGGCAAGTTAGTTAACGTCCATTTTTTTTTGCATTTGGATATTTATTCCCAAAGTTGGTAACGCCGACTACCAGAATCTATATTAACCATTACAGCAACTCGCGCATGCGCGCTGCGATTCTGTGGAACTTAGAAGAATTCCTGAGAGACATAAAACCGACTTTTTCCAGTTCTTCTTCTTCTTCCTCTATGCATGAAAGCTGGCAGCTTGTTGGTGTTCATTCACTATAGGTCCAGGGTATGGTGACGTCCTTTCATCGTAGTTGTGGTCTTCCTAAAGGTCTTTTCTGCTGAGGTGTCCAGTCACGTACTTTCTTCACTAATCTACTGTTCTCCATTCTATCTATGTGATCGATCCAATTTATTCTTCTATCATTTATCCAGAGGTTTATAGGTTCAATTTCACATTCCTCTCTAATAACAGAACTGCAAATTTTCTCTCAGCGATTTTCCTTAAAACTTTCATTTTGGTTGTTTCACTGATTTCTTTTGTTTTTTTAGTTTCTGTTCGGCATTCACAACCATATGTTAAAACTGGTCTTATGACAGATTTGTAAATTCTTACTTTTGCATCTATTCTTAAATTTTTATTTTCCATAGGTAAAGGTATTCCAAACTGCAGCCGAACTAATTGTTAGGTTTCCTAAATAATTACCATTTATATACATATATTACAATATTTAAAAAATGAGATGGTGTTTGAATTTTATTATGCTGGTACACAAAGTGTAATTAAATATATTCTACATACTGCCATCCACATTGGTACGTCACAACTGTTTAAACAGATTTAAACAATTGGCTTTCCCAATAATTATGATTTGGGGGGGGCGAACTCTAACCTATTCTAATTTTATATATACACAGCATCCTTCTGAGCACAGTAAAATCATATTAATGTCATTTGTAGTTTATTCGTGTTAACATTTTGTTTTCTTTTTTCTATTTACCTGCAAATCTCTATGTTCGGCAACTATAAATTCACTACTCCATCTCGTCGCCATTGTTTGATGAATGCGGCATCAATCAACATATATGAATAAGAATTGGATTTCCCACACTCTCTATAAGGAACAAGTATTTACTGAGAGAGAGAACTAACTTTAATACATTGTTTCCCATTGTCTTTTTGTATGAAACACACTTGCACTATCAAAAATGTGAAATCATAAATCACATAAAACATTAGCAATTTTGACAAAGTGACAAAACACACAGGGAATTTTTATCATATAGAGGGAAATTTGAGCACCACTGTGCCAATAAAGTTCACCAACACTGAGCTAAAATCTTTCTCTACATGTTGTTTACAGGTTCACCAACTTAAGATAAAAACAAAAATCTAGTTTATTTTAATACACCTTGACATGTAATCAAGTGCTCTTTGTTGTGGGTAGTGTTTTAGATTTTTGTCTGTAGTTCCTTTGAATTAAAAGTAGCGTTTTCATAATTTTAATGCATGATATTTTGAACATCAAGTAGTGATATTGTGGTGATTCATTACCAAAATGGGAGGAGGAGATCTGGTAAGCCTAACCTCTTCATGGTATAACCCATTTACACTTTGTAAAAATTAACTTCGTAATCATGTGATATCATCAATTAAAAAAACCTACTCTGCATGCTAATATTAAATTTTGGGTAAGGTTTGAAGTTTAAAGTAGACTTTGGCATTATTATGAAATAAAGGGAGAATTCTATGCCACCAATATAAATTTTAAAAAAAATAATAAATTTATTGTTACAGTATGTGAATAATTACCTGAGGGAAATATATATGTTGATTTTTTTTCCCCAAAAAATGTGAAAAAGACCTTAAAATAAAGTGAGAAGTTGAGCTTAAAGTAACCTAAAAATCAGCATATTTGCAATGTAAAATGTGTATTAGTCATTGCTCAGATAGTGTAGCCAACATATCACAAAAATCCGCTAACAAGTTAACATTAAATTAATATGGTGTACTAACTTGCCCGCCCATCTAACACCATTTTGCCCATTTTCTCACCCTAACTTGCCCATTAATGTAGCTGGACTCTTGGTGTAGAATCCCCTTATATGCGAGCAAATATAATGGCTCCAGCGGGAACATGTGTTATAACATTGACCTACAAGATGCTATAAGTCACTTGTTCTCTGATTGAATATTCACTGATGGCACGGTAGCATAGAATAGCAAAAAAAAATCCTGAACTATATTGACTTACATAATTCAGCCAAGACTAGAATATGCTGGCGCAATATGAATGGCACAATAATATTTAGGTGGTCATTTACCATAACACATTACTGAACAATTCTTTTGTTTAATAAACTAAATAGTTCAATTTAGCAAAGAGATATAAAGCAATCTTTGCACAAATGTGCGCATTTCATTTAATTCAATTTCTGTGGGTGAATTTATGTAACCATTTAGCAGGAACAAATCAAAATAACTGTTCAGTAACATGTTATGGTAAGTAGGCCCTAACCTTTAAGTTTGACTTCTCATTACACACATCAGTCTTAAAAGCCAACAAAAATAACAAATTCTATCCATCCATAGTAATTCTGCACGAGGGCAGGTCATTCACTGCAATCATAGCATTTTCACGCTATGCTGTGCAGCTTTACTAGAGAATTGTAGGTGTGGTAGCTTCCCATTGCTTTCCACACCAGTGAAGGATGATGATGATGGCCATATAAAGTTTTCCTGACATTTGTCTTACAGGTGAGGAAAAACCCCAAGAAAAACCTCACCCAGTAAAACTGCCCCGACCGGGGATTGAACCTGTGCCTGCTGCATGACAAAGCAGCACGCTACCTCAAGACCACAGCGGTGGACATACAAATTCTATAGCCTACTATATTTGTTGTTTTTGCCTAATGTAGATTATTAGATTATATTTCAATTAGGTATTTGTCCCCCTATTCTGGAGTTGATTGTTTTTTTTAATGGGATAATCTATAGTTAAATATTTTAAAAATTGCTTCCTATCATCTTACATTTAGGTCATTTCATAGTGGATGAAACAGAGCTTGAGCAGGTTTTTCTCCCGTTTTCCCCTGCTACAATTTAATTCCACCATTTCTCCATACTCATCTCATCCATTTTGTTTCATTTAATTTATCTGCCCCTGTGATGGTGCGTGAGACGTGGTCGGCCGGCACCCTTGTCATTCACAGACCTCTGTATAGGTGGCTTCATCTCTTCTCATTCCTCGATCTGACCCTGTGTTGGACACGAGTTGAGGTTATTTATTTATTTAATATGGTCCATCTATTCTTTTTTATGGTACTCAATTTTTTTTCTGTTATATTGAAAATATTTAATTCTTCTCTAATTATGGTATTTTTCACCTGGTCTGCAAGTGTATAACTGGCTGTTCCTCTTAAAAATTAATCTCAGTTGTCTGCAAGGTGACTAAGGACTGTGGTATACAATCCTAATACAACTCAAAGAGCGGAAGCAGCAACTCTCTCTGTAGGGGCTCGTACAATGAGGAGCTAGGTGGAAAGCTCTAAGAAAGCAGCCAACCTCTCCTCTTATATTGCATGCATCTCCTTATTTACATAAAAGTCAAACCTTCTGAACACAATCACAGCAACTTGTAATGTTCATTATTAGTAGAATCTGTGGAACGTAATATTTCCCATATTTAACTATGAAGAATCTGTGAAAACCTAAATTGAAAATATACATGACACTTTAAGGTTTTTGTTAGCTAACTTAATTATTAATCTTGCCACCAAAAAAGTTAATTAATTAATTAATTAATTGGGCATATAAAACTTTAAAGATGAAGTCTGCACATAACCTTTATTGGAAAATGCTTTATACTGATAGTTGCTTATATGTGGCAATTCCTGGGTGATTATTTTACTAACCACGGGGTGTACACTATAGCTACTGGATCTCCGGCTCTGAAGTTTAGGTTATACGAGGGGTAAAGGGAGAAACTCACCCTCTACTGCCAATAAGGAAATGGTTGGCGTAGGAGTGAACATCTGCCACAACCAGTCACGCTCTTGATGCAGCTACAGCACGCTAGTAAGGTTTGAAATTGCTGAGCTGTCAGCTGTATGTCTGCTAACCGCATTCATAAAGCTGCCCCTCCCACTGAATATCCATATCGGCCACACTCTCGTGAAAACGTCAGGGCTGGAGAATCAGTGGCTGGGGTATAGTGCTTTTTTCAATTAATTTTTTTACTTTTATATAATGTATGATTTTTAATTTCCTTAAGTTTGTACAATTTTACTTTTTACACATCCCTTGAAAGAGAATTGTGATATTTACATTCTTAAATGACAGTGCATTTACAATTTATTTTGGGCAAAATTGTGAGAAAAATGCTATATTTACCAATTTGTACTGAATTTGTTGTAGAACCTGAAAAAGTCATGGCATCCATCAACTATGAGGAATATGGAGAAAGTATGGAAAGCAGAACAAAAACATGACCAAGAGAAAAAGAGAATTGCAGAACTGCAACGAGAGATTAGAGAGGAAAGAGCAAGGGAAGACATTCAGAAATATGCAGAAGAAAAAGGAGTTATAGAGTAATATATTAGTTTTATTCTGTATTTTACCTTATTGAAATCACATGTTTTATCATGTATAGTAACATTTATCTTTTATGTTACTTTAGGAAGAAAGACAACATGAAATTAGATTGGATGTATAAAGGTCCAGGAGGTACGGTAGATCGGGAGGAGTATCTGCTTGGCCGTGCTATAGACAAATCTTTTGAACAGATGCAACAAGCTGAGAAAGCATCATCATCTAAGAATACTGTTGAACTAGGTATGAATTATGTATACCTTTGAGTATATATAACTAACTGGCACTATCAAAACCCATAGATCCATAGCCATATGGATATAAGCTTTCCATATATCCATATCCTGAGCTAATGTTTTCCAATCATCCCTCAAATTATGGTTAATATTATTCTCCCACATCATTCTTGGCCTACCTACTGAGCCTGTTTTACTCTGGTAATGAATTTCTTTCATTAAATTTATTATTTCGTCCATTTATTTAATTTTGCACTGGCATGTAAATCCCTTCAGGGGAGTCGCTGATCAACACAATCATGGTGACAAGCGCTAATATTTGTTACTATCGCAAATATGACGAGTGAAGAAATTTTGTAATTAAATAAAAACATTTACTTCTTCAATATGTATTTATTACACAATAATAATTGTTGGAAGCCAATATTTGTAACACTTCGATATAAGTTATTTATTTAAATAAATAAATAAATATGGCAATAAAGATTAAACTTACATATATCGTTTCGATCATTTTATCAGATATATATTTTGATCTTTGTAATATTCGCGATTTTATTTTCTAGTTTTAAATATTTAAATTTATATATTTTTTAAATATATTTATTTCCTTAGACTTATGTCGTTTGTATTTACGTTTTCTACGTAGATTAAACCAATATACTTCAATATGTCACCAATTATTTGAATTTATATTTTTAGATCTATTTTAAATCTCTATAACCATCTTCATTTCTTTTGTTGCCAACAATAATGTTGTCAGTTCCTGATTGGTAATGACATCATCAAGGAAGAACACGATAAGCCCGTCTTCATTCCTCGATACCCAATCATATTTTTGATGTTCGGCCAACTTAAGACCATATTATTGAATCTTTCTTATGTCGTAAACTTTTGTCTGTGAATTATGTATCTATTATTTATCACGACAATATATGTGACGTAATAGTTGTTACATTTCACATTAATGTTACAAAATTCATCTATAATATTTAACATTGTAAAATAAATAATATTTAATTTTAAATTATTTAAATATTTTTTTATATTAAAATTTAAATAAAAAGAATCCCAAATTATTTTTATTACATAAGGATTAATTTTCTGGTTATACTACTAGGCTCTTTCTCTCTGGTTTTCCTACATGGAGTTTCATCCCCCTCATTTCATTCCCAATATATGCCACATGTCCTTTCCTATTCAGTCTACAAGACTACATAAAGATCAAGTGGCTTGCTGTTTATATAGTCTTCTCCATTTGCCTGTCCATCTCTGTTTGGTCCAAAAATTTTCCTAAGAACTTTATTCTCAAATATTCATATTTTTTTCTCCCTTAAAGTGAGAGTTCATATAAGAGTCCATGTTTCGCATCCATATAATATAACTGGGAGAATAACAGTTTTATATATTTTCAGTTTAATGTTTTTTTTTAGAGAAGTTGGGATGACAAATGTCCCTGTAATGCATAATAGCCTGCATTTCCAGAATTTATCGTATGTTTAATTTCTTTCTGTTCCTGATTTCTGTTTGAAATTATTGTTCCTAGGTATTTGAATTCGGCCACTTTTTCTATTTCAATTATATAATGTATTTCTGTGTGTGACCATATATTTAATTTCATTGATATTGTTTATTTTTTATTATTTCACTCACCTCATACTTCATAAATCATAGCAGACCCTGGGTTTCTTCACGTAATTTGTGACATTGTCAATGCTGCGTCACGTTCACAACTGACGTCCAACGGCCTTCTATCCTGCAGACTGACCTCCGCGCCATCTGGTGGCCGACCGAAGAATTTCCAAATCAGTCCTCTTTCTTTATAACCGGGTATTTCAAAATTCATAGTTGTATTTTCATTCTTGCATATGTAAATTTTTTCCCAAATTGTGAGTTCCTTCGGTTTTTCCAATTGTTTAAGTAATTTTGTTTTGGTTTCTATTCTATGTTTTTCTGACCAGGCATGTGCAGCTATTGCAGATTTTTCGGTTTCTCCATTTTTAACATTTCTGAGGTGTTCTTTTAATCTTGTATTTAGATTCCTTTTTGTTTTTCCTATGTGTATCTTTTCACAATCTTTACAATTAATTTGATAAATTCCCGATTTTTTGCAGTCTTCAATTTTTTCATTTTTGTTGGTTTTTATTAAATTACCTAAGCTGTAATCATTTTTCGGTGCTAATTTAATGTTGAATTTGTTGAAAATTTTTTGAAACTTGTCAAATACGAAAGGATGGTATGTGAACTTCTTGAAAATACAACTATGAATTTTGAAATACCCGGTTATAAAGAAAGAGGACTGATTTGGAAATTCTTCGGTCGGCCACCAGATGGCGCGGAGGTCAGTCTGCAGGATAGAAGGCCGTTGGACGTCAGTTGTGAACGTGACGCAGCATTGACAATGTCACAAATTACGTGAAGAAACCCAGGGTCTGCTATGATTTATGAAGTATGAGGTGAGTGAAATAATAAAAAATAAACAATATTAAAGAACCTCATAGTGTTATTTCCTATCTACATAACTTAATTTCATTGATGTTTACTTCCAGCCCCAATTCCTTAGTTTTGCTCAATATATAGCCCTTAGTATCTCGTCACTATCACTTAATAATAACTACATCATTCCATGGCCCTCCTAAAGTCTGTAAAGAGATCAATTTATTTTTTCATCAATTCTCATGTCATCTTTTAGCGAATCAAGTCTTGGACGAAAGCTTACAACTATCTCAATCATTCCACATCTCACTCTCTCTCTCTCTCTCTCTCTCTTCCACTTCTCTCCAATCTATTTTTTTTCAACATCCTTCATATCTTATTCCTACATCCATCTCTTGGCTGACCCCTTGCATTCTATATGAGTGCCTGCCTTGTTACCCTCCCAGCATCCATCCATTTTACATGACCATACAATGTTATTCTACTATCTCCTATTTTATCCTGCACTCTCTCCAGATAGATAGATCATCGGTTGATTAATGTCTTTGACATTGTCCGATTCCTAATAGCCAATTTTGTCGGTCCATCCAATCTCCTGGTTGTAGATGTTTCTCCTTCATGTATAAACATATTCCCTGACTCCAGGAGGTTTTAGGTCTTCCTCTGCCTCGTCTTCCCTCAGGTTGACATTCCAAAACAGATTTTGGTAGTCGATCCTCTTCCATTCACTGGACATGTCCGTACCATCTTAATTGCTGAGTTTTAATATAATCTAAAATAGGTCTTCAGTCTTCATTTCCCCCCTTATAACTGAGTTCCTAATTCTTTCTCTTCTTGAAATTATTGCTGCCCTTCGTATAAAATCCATTTCCGTTGCCAAAAGATACTTATTTGTTTTTGTTGTTAATGGCCAAAGTTCTGTTCCATAAGTAATGATGCTTTTAACAATTGTATGATATATATTCATTTTATTTTTATCCCT
The DNA here is from genome assembly GCA_030220185.1 of Diploptera punctata. Taxonomy (NCBI): domain Eukaryota; kingdom Metazoa; phylum Arthropoda; class Insecta; order Blattodea; family Blaberidae; genus Diploptera; species Diploptera punctata. Next base: position 2,400,930 of record JASPKZ010008379.1, on the reverse strand, counting down.
CTCTCCAGATTCGAGGTTTTTATTATTTCTGTATTCCAAATTTTGTCTTTCCTAGTTTTTCTTAGCGTATCGGTACTTCTTAAACATTTCATCTTAACTCCCTGTATCCTTTATATTTCATTTTTAAGTATGATATTTGTTTTTGATAGTTTTAATGTGTTAGAAGCTTCTTCATTTGCTCTAAAGATAGCTTATTGCTCAACCTTAAAGATTGTATCATCATTCCACTAATCTCTTAGCAGGAGGATAGGGCATTCACAAAGTGTATCTAATGGATTCTTTTCTGTGCTCTCTTCTTTACTTCTTTTCCAAGTTATTCCTATCCCTGCAATTTTATCCTGTATGGTATTTCTCCAGGTTTATTTTGGGCTTCCTTTTCCTCCTTGGCCCGGAGGATTCTGTTCTAATGCTGTTTTTTCAATTGCATTCTGCAATGTATGTCTTTTCCATTCCCTTTTTCATGAAACTTTAATGATCATAACCTTTATTATTCAGGATAAATTTATATCTCCAATATTAGCTTTCATTGTCTTATCATTATTGTTACAACCTTTCAATTTTTATTGTTAAAATATTTATCAACAAAATTAAAGTGATATTTTCAAGAAGTGATTTAAATTTATTTATCAGATTGTCTTCCTACCTCTATATTCTCTGGTGGTGATGAACAAGTTGATATGGCAAGAAAGTTACAGGAAGATCCATTGTATCTGATTAAGAAGAAAGAAATTGAAAGCCGAAGTCAGATTTTAAAAAATCCTGTTAAACTGAAACAGTTGCAAGAATTGGTAGGTAAATATATTTTTTTTATTGTTCTGCTTTAGTATAAAAATAATCATCATAATGTGTACTGCTCTTTAAAGAACAGGTGAGTCTACCAAAGTTCTCATTCCATCTCCAGGGTTTGTTCGAACTACATTTTCTCATTAGATTTATAATTTACCATATTTATGATAAATTTAAGATGACCCACACAATTTTGAATGGGCTTTTTAAGATTTATATTAAATTAATGTTGGGAAGTAAACATTATGAGGTATATATAACTAATTAAATTCATCAGAGAAAGTTTTTTAAAAATTCACCTTATAAATTTCGTGCTTTTTATGAAACCGCAGTTTCGAGCATAATCACGCCCATCCTCAGTCACAACTCCGATTGATGGAATTCTTGACCGTCAACTCTTCTGTTGTCACCATCTTCAGCGCTGCCATCTATGGTTAAATTTATAAACTTCAAAATCAAATTTTTAAAGATAGCGCTAGGCGTATCAAAATACACGCCTTCACGCCTAACATACATACTGACAAAGGAACCATTCTTCATAGAAGAGCTCCACCTGGACCTTCTCGTGCCGGCAACAGATGCCTACAAAGAACTGCTGTGGGAACTCAGCGAGAAGAGAGAACAGATATGGCCTGAGTTCTACGCAACGGATGCGATGATCTACAGGGAATGGACAGCAGCCAGAAACGACCTCAGACACACCGTGACAAGAGTCGTGGTTCATGGTTTCCACCACAGGATATGCACAACAGTGAAGCGCCATAATCCAGAAGAAAAGTGCAAGTGCAAACTATGTGGATCGCACTGTGACCGATATCACCTATTACAGTGTAAAAACATAGGAACATCGATAACAGACTTTTGTAAGACATGAAAACAGTTCTTTCTACATGGTCATTGGCTGCAATGATACCTATTATTATTAAAATAAAATTTTGTTCGTTAGGAGTATCAAAATTATTGATCTGTATTTATTTTTCTGAATGTATATCTTGTCCCAAACTGTCAATTCAGAAAAATAAATATAGATAAATGAATTTTGATATTCCTAACGAACAAAATTTGATTTTGAAGTTTGTAAGTTCAACCATAGATGGCAGCACTGAAGATGGTGACAATCGAAGAGTTGACAGCCAAAGAATTTAATCTGTCAGAGTTATGACTGAAGATGGGCGTGATTACGCTTGAAACTGCGGTTTTGTGAAAAGTGCAAAATTTATGAGATGAGTTTTCAAAAAATGTTCTCTGATGAATTTAGATTTTTAAGATTTATTTTCCTCAAGCATATTTGGTAACTTTTTGTTCTAACTGGTGGTATTTCCCCATCTTTCGTTTCCTATATGATTTTCGGGATGAATTAGCATATCTAAATGTTTCCTTAATTTTTCTTCTTCTTCTTCTTCCTTCCAAGTATTAGGCCAAGGCCTGTTACGATCCTATAGAAAATTTTCCCTCCAGTGTTTTCCGGGAAATTCTCGTATAACACTTGAAAGCATAATAATAGTCCCTTCGATTGGTTGCTATCACTTATTATATTAGTTTGTCTCAAAAGTAACATCAGTTTATAATATAATGTTGCATGTCTGGTGGAATTTTGAAGATGTGTATCACTAGGAGCTGTTCCAAATGAGTGTGCAGTCAATGTGGATCTTTATTCTCAACAACTGGAATGAGTTTATGAAATCTTGAGGGTTGCAAGGCTCAAACCCGACCCCATACTGCACGAACAACCATTACAAAAATTCAGGAATTATGAGGAATCAAACTGCTACCACACCCAGCATATAACCCTGATCTTGCACCTTCAGATTACTATATATTTTAATACATGGCCCATTTCTTGCATTGCATTTTGAAAACATTGTCACAGGATAATAAACCTTGCTGAAAGGTGGCTCAAGACCGTAGAATCTGATGGTCTATACTTTGAAGAGTAGTTTAATTTCTTGTCTGAAAACTTTCCAAATAACATTTTGTTTTAAGAAAGATAACTTATGAGACATTATCTGTATTATCTTTGGAGCACCAAGTTTTCTCCCTGCCACACATTTTGTTTGTAGGTTCTGCATCACTAAGAAAATTAAAAAAATTGCAACCACTAGAATGATTTTTATGTTTTTATTTTAGGTGAACTCCTAATGGTCCAATTTTACTGGTTAATGAACTCAACCCCACTTATTTTAATTAATTGATTGTTATACCCTGAGGTTGATTGAAAAATGAAAATTGCAGCCACTAGAGAGAATATATATGGTATATTTTAAATGACTACAAATTATAAAGTGTGATAGCAATTTACAATTTTTAATTATATATATATATATATATGTGGTCATTTTTTGTATCTACTTGATAGGATCGGTGAAGATCTATAAAAATGTTTCAAACATTTTTTCATGAGAACAACCTGAATAGCTTCATTCCTTTGTAATTTGCTAAATGCTTTATACACTCAAAGTATCTTCAAAAAGTAAAATGCATACAAAGGTAAAAGTGTTTTTGTTTTTTTATGTTATTTTTAAATTTGAAAATATGTTTTCTAGCTTAAAGAAAAGACATCAAAGAAAACAAAAAAACATAAGAAGGAAAAGAAAAGGAGAAGAGAAAAGAAAAAAAGAAGTAAGCATAGCAGTGATAGTGATTCACATGAAACTGGTAAAGATTTAGATGCACTTTTAGCTGCAAAATACATAAAACTTAAAGAGAAACTACATAAAACAGATATTGCAAAGCTGAAGAGAAAACGCAGTGATAGCTCTGATAGTGAGTCTAGTGATAATAACAGGAACAACAAAATTGATATGAAACATAAGAGAAAACATACTTCAGATTCTTCTGAAGATGAGAAGCCACATAGAGGATATGGTTTACAGGTATTACCATTAATTTACAATAATTTAATTGTGTTTATTAATTTACTTATTTCTATGTTAAATATTTTCATTTTATATTTCAAAGGTAAAGGACTCTGTTGATAGGCCATGAAGACCGATGAGGACATTGTTAAATATGATTTGAAGACCAGCTTATAGATGTTTACTGTATGAAAAATCTTAAGACATTCATAATAGTAATTGAGATTATTAATTTTCATTTAGTTCTTATGTCCCCATTCTAGGAGTCAAGTTTCAGACAAAAGCCTCCATCTATCTCAGTCATTCCATGTCTCTTCATCATTTCCATCCATTCAATTTATCTTTTATTGACATTCTTCTTAACTTATTTTTCTCATCTATATATCAGCCAACCTCTTAGCTTGTTCCTTTTTAATCAAATTCCAGTTCTTGTCTTGGACATGTATTGATTCTTTTAATATATCATCTTATTCTGTCTTCCATTTATCTTGTATTTTATCCAACTTCAAAATTTCTCTTATTTTAGTGTTCAGTATTCTTTCTTTTCTGGTTTTTCCAAGTATGCTTCTTAAAAAGTTCATCTTGCTCCATTAATTATATTTAAATCCTTCTTTGTTACCATCCATCTTTCTACTCCATAAATGAATAAAAGTTTAAAATATGTTTTATACATTTTTTTTTTACAATTCAATGGTACATCCTGATACCACAACAGGCTTTTAATTAAATGTTAGCATTCGGCAGTATTTTATATCCTTACTTATTTTAGGAATTCTCACTATGAGGTATATTCATTAAGGTAGAATATGTTTATCACTCACCTCATATTGTTCTTCTTATTTGATTATAGACTAGTTTCGGAACATAGTTTCTGTTCCATCCTCAGTAACATCACGACCGTTGTTCTGTCGTCTTGAAGAGTTGTCCTTCTCTCCTTCCATTGGCTGACTGAAAAACCTCGAAACCAGGTCATTCTCACCGGGAATTTCAAAGTTCATTAATTTCTTCTTTTCGCTCTTTTGAATGTAGATCTTTCCCAAACAGTAAGTTCTTTTGGTTTTTCTATTTGTTTAATAATTTTGCTTCTTTCTCGATAAGATGTTTTTCAGACCATGCATGGGCAGCCACTGCAGATTTTTCTACTTCCCTTTCTTGACATTCCTGAGATGTTCTTTAACTCTAGTTTTCAAATTTCTTTTAGTTTTTCCTATGTAGAATTTCTCACATTCTTCACATTTAATTTGATAAATCCCTGATTTGTTTTCTTCTTTAATTTTCTCATTCTTATTAGGTCTAATCAGTCTGCTGATGCTGTAGTCATTTTTGGGTGCTAACCTTATGTTGAAATCTTTAAAAATTTTTTGAAACTTGTGGTGTTTTAATGGATGATATGTGAATTTTCTAAATTTTACATTATCTTCTTTTACTTTTAGAAGAGTGCTTTGATTAATAAATTTTTGTCTTTTGAACTTGTTTATTTTTTTGAGTATCATTTTTATAGCAAAACCATTTTTCGTGGCTACGTTGATTATGTGTTCTTTTTCTTTTTCATAATTTCCTTTTTTCATTGGTATGTTCACTAATCTATGTGTCAAACTATTGAAAACTGCTTCTTTGTGAGCTATGTGATTGAAACCTAAAGCTTTTATGTAGTTATCTATATGTGTCTTTTTTCTGTAAATTCCAAATTCTATCTTATTTTCTTCATTCCTTTTTAAGTTGAGATCTAAAAATGGTATTTCTCCATTGATTTCCTTTTCCATAGTGAACTTTATAGTTTGACTTTGAATGTTCAATAATTTTAATTGAATACAACAACAGAATGGAAAAACTTTTGGACTCTGAAGAATATACACAGATTCAATCAGACCCCCTTAACAAAACCATTAAAGAAGTAGACAACACTCTCAAGAATATTAATCACATTTTAACTAAGAAAGACAAGTTTCATCTGAAGGTTTCAAATCCAAAAATTCCCAACATCTACGGACTCCCGAAAGTGCACAAAGAAGGGAAGAAAATGAGGCCGATAATTAACAGCATAGGGTCTCCTACATATCATTTATCTAAATGGTTATGTAAGGAATTTAATAAAATGAATGGATTTGAAAACTCTGCAATAAAAAACTCTTATGAATTGGTAGATAAACTAGAAAACATACAACTACAATCTTCAGACAGATTAGTTTCATTTGATGTTGTTTCCTTATTTCCAAGCATTCCAAAAGACCAAACTATGGAAATTTTAGAGATTTGGATGAAAAATAATAAAATTGAAAAAGTAAAGATAGTCGAATATAAAACTTTAACTAAATTATGTATCGATAATGTTTTTCACCTACAATGGAAGATTTTATAAACAAAATTCAGGACTTTCGATGGGAAACCCTTTATCTCCATTCTTAGCTAATCTATTCATGGGGAATTTTGAACACAAGATAATTAACGGACATCGTTTAATTTTCAAGTTCTGGTGCAGATATGTGGATGACATAATTGCAATAGTTAATCATAAACAGATAGATGACGCATTAAAATTATTGAACATTCAAAGTCAAAACTATAAAGTTCACTATGGAAAAGGAAATCAATGGAGAAATACCATTTTTAGATCTCAACTTAAAAAGGAATGAAGAAAATAAGATAGAATTTGGAATTTACAGAAAAAAGACACATATAGATAACTACATAAAAGCTTTAGGTTTCAATCACATAGCTCACAAAGAAGCAGTTTTCAATAGTTTGACACATAGATTAGTGAACATACCAATGAAAAAAGGAAATTATGAAAAAGAAAAAGAACACATAATCAACGTAGCCACGAAAAATGGTTTTGCTATAAAAATGATACTCAAAAAAATAAACAAGTTCAAAAGACAAAAATTTATTAATCAAAGCACTCTTCTAAAAGTAAAAGAAGATAATGTAAAATTTAGAAAATTCACATATCATCCATTAAAACACCACAAGTTTCAAAAAATTTTAAAGATTTCAACATAAGGTTAGCACCCAAAAATGACTACAGCATCAGCAGACTGATTAGACCTAATAAGAATGAGAAAATTAAAGAAGAAAACAAATCAGGGATTTATCAAATTAAATGTGAAGAATGTGAGAAATTCTACATAGGAAAAACTAAAAGAAATTTGAAAACTAGAGTTAAAGAACATCTCAGGAATGTCAAGAAAGGGGAAGTAGAAAAATCTGCAGTGGCTGCCCATGCATGGTCTGAAAAACATCTTATCGAGAAAGAAGCAAAATTATTAAAACAAATAGAAAAACCAAAAGAACTTACTGTTTGGGAAAAGATCTACATTCAAAAGAGCGAAAAGAAGAAATTAATGAACTTTGAAATTCCCGGTGAGAATGACCTGGTTTCGAGGTTTTTCAGTCAGCCAATGGAAGGAGAGAAGGACAACTCTTCAAGACGACAGAACAACGGTCGTGATGTTACTGAGGATGGAACAGAAACTATGTTCCGAAACTAGTCTATAATCAAATAAGAAGAACAATATGAGGTGAGTGATAAACATATTCTACCTTAATTTTATATCCTGCTTACTTCTTTTTAAATTTTTCTTCTAAAATAATATTATTCCCAATTAAATAAACTCTTCATAAGTTATTAATATGTTAGATATATTTTTATAAAATAATTTATGGGACATAACACTATGAGGTAAACATCAGGAAATTCAAAATATAAATCAGAAATTGAAAGTATTAATTGGATGTTACACTATGAGAGAAACATCATAACATTTAAAATAAGTATCAGAAACTTTACACCTCATCTCCAACACATCCAAGAAAATCTCTCTTATGAGGTATATATTTTTTATTCAACTTTAAATACTTTTACCTCATAATGTTTAATTTATATTAATACTGGTATTTTGTTTAAATAATTTTAGAAAACATCTAATTCTAAAGATCATTTATCAAAGAAAAGATCTAGTTCAGAAAACCAACAGAGAACATCATTTCAAAGAAAATCGCCACCAAATCATCGGTATGCACCAAAACAACCATGGGTGAAACCTGAAAGAAAAAAGCTCACTGAAGAAGAGCTAGAACAAAAGAGGAGAGAAATGATGGATAATGCTAAATGGAGGGAAAAAGAAAGAGAAAAGAATGTTGCAAGATATAAAGCACAAGATGAAAATGAGAGAAAAAAGAACAAAGGATATGACGAAAATTTCCTTAGGTAAGAGAAAAGCTTTACATACATTTTTTTTTTGTTGCCTTATGTTATATTGTGTTGTCTTCCTTGTTTTTTTTTTATTTAATTGCTTGTCTATGTATATTAATTTCCATATTATGTTTTACCTAGAAGTTTTTCTGAGGTATAGTATTACACTGTTACCACAACTTTAACTAATGTTTTCTTCTTTTTTTTATTATTTTGTGAATGTATTAAATTAATTAATTACTGTATTGAGACTTGTAAATCATAGTAAGTTGTTGCCTAAGATAACATTTGAAACTCATATCTAAGATGTTCTGATTCAAATTCTGGAACTTACCAACCTGATTGAGATTTTTAAGATTTCTAAATTATTAAGGCAAGGTCAGGGGGTTCGAATTCCAGTGGAGTCAGGATTTTTAGAATTGGCCTAAATCTTTTGGTAGCACTATGGTCTGAATCATCTGATTGAAATGAGTACCAGATATTTATTCTGGGAATAAGGGCTGACATCCTGTTCTGATTTTTTAGAAAGGGAGTTCTGTACTGGTATAACAAAAAAAAATTGCCAAGCAAGTACTGGATAAGAATATCATTAACATGATTCATATATTCATACCATTAAAATTAAAACCTTGAACTTGTGCAGAAAATAAGTGACAAAACACCATCTTCTGGATACGACTATTCCAGATGTGATATTACTGTAGAGTATCTATAACATTGAAATAAATAAAAATATAATGATAGGCTGTATGAGTTTCTGTACATAGTTCAGGATCTTAAAACATTTGTGAAGGCTGTATTCTATGTAACAACATCAATATAGGATTTTCCAGATCTGGAATTCATTCAGCTTCCTCAAAATATTAGGAGTTTATGGTAAGAAAGATTAGTCAAAGTAAAACATTTAACTACTTCATTTTGGGAATATGAGCTCTTGAACCAATAACCTTAATTTTTTTATAAATCACAAATGTCTAAAAAATAATGATGAATATACTGTATTTCTTTTGCATGTGACCAAATTTTTGCAAACTTTTTAAATCTCTTTATGTGCAGAGAAAGTCCCATTTTGATACATTTTTATTCAAACACGTATTATCTAAACTGACAATTGATGGCTCATATTAAGTTATTTTTGTGAGGCACTCACTCTGGGCACCATATGAATTGTGATTAACATCTATGCAGTTAGTCCTGCTCTTGCCAAACTCTGAACAACATGTCAGATGTGACTACAGCTGTGGTTTCTTCAATTCAAATTTAAAGTTCACATGATAGAGAGGGGATGTAAATACTGTCCTTTATGTAATGGCAAAAAAAAATTGCATGGGATTAAATCTGGGGATCATGGAAACCATTTCATAACACCATTGTTAAGAGGTCCAGTTCATCCTACCAACATTTTGGAAGCACCTGATTAAGAGAGTTCCAAACGTAATAGTAATAATGAGGTAGTGTTCCATCTTGCTGGAAGAGATAATCCTTATTCATTTTGGCATCAATCAAAGTTTGAGGATGTCAAGGTATTGATGTTGTCAGTCATAAAGAAAATACAGACCTTACAGCTTGCAGTGTGACGTGGTACAGAAAAACATTGAGCTTGGGTGTATTTTGTTCATACTCAATGATTCTGCAGTTATGATAATTCATCAGAAAATTCCATTGTTGTATACAGTGCAACCCATGTGATCAACAGAGAAAACTTAAAAAGGAAAATCTTATTGTTCAGTGCATCAGACGTCAGCGTTTGAATTATAAATTTATCAAAGTATAACTTTCTTAAGAGATATGGTGTTACTGTTTCTCTACTCCTCTCTAAACAGATATATCACTATACTATGTTCATCAATAATGTTTCATTTTGATACTTTTTACGTTTTCCCAAAACATTTTCTCTATAAGCTAAATCATGTTTTCCTATGATTATTTATTATTCTGTAATAATACAACTTAACAGAAATAAAAGCAAACTAGATATTGATCATTATGCTGTGCAGAAGGAGATTTTTCTTTTTGCTCCAAGCGCAACAGGCCTAGAAGGCCCTTGGTCTACCAGCCGGCTGCTGGCCTCACATCCAAATGTGAGAAAAAACAGAGGTAGACGATCATAAGCCAGTGTAGGGGTGACATGTGGTCAGCGTGTCGGGCCCCCGAGCCGTTATAGCTGGTCTTCTCAACCTGGAGTCGCTACTTATTGTAGCTACCCAAATGCCTCACGATGCTGGGTGGGCATGGGTCCCATATTGGCCAAAATTCCATGAGAAAATTTCTTCCCCCATAAGGACTCGAACTAGCACAAGTCCCGTAGCTCTGCGCCAAGGCATCTTGCCATAACCACTTGGCTACGGTGTGAGACACAGAGGTGATATATTTTATTAAAATTATTGTTTAGATTGCAAGTATATCCCTCAATAATATACCTAAGTATAACAGAAACACAAATAAAATAAGCAACTTTTATTTCATTTCAGAAAGCAACTTTCTTCAGTTGCAGCACAAGGTACAATTGAGAGTCGAATAAAATCCAACTTAAACAATATTCAAAGATCAGGAAGAGACATGGACAAGCACTTTGCAAGGAGATGATAATATAGCTTAATTGAACAACAGCAGTACAAAAATAATAAAATATAAATTGTCGATTTGATTTTTTTATAGAAGTAATTATATTGTATCAGCACATAATTGTAAATACAGGAATATTGTATACATTATATGCTTTGTATTATACATTTGAAAGTAAAAGCACAACTTAATTAGTAACATTTCTATTCATTTCTATGGAATATTGCAGAGGTGACCTAGAAGCTTATACCCATCCTCACATTAGCCTGTCTCTCCTTTCATGTAACATCTACTCTTGTAAAGAAACAAAGTATTCACTAACTGTTGTCTGAGAATCATAATGGAAATATGGTGGCGAAGGACCTTATTAAACAAGCATCTATGGAAGAAAAACTAAAGACCAAATCAACACCAGATGGCAACGTTATAGAGGGAGATTCCAACGAATATCCGGTAGTCATAATGGCGGTTGAAAATGAATGACAAGATCATTTGAAAACTATAGTTACCGTGTTTGAAAAACATGAAATATGAGGTAAGATGTTAAAATGACTCATTAATTTATTAATTAAGAACCTCATAATGTGTTTCCCAATTTTAACTTTGAATCATTTTATCTTCTCAAACTGTCTCCATGAATTTTTTAATGCAGGCTGTTATATCCTCACTTGGTTTTTATGTTAAATCTAACTCAACACACTGTAACTTATAAAAATCATACTGAATCATGTTTATTCTTACCTCATATATCTATGTTTTTTAACACGAGTTGAGTCGTGACAACAGCTGAGGATGGTAGTGATGGCTCTTGATACCACGGTTCTGTGTTAAAGAACATAGATATATGAGGTAAGAATATACATGATTCAGTATTGATTTTTATAATTGAAAACCTCATAATGTAAAATTCCCAACATTAATATACGAACACTGTAACTTTCTAAATTCTTTAATAATTTTGTTCATCTTAGCCCTATTGGATGTTAGTTCAATATGGAGATGATTATCCCCAAAACATGTCCAGGTGAGAAAGCAAAATATGTAAGGTGTGTATTTTTTATTCAATCTCTTGGAAAATTATCTGACGTGTTTACTTCATACTAGTATATAGAGGGAGGTGATAACAAGAAATGGTTAAAATAAATTGTAAGTGAATAAATATTACAATTGAATGGGTGAAAACCATAACAGTATAAGTGATACAAAAAATTAAAATTGACTTAAGTGTAGTTGTTGAATATGTATTATTGGGTCTTACTTTTGAATAAAGGTAGAGAGATTCATGTGCATGCTCTCAACTATCACTATCTGGCAACACGAATACAGCACTGTTTTCATTGTTATGATACCTACAAAACTTTTTTTTGTATGATCTAAATGTAACTTATACTGTTATAGTTTTCACTCATTCAATTTTAGTAAAAATTGTAATGACTATTTAACTCATGCCCCAAATGGGAGTCAATGACCAATCACATTTCAATGATTTTTTATTTACAACCAATCACAGTCGTGTTTCACCTAAAATTTACCAACTAAAGTTTATCATAATAAAGAAAGCACCTCCTTTTTTACATTAACATAATATTCCTTAATTTTATATTTTAATTTTGAATAATAACTCAACGGAACACATCATGAATCTTATAAAAGTTGATTCTGCATTATTTTGCAGTTGACTGACCCACGAAGAAATATGGCTACCAGATTGTATATATATAGTGCATGGATGTCAGCAGAAAGCGCATGTGATAGATAATATAAAAACATATGTAACAATTGATTATACCACAAAAAAAAACACTGTTTGCACTTTCTTAAATGAATTATTTTCCAGGAAATGACGTTGCAGAAAAATATAATTGACATATTTACATCATAGGACATCAAATTAATTAATACCTATAACGGTTATAAATTTCTCCACTAGGGTGTATTCTTACAATATTGTGATCCTTTGGCAATAAATAATATTATGATCTGGTTTCAGTGATGAACAAAGGAAGAAAATGAAGCATACCAATCATTTCTCATTTGTTTTCAAACATCGCCATTTACATTAAATATATAAATATTTTAAAATAACTACCGTTAAATAATGATTTGTGAGTAAACAGCTTAATTTTATTCGTTAAATAGTCCTAACAAATGCCACTCTTGATTTCCAAATTATCGATAAATTCACGACTCACGAAGTTAGTCGTGAATTTATCGATAATTTGGAAATCACTCGTGCCATTACATATGAGAAGTAACACTATGAGATGAATTATCAATATTACATACCGTATATCTCGGCAGATAAGACGATAGTTGAACCATAAAAAAAAGCCCCCAAAATCCAGGGTTGTCTTATAGGACAGATACAAAAAAATTAGATTAAAATTTATGTAAATTAAAACCATTATAAAATGAAAAAAATAACACACCAATGTATTTAAAATCCTGCAAAATCCTCACAAACCGATTAGTTGACATGTGGGGGAGGGAACTGTTGGAGATTTAGTGAATCCCCATGAGTACAGCTATTATCAAACCAGTCCTGAAAACATCTGGTTTTCAATTCTTTTGCAGTCTGTTTTGTGTAGTAAATAAACATGGACATTATTGCTTATATTGCATTGTTTCTTTTAATCATTAATATAGTGTTATTATTACTATGCATGATGCAAAGGGCACTGTATAACATTTAAATAAGTAGATAACTTATATCTTTGCGGCAAGTCTTCCTTCCTTATCATAACAATCTCCTTTCCCCTCTACCGCCTTCCATGCGATACGTCTCATCTCTCGTGTTAGTACAAATTATCAAAAGTGTTGCCGGTTGAATGAAAATAAAATGTATTTATCATAATGAGGGGTTAAAATATTAACAATATATAACAAAATTTAATTTGAAAAATTACGAATATGGTAATTTTGTATATGCTGTACAGGAAGCTAATAATGATCACTGATCTAAACTGAATTCATAGGCCGTTGATAGTTTCGGGGCCGTCTTATAGGACAGATATATGCTAAAACTATAAAACTGACAAAAGTCTTGTCTGAAGATCGCCTTATCTGCCGAGATATATGGTAGTTGTTAAATATGTGGAAAACACAAAAATAGAGAAATATTTTATTTGGTAGAATGTTTAAAATTTTTGAATTCAATATTTTATACACTGCCAGAAAATTAATGGTATGGACATATAATGAGAATGAATGATGAGAGATATCAAGTATGACATGAATGAATTACAGAAAGGAACAAAAAAAGTTGAAAACTAATTATAAATAGAAAAAAAAGATATTGAGGAAGCTATAGAGAAGAATATCATGGATTGATGGTGTTTAAAGCAGTATCAGGAAAAGGATTGAATGGTGGAGGTTTGAATGACATGTGGAGGAGAATGACAGTAAATGAATTGGGCACAGGAAGATAATGTGAAACTGCTAAATAAATAAATAATAATAATAATAAATACTAGATAAAAGTATGGTTTGAGATGCTTGGTAGCAGTGGCATTTATAGGTATTTCCTGCCCTTAGGCCTTCTGTGAAATGGCATCCCTTGCATTTAATGAGCATACATAACCTATAAATTTTATAAATTGGTTATACTTTTATTATGACTAGCCCAAAATATTCTAGAATATTCTACATTTTGCTCCTTGCTTAGCAAAGGTATTTATCACATCCTCATAAATTTGTAGAAGCAAGAAAAAAGAATACCAACAGAAACTTAATCGACTTCATTCTCTCCCGAACTCAATTCTTTTAAAGTGCATGTGCATGAAAGTTGACTGATAACAATAAAAGTTGTCTGTGCACACCTGTATCAATGTGTGTAATAATAAGGATGAAGTCAAAATAAATTCTTATAATTTGGACTTACAATGATGAAATGAAATCATCAAAAATGGCATAAAGGATGCCTTTTGCACTATAAAAATGCTGGTCATCAACTTTGTTGCTCTAGACCTGGGCCTATACTTAAATATACCATTGCTTTTAAGAATAACCAAGCAAATGTACAATCTCTTTAAGTATACTTTAGTAACAGAGGTCAAACCCAACACAACAGCACATCTCAGTAACTTACTATGAAACATACTATATCTTACATCATGTTATGTGCAAGTTTCTTGATGTTATGTGGAGCATTGCCATCACTATCACTATTAAAAATATATTTGGAATGAATGAATCAGTCTTATTATAGTAAGGGCAGTATGGGCACTGGTACGATCCACAAACTTCACAGATGTTCAAGATGTATAGTGGTGTAGAGTTTACCAGTATCATTATAAAATTCTCTGAAAAATAAATGCTATTATTTTTTTAAACTGAACTGGTGATAAAAACAGTAGACTTTCTATTTTTATTAGAATTTGATATCTAAGTTTTACATGGATATAAAAATCCACATACAAGTATATAAATAATTACAATAAAATAATTTTAAAAAATCTTTTAATGCTAAATTCCCAGTGTTATATTTTATCTGAAAAAAAGATAATTATTTACAAAGACTCAGCATAAGGTAGGTAATGACACTCTTTAAAGCTAAGGTGGATGATTCTTATAAACTTCATATGTAAATGGGGCCTCTACAAGAAGTAAAGCAGAGGATAGCAATGGCAAAAGAAGCTTTCAACAAGAAGAGAAGCATTTTCTGCAGATCTTTGGCAAAAGAATTACGGAAGAGGCTAGTGAAGTGCTTTGTGTGGAGTGTAGCATTGTATGGTGCAGAGACTTGGACATTACGACAGAATGAGGAAAAGCGACTGGAAGCTTTTGAGATGTGGATATGGAGAAGAATGAAACACATAAAATGGACAGACAAAGTAAGAAATAAAGATGTGCTAGACAGAGTGGGTGAAAGAAGAACAATCCTGGAACTCATAAAGAAGAGGAAAAGAAATTGGATTGGCCACTGGCTAAGAAGAAACTGCCTGCTGAAGGATGCCCTAGAAGAAATGGTCAACGGAAAGAAAGTTAGAGGCAGAAAAAGACATCAGATGATAGACAGTATTAAAATAAATGGTTTGTATGCAGATACAAAAAGGAAAGCTGAGTTAAGGAAAGAGCGGAGAATTCTGAGTTTGCAGTGAAAGACCTGCTCTTGAGTAGAACACTACGAATGAATGAATATTCGTTGTATGTATTTATCTCCATGTAGTCATTAGTGTTGCAATTCAAACCTGGACATGAAAGGGCTGATAAATTTTTCTGAGACAATTCTATATTCTGACTGATGCAATCCACACTGTGTGGACCATAGTATACATAATAAAATTGGTGATTCTACAGTCCGTCGCATCATATACACAAATGCAACAAAGTCAGGAAAGAATAAGCTGAGTTTACGTTGATTTAGAAACTGGTTAGTCCCATTAATAATGGGAGCACCTGACATGGCCTTCCCTTGAATAAATAATATGAGATTTTGCTTCTCCCACCTTCTCTTACCCTCCTTCTGGCAAGAAGAATAGTCAAAAGTTGACCTATGTTAATTCAGATGACAACTCGCTTTTCATTCATTCTTCATTACATATTTCCAGCCATAGCTAATAACATGATTCCAGTGCATAGTTACACTACTTGAAGAGTTGCAACTCACTTTTAATTATATAGAAATGATGTGAAAATGAACATTTAACCACAGATTATAAAAAATGTCCAATAAATTGGTCAAAGTGAAATAAAATGACCTATAAATGCATCTAAATCTAAAAAATGACTTATGGAAAATATAGAAAATCTGAATCTCGATTACCTATCCTTCCATACTAATTCTGCCTGAAGGCAGGTCCTTCACTGCAATCATAGCATTTTCATGCTATGCTTGCAGCTTTACTAGGGAATTGTAGGTGTGGTAGCTTCCCATTGCTTTCCACACCGGTGAAGGATGATAATGATGATAATGATAAGGATGATGATGGCCATATGATTTCGGGGACCATTTGGGCCTTAAAGTTTTCCTGACATTTGTCTTACAGGTGAAGAAAAACCCCGATAAAACCTCACCCAGAAAAACTGCCCCGACCGGGGATCGAACCCGGGCCTGCTGTGTGACAAGGCAGCACGCTACCTTGAGACCACAGCGGTGGACTGATTACCTATAAAAACTACATATATCTAACATATTTATCCCAGAAGTTACTTATGCAAAAAAGGATTGCCTCTGACTATCAGAAAAAAAATCCTTTTCATTAAAATCCAGGCCCTGTTGATCACTTATTAGATAGAAGTTGCCCAATTTAAGTGGGATATGGAGAAATTACTAACTGAGAAATCACATGTAAAGGAGAAGTAGAAGGATGAAGATAACCAGCTTGAGCATGGTGTGTCCTGCTATCAAGAAGCAGAGATGAGAGCAATATCTTCCTATATCGGTCAAAACTTTCCTAGAACTTTTTGAAATTAGTTCTGATAATCACAAAACAACAAATTACTGTAAATTATTGTGATTTCTAATGCCAAACTGCTAGGTTTTACCCATAATTTTCCTGGCTTCCCAATATAATTGAACAATATTCTTTAAATCACAATTAAGCTTCCTGCAAACATTCAGATGATCACTATTTATGATGAAGTCTTTATATTCATGCTGGGAATTACATTTGCCTAAAATTAATGTTCATTTAGCATCATCCATGTACAGTAGTAATCTATCTTCAAACGTCCATGTGTAGGCAAGGGTGCTCCTTATGGGAGTTTCTTAACCAAGCTAATTTAGTTATAAAATTTAAAATAAAATTCTTTACACCTCACCTCATATCCTGTCTTCTATTTAGACATATTTCATAACCTTAGCGATTACATCTTCAGTAGTTACATGACAGTGCTCCTGGAGGACAGAACATCTGTTGTGTAAATACTAAAGATGTAACACTAGGTTACAAAACCGGTTTATATAGAAGGCTGATTAAATTTTGCTCAGAGGCACTTTAGGCTTGAGTTCTTTTATGAGCCTGAAAATCTACAGACTCAGGAGCCCAGGCTTAAAGTTGCTCCTGGAGAACCTGTCCCTTGGATTTCTCCATCCTAAAAATTCATCAACTCTGGCCGAGTTTGAACCCACAATCCTTGAAATTAGATGCAAGGAACATAACCCCTAGACCACGAAGTCAATATCACCCACGTTTAGCTTATTGTAAATCTTGTTAAATATTACAATAAATCAACATTTTATGTCTATTTGTTTATTCTAGTGCAGAATCCTAACTTTTCTTATGAGAAATTGAGAATGCGAACAAATTTCCATTGGTAGTGCACATGACCAAGAGTTCACTGGTACCAACTGTTAGGATGACGAAATGTCATTGTTATGTGTTTACGGGTGTGGAATGTCCTTTTAGACAGGGTAAGATGTTGTTTAAAGATAAAAGAATATCTTACCTTTAGCATAAGTTTCATACAACATAACCTGACGAACCAGAGATATATTTGCCACTGGAAACCATCGCTTCACTGTGTGGTTAAAACATGTCTGTTCTTGTGTAATCTGTAAATATGATAAGTTGATATAACTGATAAAATAAAGCGAGAAATATTTGGAACCCAAGTATAATTTATCTTTAAGAGCTTTCAATTCTTTTGATTTTCCACTCTCACATGAGCAGCTACTGCTGAGCATCTTAGAAATGTAAAATATGGAGAAATACAAAAATTGACAGTAGATGCTCATGTGTGGACATAAAATCTTAGAAATGAAGGTAAGTCAAAATTGCTGAAACAAATGGATAAATCAACAAAACTTACACTATGAAAAAAAATGTATATCCAGAAAAATAAAGACAAATTAATGATTATTATGAGTTAGCGTTTTAGACTCACCTCATATTTTTTTATATTTCTTGCAGACTAGTTTATTCACACTTGTGTGATATTGTCAATGCCTCCCAACTGCCAAATTTGTGGTTGTCGATCCTGCTCCCTCTGTTGGCTGACCAATGAACTTCCAAATCATTTTTTTTTCTTTTCTCCCGGGAATTTCAAAATTCATAGCTTTGAATTTGAAGTTCATCGGTCATCCAACAGAGGGAGTGGAAATCAATATACAGGATCAAAAACTGCAAATTCGGCAGTTGGGAGGCATTGATAATATCACACAAGTTTGAAGAAACTAGTCCGCAAGAAATATAAAGAAAATATGATGTGAGTCTAAAACCCTAACTCATAATAATTAAAAGATACCTCATAGTGTTACTTCCTTCAAATATTAAATTAATTAATGAACTTGAGTTCCTGGAAAAGGAACTAATTGTAAGGTTAATAAATAAATTTGGTCTATCTTCATCTTACCTCATAAAAGACGAAGACAGACCAAACTTATTTATTAACTAGAACCTCATAATGTTTCTTCCTATTGTATTTTCATAATAATTGTGAGGTTGTCTCCACTAGATGGAGAGAATGTTCAGAACTTCTTCTTCTTCTTCCTTCCAGGTATTAGGCCAAGGCCTGTTACGATCCTATAGAAAAATTTTCCCTCCAGCATTTCATAGGACGGCCCAGTGACCTTCGTCATCTTGGTATATAATTATAAACAGCTTTGGGGATCCGATTTGAACTCATTCTTTCAAGATGGTGTTTCCAATTTAGTTGGTACTGTTTAATATATTCCAAAATTGGCATAGTCTTCAATTCTTTTAAGATATCGGTGTTCCTTTTCCGATCCCATCTGGTGTAACCCGCTGTTCTGCGCATGAATCTCATTTCACAAGCCGTTATTCTGCTTTCATGTTGTTTTCTTAGTGTCCATGCTTCACTACCATAGGTCAACACTGGTCTAGCCAAAGTGTTATATAAACGTAAATGTTTCCAATGATTAATATGAGAATGGCAGAGATGTTCACTGAAACATGGTTCCAGGTGAGAAACAAAATGAGGTGAGGTGTGTACTGCTGATTCAATATCTTAATAAATTACCTCATATAGTGTTATTTCCTACCAGTTTTTGAAAATGAAGTGTTTATAAAAATATGGTATAAAATATTGAACTTTTTTAGGAATAAATTGCTATGAGGATTAATTAATGATTAAATTAAATGTTTCATATCTCTCCTCATATTCAGTCTTCTAAGTAGATTGCGCTTTCAAAGCCTTCGTGGCTTCATCTTCAGTACTATCTCGTCGACTGATGTTATGTCAATCAGAAGAATTACTTCTTCTTTCCTCTGTTAGTGGACCGATTGGATCTGGAGGTTTATCTTCATCTTCAGTACTATCTTGTTGACTGATATTATATTAGTCAGAAGAACTACTATTTTTTCCCTCTGTTGGTAGACCAATTGGATCTAGAGGTTTATCGCTCCACCAACAGAGGGAAGAAGTAGTAGTTCTTCTGATCGACATAACATCAGTCGACAAGATAGTACTGAAGATGAAGCCACAAAGACTTTGAAATTGCCATCTACTTAGAAGACTGGATATGAGGAGAGATATGAAACATTTAATTTAATCATATGGTATAAAATATTTATAAGAAACTACTGATTCCCCAGTATTGTCCGCACATTTATTTATCCCAATCTTCTTGTTACCATCACCTTGGATTTAAATGGCATCTGGACTGTGACCATTCAGCTTAGCAACCCCAAAAACTATGGATCTGAAATCTCGGTCCTTTTTCCCTTTTGTAATTTCATCCTTTCTCACCCCCCTCATCTCCCTTAGACATGTTAGAGGTCCAACATGGGCTTAAATCAGATTAGTAACCCCAACACTAATATTAGTTATATGTGTACTGAGTTTGGTTGAAATTACTTCATGCGTTCTAAAGTTATGCAGGAACATATATTGGTTGTTTTCAATTATATTTCAATTTAATCTCCCTCTCATACCCCCTAGAAGCACTAGGGGTATTTTACCCCTTACAACTACTTTTTGAATTTGTACCTTGTTTGGTTGAAACTTTTTCAGGCATTCAAGATTAATTAAGTTATGTAGATAGGAAATAACACTATGAGGTTTTTTAATATTGTTTATTTTTTATTATTTCACTCACCTCATACTTCATTATGAAGTATGAGGTGAGTGAAATAATAAAAAATAAACAATATTCAAGATTAATGATGGTACATACATACATTCATTTTTATATAACATCTGCTTAGAAACAGAATATTCTAATTCTATTTTTTTTTATTTTTCAAGAGGGCTCAATGAAGTTTTGAATATTACCCAATTTACAATAATGTAATTGTTTTGAGGAAAGAGGTTTAACAATTTCTGATTACAAAATGTACCATTTTATGTGTGATACCGTTACAGAAGAATGAGTTAGAATGGATACAAAGTAAAATAAAATTTGTAAAAGGTAAGTTAGAACAACTTGGTTCTAAGCAGGTGATATATAGATTACTATGGAATCTTACTACACAATAATAAAGTCAGTTTTGTAATGAAAAAGTGTCAGCTAAAGGACTACTTTTGCAACATTAGTATACAAATAAACTTACATATTCAAAATACCAAAAGGTTTTCCCCTCTACAGTCCTTGCATCTCTTAATGTTGGATGTATTCCTGATGTTACAAGCTGTTCAGCTTCTGATTCCAGTAAATTATATCCTGTGGGAAGTTCAACTTCTAGAACTGAAGAACCGCTTACCGGAGGATCTTGCAGAATCCATCTGCAATATGAAATCCATCTACAACTGTTGTCAAATTCATTTTATTACTGTAATTGTTACTGTCTATAAGATTCCGTGTGATATGGTTTGTATTGGATGGGCTTTCTTGTATTTAGTATTAGTTTAAGGTATGCTTTATGCATGCAAAATTTCAAGGCAATCAACAACCAAGATCATGTAAGGTTCCTTTGATATTGAGATAAGGGATGCATTCAAAGTTAAAATTGGGAAACACATTATGAGGTTCTTAATTAATAAATTAATGAGTCATTTTAACATCTTACCTCATATTTCATGTTTTATCAAACACGGTAACTATAGTTTTCAAATGATCTTGTCATTCATTTTCAACCGCCATTATGACTACCGGATATTCGTTGGAATCTCCCTCTATAACGTTGCCATCTGGTGTTGATTTGACGAACTTCGAGATATCGTTGCCATCAATAACTATTGCAGCACATAGTTTGTTGGAAGGTCATAGAATTGAAAAAGAAGCTAAACTTCTAAAACATTTGGAAAAACCTTTGGATTTGACAGTTTGGGAGAAAATATTTATACAGAAGAACAAATTTAAATCTATGAATTTCGACATTCCGGATGAACGTGACCTCATCTCGAAGTTCATCAAATCAATACCAGATGGCAACGATATCTCAAAGTTCGTCAAATCAACACCAGATGGCAACGTTATAGAGGGAGATTCCAACGAATATCCGGTAGTCATAATGGCGGTTGAAAATGAATGACAAGATCATTTGAAAACTATAGTTACCGTGTTTGATAAAACATGAAATATGAGGTAAGATGTTAAAATGACTCATTAATTTATTAATAAGGGATGCATGCTAATACATCCTCAATGAGAAATTATAATAAATATAGGCACATCAAAGACCAAAGCTATTTTAATAAATAGAGGTGTAAGACAAGGGTGTAGTTTATCACCTACCCTTTTTAATCTATATATTAATGACATCATTCAAAATTGGAAAAATATTGTTAATGTAGGTATAAGAATGAACCGTTTTAAAATATTAAATGTTTTAATGTATGCTGACGATGTGGTTATTATTCAAGAAAGTGAAAATAATTTGCAGTACTCTTTACATCAATTAAATCAGTTATGCCAAGAATATAATTTCAAAATGATCCTTCCGGGAAATATTAAACAGTACCAACTAAATTGGAAACACCATCTTGAAAGAATGAGTTCAAATTGGATCCCCAAAGCTGTTTATAATTATATACCAAGAGGACGAAGATCACTGGGCCGTCCTATGAAACGCTGGAGGGAAAATTTTTTATAGGATCGTAACAGGCCTTGGCCTAATACTTGGAAGGAAGAAGAAGAAGAAGATAATTTCAAAATACCAAAAGAAAAAACAAAAATAATGGCATTTTGGGGAAATTATCATATAAGATCAAAAATTGTAATAGACAACAAACCTCTGGAACAAGTAACAAATTTTAATTATTTGGGTTGTAATTTTACTATAAACACAAAAACTGAAAGAGACATACATATGAAACTGTCGAAATTTCAAATGATATGCGGAACTATACATAAAACATTAAAGAATAAAACGAGAAGAGATACTAGATTGAAGTTTTATAAAACATTGGCAGTTCCTGCATTACTTTATGGGAGCAAAACTTGGGTAATGACCAAAAAATTGCCAAGTAGAATACGAAGCGCAGAAATGAACTTCCTTAGAAGAACAAATGGCTGCACAAGATTGGATCAGATAAGGAATGAAGATATAAGAACAGGGTTAAATATATATCCATTGGATGAGAAAATCAGAGAATATAGAGAGAAATGGTTTACACATGTGGAAAGAATGAATGTAACAAGATTACCAAGAGCAGCATTCAACTACAAGCCAAGAGGTTCAAGGAATGCAGGAAGGCCAGTGAAAAGATGGACAGAACAACTGTGAGGCAGAACAGGCAATTTGCCTAGCCTGTGAAGTGAAGAAGAAGAATGAGAAATAAATTTTATCATGGAATTTCAGTCAGTACAGTGAACCAATGTCCACCCAGCATTATGAGGAATTAGGTTATTCATAATAAGTAGTGATTCCATGTGAGAAAACTAGCTATAGTTCGTGCTATGGTTTAATGGTCTCATTTCCTGGAACTGTCAAAAAATCCTCGGTTTCAACCACCCTCCTGAGTGCCACTTAACAAAAGCCGACCACCTTTCAACCCTAATTAGAGAGAAAGAGACAGAGATATTCCAAAGTTGTCAAATTGGCTAACCAATCTTTTTACAAGTATGTGCTTGTTAATATAGCATAGAATGGTTTAATTTTAAATTTCTATTTTAAAAAGCAATGTGGATGTGGCAACATTGGAAAGTGAAACCTTTGGCATGTGGTAGTTGTAAATATTAGCTTTGATTTCTTAGGGGGTTAGAGAAGGTCATTAAAGCATGGCCTACACTATATATATTGTTCCTGATAGAATAGAAGTTACCATGCTCTTCTCTGGTTTCAAGGTTTGTGAGTTCAAACTCTTCCGGGGCTGATAGATTTTTAGAGTGTAAAATCCTGAGTATGGGTTCCATCAGGATGGAATTAAAGCCATAGGTCCCATGTCATAGATTTGTGGTACATAAAAGACCTCAAGCCTGAAATAAGAGGCCTCTGAGAAAAAAATTGTCAGCCCTTCTATACTCAGATTTTAACTATGGAACAAATGATGAAAAGCATAATTAAATAAAGTAATAACAATAACATAACTAGCTATAATCGCTGGGGATTCACTATGCTGACCACATGTAACTCCTATAATAATAATAATTCCATGGTGCAACTGGCCTAGAAGGCCCTTAGCCTACCATCTGGTTGTTGGCCTCACATCCACATGTGTCGATCAGAGGTAGATGATCTAGCCAGTGTAGGGGTGACTTGTGGTCAGCATGTCGAGTCCCCCAGCTGTTATAGCTGGTTTTCTCAACCTGGAACCGCTACTTATTGTAGCTATCCAAATGCCTCATGATTCTGGGTGGGCAGCAGTCCTATACCGGCTGAAATACCATGAGAAAATTTCTTCCCCCATGGAGACTCAAACCAGCGCAAGTCCCATAGCTCTGCGCCAAGGCTTCCTGCCTTAACCACTTGGCTATGGTGCAGGACACATGTAACTCCTACACTAGTTGATAATCACCCGTCATCTCAGTGATTAATGTGAAACCAGCATACAGCGGTATTAAGTTATGTAGATAGGAAATAACACTATGAGGTTCTTTAATATTGTTTATTTTTTATCATTTCACTCACCTCATACTTCATATGAAGTATGAGGTGAGTGAAATGATAAAAAATAAACAATATACAGCGGTATGCCAAGGCTTTTGTTTTATAAAAGTGGTTGAAGATGTCCGCTCATTGAATTTTATCTAGTAATTTATAACATGTATATATATAATGCAAAAGAAAAAGAAAACAAGGAAATTACACATATGCAGCCTTAGGTATAGATTTTGACCAATTTCAAATAATGTGAAAACCTGATACACAAGAGTATGACAGAGAGAACACAGGTTGAAGCAAATATGTGGAAACATTCACTACATGCTAAATCATCTGTATGTAAAGTATATACTGGTCCATGGAAAGGCCCAAAGAAGAATTTAGTTTCTATGTCTAAGACTGTAGATATTTCAAGTGGGCCAAAAAATGAGGTGGGAGATTAACATTAATCATGATTTGATGGAAGTAAATTATACAAGGAGTGATTAGAAAACATTAGCTCAGGATAGGAATTTATGGAGAGCTTATATCCATGCAGCCATGAACCTATGAGTTTGATAGTGCCAGTGAGTTAAAGTTAGTCCGTTAGTATTTTTATTAATATCCAAGAATATTTCGTAACATCAAGGAAAAAAAGAATAAATATTTTTGGCTATAGAGAAACAAATAGATAAAGGTCAAAAAACAGATACCAAAAGGATATACGTCAATTTAGAATGGAAAAGAAAATACAAAAGAAAAATGCAGTCTCAATTATAACTGAAAAATACTATTAAAGAGGAAAATTGTTTTTAATCAAAATTAAAGTGGGAAGTAACACTATCAGGTATTTTCAATTGATAAATGATTGGATAAAATGTTTCTACATCTCACCTCATAAAGTTCTGTGTTTTTACAATATGTTTCAAAGATCATTTCACCTTCATCTTCAGTCAGAATTGGAGTTTGACTGAAGATGAAGGTGAAATGACCTTTGAAACCAGTATCATGAAAATACAGAACTTTATATGACATACACAAACATTTTCTCCAACTCATTTACAAAAGAAAAAATTGTTGATATAAAATTAATAAATATCCAAATCCTAGGATTCAAAATGGTAATAAAACATGACTAAATTATCATAATACAAGTATGTGCACCATAATGTGGCTACACCAAGAAGAAAAGGAATTATTTTTAATACATTAGAGGACAATATAAGAAATGGTGATGCAATCGTAATGGATGATTTAAATGCAAGATTGGAAGGAATAGGAAGGATATTAGGAGGAAATCGGTTATCATGATGAAGGTATAAGAAATGAAGAAGGAGAGGATTAATGAATAATGGAAGGATATCAGGACAAGCACTGGAATTTAGTTAGGAGGGAGAGACCAAGAGATCAGGTGAAAATATACGTGGGATCAGCTACCAAACTTAATTGAACAAGGTAAAACTGTCAAGAAAAGAGAGTTGAATGGATGAAACACTGATGGAAGAGGAGGATATGGATTGACCAAGAGTTGATGGAAGGGGTTGTCCAAAACATGAGAACCCTGGAACTGGTGAAACGACTGAGACTAAGATGAAGAAGAAATATTTTATGACTTACCGGAAAACAACTCGTTATTGTATGATGATATGGTTTTAATTCTGATTAACTGAGGAATACATATTCCGCGGTACATCATAACTCAAATGTCTCATATAATTGCCTTTCATCCATGTAATAATTTCATTAATCATACTCTACTCAAATATTTACATCCATTTGTACAAACAGCCTGTCCACTTCCTTTAGCGCGAATGATATTTAAAAAATGACTCCAAACATTTGGAAACTGAGTGAAAACATAAATATCACAATATGTTTTCTATTTTTTATTTTAATTAGCTTTCTGCCATTGACAGCATTCCAAACCAGGCAAAGAATACTAGTGCCAACAATATTAATAAACTGTATTCGTTCTGGCCAAAACACGCCAATGTTCTGAAATGAGATAATTTTGTTGAATGAACCCATATGACCATAATAAGAGAGTTTTTGACAGATAACGATGAAGGTTCGTTGATGTTTTTATTATTCATTTCATACATCTCAATGATGGATAAATCATATCGCCCCAATAGCTCAGATGGTAGAACATTGGCCCGGAAATCCAAAGGTCCTGGGTTCGAGTCTCAGTCTGGGCAAAAAATGTTTCTCTTCAAATATGATTTATCCATCATTGAGATGTATGAAATGAATAATAAAAACATCGAAAAAGCTGTACTGACTTCATAATGTAATATAAAAAATATTCCCTAATAAATGTCTTCTTAATAAAGAAACCACCATTTGCAAAGATAGAAACAAAGGTTTCATAGTATTTGGTGTGCAGGAATTTACAACAACGTATATATAAGAGAAAAATTTGCATTTAGATTGGAACTTGCCCCGGTAGCTAAGTGGGTAGAGCATTGGCCTGGAAAGCCAAAGGTCCTGTGTTCGAGTCTCAGTCTGGGCGAAAAAATTTTCTCTTCAAAGAAGAAAAAGTTTTGCTCAAACTGGGATTTGAACCCAAGGTATCTAGTTCTACTTACTAGTGCATTAACTAACTATGCTATCTGGACATCTCATTTCAGACAGAAAATTGTCTCTCTCTTATACATAATCCCAAGTGCCTGAGGAAATGAACACCCATAATTCCATCTGGCTGCTTTTTATTCAAGAAGATTTTTTGATGGGATTTTAACACTATTATTATAGCTGTAATGCAAATATTGCTAATAATCCCAGTTTGGGCAAACATTTTTCTCTTCAAAAATTAATTTATTGTTCAGTATGAATGTATAAATCTACATAAAACACTGTAATAATATGAATTTTACTAGTGTGATTTAATTATGTAAAATGTTAGCATCAATGAAACATTTAATAATAACATTTAATAATAAGTTTGATCTGTTTGGACTGTAACTATTAAAGATGAGGCTAACATGCCTTGAAACATATGTCTAACAGAAACAACAATATGAGGTGAGAATTAAACAGACCAAACTCAAAAATAAGTAAAACCTCAATGTTACTTCCTATTGTATTTTCAAATGAAATATTTAATTTATCAACCAAATTATATTTATTTTGAATAATCTTCATGCCATTAATATTTTTCTCTATTTAAAATATTCCTGTTATCAATTCATAAAATCAAGAAACAACAATTTTTAACAAATATGATTACAATTCCATTAATCAAATTAATAGAATCCATTACATATGAAACATTTTTTTTTGTTTAAAATCATATTTTGATAAAATTAAATTTTTAATGGGACCTGCCTCATGGTCTTGTGGACAGAGCTTCTGACTATAGTTTATAACATCCCATGTCTTGATTCCTGGTCAGAGCACAGCATTTTTTTAAAGGGAATTATTCCTTTGATGGGGTGGATTTAGGTTAAGTTTAGTTTAAGTACTCTCCTGGTGCTTCATTATCATTTATCACCTATCATATCATCGGGGTAACATAACTCTGCCTTCCAGTTGCCACAATCTCAGAAGTGGGTTACAATATTCTACCAATGTCAGGAGAGAATGCCTGAAATGTCATGAGACAACCAGGTGACATTGAACAAAAAAATAATGTTAATTGTTTCTATATTTTTATCTTACTTTCTTTTATATACAGTGTAAAGAAAAACTGAGGTAATAAAATGCATACATTTAACTTCCAAAGTCAGTTATTGTACTTATTTAATAGTGTAAGTTGTCAATATGACTTAAAAATTATCTCCTAAGGATAGCTAGAAAATAAGAAACTCTAATAAGCCATTAATAGTTTGAAAACTAACAAAACCATAAATAAAAATATAGTAGACTTAAAATACACAGTGGACCTTACTGGCAGTTTCTGTATTTCTGAGAAAGTTGTATTATCCACATGCAATGTATGTCTGAAGCCAGGAGTACTTGGTAGTTCCATGGTAACTGTCATGTCTGTAATGTCCTTTAACCGAGCTCGAAAAGCATACTCTGTTAGTGCCTGAAGTGCCAGTGCTGAGTCCTGAACAACAATAAAATTAATACTGTAAAAATATAAAACATTTCTGAGTATATACACAGGGCAGAACAGAACTTTACGACAAGCTTTCATAGAGTTCACAGGGGTATTGGTCTAGCATTTTGATGGAAGGAATTCATGGTCTCTGAAAACTTATTACAGAGTAATAAGTTGACATGTTAGACAAATAGCATGCTTTTGGACTATGATAAGATGGATTCTCTAGGATTACAAAGAAGATACTGGTCAATCTCCTGGAATAAGTCCATAGTGGCCTGCCATGTGTCAATCACAGAGATAGAAAATCATCCAAAAAGTATGCGGTGGCACATGGTCAGCATGTTGGGTCCCCCAGCCATTATAGCTGGTTTTCTCAACCTGCTCCTGGATTACTAGAGCTTATTTTATGGGTTTTGCTGTACAATTTATTGTGATCATGGTAGTCAAGATTTTGATAGCTGCTTTAAACTAAGAAAGAGTATGTGCAATATTGAAGAGTCCTCAGTGTACTATACTGTATAATACAGTTTCAACAAACAAGTTATTGGTTTGTTTTAATACTCATGTAATTTTTGTTTTATTTATGGTGAAATTAAATGTTTCTTACCTCTCCTCATATGTATTTTCTAAGTTGATTGCGATTTCGAGACTATAACTGTCTCATCATCAGAACTTTGCTGGCAACTGGTGTTATGTCGATCGGAAGAAACTCTTCTTCTTCCCTCTGTTGGTGGACCGATGAACCTCTGGATCAGGTCAAAATTTGCGGGAATTTCGAAGTTCATAAGTTTTCCTTTGTTTTTCTGAATGTGGATCTTTTCCCAAACCGTGAGTTCCTTTTGTTTGTCTATTTGTTTAATTAGACTGGCTTTTGATTCAATTAAATGTTTTTTGGACCAAGCATGAGCAGCTACTGCTGACTTTTCCACTTCTCCATTTTTGATGTTTGTAAGATGTTCTTTCACCCTTGTTTTCAAATTTCTTTTCGTTTTTCCAATATAAATTTTGTCACAATTCCTGCATTTGATCTTATAAATTCCTGATTTGTTTTCGTTTTCAATTTTTTTAATTTTTATTGGTTTTAATTATCCTATTGAGGCTGTATTCATTCTTTGGTGCTAATCTTATATTAAACTTTTTGAAATTTTTTTGAAATTTATAGTGTTTCAATGGATTGTAAGTGAATTTCTTGAATTTTATTTTTTCTGTTTCTTTTATAAGTGTGCTTTCATTTATTAATTTTTTGTCTTTTGAATTTATTTATTTTCTTGTGTACCATATTTTCTTCATAACCGTTATCTATTGCAACATTAATTATGTGTTCTTTTTTCTTTTTTATAGTTTACTTTGCTCATAGGTGTATTTACCAATCTATGTGTCAAACTATTGAATACTTACTTATTTTAGGAATTCTCACTATGAGGTATATTCTACCTTATTGAATACTTGTTTTATTTGTTTATTGCAATTCATGATTTTTACATTACCTTCTTCAGGTGATGATTAATTGATTCATTTTAATTTTTCTCTGGAATCTACCAGAATTCATCATGGTTCAAAGGATATACTACATGTCTAACACATCAATAACATATTACTTTGTAATAAGTCATTGGAGACCATGGATTCCAAATATCAAAACACTCAGTCAACTTCTCTGAATAACCTATGAAACTAATTACTACCTAATGAGCTACTGAAGATGGAACACATTCTGAAAGGCCTTCAATATTTTAATGGAGATATATTTGTTAGTACTGTACCTAATCAGCTGCTGATGATGAATCAATAAGTCCTGAAAGGCCTTCAATATTTTAATTGAATTTTATGTGTTGGGGATGACTGAAATCTCAGATACAAGTTTGACTATTTTAATTTACTTCTTATTCTCTATTAGCAAATTTCGTAGGAATGAAGCTATTAAGGTTGTTCTCATGAAAAGAATTTTGAAATTTGTTTATAGATCTTCGTAGATCCTATCAAGTAGACACCGAAAATTACCATGACCCAAATTTACATATACATACACACACACACACACACATATATATATACCTATATATATATATATGTATGTATATTTGTCAAACATTATTGCAGACAATTTTTGTTTCATCAAAACCGAACTTGGAATATAGCAACTAATTTAAAAAAGTGAGGTTGAGTTCATTATCCACTACAATTGGATCATTAGGCGTAGAAGATCATCTGAAACAAAAATTTAAAAATCGCTCTAGCAGTCACAATTTTCAATTTTTCACAATGAAACTCAGTTTATGTTATTAGAATAACTGAGGAAGCTATTCTAAAAAAATCAACGAGATTTGACCATTAGAAGTGGAGATTTATCTGAAATACAAAATTTTAAATTTATTTTAGTAACTGCCACGTTGGTCCGTTGCAAAATATGCCATACAATTCAATTAACCTTTGAATTGGCAATATATCTTGTAAGATAAATTAGTTTAATTTATTTAATATTTTTAATAAAGTAGTGGAAAAATGAATTGGTAGATATTATTTAAATTAGTGACAAATTAAAAAATATACAAATAGGTAAAAACTTATGGATATGCAAGATTTGTTTTCACTGCAGTTTAAAATTTTTAATAAGCTGGCAATTTCTCAAATTTAACAAAATAAATATAATATTCTATAAACCAGCAAAGTGGGCTCATAAATTTGACTTGATGAGAAATTCCCTTGGTTATGCAGTTCCTCCACGATAGCCTTTTTTTTTTTTTTACATTTTCTATGTGTATTCTATCATCAATTATTGCAACAATTCACTGTATCACACTGATGAAGAATCCAGCAAACTAATTATGTATGCCTAAATTGCATAAGTACAAAATAATTAGGTTTAATCTTTATTGGGTCACTCACAAACTAGTTTTCCATTATCTCAAAACCTCTCCAAAGCATTCGACACTCAACAATGGGATTCATTCTGGTTTTATGCTAATAGGCTTTATATTAATAATAGTAGAAATAAAGTTTCACCCAAATACTATAAATGTTAATATATAGGCAAGGCTAACAATAAAGTTATTGTTAAAAATAAAACTTTATAAGTACAATGGAAATATCCGAAACTATAATAAATTTTACAACTCTATCAAGAAAACTGCTAGTGGCAAAACTGCAATGCCTAATCGGATGAGAACGCTTCCTGACCGCCACAATAAAAATATTCTAGCCCAAAACGAGGTGTCCGTCCAGGATGGGACTTCTGTCTCAAAGCAAATAACTCAGACAACCGGTGTCCTCCAAGGCGACCCCCTGAGCCCGCTTCTATTCTTGATCGCCACAGTTGATGTGACACAGATCCTGGAGGGTGATGCCAAGCTCTACAGATATGCGGATGACATGGCCCTGACATCCCCATGCTTGCAAGACACTGCAAGCCAATTTCAACCGACTCGCGAAAAGGACGGATGAAAACGACCTGAAATTGAATGAGGATAAAACTGTTCACATGATCCTCAGGAGGGAAGGCAGACTAGCAGGAAAGGACAAGATTATGCTGAATATCTGAGCGCTGTCTACAGTCATCAGTTTCAAATATCTTGGCATCACTCTCCAGTCTAAGGGAATCTCCTTCAACCTGCATATCTCGGACAGGATGAGCCTAGCAATCAAAACCATGTATGACATAACCAAGATGTCCATGGAAGCAGCAATAAAACTCTTCCACATCAAAGTTGTCAAAGTTTGCACCCTCCCGCACGGTCTATGAACTGACAAAGGAACCATTTCTCAAAGAAGAGCTCCAACTGAAACTGTTCCTGCCATCTACAGTGAGCTATAACATAGTACTAAGAGAGCTGCAGCAGAAAAAAGAATCCATTTGGACCAATTTCTACACCACCGATGCTATAACTTCAGAAGACTGGAAGAAGCCAAACTACAAGGTACAATACCTAGTGACCTGGCTAGCAGTACATGGCTTCCATCTCAGATTGTGCAAAATGAAACTGTTTCATGACCCGGGACCAGAATGCATGTGAGAGCAATGCAGCATGTCATGCGAGAGATACCATGTGTTAAAGTGCAAAAACAGAAGACAATCTCTGACAGGATTCTGTATTGACAGATAAATTAATGTAGATTAACTAATCTTTGCATATTGTGCGCTATACATTACTATTATTATCTCAAAACCTTGAAAACTGGACTTAGTTCCTTTCAACAATAACTATCCAATTGTAAATACAAATACACATGTATTATGAATTAATCCTGTTTCCATGCAATACTTTCAGAAAAATCATGTTTTTGTTATGTATTTAAGGATATAAGAAGATATATATATAGTACATACTGTTGTTGAAATAAAGGCACTACTGCCCATTCTCACTGTAGTGAGCCATTGAACAATCTTCTCTGGAACATATGTAACACCTTCCCTCATTAAGTACACCATGAGTGCATATGACGTAGCCTCCACTGCTAATGAATCATCTGTCTGATAATCTCGAGGACTAATAAATGGTCTGTGGTTCTCCATTCGAATCAAGTTTTGTGGTATTGGTACTCTTGACCAATATATTAAACCATCTAAAAAAGACAAAATAATTTTCTTAAATAATATGAGTTAGACATGCACTACTCACCTCATACTTGTAATGGTTTTGAAGATTCTGAGTTTTGATGCCTTAGACATTGAAACTCAGGATCTTAAAAAAAGCTAAAAATGTGAGGTGAGTAGTGCATATCAAACTTATATTTTCTAAATTAAACCTCATACTGTTACTTCCTTGAAATATTAAATAATTTTCTTAAACCTAAATTCGATAATATGTTACTTCCATATTATACAATTAAAAGGAAAGTATTTAATGAATCCACAAAAGATGAATTAAACTGACTTAACAGGTATACCCTCACTGTATACCCCATTCTCCTAAATGATTAAAGTGAATGGATTATTTCATGGCAGATAATTTGGAGGGCAAAGCACTTATAAATAAGTTGCTTGTCCATCCTGCAACATTGCCTAGTTGTCACCTCATAACATGCAACTGTGCAGTAAAAGCTCCTTATTCACAGGGGATATGTTCTGCAAATATATAAACCACAAATATGGAATGGTAATTTGTATAGGTATGTAGGGGATACATTCCAAGATTATAAAATATAATAATAATTATCAAAATACAATCAATTAATGAGAGATTTTGAACAATTTCTATTAATTATTACTGTCAGGTTTAGGCAAGGGCTTAAAGAACTTAGTAATTTTTTCCTGTTTTGCCACTTTTAAAATATCTTTTAATTAAAATCGATATTCAGCTGTGAATTCTGCGATAGAATTCCTTATCTTGTCTTCAGATTTCTTGATCATTAACATTGAAACAGTGTGATATAGATGCAAACGACTCACCAACGCATAAACGGTCAAGCATTTCTATTTTTTTTACTTTAAGTGGCAACACTACTTTTTTCTGCTTCAGAACTAATTTTCTTTCCTTTTACTCGACATTATAATTTGGCAACAAAGCAGGAGAGACACGTGTTATTCAATCAAAATTATTGCAAGAAATGTCAAGTTGAAACAATAAAACACTGATCGTGACGAGGGCAGCATTTACGGACATAGCGGCAAGTGAAATACTGCAGCAGTGGTTTTTAACAACGAACTTTAGGCTTAGTGACAATAAGGTTTGTTTTACTTTTATATTAATTTATCCATTTGGTTTGAATCTCTCTTTGTAAAGCCGCCTTGACAGGTGCCTGCAGTAAAAAAATTGCCATTGTTTTAACAGAGGATACTAATCCTTCTAATATACTGACTGGATCCGCAAATAAAGAAATTTTAATTGTGAATGCAGAACTGTGTCTCAATTTTTTAACCCGCAAATAAGGGAACTGCAAATAAGGAGATTTTACTGTACATTTATTTGCTTGTGCTTGGGAACTTACATAATATTTATTGTTGGGGATATGTTTTAAAGAGGAAGCATATTTTCATCTTTATAACTGTAAAAGTTCCATATTTTTATATGATATAGTTCCTCACATATTATAACTTTATTTTCTAATTATAAAGAGTCTATTGCTATAGGCATATTGCATGTTATATAGTAAGACAGTGTTTAGGTATAAAAAATTATATGAAATGTACTGTAAAATTAAAATAAATAAGTCTGCATATTAGTTTGGTTAAGTTTAAGGGTCGTATGCAAATACATTACTCTCTACTCAAATTACTTCCAATCACTGGTGAGCTGAGATCGAATTAACGGCCGCCTTAACCGGTCATGCATGAATGTTGACGTTTTGTAATATTGGCAACGAATTACCCAGAATTCTCAGCGATAAAACCACTTCCGTTATTTTCGTCTGCTATAGAGGAATGCATTTATGCTTGCATCCCGCAAATAATACCGTATACAAACACGTCTGCAACGAGCAATATTACGCCGATTCTCCTGTTCTTCCAGTTGAATTCTTTGGTAGACTCTATCAAATTCCTCTTCTCCGCGTATACCGAAAACATGATCGAAGTCTTCAAGGTCCGACATCTTGGATAAGTTTCAAACTACATCGGTTACCATTGGTTCCCTTCGGGATTTTCACATAATTTTATATCTTGAGCTACGATCTTAAGGTACCTTGTCAGGTAGCTTTACAATTATTACCGCGTGAATAGATTTCTGAGTAAGAAAAATGTGTTTGAATAAAACTTTATCATGCGTTCAAACATTCGACCCTAAATGTTAAACTATAGAGATAGGGAGTGGAGAAACCTGGCAAAAATACAAATATTTATATGGTCAAATTTTTTTTTTTTTTAGTGAACCCACAACAGGCCTCAGGAGGCCCTTGGGGTAGCAGGAGGTTAAGGCTCCCACTTTTTCTAGACAATCGGCACTTTATGTCAGCCGGGTTGTCAGCCCTGCGTGACGGCCGCCTTTACTCCCAGAACAAGCGTCTGGTACTCATTTCCGTTAGAGGCTGAGTCGACCCCAGGGCCATAGTGCCGCCAGAGGGTTTGGGTCAGTTTAAAAATCCTGACCCCAACGGGACTTGAACCCTCGACCCTCCGGCTTGTAGCTCAGTGCCTTAACCACTACGCTACGGCAATGCCCCTTTATATGGTCAAAATACAAATCTTTATATGGTCAAAATACAAATATTTATAATTGTTATTTATAATTGTCATTAAATAATCCATTCATTATAGTTCATAGTTTATTTATTATTAGGGCCATACAGTATAGCAATGTCAAGATACAATATGGTAAAAACATCTTAAATTTACCACAATAAAAAAAAAGTTCACTCTCTAGTAAAGAGGATTAGCCATTGATTTTTAAAATTTTTTTAAAATTAATTGTCAAAAATTATCTTAATGAACAGGGAAGATAATTATAATAAGTTTAAAAAACAAAAAATTAATCAACCAAAGTACACTTCTAAAAGAGAAAGAAGAAAACAAAATTCAAGAAGCACCACAAATTAAAAAAAAAATTAAAAAGTTCAACATAAGATTGGCACCGAAAAATTAATATAGCCTCAAAAGGATAATTAAAACCAACAAAAAAGGCAAAATTAAATAAGGAAACAAATCAGGAATTTACCAGATTAAATGTAGAGATGATAAAATTTACATAAGGAAAACAAAAAGAAATGTATCAACTAGAATGAAGGAACACCTTAGGAATGTCAGAACTGGGGAATTGGAAAATCAGCAGTAGCCACTCAAGCATGGTCAAAGAAACATCAAATTGAAAGAAAGGCTAATTTAATTAAATAGAAAACCTAAAGAGCTCACTGTTTGGGAAAAAATCCACATTCAAAAAACTAAAAAAAGAAAATTAATGTATTTTGAATTTCTCGGAGAAATTGGTTTGATTGAGAAGTTCATAGGTCCACCCCAACACAGGGATTAAAAAGCAGTGCTCCTGGACGACAGAACATTGGTCGTGTAACTATTGAAGATATAATCAATAAGGTTACAAAACAGGTCTAAATAGAAGACAGGATATGAGATGAGGTGTAAAGAATTTTATTTTAAATTAAACCTCATAGTGATATTTCTGAAAATAATTTAATATAAGTGAATTCATATATTTATTTAATCATGACTGATATAAATTAGAACTAGAAAACTGATTTAAATGTTACCTCCAACTTGTTTGCTCTTACTGTTGAGTAACTTGAATGCATATTCTTTGTCAATACCGTCACATAAGGTCAAAGCATATGTTGTGATTGCAATATCAAAAGGATCCGTCATTGAATGCAATTGTCGTTCAAGGAATCTAAAAAAAAATGTTGGAAATAATGATTATCAGGATAAATAATAAATTAAAAATAAAATTTAATGAACAACTATTTGCACCTTAACTAACCTGATGGCCTTAACACTAGCCTTTGCAGCTTCAGTTCGAATAGCTCCCTGGACAATCTGAATGACTTCCTGAACTGTGATTAGAACATGAGCAGTCAGGCTCACATTTTGATATTGTACTGTATCATTAGCTCCATTCACCTTCTAGAACAAAAGTACAGTATATTATATTGGTAAAGAAAGTTTATAACAATTTATTATATATATATATATACACAGTGAGATCAGTTTAGTAGTGGAAGGCAGATGCGGGGATTTCACTATACACTGCTGAGGCACTCACGGCGGGGAACGGACAGCGTAGGATCACGGTGATATAACCACACACATTTTCATAAGTATTTTACAAATTGTCGTACTTGCCAACTTTATTGAAGCAGGTGTTGGAACTGTTCACCTTCATTGTCCATACATTTTTGTCACCTCTTTATAAAATTTGTTGTACATATTATGGACTGTTGAACGTGATGGAATTTTTACATCTGGGAATTGTGTTTTAAAACATCTTCGTACTTGGCTGGCAGACTGAGTTAATAAATATTGTTCATAAATAAATACACATTGTTCAGTAGAAAAATTATTAGCCATTATATAGTTTACAATGTCCATCGCTGTGGTCTCGAGGTAGCATGATGCCTTGTCACGAAGCGGGCCCAGGTTCGATCCCTGGTCGGGGCAGTTTTTCTGGGTGAGGTTTTTATCGGGGTTTTTCCTCACCTGTAAGACAAATGTCAGGAAAACTTTAAGGCCTAATGGGCCCCAAAATCATATGGCCATCATCATCATCATCATCCTTCACCAGTGTGGAAAGCAATGGGAAGCTACTACACCTACAATTCCCTAGTAAAGCTGCAAGCATAGTATGAAAATGCTATGGGTGCAGTGAAGGACCTGCCTTCAGGCAGAATTACTATGGATGGATATAGTTTACACTCATGCACACATGATTCACTTTACTCTTATGTTTTATAAGATACAAATTTTAAAATTGAAATAACTTATACACATGTCATTCAGTTTACATTATACACAAATCATTCAGTTCACAAGAAAAAGCGATCAAGCACCTTATCTACTCGAGGTTCATATCTGACTATGGTCATGAATTCATAAACTGCTGAGTTAGCCACATTTCAGGTCACATGTCTGCACGTGTAAGCCTTTGTTATCGCACATCACAAACCCCACGTCTGCCTTCCACTAATAAACTGATCTCACTGAATGTATATATATATATATGAATATACATACACACAATTACAATCTTTTTATTGTAATAAAAATAGATTAATAACAATACAAATAACAAATAAAAACGGCACATGATTCACATGTTGGACCCTTGTGCATTAATTACAGTTTTATTATAGCATTTCTTTGTCCTTTTGGTATATAAGCAAGAATCAGTAACAATACATTTATGATGATGATGATGATAATAATAATAATAATAATGATGATGATAATAGTAAAAGATTATAGAAAGCCTTAAAGCCTTGTCTACCACTAAATCAGATTAAATAAAATTTACAATAAATTAGATTTATAACTAAGTTATAGTATTTAAGTAAATTATTACATAGTAAGCCTACAATATAATTTGTATTGACTTATTCTAAATTTAACAAATAAAAGAGAAAAAATATAAAATCAAAAAATTATAATCCATCCATCCATCCATCCATCCATAGTAATTCTGCCCAAAGGCAGGTCCTTCACTGCAATCATAGTATTTTCATACTATGCTTGCAGCTTTACTAGGGAATTGTAGGTGTGGTAGCTTCCCGTTGCTTTCCACACCGGTGAAGGATGATGATGATGATGATGATGATAAGGATGATGATGATGATGGCCATATGATTTCAGAGACCGTTTGGGCCTTAAAGTTTTCCTGACATTTGTCTTACAGGTGAGGAAAAACCACAATAAAAACCTCACCCAGAAAAACTGTCCCAACCGGGGATCGAACCCGGGCCCGCTGCGTGACAAGGCAGCACACTACCTCGAGACCACAGCGGTGGACTCTAATAACATAAACCTTTAAAATCCATCAATCCCAACCAGGTTTTAATCCGTAAACCCTATAATCACAGGCAAATATGATAACCAAGTCCCCTGGGATCATAACTTAGTATTATTCATTAACTGAGAATGTTATTATTTATCATTGTTTATTCAGTTAATCATAAGAACAATTAAGTTTCATAGATTCCAATGGCAAGATATGTTGCGTAAATGGGAAATGAATGAGGGACATGGAAATTTCTTATAGGAAAACCAGTATGTAGGCGAAGAATGAGATGGGAAAATAATATTAACTATAAAAAAAAATTTTTCTCTTCAAATTTAATTTATCTTTCATTGAGAAATGTTAAATTAATAATAAAAACATCATTAGAGGCCTTACTGGCTTTTAAAGTAATGTTAAATTTCCAATAAATGTCTTCTTAACTAAGAAGCCGCCATTTGCAAAGATAGAAACAATGGTTTCAAAAGCATTTGGCGATAGGGAATTACAACGTATATAAGAGAAAAATTTGCGTCTAGATCGTAACTCGCCTCGGTAGCTCAGTTGGTAGAGCACTTGGCCCGGAAAGCCAAGGGTCCCGGGTTCGAGTCCCGGTCTAGGCGAAAATTTTTCTCTTCAAATTTAATTTATCTTTCATTGAGAAATGTTAAATTAATAATAAAAACATCAATATTAACTATAATTTGAAAGAGTGATTGCAAAATATCCTAATACATGGAGAACTTATGTCCATATGCCATGAACCTCCAGATTTGATAGTGCCAAGGAGTTAGTTATCCAGTTAATCATAAATCACATGAAAGTTCTTTGATCTTAGAATAGTACTGATACAGTCTCTTTCTTAAGTTTATTAATATCTGGATATTTTCTCTATAACTTAACTAAAAATGAAAATTTATTAAACATTCTGAAATGATTTATAGTATACAAGCTATTAAAAATTTACCTTGCCCTTCATTTTCCAGTCCAAAGGATTATTATACCAAGGTGTTTCTTCAAAACTTCCCAAATCATTCTGATGTGCAAGTATCCATTTCAGGCAATTTGAGAAAATATCTGGTTCTATGTAGAAAATATTCTCCCAGTCTTGGAAAGAAGCATGTTTGAAAATTCGAATAGCCCATGCTGTTAACCTGTAAAATAATTTAAGACTGAAAATATACAGGTATTAATGAAGTATGACAAAAACTCAAATTTAATCCTGAAATATATTACTAAATTATATACTATAGTGAACTATTATAAAAAGTTTGTTTCATAACCAACCAGGATATTTACAAGTATGACAAAATGCTATTATGAAAGAGCTATGGAAAACACATTTATGTAAGATTATGTAAACCAGTAAACAAACTATACCATTTGGCAATAAAGGACCAGATTTATTCCACACATTTAGGCAATCTAGAAAGTTCAGAGAAAGCTGGGAATGTTCAGAGGAAGCTGGGTTCTTACAAAGTTTGGAAATGAGAAAGTAAGAAAAAATAAAATATATACTCGCAATTCTTTTGGGAAAAAGAGGAGTCTGAAGGCAGAGACAGAAGTATTCACTACAGCTTTCTTTGGACAGTGAATACTTCCCTCTTCATGTGTGAGTAATAATTAATATTTCCTATCACTATGGTGGATAATAATCAACTTAACTTCATATATATATATATATATATATATATATATGAAGTTTAAGATAATAACTTAAAATATTAGATTATAATTTGATTAGATGTTAATGGAAAATAGAAAATATACCTTTCTATAATTTATAACTTATAAAATAGCAATATAAAAAGACCTTAGGTCGAGATAAAAAGTTGAAGTTAAATAACTAACTTAACACCTTAATCATTTCATAAGTAAAACATTTAGACAAACTACAGTTGAATAAATAAGCTCTCTCGTGTTAATAGTAAGGAAGGATTCAAATTAGGCATGCTCAAATATGGTGTTCCATAGCATCTCAACCCAAGTTTTGAACGGTATTGTTTAGGTTAAAATATTAATTTCAGCAGCTAATGATATAAAAGAGAAAAATTTGTTTTAGATTGGAACTTGCTCAGCCAGCTCAGTCGGTAGAGAATTGGCTGGAAAGCTGAAGGTCCTGGGTTCAAGCCCTAGTCTGAGCATATAATATTTCTCTTCAAATATGAGCTAATAGAACATTATTTTGGAGGAAAAGAGGTATTCTCAATTATCAATTATAAACAAATTTAATTAAATATATGTAGGTAGGAAATAACACGATGAGGTTTAATTTAATTAAATTTGAGTTTTTTTGACTCGCCTCATATTTCTTGATTTTTATGCAGACCTAGGTTTCGTCACTGAATTTGTGATATTCTCGATGTATTTCAAATTTAACAAATTTAAGTTGCAAAAAAAAAC
Organism: Diploptera punctata; assembly: GCA_030220185.1. Lineage (NCBI taxonomy): Eukaryota > Metazoa > Arthropoda > Insecta > Blattodea > Blaberidae > Diploptera > Diploptera punctata. The sequence continues at coordinate 2,359,849 of JASPKZ010008379.1, read as the reverse complement.
TTTTGAATATTCAAAACAAATTAGTAAACTTTACGATAGAAACAGAAAAGTAGAGACATCATTCCCAGATTTGAAATTAATCAGGAATGAATAGAGCAGGAAAACAGATTTTGGAATTCACAGTAAAGGTACACACGTAGACAATTGTTTTTAAACATCAGGATTTAACCACATAGACACAAACAGGCAGCATTCAATAGTCTTGCACTTAAATTAGTAAACATCCCTATTGACAGAGAAAATTGTAAGAGAGAAGGGACATATAATATATATATATAATTACCATTGAACTGTAAAAAAAAAATTGTATAATACATTCCTGAAAACATTATTATTTTTTGCGCGATAGGTGTTTTGTTGCACTTACAGCAATGGCGACCATGATTGAAAGTTCAACTTTCTACATTTCAGGGTTGCCAACCTAAATAACTATACTGTAATAAAATAACTTTACTGTAATATTACATATTATAAACACGCATGTGGGAAGTAAAACCACTGCCTCCATGTATACTACATACAATGTGTATACAAAACATATCCAAAAGGTAGTGTTAATATACATTATATGAAACAAATCACTGCATTTTAAATTAACTGAACTTTATTTGAAACAATATAAAACAATAAATACATACTTGCTGCCATTTTATCACCAAATTGGTCTCATGACCTTCTATTGTTTCAACTAATAAACATTGCCCACACTGTTAACATTAGTCAATTGTTTATAATGAATGCAATATTTCCAACAAAGATATTATTTTACTATTATTTATAATTTTGAAAACACCATCATGCAAAAAATAATGTACAACGCACATTTGTTGTGTTTTAAAAAATCTCAGAAATTAAAAAACCTCGCTATTGCTCGGTTTTTAAACATTTTCCTCAATTCTGTAAAAACCACTTCCCAACCTCGCATCGTAATATACTGTTATGGGGCTGAAACATAAACAAAGAAATATTTATGTAGATTATAGAGAGTGTAGATGAACTGTTTAAGAAGTATGTTAAAAAAACTTGGAAAGACAAAATTTGAAACACAGAAATAAAATAAATCTTGAAGCTGGACAGGGTACAGGACAAAATAGATGGTAAAATAAGATGGTATGGCCATGTTAAAGGATAGCTGTTGAGAGGTTACCAGGACAGGCACTAAAATATAGAATACTCGTATAAGGGAAGATACCAATATATTGGCCTAGATAAATGGCAGGAACAAGTTATGAAGGATGCTGAGAAAAGAAGAACAGATTGCAGTGAAGTGCAAGAAAGGAAGATATGGAACGTTTGAGATAGGTGGAGGCTTTGATCAAAGATTCAATCTCTGAAAAGAGGACATGAGGAAAGATGAATAATTTAAACAAATTTACCAGATTTTATTTTTCTCTTCAAATAAAATGTATCCTTCAGTGAGATATGATAAATTTAATATGTAAGTTTTGTTGAGTCAAGAAACAAGTCAACAAAATTAAAATAAACCTCATAGTGTTATTTCCTACCTACATAACTTAATTAATATGTAAGATTGGAAACTTACCAGATACTTGGTTTGGAAGAATCCCAATTTCTAAACCAGCCTCTCTTATCATATCTCTTCATTGTTTGGGCAAATATTACATTCACATCTTCAAGTACTTGCTTGGCTAAGTTCCACTGCAACTGATTGGTCAGACGAAGGTAATGAAGAGTCCATATATTAATTGCAAGTTCAAATATTCTTCCATCTGTCCCTTTTACTTCTCTTCCTAATACAGTACTAGTTTTCAGAGGAACTGAAGGAAATGCTGGTCCTATTATGTCACCTGATGAAATAATATTTTAGTTAACACTTTTATTGGTCTCTTTTATGAAATAATTAATTAACATTGATACTATGGGCCGCATGCAAATACATTAGTCTCTACTCAAATTACTTCCAATCACTGGTGAGCTGACTCACCAGCAAGTGCAAAGATCGAATTAGCTACCCACTAACTGGTCATGCATGAAAGTCGTCATTTTCGTAATATTGGCAAGAAATTACCCAGAATTCTCAGCGATAAAACCACTTCCATTATTTTTGTCTGCTATAGAGGAACTCATTTACGCTTGCATCCCACAAATAATACCGTATACAACAACATCTGCATTGCGCAATATTACGCCGATTATCCTGTTCTTCCAGTTGAATTCTTTGGTAGATTCTATCAAATTCCTCTTCTCCGCGTATACCAAAAACATGATCAAAGTCTTCAAGGTCCGACATCTTGGATAAAGCAGCAAGGTATGCGGCAAGGTTTCAAACTACATCGGTTACCATCGGTTCCCTTCGGGATTCTCACGATAAGTTTCTACCTTAAGTTACCTCGTCAGGTAGCTTACGAATTTTAACAATTATTATCGCATGAATAGATTTCTGAGTAAGCAAAATTGTATTAGGATAAAACTTTCTCAGCAGAGAATGCCTTTTACGTTCTAATGCATTCAAATATTCTCCAATAAGGAGTGGATGTATGACTACTAGGGTGTCTCAAAAATGGCCCTAAATAAACTTTTCTTTTTTCAAATTTCTAATCATAATGCTCCCAAAAAGTTGAATTTTGGTTATAGAAACAATGTGCCAAAATGGGGTTGCTTTAAAAAATTTCGCTGAGGTGCAGAGATAAATAAATTGACTCAATCTATGTTTTTTCATGAATAATAAAGAGCAAAGTAAAATAAAGAGCAACTTTCTAGTGGCCTTCATTAGTGGTAATCCTGTGAATATTGGTTCCTTTCTTAACTAATATTAAAGTTTGATACTTCCATCTGTTGAAGTAGATTCCTTTCTTTCTATATACTTGGTTAACCTCTCCCTTTGTAGGATTTTTTTTTACATCCCCAAACCACACATGCCTTAGAGAGACACAACCTGTTGAACAGAAGATTACCCAGGCTGAATTTATCAAATTGATTGCAAAGATTGCAACAGGATATATATAGGAAAAACAAAAAGGAACTTGGAAACTCATAAAAAAGAACACTTCAGAAACATAAAGAATGGAGAAATTGAAAAATCAGCTATAGCAGCACATAGTTTATTAGAGCATCATAGGATTGAAAAAGAAGCAAAACTTTGAAACATCTATCTAAACCTTTGGATTTAACAGTTTGGGAAAAAATATATATTCAAAAAAACCATACTAGAGCCATGAACTTCGAGATTCCGGACAAACCGAGCTTGATTACAAAGTTCTTCAAAAATACAACAGATAGCAGTTTAGAAAGTGATTAATTCAAAAGAACACCAGATGGCAGTTTGGAGAGTAATTCCTTCAAAAGAACACCAGATGGCAGTTTGGATAATTACCGGCAAAAGAAAAAATTGACAGTCGTGAAAACAGCTGACGATGGTGACAATGGGTCACCGATACTGCAGTGCTGTGTTTAAAAAAACATAGAAGTATGAGGTAAGAAGAAATCACAATTCATTTAATTCTTATTAATTGACCTCATAATGTTAAAAATTCCGAAATTGAATATATAAAAGTATTACTATATAACAGAAAAAAGTGAATATATTCATAAAACATTGCTATTTCGAGACTTTCAATATTACAGATTTATACAACAAAGAATGCTCAGCACCTACTACAAGATTACAATGGTCACCACTAGGATCGCTGATATACAACAGTATTGCCATTACTTATCAAATACCCTAGAGTAATATCACAGATATTATCCTAAAAGTAAGGTCTTAAAAATCTCCTGAGTAAATAAGTACTTATGGAAGACTGTACTTCTTTATCCATTACTTTTAGATAGAATATAAAGAAAAACTGGAAAAGTAATATTTCACAATTTCTGTGTTATACTAACCTGTGAGGGTAATTTCACCACTCGTACTGCCAAAAACATAACGTCTCCAATTCTGATAAGGGACAAGTGGAGATTCTTCAACATATATATCAAAATACTGCAGGACCAATGCTCGGTTCTTCAGATCCAGATAAACCGCTGTGTGTTTATTTACCAACGCACCTTCACCCTTTAAAAAATTCCTTATTACATTAAATTCAATAAGATATGTAAATATTAAAAAGTATGTAGGTTTATAACTCATTATAAAAATTAGGAATTGGCTTGTGCTCATGTTCTTCTCTTTATGAATTGATTATACTAAATATTCCTTTCACTGTATTTGCATATTTCGTAAGTTATGTTAGTCTTTCCAGTTGTTTAATCAATTTGACTTCTCAATTCAATGATTTTCTATTCACACATGAACTGCTATAACTGATTTTTCTATTTCTCCATATTTTATATTACTAATGTGAAAAATATACTTAGGAAAATTTTAAAGAAATCTCAACACTAGAATGAAAGAGTGCCTTAGAAATATAAAATATAAGAGAAAGAGAACAAATGACACTAGCTGCTCATGTGTGGAGAGAAAATCATAGAATTGAGAAGTCGAAATTGCTTAAACAATTGGAAAGACCAACTGAACTCAAGTTTAGGAGAAGATCTATATTCAGAAGAATGGAGACAAACTTTATAAATAAGAAGTAAAAAAAACTAACAAGTAATTATATCAATTTTTTATAATTTAAAGGAAAGTAAATTTTGTTGGTGTTTAGCAATAGTTATCTAAATGTCTAAATTGCAAAATGAGATAACTGATTAATTGTATTTTAATTTTGTTTAGTTGTTTTCTAGACTCACCTCATACTTCTTAACTCCCTTGATTAATTGTATACCTATTCATCATAAACATAGAGAGATGGTAAAATCAAATGTTTTTTACCTCTCCTCATGCAAATCTTCTAAGTAGATCGTGATTTTGAGACCATAACGGTCTCATCTTCAGTACTTTTTTGGTGACTGATGTTATGTCAATCGGAAAAAACTCTTCTTCATCCCTCTGTTGGTGGACCAATGAACCTCTGGATCAGGTCAGAATTTGCAGGAATTTGGAAGTTCATAAGTTTTCCTATGTTTTTCTGAATGTGGGATCTTTTCCCAAACCGTGAGTTCCTTTTGTTTGTCTATTATATCTCATTTTATCCCTCAACCTGGCATTATGCCTGACATGAGTACTATTTTGTACTATTCATCCCAGATATATGATACTCTCTAGGAGAGACATATTTCCTACAAATTACTGGGTCATATGAATAACTTTGAGAAAATTCTCTTTAGACTTGACTTACAGATAGTTTGAGAAAAGTCTTTTTGGTGAGAGAGTTCTAAGATTCATATGAAGAAAAATGATTGAAGGTTTCTCAACATGAGTAAAAAATTTCTTGAACATGGCTGGACAAAGTTATGAAGAACAAAACATTCCAAAATGATCCAAGGTATTATCGTAGTTGACAACCTTATTTTCTTTTGAAGGATAAGGAATCTCTGTTTCGCCTCTCCAAAGCACTGTGATCCCTCTTAAATTTAGGCCTATCAGCCAGTTGCTAGCCTCGCATCCACATGTGGGATTTATGCAGGTGACCATGAACCTATACAGGTTGTATGATCCTTGAATATGATGTTTTCTTTATATAATAATTCCATCAAGGTCTGTATGTATATGTGTAAGCACTAAACTCCAGAATAGGGAGGCATATAGCTAACTGAAACTGACAAATATAAGGTTAGGACAAGTGATATTTGTTAGTTTAAGTTTAAAACTATTGTGTGTAAATGTGAAATAAAATTCAAATATTGTTTTAGCATATATATATATATATGGTGCCCCTATTTTTGAGTCATGCCTGTATAATAGTAAAAGAAGATAAAAAGTGAATCAAGTATAAGAAGACAAGGCAATGAAATAAAAAGAAAAAAGCAAGATGAAAGTACTTACTAATACTGTAAGTCTATGAATCCGTTCAACTTTTCCAGCTTGAGTCATTGCTGAAATAACAATGCCAATATCTCCTTGCTCAACTGCAGGTGCAACAGGCAAGTCAACATGTTGCTGTTCAAATGGTGGTAACTGTAAATAATAAGAGTGTTAATTCAAAGAAAGTGAATCAGTTCCTTACATCTCACCTCATATTAGCTCTCTTTCTTGGACTGGTTTCAAAGGAATTACCTTCATTCTCAGCCAACAACTGTCGAAATATCCATGGAAGCTTTGTGCATCCCTTCCCTCTGTTGTTGGGCAGGGAATTTCAAAATATATTAACTTGTCTCCATTTTTCTGAATATAGATCTTCTCCTAAACTGTAAGTTCTGTTGGTCCTTACAGTTGTTTAAACAATTTTGACACCACAGTTCTATGATTTTTCTCCACACATGAGCAGCTACTGACATTTGTTCTATTTCATTCCATTTTATCCTAGTGTACACATTTCTTTATTTTTTTTTTTTCCTGTGTATATTTTTCACATTAGAAATATAAAATATGGGGAAATAGAAAAATCAGCAATATTTGCTCAATGTGTGAATAGAAAATCAGAGTATTGAGAAAAAGTTAAAATTGATTAAATAACTGGAAAGACCAACATAACTTACAGTTCAGCAAAAGATTTACAATCAATAAAATAGTGACAAGTTAATTAACCTTAAAATTTTCAGGAAAAAGGATTCGATCATGAGGTCTGTTTGCCCAACACCAGAGGAAAGGGATGTGCAGATATTCCAATGGACATCTCAATAATAATCAGCCAATGACTGAGGATGAAGGTGTGATATGATTCCTTTAAAACTAACCCAACAATAGGACTAACAAGAGATGAGATATATGAAAACAATTGAATTTCTTTGATAAAATATTTCACAGTGTGAATTCCTATCAATTTTATATTAAAATTTTATTTGTTGGTTTGTTTACAGTAAATTTCATCAAGTGATCACTGACTGGCAATTTTCATCATGGTTTCTATTTCACTGAAATGAATATTCATGATTCACCCATAATACGAGTAGTTCATGCAGACAACTGTACTTGGGAATGTTAACACAAAGTATAATCCCAATTATAATAATTATTGACACTGTATTTATTTTAATAAAGACACGAGTTCCAGTTTGAGTGTTAATTTTTATTTGTAAACCTAAATTCTGTCCAGGACTGGAAAATGTTAAATATAACATCAAAACATTAAGCTTTACTGCTTAAAAGTAATGTTCAAATTCTCAATAAAAATACATCTGAATATCAGTCATCAGAGGATATTGTTGACAGTGCCGGCTATTTGCTTTCAGACGATAGAGAGCTGTATAAGAAGAAACAATTACTGACGTTCATATTGGAGTTCAAATGGTGTAATGGTGTAATGGTTATCATGCTGATACATATAGCCAGAAATTCAGCGTTCAAGTCCCGGTTTGAACTCAATCTTTCTTAGGAATTAAATTAATATTTTTAATACCTCACCTCATATTCTAGACTGCAGTTTCAGAGCTGTATCTCCATCATCAGTTGCCTCTCGTCAACCAATGTTATGTCATTTCTTGACGAGAGGCTACTGATGGTAGAGATATAGCTCTGAAACTGCAGTCTAGAATATGAGGTGAGGTATTACAAATATTAATTTAATACTTAAATTAAACCTCAGAGTGTTTTTTTCCCTGTGAAAGTTAAATCAATCTTTCTTTGTAAAATAAAGATAATGATGAGTTCAACATGCATTCTAAATCAAGTTATTGTCAAATGATTCAGAATGATACTTACATAAACTAAATGCTGGTGACTGCCACCTCTAAGTCTTGCTCCAAAACTAGACACAATACCATTTTCTTCAACATGAACAAATTTATAATCAGGAGAGTCATGTAATGTTACTACTGCTAACATTTCATAAGGTTCATTATTTACCAATAAGAGCCTCAAACCTAATTGTTCACCTCGACGACATGCACTTGGTCCTTCAACATGCATCATAAAAGGCCGTGTACTGGAGAACTGAAATTAAATTTAGCAGTATTAATTATTTATTTAACTTTCACAGGCAAGGAACACTATGAGGTTTAATTGAAGAATTGAATTAATGTTTTTATTACCTCACCTCATATCCTTTTTCTTCTAGACTGCAGTTTCGGAGCTTATCTCCATCATCAGTAGCCTCTGGTCGACCGGAGTTATGTCATTTCCTGGCGGTTCTCTTCTTACTTCTGTTGGTGGACCAATAGAAGTAAGAAGAAAACCGCCAAAAAACGACATAACTCTGGTCGACCAGAGGCTACTGATGGAGATAAGCTCTGAAACTGCAGTCTAGAAGAAAAAGGATATGAGGTGAGGTAATAAAAACATTAATTTAATTCTTAGTATTAATTATATTTAACTTAAGAAGGACACATAACCAATTTTTTACAGTTATTTTCTGAACATTAATCTTCAGTTGAAGTATTATTTTATAACATTCTTTCTCTTTATCCTTTCACATGCTAGATCTAATGACCTGTTATGATCTCACTTCATTGTCTTAGTGAATGGTCCAAAGTTATTTCTCCTTGAGGAAGATAACATGGTATCCTTTCAGAGGACATATGAAATGAGGTTGCCATTTACTTAATTATTTTTAAATGTTTTCTGAAATTGGTTCAAGTTTAACTCTTAAAATATCATTTTTTCTATATAATCTAATGCAGTCATTCTTTAAAATTTCAGTGATTACTCTTTGTCACATTTATATATAGTCCAAGTCTTGATTCCATACCTGAGAAATGGTATTGCCAATATTTGTATGCTCAATTATAGTATGTTTTGGATTAGAGACAGTTTAAAAATACTATTACATATTATTAAATTTTATTTAATTATTCTATTTATTAAATTATTCTGATTACAGCATATCTAAATTCAGCATCAAATCCTAAATGGGAACTAACAAGGAGAACAGAATTCATCCAAGTTCCTTGAAAACATATTACAACTTACTATTATTATTTTTTAACCTGATAAAAACATATAGGATAGAATTACTATGTTCATCTTCATCATCAAATCCTTTTATTGTTAATTGGAGCACAAGGCCTTAATGAAGTTCTACCATTTGGCTCTTTTGTCTAAACCAGTCTGTCTAGAAATAAGAGCATTGAAAATTCAATAAAATTGGTAGAAAAATTGAATAACATAAAATTGGCTCCGAATGATAGACTGGTTTCATTCGATGTGATATCTTTATTTCCTAGCATTCCTATTGACAAATTACTCAAGTTTTAAAAAAAATGGTTATATTCACAAAAATTAAAGGCAGAAATCATAGAAGAGTATTTAAGACTAACCAAAATCTGTATCGAGAATAACTTTTTCACATTTAATAAAAAAATGTATAAACAAATTTCTGGATTGGCAATGGGAAATCCACTTTCTCCATTTTTAGCAAATTTATTTATGGGCTATCTTGAATCTCATATCACCAATGCTTATCCTTTGATTTTCAAGTGTTGGCATAGATATGTAGATGATATTATTGCTGTAATTGATAAAATATACATTCAAGATGCATTGAAATTGCTTAATCTTCAGGATGAGTCAGTGAAATTCACTATTGAAATTGAACAAGATAACAAGATCCCATTTTTAGACTTATACTTAATAAGAAATGAACAACAGCAAAGAATTGAATTTAATATTTATAGAATGAACAATGGCAAATCCTTCAATAGGAATCTACACGAATCCAAATTGCCCTCTATGCAATAAAGACGAAGAAATGAATGAAGAACACCTACAAACCTGTGAAGTATTACCTGTTGGATCCACAATAGAGAAATATTGGAGAGCAAGAACGCTAATGGCTTCGGTGCCAAGGCCCAGCATTTGAAAACAACAACATATTTATAGAAAAGACACACATACTGACAACTACATAAAATCTTCAGGTTTTAATCATTTGTCACATAAACATGCAATTTTCAATAGTCTATTACACAGATTGATAAATATTCCACTTAATGTAGAAAATTTTGACAAGGAATATAATCATATTGTACATGTTGCTAAAATAAATGGTTTTGATGAAGACATAATAAAGAATAAATTTAAAAAATTTAAACAACAGAAAAGGTTACAGGAATACACCACCTTACAACAAGATTAAAAAAAAATGTAAAATTCAAGAAATTTACTTACCATCCTGAAGTTCATAATAAGTTTCAAAAAATTTTCAGAAAATTTAATATAACATTGGCTCCAATTAACAAATACAGCCTGGGTAATCTTCTGTTAACTAATAATAAATTTAACACCCCAGACAACAAAAAATCAGGAATTTATCAAATTGATTGCAAAGATTGCAACAGGATATATATAGGAAAAACAAAAAGGAATTTGAAAACTCATAAAAAAGAACACTTCAGAAACATAAAGAATAGAGAAATTGAAAAATCAGTTATAGCAGCACATAGTTTATTAGAGCATCATAGGATTGAAAAAGAAGCAAAACTTTTGAAACATCTATCTAAACCTTTAGATTTAACAGTTTGGGAAAAAATATATATTCAAAAAAACCATACTAGAACCATGAACTTCGAAATTCCAGATGAACCAAGCTTGATTACAAAGTTCTTAAAAAATACAACAGATGGCGGTTTAGAAAATGATTAATTAAAATGAACACCAGATGGCAGTTTAGGAAATAATTCTTTAAAAGAACATCAGATGGCAGTTTGGATAATTATCAACAAAAGTAAAAATTGACAATCGTGAAAACAGCTGACGATGGTGACAAGAAGTTGCCGATACTGCAGTGCTGTATTTAAAGAAATATAGACGTATGAGGTAAGAAATAATCACGATTAATTTAATTCTGTGTGTCTATGCTTAGGACAGAATAGGGCCAAAGAGAGGGTTTTAGCTCTTCCTCAAAGCCTTAAGCTCAACCCAAATAAATGGCAGGATGAGTTGTGTGGTGTGAATGCTTGATGTGTGTCAAACCAGGAACACCGTAACAGACTACACATCGCCGTGAAATTGATTTTGATTTTATACCATTCATTCCATAAAATAAAGATGGGTAATATAATGAACCAAAAATAAGGTTGCCACGTTAGGTTTCATAAAACACGAACCCATCATTAATAATCTAATCTAACTTTTACCTATCACATTTTAAAGCCTCCTCATTAGGAGGCTGTTTGAGAAGTAGGAGGTTAAGGCTCCAACCCTTTGCAGACAATTGGCATGTGTTGTCAGCCTCTTTGTCCACAGAACATGTGTACAAGACACATTTATATCAGAAGTTGAATCCAGGACCATGGCTCTGGCAAAAGGATTAAAACCAGTTTAAAAATTCTAATTCCAACCCATGATATTCCAGCTTCTAGCATGTTGCTTAACCAACTGAGCTAGAGTGTTCCCCACTTAGTACTTTATTTAACCCTTTGTATGCCATGCCTGGCCTGCACCGGTGAAAATGTGTATGCAGCGGTATGCCACGCCTGGCAAGCTCCGATTTTCAATCTTATTATTTTAAATATTTTTTCCCCAAAGTTTTTACTTGAATTTACTAAAATTATTTTTCGTTCTGTGTTTGTACATCCTTTCTTAGCAATACTTTGCACATCCCTTACAGAATAACGGTACAGGCTGGTGGTAAAAGGGTTTTCTAAAGGAGGGTGTATATTCATGTTTCAAGGCTTTTTTTTTTTGTTATGGAATGTTGCAATCTCAGGATTTTCTCTTTATTTATTTTATTTTTAGTTGAAAAGATACCTGACCAAGGGGTAGGTCATGCAGTGAAACACAGTGATTCATGTCTTGAAGATGACGAAAATACAATACCCGAGTTTCTTGTGTCAGTTTTATCAGAAGATGAAAGTAATAGTAACAGTTCATCAAATGATTATTCGTTTGACGAATGTGATAGTAGTCCTGTTTCTAAGATAATATTATTACAATGTAAGCCTGTAAATAGTAATGCAAGTGATGTAGACCTAAATGAACAGGGTGTAAGTGACAGTGGTGGCATGTCGCGCCAGACAAAACACATGGCATAGAACAGCTGTTTGATTGGAAATGATTCGAACCCAGGACCCTAAAAAATGTTCAAAAATATTTAATATGATAAGTGTTTAATGATAATGCCATCAAAATTGTTCAATGGATATATATTTTAATGATAGTGATAACAAATTTCAATGAAGACACCGTGCTGGATTCGAACCTGGGATCTTTACAAGTGGAAGCAACGCCATCTAATCTTCAAATAAATGTATAATAATGAGTTTCAATTCAATTTAGCACGGCATGTAGAAAGTAAATTATACTTTATATAGGCTTATATTATATAGTATGGCATAGTAATTTACATTTAAAAAACCTGGCACCCACAGCCCAGCTGGCAAAAGGGAAACTCGGCAGTCAAAAGGTTAGTAACATTCTTTATCAACATAGATCATTAGCATCACAATTCAGTTCTGGGCATGAAAAGACTGACAAATTTTGTCTGAGGCATCTTATTTTAAGGACCCATGACTATTTCCCTTCCACAGGCAGGCACCTAAGGATTTTCATGCCCTTAAAAATCCATTGATCGGGTTTGAACTTCAGAACCAGAAGTGAGCATGATAATCACTGGTCCACCAGAAATGACAATGAATGTTATGTTCTTTTTTATAATCTATATTACAATGTATAAAATGTTCAGAAAATTTATCAAGATAATAAGTAGCTAGGTGCTGTTTGTAATATTAAATACTTGCTGCAATAGGTATGTCGATTATGGTGAAACCTATATATTTGCTGAAGCAGAAACCCATAAAATACCAATCATCTGAAACTTCTGGCATATTCATTGTGAAATATTCTTCTCCTCCATATTCAGCATTCATTTCTTGCCAGCCCCAATCATCTCCTCCGGTGTCATATAATTCCTGAAATATAATATTATAAATTTATATAGTGTTTTATACTCTTTTATTACATCTATACGAAAACAAGTGTAACTAAATTAGTATGGTTGAAATTCTTCCCTGTAGGGGAGAGTGCCTAAATCTCTGTTAAGGGAAACATGGGCTTACAAGATACACGAAGATTAGTAATACTTATTTTGTTTATTTTTTATTATTTCACTCACCTCATACTTCATAAATCATAGCAGACCCTGGGTTTCTTCACGTAATTTGTGACATTGTCAATGCTGCATCACGTTCACAACTGACGTCCAACGGCCTTCTATCCTGCAGACTGACCTCCGCGCCATCTGGTGGCCGACCGAAGAATTTCCAAATCAGTCCTCTTTCTTTATAACCGGGTATTTCAAAATTCATAGTTGTATTTTCATTCTTGCATATGTAAATTTTTTCCCAAATTGTGAGTTCCTTCGGTTTTTCCAATTGTTTAAGTAATTTTGTTTTGGTTTCTATTCTATGTTTTTCTGACCAGGCATGTGCAGCTATTGCTCTCGCTCTCGACTCTCGTTTTGGCCACGCCTTACTCACTTATAAATGTCAAATTTTAAGTCGGCAGTATTCCCGTCTTTCCCTTTGTTCTGCTCCACAGTAGAAATGTCGGAATTCAAAAGTGAATAATCTTTTGGGTTTGGAGGCACAGAAGTTAATAGAAGATGTGGAAATTGAACAAAATCTACGGGATCAAGCGAATCGCCGTCGCCGCCTGTACTTTCAGGATATTCCCCGATATACAGGTAAGTCATGTAATATATGCTGTATGATTCATTATATTCTAACTTCTTCAATATGCATCGTGAGACTTCTTAAAATCTAGTGTTGTTTATACAACAAACGTGTATGGAAATACTATATAAACCGATTACAAATAATTCATGTAGAGAAATAAAATATCACTCTCGTGTATAATCATTAACATGATCGTTTTTTTGTTTGTATATTACACGCAAAAAAGTGAAATTTTTATTAACTCCGGTCACATAACGAACAAAATTGGATAATAATTAGTAATTCAATAGTACGATATATATGTGTATGTATATATATAATATAAGGAAAATGCAAATAATGAAACCTCTTCATTCAAACTACTGTAGTAGAAATTAATAAAACAATATTTCTATTAATTTTTTAATACTTAACATTATTATTATTTAATTTAAAGAAATTAACTTCATTTCGTGTGTTTTTGTTGGGACAAGTTAGTATATGCATGATTAGTTTATTGAATAATATGCAAGCAATTTATTTTGTTAGGTTAGGAAGAGTGTAATGGGTGTATGTCAGTTTCTCATAAACTGTTTGGGAATTTATTAAGAAGGTTAGTTATTTCGATTTCACATTTATATATTTAGACCATATGAAAACGATAAACATAAATGACAATATGTCTACACTTACATCAGAACGGCTTATCCTCATTATTCTATATTCATATTGATCGTAATCTTCCCCTATACCTAAAAAAAAATTAGAATTGTTGAATTAATAATATGTAATATAATTTTAATGTTTTTAAATTTACAATCCTATAATTGAATGGGTGAGTATAAGAAGGAAAAGATTTCATAGATCACACCATTTGATAAAAGAAAAGAACACTGTGGAGTTTAAGCTAATCAGTTTATTAACCCAATGGACTCTTATTTAAATGCCTGCTAACTTTCCCCTCAACTCAGATTTAACTGGCCACAGAAGACAGGAGGTGTCATGCTCTTTATATGAAAACACAAAAATGCTCATAGAATGGAATTTAATAAATATTTTTCTATAGAAATTTTAGTGAAGGCTTCTGAATAATTGTACTTACCTAAATCGATATTTTGGTGTGGTAAATCTCAAAACATTCCGGGACATGAAGTGGAACTTTACACTTTTTGCACTGAAATGTGGTTTCACTTCTTTTGTTTCGTTTTGAACACACGTTTGTAGGGTTTCTTTTTTATTGTCTGTGCTGGGGATATACAATGGAAAGTGAGCCCAGTTCCTTGCCTGTAACCTGACAGGGGCTGTACTTGATGATGGGGGACCTCTCACATTGTAGGATTGCAGCTGAATTGTCTCCAATAACTGCTTGGCGACAGCTATTCTGAAGGTTGAATATGCTGTCTTGCTATCTATGAAATTATTGTAGACCACAAAAGAGTTAAACATACATATGTCCAGCAAATAGAAAAATAATTTTCTGTATTCTTTTACAGTGCGACGCATTATAGGGAAAAGGGCAGTGATCTGGTCTTGCAAGTCAACGCCATGCATCCTGGTACTTCAGGCAGAGTCTTGGTTTTTTTATTTCTTCCCTAGGTCTTTGCCCTTTTACCCTCCTCAGTTTTCCTGTCGGTGTTCTGTCTGATGTTTCGAGGACAAAACTCTCTAATAAACTCAGAATCCCATCAAGACCATCACCACACACCCTCTTAGATGCCATTTCAAAGACTTAGCACTACAAATTTCTTCTAAATATTTCCAACAAACAGACAGCTTCTAATTTCACGAATTCTTACAAAAAAAGCCAGTCGTCCAACATACTTTCTCTCAGGAACCTAGAAAAGCTAACACATTAGTCATCTGTGGGGTAGTTTGGAAGTTATTGTAAAATATATGAGCTCATGCGCTTGATGTGAATGTCATGTCATTCGAAGACTGGGCCTCACTAGAGCGCACATGAACGTCACATTATACAAGTTGAATGCGTTAAAAAACTACTTTTTAGTTTTAAAAAACTCTACTGGTATATATTACATTACAATCCTCTGTGTCTAATCATACATTATTTTTTATTAATGTCTAAAATATATAGCCATTGAAAGTTTTTAATTTAAAATAATTAAATGTGGAATCTTTTCATTTTCACTCTCACCCATTCAAATACTATATATTTGAAAAGAGTGATTAGTGTATAGAAGCTGCTTCATCTTAGTTGAAACATGATTAGGGAATTGACAAAAATGGAGATACATATAACATAATGGTAGACAGACTTCCAAGATGTTTTTTGTACATCTTGTTATCATGAACAACAATCAAGTGATATATCTGTTTTACTTACAGTCAGTTTCATCTGATCCATCATCACAGTCTTTCTCTCCATCACATTTATTTGTCACCAGAAAACAACCACTAGAGAAACATGGTGCATAACCACTTCTTTCATTGCAAACATCTGTAATCAAAATCAAGAAAATATAGAATGAAATTAAAAAAAAAGTGTTTTTTTCTCTTTGCTATACAATACTAATAAAATTCATTATAAAACTCCATTGAGGTATTTGTTATAAGATTAAAATTATGATATAACATTATAAAATTGTAACCTAATAAGTCTCATCAACTTTGTAAACTATTGATTCTCTGCAGGCCTTTTGGGACCAGTCCCATCATCAACAGAAGGAACAGATAAAGACCTATCTCCTGCTCCTTCTACTGATGATGGGACTAGTCCTGAAAGGCCTGCAGAGAATCATATTGCATTCAGGGTCAGCAGATAAAGACCTATGTCCTGCACCTTCTACTGATGATGGGACTAGTCCCAAAAGGCCTACAGAGAATCAATAGTTTACAAAGTTGAGGAGATGGACCTATTAGATAACAATTTTATAATTTTATATTATATCTCTTTACCATTACTAAAATGGCTTGACTGTGTATATTAATTTACATATGATTATAAATAGCTTGAATTTGTGAAAAAATCTCATCTTAATATCATCTTAATTTAGAAGTAATCCAATTAAATTATGAATGATATTTCATTAGTGCTGGGGCAAGAAAGATTAAAGAGAGAATAAAAGAGAGACATTTGTGCTTGGCAGGAAGTGGTCTGGCAATAAGCTGAAGATCTGGGATTTAAGTCCAGGTTCAGACAGATATTTTTCCATATTGAAATTAATGTTGGGAAGAAAACATTATGATGTAATAATTTACGAGGTGAGTTTTCAAAAAAATTTCTCCAATGAATTTTAAAAGATATTTTTCCTTTTACTATTACTTACAACAGCAGTTGTGTTCCATTCCTTATTTATTTATAGATTAAATACAGATAAGGTGAAATATTCCAAACTATCTGCATGCAACTGAAACCTGAGAAGACACAGGACCAGAACATTGGATCAAATTAAAATACAGTAGATCTACAAAAAAAAAAGGCTTATAGGCTATTTGGGAACAAATCAAGGAAAATAAAATGTGGCTGACTCTGCAGTTAGAGTACGGGTCGAATGTTTGAACGCATTAGACAGTAAAAGGCATTCTCTGCTGAAAAAGTTTTATCCAAATACATTTTGCTTACTCAGAAATCTATTCATGCGATAATAATTGTAAGCTATCTGACGAGGTACCTTAAGATCATAGCTCAAGATAGAAACTTATCGTGAAAATCCCAAAGGGAACCGATGGTAACCGATGTAGTTTGAAACCTTTGCTGCTTTATCCAAGATGTCAGACCTTGATGACTTCGATCATGTTTTCGGTATACGCGGAGAAGAGGAATTTGATAGAGTCTACCAAAGAATTCAACTGGAAGAACAGGAGAATCGGTGTAATATTGCGCGATGCAGACGTCTTTGTATATGGTATTATTTGCGGGACGCAAGCATAAATGCATTCCTCTATAGCAGACAAAAATAACGGAAGTGGTTTTATCGCTGAGAATTCTGGGTAATTCGTTGCCAATATTACGAAAACGTCAACTTTCATGCATGACCGGTAAGTCGGCCATTAATTCGATCTCAGCAATTGCTCACGGTGAGTCAGCTCACCAGTGATTGGAAGTAATTTGAGTAGAGACTAATGTATTTGCATGCAACAAAAAGAAACTTGAATACAAGATTGAAATGTTAAGAATAGAGAAATAGAAAAATCTGCAATAGCTGCTAATGCATGGTCAGAAAAACACAGAATTGAAACAAAAGCTAAATTACTGAAACAGATAAATCTAAGGAACTCATAATTTGGGAAAAAATTTACATCCAGAAAAATAGAAAGAAAATAATGAATTTTGAAATATCCAGAGAAAATAATTTGATTTGGAAGTTCATCAGTCAGCCAACAGAGGGAGCAGAAATCAACCTACAGGATCACCAACCGCTGATTCAACAGTCAGAAAGAATTGATAATGGTGCTTAGAGTATCGAAACCCTGAATCTTCAAGAAAACTGCAAATATGAGATGAGTCGTACATATCTAACTCCTATTATTTAAAATAAATCTCACAGTGTCACTTCCTTTAAATATTAAATAAAGGTTTTTATTTAAGCTAAATTAAAATGTTTCATACCTCTTCTCATAATTAATCTTCTAAGTAGGTCACGATTTCAGGGTCTTTGCAACCCCAGCCTCAGTACGCTTATACTGACTGATGTTATGTCAATAGGAGGAACCACTTCTCCTTCCCTACGTTGGCGGACCAATGAACCTCCGGATCAGGTTAAAATCCACGGGAATTTCGAAGTTCATAAGTTTTTCTTTCTTGTTTTTTCTGAATGTGGATTTTTATGTTTTTTGGAAAACATAATGGAATCAAAAGCCAGTCTAATTACACAAATTGATAAATAAAAGGAACTTATGGTTTGTGAAAAAATTCATATTCAGAAAAAGAAGAAAGAAAAACTTATGAATTTTGAAATTACCGCAGATTTTGACCTGATTCGGAGGTTCATCGGTCCACCAACAGAGGAAAGGAGAAGTGGTTCTTCCGATCGACATAACATCAGTTGACATAAGTGTACTGAGGATGGGGTTACCGAGACCCTGAAATTGCAATCTACTTAGAAGATTAATTATCAGGAGAGGTATGAAACATTTTATCTTAAATTAAACCTCATAGTGATTTATTCCTATAAAAGTTCAAGAAGGGTTTTTATTATTCATTTCATACATCTCAATGATGGATAAATCATGTTTGAAGATAAAAATTATACTCTTAGACTGGGACTCGAACCCAGGACCTTTGGCCAAAGATCCTGGGTTCGAGTCCCAGTCTGAGCATGTAATTTTTCTCTTCAAATATGATTAAGGGCCGCATGCAAATACATTAGTCTCTGGTGAGTTCAGTTTTCCGTGAGAACGTGCAAAGTTTGAATTAGCGAGTCACCGACTGGTCATGCATGAAAGTAGTTTCTTCGTAATATTGGCAAGAAATTACCCAGAATTCTCAGCGATAAAACCACTTCTGTTATTTTTGTCTGCTAGAGGAATGCATTCGCGCTTGCGTCCCGCAAATAATACCGTATACAATGATGTCTGCATCGTGTGATATTACGCCGATTCTCCTGTTCTTCCAGTTGAATTCTTTGGTAGACTCTATCAAATTCCTCTTCTCCGCATATACCAAAAACATGATCAAAGTCTTCAAGGTCCGACATCTTGGATAATGCAGCAAGGTTTTAAAGTACATCGGTTACCATCGGGTTACTCACGATTCGTTCTCTGCAAAGTCACCTTGCCAGGTAGCTTAGGAATTTCAACAATTATTATCGCATGAACAGATTTTTGAGTATGCAAAAAGTCTTTGGATGCAACTTTCTCAGCAGAGAACGACTTTTACGGTCTAATGCATTCGTAGATATGACCATAAACAAAGGTATTAAACAATTGGTTGCAAGTGATATGCATGTTGGTTCATGGAGGGCAGATTCATCTTTTAAGGCATTGCCTGTGAATCTGCAGAACTACTTAAGTTAAAAATATATAAAATCAAGAGTTACATTCGTAAATTAATTATGAACTAATAAATTATAAAAATAGCAGGAAGAACTAAATCTAAGATTCTACTTTATAAAACAAATAATATTGATAGTCCATATTTGACCATTTTATAATAAGTTTCAGCACATATGCATACACACCTCATCATTAGACTCTGGCAGCTAGAATATACTATAAACACCCTGCATAATATCCATTTCATATAAGAAAAAGAAATTCATAAACATTTTTTATGGACTCTGGTACCAAGGTTTCAAGGTTCAAATTGATGAATTTTTCAGGGCATAAATCTCCTATGTATGGGTTTCTTCAGAAGGGAACTAAAACTGTAGCTTCTGTTCCACAGGTTTACAGCATGTAAAGAACCCTCAAGCATAAAATAAGAGGCCTCTGTGCAAAATTTATTAGCACTCCTCATCCAGATTTAATTTGTGATGTTAATGAGCTGAGATAAATCATTAAAATAAAATAGTAACAAAGAAAATTATATTGAAAAATTGTCAGGAACTAGCTGGTTACACTAAGATAGATATTAATAAAAAGAGAGGTTCCATTTTCTTCTCTTTTCCTTAGTTTAATTTTTCTCTTTATAGATACTTTTATGTGCCTCTCACCTAATGGACCTTACAGAGACATGGCCTGTGAGGAGGGATTTTAAAATCTGGATCATATACATACTTTTTTCATCACACAAGGATATGGCCTCTTTGGATAGTGATAGATTAATGCCAGGGCCATCTCCAAGATAACACAAACATTTATGACAAAAACACACCATCCATTCACACATTCATTCTAAAAAGACAAATATATTTTGATTATAATGCCAAATATGTTCAGGGAATATTTGAGCCTTAAAGTTTCCCAATATTTGTCTCATCAGGAAACTTGTACAACCAGAAATGAAACCTGAACCTGTTGTGTTTGAGGCATTACTCTGAGACCAAATAAAGTGGTTACATTGATGGTAAAAAATTAAATAAGTCATTTACAAGAATTCAAACTACCTTCATTTTCTGCTGTTGTATAAGCATCTGTAAAAACAATAACTCCACAAGATCTGAATGTATCACTAGTGTCTTTTCCTCCAGTAATGCCTGGCAGATAAGTAACTTCATCTGGAACTAAACCTTGACGAGATCTCCACTTTACTTTAGGTTGTGATCTGTAAAACATAAAATTTAGGAGAATTCATTCCTAATCTGACTCATATAATTTTATAAATGTAAGTACCTGTATAAAATATTGGACAAGCTATTTTATTATAAGAAATATTAAAAATGGGGAAATAAAAAAATCTGCAGTTGCTGCTCATGTTTGATCTGAAAAACATAACATAAATTCGGACACTAAATTATTAAAACAGTTAGAAAATACAAAAGAGCTGACTATTTGGGAAAAAATATATATTCAGAAGAACAAAAACAGAGTTATGAATTTTGAAATACCAACTGAGCGTGACCTTGTTTGGAGGTTCTTTGGCCAACCACAGGATGGAGCTGACATCGATATCCACGGTGTGCAACATAAATCTAACCAGTCTGAACAAGCTGATGATAAAACAGAATTGTTTTGAAACATGTCCAAGAACAAATCAACATTAATATTGAGGTAAGATGATCAGACTGTGAATAAACTAATTAAAATAACCTCAAAATATCACTTCCTAAAATTAAATATGTCTTTATAGATGTTTATAAAAAATAGCAGAAGTGATACTATGAGCCACACATCAATAAAGTAAAAATATAAATAATAAACTTTACACCTCATTTAATAATATTTGGACTGTGGAAGCCTATATGTATAGAACATACACGAGATTCTCTGTGTATATTTGTAATTTTGTTTTATTTTTAAAGGAAAAAAATTATAACTAACTCACTGGCAATAATGAACCTGGAGGCTTATGGCTGTGCAATTATATGCTTTTCATACAACCCTATCCTGAGCTAATATTTACCATTATTTTTCCTGTATAATTCACCTCCTTCAAATCAATATAAGTTGGCCAAATTTTATAGGATAGTGGGTGGCCAAGGTTTTACTGAATTTGAGAAAAATAGAAGGGGTATCAACATTGCAAAGAATCTGGAATGAAGAAATTAGGAGACAGGTGGAAGCAGAAGAGAGAGAGATAAATATAATTAAAAAGAGGGAGTTAAATAGTTTGGGCACCTAATAAGAATGCAACAAAAATTATGGCCTATAAAATGTTTCAATGGACACCAGTTGGGAGAGGTATTCCGAGAAGACCAAAAAGATTATGGTTCCAAACATTTTAAGAAGTTTAAATTTAAGAAAGAAAAATTAATGTTTGAACCAGGATTTGAACCCTGAACCCCTAGTTCTACGTACTAATGTGCTGTCCATTACACCATTCAAACGATGATACAAATATTAACATTTCTTATACAATTCTCATTCGTCCGAAGGCTGTCACTACCATTAGCTATCAGTTATTAGCCTTCAGGTAAACAAGAATTGTATAAGTTGAAAGAGATGTTAATGTTTGTATCATCATTTGAATGGTGTAATGGACAGTACACTAGTACTAGAACTAGGGGTCCAGAGTTAAAATCCTGGTTCAAACATTAATTTTTCTTTCTTAACACATTGGTGACCGACAGCTGTGCATTCCACCCACCACTGCTAGACCGGACATTTCTGTCAGTAGCGTGGACTTTTAAATTTTAAACCACGCTAGCACAGTGTGATTTTTACATCAATTTATTTACAGTCAATAACAATAATGCATAAGTAAATCTTTATTAGTGTTCTCACCAAACCTTCTAGTAGAAATTGAGGGTATGATAGCGTTAGAAACATTTCCCTTTATGTAAAGGCACAGGGCAAAAGAGCATATATAGTGAGTTTCTTTTCTTGTGTTCACTATAAATGTGGCAAGGTTTGGCAGGTTTTTTTTTCAGACACAGTTGGTGTTAATTTATGTTTCTTCATGTCTCAGCCTTCTTGGTGGGTCTTGACATGGTGTCCTTTTCACTCTATCTTTCCTCCTCTTCCCTGTCATCTGTTCCTAATTTCACGACTGCCAAACAAGAGGCTGTTTCAAGCAAAAAACTTCTGTTTGACATATTGTTGTTAAGATTTTGAAATTTATAGACCCAAAAAGCATTAAAGAGTGCACAATTCACAAGCCACAATACAACTTTCTTGCTTCATTTCACTGTTTTTCTAAGGATGGAGTAATATGATAGGTACTGGTCAGCCCTGTCTACACCCTTCACATAATTGTTATTTTGAAGAATTGAATAGGGCATTTTTACAACTTTACCCCTCCCACTCTTGTGTTGCCTGATGCAATGTGCTAACCATTCTTACGTCTCTTTTATCTTTCGATGTTTGTAGCAAAAGGTCCCCCTTACTACAAAATACACATTCTCCTGGTTTGAGTTCATTTCCTGCTTCCACAAATGATTTTGGAAGCCCTCTGTTAATCCTCATTGTTCCACACACTATCGTATTTCTTGCGAGCAAATTTTCAGCTATAGCCACACTGTTATAATAATTATCCTGGTGGACATGATGCCACAGATATAAATTCGGCTCCAGAACGCAAAATAGTGTTTCTTCTAATTTTTCCCCTCTGCAACATATATTTACAGGTTACATATAATAATAATAATAATAATAATAATAGCTTTATTTTACCTGGCAGAGATATGTATCCCGTAATCGCCTATCGGCACTAAAATTCCATATTTCACCATCCATCTGTCTTAAAATTGTAAACAACTCTTTCTGTAAAGTTGGCAATTTCATAAAAGAGAAGAGAGGGGTATAAAAACAACTAAAGTTTATTTCACAATGAGAAAAAAAAATTGCATGCTCCTTCAAAAGCGAAGAGTCTGAAAAACCATAGAAAACGTAAACATGGAAATCTCCGTGACCCATCATCTAGCGCTGGCCATTTAAACACTGAGATCTCCGTGGCCCGTCACCAATGTGTTAAAATTGATTCTATCCAGGATTGGAAAATGTTAATTCAAATGAAAACATCAAAAATAGTTTGAGAAGTTATTTCCCCAAAGAGACTTCAAGAAGAAGATTCCCTTAATCAAGAAGGATGGAGATTAGAAATAGGAAAACAGTTTCAGCTGCAAAATACCTGAATAATAAAAGATACCAGTAATGAGAAATATCACATTTACTATTTCTGTTTGTGATAAATAAAGCTAGAATTTCAGGCATATCACTTTTGCTGAGTAGGCATAATATTTCATTTTTTAAAAGCAAAGCTAAAATTACTGAAATACTAGTTTTTTTTAATGAATTACTCTTTTCATATATTATTGTTTTATATAAAACACTGTAAATGTAGCCTACCTTGAAGAGTTTTCAAAGGTAAAAAGACTTTCAATTACTCTGGATTTGCTTATTTCATTTCCCATTTGCATGTAGTAGGGTAGAGTTCTCATTGAATTTACTGCCATGAATGCACCTGCTTTTGCAGTCATTATAGCTTGTGCTGTCTTTTTTGTATGATCTTTACCTTGATTTACTTCAACATAAATCTGCAAGAGTAGAAATAATTTTGAACTTTTACAAAGATTTTATAGTATTTTTCAGAATCTTGAACATTCATTAAACAGGCATAAAAAGTCTGGGAAAGCTGACGATAAAACAGAATTGTTTTGAAACATGTCCAAGAACAAATCAACATTAATATTGAGGTAAGATGTCCAGACCAAAAATAATATAAATAAAAAGTACAATATATTTTATTAATGAAACTTAAAAATTCTTAGATGGCATGTAAAGGGAGATATCTCCATCATAGTTACATCTAGTTTTTTTTAGTCTGGAGATATCTTGCCTCAATTTAATGTTGATTTGTTCTCGAACATGTTGCGATATAATCTTCTATATCATAGATGAAGATTATATCAAAACATGTTCAAGAACAAATCAACATTAAATTGAGGAAAAGTTGTAATTCTATGTGACTCCAAAGCAGCCATTCTCGCTATAACACAAGACATAACACCCAAAAGCATCAAAATTATTGAATGTCACAAAATGATAAAACAGTTATCCCGTCTACATAAAAAAGTTGTACTTCAATGGATTCCGGCCCATTGTGGAGTGACAGGCAATGAAATAGCCGATTTTCTGGCCAAGAAGGGTAGCAAAATTGTTTCAAACCCAACTTCTACTCCAGTTTCCTTTCACTCTATCAAAAGAATTATCTCAAATATATCAATAAACTTAGAGAAGAATACACCACCAAAACATCTGGAAAGGAATGGGAAAATCTACAAGCTTATGACATTACTACATTACAAAGAAAATCTGCAGTAGCGACATTCAGACTGCTAACGGGACATGACTGCCTGAATAAACACCTACACAGACTTGGCATAACAGATTCACCTAAATGCCCTTTTTGCAATTTAAATGAAGATATGGAAAGAAACCATCTCCTCCGTTGTCCAGCTTTTGTAGAAGAGACCAGCCTTTCTGCTAAATATTGGAGTGCAAGAGAGCGAATGATTTCATTATCAAGTGCTCGACATTAGATACCAACCAACCAACCAACCAACATTAAATTGAGGTAAGATATCTCAAGACTCAAAAAAACTTGATTAAAAGAACCTCAAATATTACTTCCTAAAATAAATCATAGTTATATCTAATATATTGACTTATATATAAACACAGCATCACAACCAGACTTAAAGAGCACGAAAGATACAGCCGTCTTAAACAAGTGGAAAAGTCGGCAGTAGCAGAACACTCTCTACTTGAAAGTCATACAGTACAATACAACAACACAGATATATTATCTAACTGCACACCCGTCTGCAACGAGAAGCCATTGAAATATTCAAACATCAAAATAGTTACAATAGAAAAGAAGAATCATTAAAAGTCAACAAAGCATGGATACCAGTCTTAACAAAAGCCAAATGTAAACCCTTACGAGAACTATCTATTAGAACATCAGACAGCAACCTCATTGGTGCAATGGAAGACCCTAAGGCTAACCAACCAGAAGGCAGATACAATTTACGAAGTAATGGACCACGCAGAGAACACGTCGCGGATATATGTATAAATAGAGCAGGTAGTCGACAAAATTGCCAGTCTCAAGACAACCCTTGAGGATGCCGGATGCAGTCTCTGGCAAAACATTGGGGAACTACAAGCCTCAAGACCACGGCCAACAGCATGGAAATCTTCTGCAAGATAATCATAGTTATATCTGTTTATACACCAAGAATCCCAAGATTGAGAGTTATCATGAAATACATTATGAAATACCATTGATGATACAAGATATCATTGTCCTACAAAATAAATTTATTTATGAAAATAATGACCAGGCTTTCTAGTTATTTTGAAACTCCTGTTTGATAGTAGCTATCAGTTGTAATTTTTTTTTACAATTCTAAGTTTTAGATGTGATCTTCTTTAATTGGTCAAATTTTTCAGAACATTCACCATTCTCACAAAATCCATCCTTCAACTCATGCAGGATAAATGCTACTGTTTTTGGCGCATTATCCTGCTAGACAGACCTCTGAGGTCGGAGTCTAAAATTATGGCCTTATCAAAGACTAATAGCTCTGTACCACACACCATTCCTTTCTCATCTGATTTTTTTGCTCAATGAAAAATATAAAGCAGCCATATTAGTCAAATAACTAACTAACTCATTGGTAATATTGAACCTTGAGATTCACAGCTGTGCGAACATAAGCTCTCCATACATCTCTATCCTGAGATGTTTTCCAATCATTCTCTATATAATTCACCTCCCTCAAATCATGGTTAATATTATTCTCCCATCTTGATCTTGGACTATGTCCTGGATGCTTTCCATGGTTTTTCTACAAGAAGTTTCCATGCACCTCTTTCCTTCCCTATTCATGCCACATATCCTACTCATTGCAGTTTATGAGACTTTACTGTTCTTGCTATATTTGATTTTCCATAAAGGACATGTAGCACACAATTATGTAGCCTTCTCCATTTCATCTGTTTGTTCATTTCTCTTTGGTCTAAAAAATTTTGTAAGAATTTTATTCTCAGATACTAGTAATCTTTTCTCCTCCCTTAAAATAAGTTACATACTAAATTAACTTCAATCATAGATGCCCAATTACTGTTTGATATATAGTGTATAATAAAATCCCAGTAACCATAAGAATTACAAGTAAACAATGCATACATTCGTAAACATTAAAACTTCTTGAGAATATAAACAGAAACTAGAGATTTGTATATTTACAATATTGTTGTTTACATTTATGTTTCCTGGTAGCTTTGAACTAACTACTCTCTAATCTAGTTTCTGGCCTGTATTTACTCATACATTGAGCTTCTCATAAAAAATTGGATAATTGCCAATTAATGTTATATAAGTACAAATGGATAAATAAATTGATTATTTGGTGTATGACATAATGGCATTGCATTTTTGTGTTCCTTCATTCATAACTTGTGCTGGACTAAATAATGTAACTATACAATAAGAAAGAACACATTCCTGCCTGTATGAATGTTCCCATCTTACTTATGAGTTTACAAGTTTAGGTGGCCAGATTAAATAATTTTTTATGTATTTATTGTACATGGTTTCATGTTACTGTAAATTTTCTTGAGAGCAAGACTTACACTTAAAAATATAAATTAGTAACAAAAAATATTAATAACATTTTACAACCAATTTGTACATTTCTGAGAAGAGTTTCCTACCATATCTATTTTTGTAGGCAGTTAGTCTTTTTTATATACAATGATTTGAGAAATTAAAAAAAAACAAACTTACATCATATCCATTAAAACCATTAACTGTAACAAACACACTATCAGCAATAAGTTCTCCTTGCAACGTAACATGATATACAAGTACTTTGAAACCTGGTGCCATGTTTTGAGCTACAGAAACAGCAAACGTTGTGATTGTTGGCGCATTGCTCTGAACCATCTGGTTGTCAGCATATAACAAAAATCCTTTTGAAAGTACCTGTAAATGTGAAATATAAGCAACATGTAAATATTAAGTTATATTGTTCTATAATTTTTACTGCTGTAATTGCAAAAAAATTGGAATTTTTTAAAATTATTTGTAGAGTGATTTGGAGCTTGGTCGGACTGCTCAGCAGCGGCCCTCAACTGGGTGAGCACCGACGTGTCCTCTGACAAGATGAAATTCCGTTCTGGAAAAAGACACAATATAAAATTTTAAATAATATCCATCCAACCATCCATAGTAATTCTGCCCATGGGCAGGTCTTTCACTGCAATCATAGCATTTTCATGCTATGCTTTGCAGCTTTACTAGGGAATTATAGGTGTGGTAGCTTCCCGTTGCTTTCCACACCAGTGAAGGATGATGATGGTAATGATATGATGATGGCCGGATGATTTTTGGAGACTGTCGGGCCCTAAGCTTCTTGACATTTGTCTTACAGGTGTGGAAAAACCCTGAAAAAAACTTCACTCAAGAGCCTGTCCCCACCGGGAATCGAACCCGGGCCTGCTGCATGACAAGGCAGTATGCTATCTCAAGACTACAGCGCTTGACTTATATAATATGATAAAATACCCATCCAAGGGAAAAATCCTCTGGGAGGGACTTTAGGCCATGGGTTCCAAGTCTGAAGATTTTCAGGCTCATTAAAGCACCACCAGAACATAAATAATAAAGATGCCTCTGTGCTAAATTTACCAACCATTATCCATCCAAGTAATATTTTAGTTATCCACTAGGTTCTCACTGAGTCAATAGGCCGACCCCATGTCATAAGCGTAACTAAATTAGCTTGGTTAAAACACTCCCCAGTAAAATCATCCTAATCCCCATATTAGGAAGTATGGGGTATATATAGATAGATAAATTATCCTCAACTCATGTCCAATTGAGGGTCAGGTTGAGGGATGAGATGAGATGAAGTCCCTATATTTACAGAGGTCTGAACGACAAGGATACTAGTCGACAATTATGATGCATTGTCACAGGCACGAGTAAATGAAATGGATGAGATAAATAGGGAAAAACGGTGGAATGAAATGTTGGGCAGGAGAGCATTGGAGAAATCCCAAGAAAAACCTTCCCAAGCTCCGTTTCATCCATCATGACACCCAGATAGAGTGAGTGACACGCCCGATCTTGAGATCTCAGTGTGGCAAGCATCTAACCACTTACACCATGGAGTCACCATAAAATTTTAAATACTAGTATAAAATTAATATTAACAGAAAAGAGACCCTGTAAGATATTATCTTCCCCAACTAAGTTATTTTTTTAACCAAGTTAAGGAAGATGGTACTGGTATCTCATAGATATTGATTTTATATCTAAAAATATTAAATTTTAAAACATATAATTTGTCATCAGATATTCTTTACCATATATTGGAAAGCCTCAAGTTTGAAATTTGTTTTTACGTGGAACACAGCAAATTCACCAGCTTCAACATCATGAGAGCTTGTCCACACTCTTATGTACTTTTTATGGTGTGAGAAAAATTGTACAACTTTTATTTCTGTTTGTGCATTGTCACCATCAGAATCTTGGTAATATCCTTTTAGTGTGATTTCTGATACTTTTGGAGGAACTTCAAATTTGAAATGAAGGATGCTTCCTCTCTATAACGTTCCACAGAAATAATATCAGCAAACTCTGTTGTAAATCCATTACTATTCCACTCATGATCTTCAATTTCATTTATCACCACGTGTTCATTCTCTGGTAACACAATTATATTTGGAAGATTTGTAACACTGCCACTTTCATATTGAGCAGTAATCTCAATTCTCAATGTTGAAGAAGATAACTTTTCTTCAGATAATTTCTCTTTGTCATGGTAAGCAACAACAATCTGAAAAAGAAATTCTTATGTCTATAGGATAATAGGTGATGGCATGTTTACTTTCTGATTACTCATGATCAGTGATTCCAGGTACCACATCCAGCAGATTGTTACAAACATACCTGAATGACTCAGTTATACTCAACTATAAACTGTTGAGATACAATGGATCACTCAAGGATTGGAAAATGTTAATTTAAATAAAAACATCGAAAACACTCAGGTATGTTTGTCTCAATCTAAATCTAAACAACTAGCTGAATAAAATAATGTACTAAGGTTTGCTGATGATATGGCTTTGCTAGCAGAAAATGTAATGACACTGAAGAACATGCTGATAGAGCTAAATGTCAAGTGCGAGGATTATGGGATGAAGATAAATATAAATAAGATGAAGGCCATGATTATAGGAAGGAAATCAAGGAAGATAAACATGAGGATTAAAGATGAGGCCATTGAGCAAGTGGAGTGCTTCAAATACTTGGGTTGTACTATCAGTAGCAACATGAACAGCGATCAAGAAGTAAAACAGAGGCAAAAGAATCTTTTAACAAGAAAAGAATCATTTTCTGCGGACCTTTGGCAAAATAATTATGGAAGAGACTAGTGAAGTGTTTTGTGTGAAGTGTAGCATTGTATGGTTAGAGACTTGGACATTACGACGGAATGAGGAAAAGCGACTGGAAGCTTTTGAGATGTGGATATGGAGAAGGTTGGAACATATAAAATGGACAGACAAAATAAAAAATAAAGATGTGCTAGACAGAGTGGGCAAAGGAAGAACAATGCTGGAACTCATAAAGAGGAGGAAAAGAAATTGAATTGGCCACTGGCTAAGAAGAAACTGCCTGCTGACGGATGCCCTAGAAGGAATGGTCAACGGAAAGAAAGTTAGAGGCAGAAAAAGATATCAGATTTTAGACAATAATTAAATAAATGGTTCGTATGCAGATACAAAAAAGGAAAGCTGAGTTATGGAAAGAATGCAGAATGCTGAGTTTGAGTGAAAGATCTACTCTTGGGCAGAACACTATGAATGAAAGCATCTTTTATTCCTAGACAAACATGGAGCCACATTACACAATAGAAAAATAATCTTTCATTAACAAACTTCTCTTAGAAATTGTACATTTTGACAAAGAGTTTGAAAAACCAAATGGGATAGACATATAGCGATTTTATGAAGACAAAGAATTTAATTAGTAGTAGTATAGATGAATTATGAGTACAATAAGAAGTGACAATTCTAAATGAAAGAATAAAATAAAGTTTAAAGCAAATATTGCCTGAAGAAAATCTACAGAATCGACATTCGACATGATATGGACACATGTTAAGAATGGTAGAGGGAAGAAAAACAAGGCAAACAATGAAAACAAGGAAAAAGAAGGCAGGGAAGACTGAGGAAAGGGTATTTGGATAATATTGAGGAAATACAAAGAAAATATGAAAGGAAATTAGGGAGTTAAGGAGGATGGTGAAAACAGGGAACTCTAGAGAAAGTGGATGAGACAGCTTCAACGATGTATTGACAGATGTAAAAATGGAAGAAGAAAAATTAAAAGTATTCTCTCACTTATTTGGGAAGCATAGGATTTTCCTAAGAGAAATAATTACCATTATTTCTCAAAAGTCTTCCATACTAGCTTAGGTAGTAAGCATGCCTGACTACCAGGTCTGGATTTGATTCCAGCCAGGGTTGAAAATTTTAACTGTAAAATTTAAAATGTCGTGGCTAAAAGAATGAGATATATAATTTATAAACTGATGAATAATCTGTTCAATTTAATTCCACATATTTTCAATGTAAGATACATTTGGAGACCCAGGATTTACAAAAATATTATAAAGAGATTATGATATTACATAATCCATTTATTGGTAACATTAGATTAGCCCTTAACTGGTATCATAGCATAAATTTCTGTATACACCTCTCTTCCTCATTGTGAGTTATATATCTGTCACATTCCACATACCTTCCAGTTGGAGTGTTAACTCAGTGCAGTGAAGTTTGTATGTAGTTCGCTTTATCAGACGTTGGATTAGAGTTGAAGAAATTTACTGCACCGTCTCCCAGACATATCATAACCGGGTGTATAACTTTTCCTATAACCCTGCTCTTCAGTGATTAGCTTTTATTTTGACATTCTATTTATGATTTATTTTTTTGTTCCATAACATCTAAAAACCAATGGGGTTCTCAGCATATGCTGAAACTCTGAACTCTCTAACTTAGAACAACTGATTTGTGAAGTACTTGATCATAATGATGGTGATGACTGAAATAAAAATGAAAATTGCTTAAGTGATAATGATACTGATTCCAAGCAGGAAGCCGAAGATAATATGTAGGCCTAGATGTAGGTAACAGAGAGGAGCAAGAAAAGGCTGGCGAGACAAATCAAAAACTGGTTATTTTTATGGCAAAAATAATTTCTTGTAATGCAAAAAGGCACAACCACAAACTAATGTCTAAATCACAACCCCCACAAGATGACACATTATACTGAAGGACCCTGGGTTATGGAAACAGCAAATAACTTGGGTAGGGCTGTAGAAGCAGAGGTTGTATGGCCCTTCTCTTTGTTGACAACATTCTAAATGAGATACTTCATTGGAGAAATATGAAGATTAGTGAATTCCAAGTCAAATATTCTCAAAAGAACCTAATCTTCATACAGGATATTATATTAAGCATTTATAGGCTTATTTGTATCTTCAAATATATAGACAATTTTTCTTTGCAATGGACAGAACAGAATGAGATTTTTTCACAGCACTATGTCAAAGAAAAGTTTTTTTTTTGTCTATTCTGGCAGCAATATCCTTTTGATTACCCTGAGGGCAAAGAAGAAAGAAAAAATATGCAACAGCCATAATTTCAAGAATATTCAACAGCTTTATTGACAACTGTCAACTGTGCTACACTCCAGGCACTTGCGTACATGTTGATGAAAAGCTTGTGCCATTCTGCAGCCAATGTAAATTTTGGATGTTCATGTAAAAAAAAAACCGGCCAAATTGCCTGACAGTTGCAAGGACCCAGTACTTATATAATGACAACATATATTCAAGAAAAGGCAGTGACAGGAAAACTTTCTCTGCGGAGGAAAGGAAGCTCAGTATTCCCTCTCAAACTGTAGTGAGACTTACAAAACCAGTCCAGAAGACTCGACAAATTGTAAATGCAGATAACTGGTTTAGTTCAATTGAACTTGTGAAAGAACTTTCAAAAAGAGACTTGACTTATGTGGGTACCCTAAAAGAATAAGAAAGAGATCCCACTTCTGTTTCATCTCACAACACTTGAGAAAAAAAAGTAATCTCTTTATGTTTAACTTTTACAGGAATTAATCACTATGAGGTTTAATTTATGGTAAATTAATTTTGGCGACTGATATTATGTCGATCGGAAGAAACTCTTCTTCTTCCGATTGACATAACGACATCGCCAAAATAGTACTGAAGATGAGACAGTTATGGTCTCGAAATCACGATCTACTTAGAAGATTTGTATGAGGAGAGGTAAGAAACATTTGATTTTACCATAAATCTCTTTATGGTTTTATAGAGGACATGACATTGTTGTCTTATGTTTTAAGGAAGTCAAATCAGTGATCTTGATTTCATCCATACATCACTCTATGATTGATGATTCTGAGACTGGAAGTCCAGAGATCATTTCCTTCTATGATATAACTAAATGAGACTTAGATGGACTGAATCAGAAGTATGCAAATTACACAATCCAGCCACATCCAGCAAAGATAGCCAATGATAATATTCTTGACCATTGTTGATGCGGGCTATGATTTTGTTTTATACTTTACCAAGCCTATCCAGACGTGTCGAAGATAACTAGGTTTGAATTTATGAAAGCTCTTGTAAATTCTATAGTGTACCCACAAATTCATTGAAAGCTAATTCAAGCCAATAATCTTCCACGAGAGCTAAAATTCTGCATAAGAAGAATTTTGAAGATTGATGATGTACCAGAACTGTGTAAATTGCCATAATTCTTTGATATTCACAAAACATGTTACTTTTGTGATCTAAACTTAAGAGAAAATGAAGAAGCCATGCCAAAAGTATGGTGCCAATCTGCTTGGAGTGTGCGAAGAAAATCTGTCGAGAGTGTATCAGGAGTATAAATGAAATGTATGGACCTATTTGTTGAAAACTGTTTTATTCTTATTTGCCTTACTAAACTAACATACTGTATATTACTTCCATTTTCCTTATTAATCTTATTATTATTAATCTTATTATATATTACAAGTGACAGAGGTATCAGATATTTCATTTGGGCCTATATACGAGTACTTAAGAATTGGAAACAAACTAGAAGCAGTAACTTCATAGAAAACCTTTTTTTCGTATTTTATTACATAATCTTACAGTTTGTATTTTTTATTCAAATTGTATGTGGATATATTTAAAAACAAGTGTTTAATAACTCCATTTTAATAAATATCTTAAAATAAATTAAACAAATTTTAATTTAATATTAGATATCTATAGTCTGGTAGACACAATAGTACTTTTAATATTAAAAAACAATAGTCTGGTAGACACAATAAACCACTGAACTTTTATAGGAAAAAATCACTATGAGGTTTAATTTAAGATTACATTAAAATGCTTCATCCCTTACCTCATATCCAGTCTTATACTTATACTGCAGTTTCAAAGCCTTGGCAATTCATCTAATTGAATCAAAAGCCAGTCTAATTAAATAAATAGAAAAACAAAAAGAACTCACAGTTTGGGGAAAAATCCACATTCAAAAAAAACAAAAAAGATTAGTGAACATATCCATGAACAAAGACAATTATGAAAAAGAACACATAATTAACGTAGCCATGAAAAATGGGTTTGCAGTAAGAATGATACTCAAGAAAATAAACAAGTTCAAAAGACAACAATTTATTAATCAAAGCACTCTTCTAAAAGTAAGGGAAAAATGTAAAATTCAGAAAATTCACATATCATCCATTAAAACACCACAAGTTTCAAAATTTTTTAAAGATTTCAACATAAGGTTAACACCCAAAAATGACTACAGCATCAGTAGATTGATTAGACCTAATAAAAATGAGAAAATAAAAGAAGAAAACAAGTCAGGGATTTATCAGATTAAATGTGAAGAATGTGAGAAATTCTACATAGGAAAAACTAAGAGAAATTTGAAACTAGAGTGAAAGAACATCTCAGGAATGTCAAGAAAGGGGAGTAGAAAAATCTGCAGTGGCTGCCCATACATGGTCTGAAAAACATCTTATCGAAAAGAAGCTAAGTTATTAAAACAAATAGAAAAACCAAAATAGCTTACTGTTTGGGAAAAGATCTACATTCAAAAGAGTGAAAAGAAGAAATTGATGAACTTTGAAATTACGGTGAGAATGACCTGGTTTCGAGGTTTTTCAGTCAGCCATGGAAGGAGCGAAGGACAGCTCTTCAAGACGACAGAACGGTCGTGACGATACTGAGGATGAAACAGAAACTATGTTCTGAAACTAGTTTATAGTCAAATAAGAAGAACAATATGAGGCGAATGATAAAATTCTACCTTAATGAATATACCTCACAGTGAGAATTCCTAAAATAAGTAAAAAAGAAAACTTATGAACTTGGAAATTCCCGTGGATTCTGATTGGATCCGGAGGTTTATTGGTCCACCAACAGAGGGAAGAAGAAGTAGTTCTTCTGATTAACATAACATGACATAACATCAGTCAACGAGAAATTACCGAAGATGAAGCTTCCAAGGCATTGAAACTGCAGTACAATTAGAAGATTGGATATGAGGTGAGATATGAAGCATTTTAATTTAATCTTACAATAATACCAGTTATGTTAAAAAATATGATACCAGTTAAGAGTTTGTATAATATTTCTACTGAATGAGTTCTGCAAAGTTATCTTTGTTCAATTTCTGATAAACTTACATATCCTTCAAATAACATTCCTGGTTTGAACACCATAGGAGATGAACCAAGAAAATATAAGTTGACTGAACCACTAATAATCCGCGTGTGGCTAAAACCTGAAACAGTCTCTCTGTACAGATATTCAGTAAGTGCTGCCTCAACACGTAATTCTAGATTGTTCAATGAACCCATAACACTATATACCGTTTCCATTGGAATTAATATATAATGCTTACCATTTTTCTGAAACAGAAAACAATCCTTGTATTATGATTTGCTATTTTAAATAAAAGTATTTTACATGTAATAAAACATCAAATAGTATTTTTTAAATCCTGAATTATTTTTAGTGAAATACTGGTTTTTCCCTCAACTACAGTATATCTATTTTTTTAATATTTATACCATAAATATATTTTCCCCCATAATTTATTGATACATTCTTTTGTAAACTTCCTTCCTTTATTATGAAAACAGGCTATAACAATTTTAATTTTTTTTTTTTTTTTCCCAAGGCTTCATGTTTGTATTGGAGTACAATAAACTAGTTGTAACCGTTTAGTATAGGCACCACATGTGGTGGTTACGTCACCCATTGAGAGAAAGTAGGTATAGGAAGGAAGGAGAAATGAACCCCTAGGCCTCGAGTACTCTAATACCATCAGGGTCGAAAGAAACAAGAGGTCAGTCAAGGGAGACTGGATAGAAAAGTTGAAAGAGGGAATTGGTATGGGGAGGAGAGTAATACCAATTCGGTCAAAAAGAAAAACTCACCAAGCTGACCAGTGCTTGTTGGTGAGTAGCCCTTCCCTTTCGTTCATCATGCATAAGCATGATTACTAACAGCTGCACCACGAGAAGGTGAGGGATTGGACACTAGGTTACTGTCCAGGTCGGTTCCTTTAAGCTTCGATGGAAGGAATTAAAGGGTCTCCTCTCTGTTAAAAACAGTAGCCTTTAT
Organism: Diploptera punctata; assembly: GCA_030220185.1. Taxonomy (NCBI): domain Eukaryota; kingdom Metazoa; phylum Arthropoda; class Insecta; order Blattodea; family Blaberidae; genus Diploptera; species Diploptera punctata. The sequence goes on along the minus strand of JASPKZ010008379.1, from coordinate 2,323,586 downwards.
TATGGAAAGAAACCATCTCCTCCGTTGTCCAGCTTTTGTAGAAGAGACCAGCCTTTCTGCTAAATATTGGAGTGCAAGAGAGCGAATGATTTCATTATCAATGGTGCTCGGACATTAGATAACCAACCAAACAATTTTAATATGGAAAAGTCCCAGCCCAAATAATAAATAATTCTTACTGTAATACATAGAGAATAACACATTCATCTGGGTTTATTTATTATCTATACAACCTAATATACAGAGTGTCTGAAAAGTCCCTAACCATTTCTGAGAAAACACTAATTTTTTTTACTCTCTATTGAATGTAATCTGAAATATGTTGACCATACAACAATGAATAGATGTCATAAGTTGGAGACTCAATGGACTGCCTTTCGCTGAGGTACAAGAACGGTTTTGCCAATGGCACTGAACAGAAGCCCCAGTGCGAATAATCATAATAGGTTTGGTGAACAAGTTCAAGAGAACTGGGAATGTTTGTGATGAGCAACGTTCTGGATGGTCATTGACATCACAGGAAACTGTGCAGACCATACAACAGGCAGAGTCCAAAAGCGTCGGTACATCGTCTCAGTCGGGAACACAACATCCTAAAATCCACTGTGTGGCAAATCTTGCACTTTATACTGAAGAAAAAGGCTTACCACATCCAGGTGCTCCATCATCTTGAACCTGAAGACTATGCGGCACGCATGGCCATGTACCATGACTTAAGTGGGGCAGTAAATAATGAAGATTTGTTGGCACATGTCCTATTGAGTGATGAGGCTACCTTTTATACCTGTGGCCTCGTCAATCACCACAACAGCAGGTTATGGGCTGATGAACAACGAAACATTGCCATGGAATTGGAACATAACACTCCAAAGGTGAACTTGTGGTTGGGCCTCACCCAAGAGCGCATTTACAGTCCATTCTTTTTTGCTGAAGCAACAGTCAATTCAACATTATACCTGGACATGCTTGAGCTATTCCTGGAGCCCCAATTGTTTGCCAACAACATTCTGGATTTGGTGGTGTTCCAACAAGACGGTGCACCACCACACTTTGTGCACATTGTGTGTGATTACCTCAACCAGGCATTCCCAGGGCGCTGGATTGGATGAGGCTCACCATGGATCTAGGCAGCACGCTCGCCTGATCTAATGCCCTTGGACTTCTTTGCATGGGGTTACATCAAGAATCAGGTTTACAAGATCAAGATGGATTTGCAATACCTGCATGAACACATTTCGGCATTGGTGCATACAATTACCCCAGCAATGTTGCAGCATGTGTTTAGGTGCATTGAGGAGAGATGGAAACTCTGCTTCGATATGGAGGGCAGTCATGTCAAACTACAGCGATTTCGTCCAATTACAGCGTGTTTTATTTGATACTACAAACATTTTATTTGAATTAAACTGCTCCTTCCCAGAAATGGTTAGAGACTTTTCAGACACCCTATATAAAGAAATTTGTACCATGACCATGAGGCTGGAGATGGGAGGGATGCCTCTAGAAATCACAGTTCCATGCTTGAAGAATACGAAATATGAGGTGAGATACAACTCAGTTTTAATTAATTATTTCCAATTCATGTTTGTATTCAACAATTTTGTTACATTATATACCGTATTACTATTAATGCCATCTACATCCTTTTCATTTTTATTGTAAATTTTTCATAGTAATTCCTTCAGTAACCAGATCTTACCATTGAAACTTTGTCCTCCCATATAAACTTGTTCTCAGTTCTGTTCAGATATTTACCATACAATCTGATTGTTGCATTACCTCGAGCAATTCTTTCAAGAGCTGAACGAGCTGAGATGTTGGCAGAAACAAATTTTTCAGTATCCAGAGTATATGCAGGCGTTGATACATGTACCTGAAATTAAAATTCACTATTGTGTATATAATTTCAAATTCTTTTCTAACTTATATGTACATATGAAAAATTATTTAAAAAAAAGTAATACTGTACCTCATACCTCAAACAGAGGACTGAAATATTTTTCCACTCTGATTCTTTGATCTTCAATTTGATCTAAAGCTTGTACACGAATCTTCCAAAATCCATCATCCAGAAGCTGAGGTAAAGTAAATTGTTTACTTATAACACCTAAAATAAACATCTTGTATAATTATTAATGCCGTAAAAGTATAATTGAAAATAATTTAATTTAACTCAAAGTACACAAATAAGATGTAATTAATATTTAATTTTAGGAAGTTATATTTTGAGGTTATTTTAATTATATTATTTTTGGTCTGGACATCTTACCCTCAATATTAATGTTGATTTGTTCTTGGACATGTTTCAAAAACAATTCTCTGTTTTATCTTCAGCTTTCCCAGTCTGGGAAAGCTGAAGATAAAACAGAGAATTGTTTTGAAACATGTCCAAGAACAAATCAACATTAATATTGAGGTAAGATGTCCAGACCAAAATAATATAACACAAATAAGAATTAACCAAGGTTCATTTTAATACATAATATAGGCCCTTTGTTTAACTGGAATAAAAAACAAAGGGAATTCTAGTGCAAATGACAGTCCATGAATCTTAGGGTCATTTTTTAACGCATTAGACCATAAAAGGCGTTCTCTGCTGAGAAAGTTTTATCCTAATACGATTTTACTTACTCAGAAATCTATTTATGCGATAATAATTGTTGAAATTCGTAAGCTACCTGATGAGGTAACTTAAGATAGAAATTTATCATGAGAATCACAAAGGGAACCGATGGTAACCGATGTAGTTTGAAACCTTGCCGCGTACCTTGCTGCTTTATCCAAGATGTCGGACCTTGAAGACTTCGATCATGTTTTCAGTATATGCGGAGAAGAGGAATTTGATAGAGTCTACCAAAGAATTCAACTGGAAGAACAGGAGAATCGGCGTAATATTGCGTGATGCAGACGTCGTTGTATACGGTATTATTTGCGGAACACAAGCATAAATGCGTTCCTCTATAACAGACGAAAATAACGGAAGTGGTTTTATCGCTGACAATTCTGGGTAATTTCTTGCCAATATTACAAAAACGACGACTTTCATGCATGACCAGTTTGTGGGTAGCTAATTCGATCTTTGCACTTGCTCACGGTGAGTCAGCTCACCAGTGATTGGAAGTAATTTGAGTAGAGACTAATGTATTTGCATGCAGCCCTTAGAATAAAATTTAAGAATAACATGTGGCTATAAAAAACAGACAAATGTAAGGTTATGGTGAGTTATTTTAGTTAGATTTTTAAGTTTAAGGCTGAAATTGATTACTCTTTTAGTATTTAGCACATTCCCGTGTTGTATATATTATGTATGTCAATATAGTGCTTTTTAAGTTATTTCTATATTTTCATCTCAACTTCTGATTAATTTTACAAGTATTTTCCACATTTTTCTTCCGACAATAACAAAACACACACACACATATATATATATATATATATTCCTCAGATTATTCATATGCTTTTGCAATAATTTGTGGTCCTTTTTATATTTTTCTTTAAATTACCATAGACTTTATATATCAATCCAATGGGTAGTACTGATTCATACTTCTCTAATCAATTTTTATCCAATATATAATTTTGTGTCTTTATATAATGACTTTTACGGTAATAATCTTTTTGTCTTATATCTTGTAAGCCCATGTTTCCCTTAACAGAGATTTAGGTGCTCTTTCCCTACAGGGAAAAAAATTTGAACCATACTAATTTAGTTACACTTGTTTTCATATAGATGTCATTTGAGTGGTCTGTGGTCAGTGTTCTGCCTCATACTGACATCTAGGAAACCAAGGTAGTACTAGGACGGGAAAATTCGGTAAATTTTGCTTAGAGGTCTTTTCATTCAGGCTTAAGGATGTTTTACAAGCCTGAAAATCTTCAGACTCGGGACCCACGGCTTAAAGTCCCTCCTGGAGGACTTGCTCCTTGGATTTTTCCATCCTAAAAAATCCATCGACCCCGGCCAGGTTTGAACCCGTGACCCTCGGAATGTTTAAGATAGTTCCATCTTTTTTCTATTTCTATTTCACAAAATTACCATACTCCAATGATCTTGTCAAAGTATGCATCTCTAATATTGTAAATCATCTTAATTAATTGATACCTGATGATTGGCTCAAAGCAATACCTCATAAATTATGCTAGTTAGCACATTACTTACAGTCTGCAGTTTCTTCCCATAGAATTTAGAGTAAGTAAACAAGTTATGCACAAACAAGTTTTCCTCTTTACCATTAAGTGTGTTTCAGGTAAGTATTCAGAATTATTTAATATTTAAAGGAGGTAACACTATGAGGTTAATTTTAAAGTAATGAAATGCTAATTTTCAATGGAAAGTCCATTTGAATTAACGAGAAGATAGAGTTTCTTTCTCTATATTTGGAAAATAAGGAGATGTGTCAATTTGTCTCTTGAATGAGACAAAAAAAGTTACATCTAATTAATGATAACAACATTAATTATGTTAAATAGTTGAAAATTACCATTGTTTATTTGGGTTGAAATCCATCTTCTCATGATAACTCCATCCGAATTCTAAAAAGAAGAAAATATTATGTCCATTAAATTTTACCCAAATTTGTATCAAATAAGTAATGTCTGCATAATATGTCAATTCTAAAATAAATTAAACAATAATTACTTATTTGAAGAGAAAAATTATACGCTCAGACCGGGACTTGAACCCAGGATCCTTGGTTCTCTAGACCAAGTGCTCTACTGCCTGAGCTACCTGAGCAAGTACCAATCTAAAATCAAAATTTTTCTCTATATACATTGTAATTCCTGCCCACCAAATGCTATGAAGCCTTTGCTTCTTTTTTGCAAATGGCAGCTCCTATATTAAGAAAACATATTTGGGTCCCAGGTTCAAGTCCCGGTCTGTGCATATAATTTTTCTCTTCAAATATGATTAATCCATCATTGAGATGTATGGAATTAATAATAAAAACATTGAATAATCACTTATATATTTGAAGAGAAAAATTATATGCTCAGGGGCTCGAACCCAGGATCTTTGGCTTTCTGGGCCAATACTCTACTGACTGAGCTACCTGAGCGAGTTCTGATCTAAACGAAAATTTTTCTCTTATATACGTTGTTAATTCCCATGCACCAAATGCTATGAAACCTTCGTTTCTATGTTTACAAATGGCGGCTTCTTTATTAAGAAGACATTTATTTGGGAATTTTTATATTACATTATAATGCCAATACGGCTTCTTTCGATGGTTTTATTATTCATTTCATACATCTCAATGATCATTGAGATATATGAAATGAATAATAAAAACATCAAATTAGTTATATATTTACACATACATTCCTTTCAACTAAAGAATAGAGTAGATATAAATAAAAACCCATGTGACCTCAGAGCTTTTCATTGAACTTTGAACTCATTCCAGTTTTTTTACTTTTTGTACAGTGTTTTCCACCCACCAAAATATTCCTTTGATAAACATTAAAATGCATCCAGAATAATGTGAATTTTTAAGAGTGAGAATAATTGTAATAATTCACATATGTTAATTTTTGGTAAGCATGGAGAAGTCTCTTTATTTTGAGGTAATTAATCATGTTGACTGAACAATTGGCCATTGTGTACTTGAACATAAAAGAGAAAAGTCTCTAAATTCAGGAAAAACAATAGTACTAAATGCATTTAGTAAATTTTGCAAAAAAGTATTCTAAGCCTGACATGATGATATAGTGAAGTTAACATCGAATTCACAGATATTTGTGCCTCAAGAACTTAAAATGCCTTCTTCTTCTTCTTTAGTAGGCGACTACAACTTCATTGAAGTTTTGGCCTCCTCAACAATTTTTCTCCAATTCTGGATACAGACTGGCCAATTTCCATTTCTAATATATCTTTTATAACATCATCCTGCCATCTGTTTTTGGGCATCCAGCTGTTCTGGTGCATATTGGTTTCCATTTGTATATTCTTCTTACATGCTTGTCTTCCTGCATTCTATTTATATGTCCAAACCAGTGCAGTCTTTGAGCTTTAATGTGGTATATTACATTTTTATTTTGTGTTAGATTATTTAATTCAGAGTTCATTCATATATGCCATGTGCCACTGCTTTCTCTAATTGGTCCAAAAATTCTCTGTAAGATCTTCCTTTCAAAGATTAATAGTTTTTGTTTATCAGACTCCTTTAGTACCCATGTTTCATAGCCATAAGTTATAATCGGTCTTATTACTGTATTATACAGTTTAACTTTAGTTAATCTGGAGACAAGTTTACTTTTGAATAGTATTCTATTTGCATAGTAAGCTTTATTGCCCAAAGAAATTCATTCACCAATTTCTTCCTCTATATACTTACAATGCCTCCGTATATACTTACAATGCCTCCAAGGAATTAAAAAAAAAAGTTAACTAATCCTGGTAAGAAGAGACTGAGCATGGATTATATTGGACATGAATGCAGTGAGTTTGCAAGATCCACTATTCAAAAATAGTGGAAATATTTTTTTAAACAAATGGGCTATCTACCTTAAAGAAAATACGTATTATTGGCAGTTAATTGTGATCCAGACTTTCTTCCACTCACTTTTAAGAGAAATAAATTTTGAATTTGTGGACAGAAACTGCAAATATGTGATAATGGATCATGATGATATAATTTTGTGACACAGACATTGCCAATGGCAAACAAGAAATCCCAGACTACACAGACTGAATACTTGAGGAACTCAATGGATAATGATCATGATGAAAGAATCAAACCTTGGTGGATTTAGATGGATACTAAACAGTTACACAAATTGTTTATTTTTTATTATTTCACTCACCTCATACTTCATAATTCATAGCAGACCCTGGGTTTCTTCACATAATTTGTGACATTGTCAATGCTGCGTCATGTTCACAACTGAACGTGACGCAGCATTGACAATGTCACAAATTATGTGAAGAAACCCAGGGTCTGCTATGAATTATGAAGTATGAGGTGAGTGAAATAATAAAAAATAAACAATATTAAAGAACCTCATAGTGTTATTTCCTATCTACATAACTTAATAAAGTTACATAAGTACTGCTTTTTAATTCAATATTATCATATAATATAAATCCAGCCATAATAATTCTGCCCGAGGGCACGTCTTTCACTGCAATCATAGCGTTTTCATGCTACACTTTGCAGCTTTACTAGGGAATTATAGGTGTGGTAGCTTCTTGTTGTTTTCCACATCAGTGAAGGATGATGATGATTATGATAAGGGTGACAGTGATGGCCAGATGATTTTCGGGGACTTCCTGACATTTGTCTTACAGGTGAGGAAACACCCTGAAAAAAACCCTCACCCAGGAGCCTGTCCTGACCGGGAATCGAACCCAGGCCCGCTGCGTGACAAGGCAGCACGCTACCTCGAGACCACAGCGGTGGACATATAACATAAATAATAATTATTATTTGCTTTTTAAGTTTCATCTCTTATGTGACCAACTTCTGAATTTTTTGCTGTTTACGGTATTTGTAGATTGATATTCTTGCTTACATCTACTCTATTCTTTAGTTGAAAGGAGCATACACATATATATACATACAATATTATGATTTTGTACATGAATGATAAAAAATTAATAAACACAGGATATTTCTATATTTTGAGATTTTACAAAACTGCATTAAGGAAAAGTAGATTTAAGCTTATATACAGTATACTGCATTGTTTTAACTTAATATCTGTAATACTATTAATACTATATGATTTGATCCATCCATCTTCTCAATGGTCGTCATTGATTCCTCTATCCTTTGGCTGTTTAGGTATTTACCTATTAAATTTAAAGCAAAAACATAGGCTCAGACTGGGGTTTAAACTCAGGACCTTTGGCTTTCTATGCGAATGCTCACCAACTGAGCTACCTGAGCACTCCAATCTAAATGCAAAAAGTATTAAATGCTTAAATGCAGTGAGAAATATTAAATTAATAATAAAAACATCTAATCAATAGATTCTCTTCCAGTTTGTTCTACATTCATTATTTTTTTCATTTAAGTTTAATATATTTAATTTCTGCCTTATGCTTGAACCAGGACTTCTGATTCTAAGCATCAGTATGCTGTCCATTACACCATTCAAGACCCAATACAACTGTCAACTTTTCTTTTCTCTTATATAATTCTATCAAACCACCATCATACATCTTCTATCCAGAAGTATTTTAATGAGAATTTTACATTACTTTTAAGCGGTAAAGCTTAATATTTTGATGTTATATTTAACATTTAATTTATTTGTGATAGCGCTGACTGAGGAAAACTAGAAAAAAAAAACCTCAGTTTGACCGGCACTATGGTTTAAACCTGAGACTTCCCAAATATGAGTCTCAAATGCTACTGTCTGAGCCTACTTGCTCAGCTGAATTGATTATATAACTGATCTAATTTTATACTTACCAAAACATAAATTGTTACAGCATCTTCATAAGGTTTCAATTCAGTATTAATCAGCACCACTCTAAAGCGTACTAAAAACAAAACACTCATCAGTCATTCAGAGATTTTGATGATAATGATAATAATAATAATAATAAAATTAGTAGTAGTAATAATAATAAAAATGATAAAATTAGTAGTAATAATAATAATAGTAAATAATAATAATATAATAATAATAAAAGAAGAAGAAGAATATATGTGGATATGAGGCCAGCAACGACTGGAAGGCCAAGGGTCTTCTAGGCCTGTTGTGCCATGGAGTAGTACCTCGCTAACACTATTGAATCTGGAGTATTCATGGATGCATGGCATAAGCACTCCTTACATCCCTATCCTGAGCTAATACTTTCCAATCATTCCTTGTAAATTTACTTCCCTCAAATCATTGTTAATGTTATTCTCCCATCTCATTCTTGCCCTACCTACTGTGCAAATTCCTACTGGCTTTCATACATGTCCCTCTCATATTCCCTATATATGCCACGTATCCAACCATCACAGTCTGCCAGAATTAACTATTCTTATTAATTTAGTTCCCCATGAAGATTATATAGCTCAATGTTATGTAGTTTCTCCATTAATCCGTCTGTCTCTCTCTGTTAACAAAAATTCCTAATCACTTTATTCTCAAATACTCTTTTTTTTTTTTTTTTCCTTTTTTAAAGTAAGAAACCATTTTCCGTACCCATGTAGTATAACTGAAAGAACAACCATTTTATATGTTTTTAATTTTAACATTTTTTTTAGAGAAGTTAGGATGACAATAATCTCTGTAATTCATAATATGGAATTCATTTCCAGAGATGCAACTAATTTCTGTTTGTAACAATAATTATAATCTTCCTAGATATTTGAATTCTACCATTTCTTTAAAATTGTTAAGTGTCCATACCCAGTTAATAATGTGTTTATATATGTAACAAAATATTTAATTTATATTTACTTCCTCCATGTATTGCTGAAATTAAAACTGTCTTTCAAGGTTGGGACACTCGGAAGGCCGAGTTACATTAATCTAATGATATGATGGGTGATAAATAATAATAAAGTACCAGGAGAGTCCTTAAACCTAAATTCCAGACCAGGGTGGTAACAGGAATAATTCTCTATAAGGAAAAATCCGGGACCTCATGAACTATAGTCAGAAGATCTGATCACAAGACCATGAGCCTGGTATTAAAAAATAATAATAATAATAATAATAATAATAATAATAATAATAATAATAATAATAATAATAATAATAATAACAATAATAATAATATAATAAACAGGGATATCTTTAGAATTAAGGTGCACAAGTGGCAGGTTGACCAAGAGGACAAACCCAAGAAAAACACTGGAACATCATGGACAGAAGAGAGAAAGAAAGCCCATAGTCAAAAAAATGAGGAAGATATGGAGTAAAAGGAAACACATCTAAGTACATTGCATAGTCCTAAATGGCTCATTTGCAATAAAAAAATAATAATAACAAAACAGCCTAGAACTTGATTAAATTATTGACAATTATTTCAAGTTGTAACAGGTTCAACAGTCAATAAAAAGCTCTATGTTCATATAAGATTTATTTACATCTCTATTCTTTAGTTAGGAGGCATACAGATTTAATAGTGAGTGGAGAACATATTTTTATCGACTCACCTCATATATTTTCAAATTTCTTTGATACAGACGGTTTCAGACAATATCATGTCCCTCTTCAGTCATGGCTTCCACTGAAACCGTCGGTATCAATGAAATTTGAAAATATATGAGGTGAGTCGATAAAAATATGTCCTCCACTCACTATTAATGATATAACCTCATAATGTTTACTTCCCAATATTAATTTAAATAGGCATACAGATATTCAGCCAGCAGTCATGTCCAGTTTTATTTGCTGTCTTTTCTGACATGTTTACTACTTACAGTCTGTTACTTCCTTACACCATTTTCTCCTAGATAAAATTTAGCATGACCCATTCGATAATTAATCCTTGATTCTTTAAAGTTTTCATATTTCAGAGTATAAATGTTCCAAAATTTGTTACCACATATCGCATTGATTTTTGTTACTTAATCGTTAGGCACAGTAAATAATGTCATTATGAACTGAATGGTATAAGAGTTTTTTAATAATAAGTATGGTAACTCATTTAAAATATATAGGGTCGAATGTTTGAATGCATTAGACAGTAAAAGGCGTTCTCTGCTGAAAAAGTTTTATCCAAATACATTTTGCTTACTCAGAAATCTATTCATGCGATAATAATATGTAAGCTACCTGACGAGGTACCTTAAGATCATAGCTCAAGATAGAAACTTATCGTGAAAATCCCGAAGAGAACCGATGGTAACCAATGTAGTTTGAAACCTTTGCAGCTTTATCCAAAATGTCGGACCTTGAAGACTTCAATCATGTTTTCGGTATATGCGGAGAAGAGGAATTTGATAGGAGTCTACCAAAGAATTCAACTGGAAGAACAGGAGAATCGGCGTAATATTGCATGATGCAGACATCGTTGTATACGGTATTATTTGCAGGACGCAAGCGTAAATGCGTTCCTCTATAGCAGACGAAAATAACGGAAGTGGTTTTATCGCTGAGAATTCTGGGTAATTTGTTGCCAATATTACGAAAATGTCAACTTTCATGCATGACCGGTAAGTCGGCCATTAATTCGATCTCAGCAATTGCTCACGGTGAGTCAGCTCACCAGTGATTGGAAGTAATTTGAGTAGAGACTAATGTATTTGCATGCGGCCCTTAAAATTGAGTAAAATGTATTTATTGTATTCAAACATGCAATGAGCTTCTAGTAATATACCTTCGCTGATTGGGAGGCCAGCAGAAAATTTTAATCTGGCAGACAAGACAACAAAAGATTACGAGTACTTGAGAATGAAGTTCTTAGGAACATTTTTGGATCATAGAAAGACAAACAGGTAGGTGAATGGAGAAGAACTACTGAACAGTGAGCTACATGATCTTTATATAGGAAACCAGATATACTAAGAATATTTAAGTCTCATAGACTGTATGGGCAGGACATGTGGCAAGAATTGGCAATGAGAGAGGGGCACAGAAACTTCTTGTAGGAAAACTAGAGGGAAACTCTCCGGGAGGTAGGCCATGAATAAGGAAGGAGAATAACTTTAACCATAATTTGAAGGAGGTAAATTATTCAGGGGATGATTGGGAAACAATAGTTCAGAGGCATGGAAAATCCTTATAGGAAAACCAGAAGGAAACCACCCAGTAGGTAGGTCAAGAATGAGGTGGGAGAATAACATTAACCATGATTTGAGGAAGGTAAATTATTCAGGGGATGATTGGAAAACATCAGCTCAGGATAGGATGTATGGAGGACTTATGTCTGCGGCCTGCACTGTCATGAACCTTCAGGTTCGATAGTGCCAGTGAGTTAATTATTTAGTCAAGAGAATAATAATTGATTGATAAACAGTTTTGTGGGTGTCAAAATTGTAAAGAAACAAGTATTCGTTATCAGGAGAGTCTTGAATATAGAATCAAACTTCCAATATTTTCTTACCTGTCTGACCTGATTTGTAAACAGGTCTACTTGTTTGTATGATTATCGAAAGAAATTGAGGTGAAAATATAAGTTCAGTCTCATTTGAAAAAATTGTTCCTCTGCTTGTGAACGGGTAATTTCCTTCCACTTTTAAAACATATTGTCCTGCTGAACATGAAGATGGTATCTGAAATAATGACACCATTTACATTATGGAAGATAGATTTCAAAACAAAGAAATTACTTCATATTTACATTGATGGAACCCTTTTCACCAACCAAAAGATAGCAGGTGCTGGTACTATGTGTGAATTCTTCTCATTTTATAAAACTTTAGGATGTAACACAACAAATTTTGATGGAGAAGTTGAAACAATCTATTCAACATTGCAAAAACCTATTTTATCAGGTTTCTTACTTCCAACAAGTAATGTTATTTTATAATTCAAGAGCAGCTTTTATTTGAGTAACAGATAATATTCATCTAAACATAATAAAATAGTATATTGTTGGAACATACTATGCAGATCATTTGAAAAACTTAATAATATGTGGGTTCCAGCACATTGTGACTTATTTGGAAATGAGAAATGCTGATTATCTAGCAAAGAAAGGATGCAGTGCTGTGCAGGTATCTTCACTAGATTTGCCATTTCTAACAGCTAAGAGATTAATCAATTAAGAAATTAAAATTACTGTCAAATGGGGTGATTTCACTCTGAGTTGTGATTTCAGACAGAATGCGACTTTCAGTCTTAGAAAGTTTGTCATAATGTATGTATGCTGAAAATGATTTCCGTATAAAATGTTTCTGACTCTGCTTTATCTTTTAAATTTAATTTATTTTAACTTGGTGGACAACAATCACTGTTACAGTTCTTTCACTGTTGAGTATATTATTCATGCAATTAATTGTATCTGTATAAATGTAGGTTGTCCAGTGGTTCATGTGACAGATATCATGCTGTGACATGCTCAAAAAGAGCAACCTCACTCACAGAGTTTAGCAAAAACTAAATATGCACATTGTGTGCACTCCCTTTATTATTATTATTATTTAAATTGCTGATCTCCACAATAATGTAAGTGAAGTAAACTAAAGAATATATTTTAATTGAACTGTCTCCTTTTATATCTTTTTTTTTTTTTTTTCCAAATGCCCCAGGTTTGTCTTTCGATATTCCTGGTTTCTCTCCTGGCATGGCATACTTATAACCCACTTCTGAGGTTGGGGCGCCGGAAGGCAGGGTTATGTTGCCCCGATGATATGATGGGTGATGATGATAATAATGGTGCGCCAGGAGAGTCCCTAATCGTAAGCTTAACCTAAGATGAATATGAATGATGATGTTTGCGATGGCCATATGATTTCAGGGACCGTTTGGGCCTTAAAGTTTTCCTGACATTTGTCTTACAGATGATGAAAAACCCTGTGATAAATACATAGTTCTTTATATAGATTTTTTATTGTTTTATAGATTATTTTAATTATTCGAGCAAACTCGTTTGAGATGGACTTTAGACATTCAAAGTCTGCAGTCTGTTGAGATAGAGTATAGACATAGTCTTGTGTAAGCTAACTGTAAACATCCCTACATTTAGTTCATTTGGAATGTTAGGTTGTACAGTTATGAGTGACTCGAGGTCATTTTTGAATATATAACACATGAGTAGTGATGGGCTCGTGTCTGTCTGTGTGTGTACTGCTGGAGGGTAAGTCATTGACCATTTTTCTTAATATGTGACAGGGACCTTTTTGAAAAAGAATCAATTACCTTAACTATTCTGATATAAGTCTAAACCATGTAGACTGTTTTAATACGATATTTTCAAAAAGGGATATTTTAATCATGTAGATTAGGTTAAAGTTAAAAATTCCACAACTCCCTTCTCAACCCCCAAGATAGTACTGTAGTTTAATATAGGCTTAGAATAGAATTAGGGCTAGACTACTAAGGATTTATAATTGTTTATATGTTAGTAATAAAATAGTTTAAAATAAGACTCCGTTTGTTTATTTCAAACATGTAAACTGTACATCCTCATACTAACGCTCGGCTAGGAAACCGCTACCAGATTTTCCAAGTCCCGAAGGTCCTTTAAGCCAAATGAATCCAGTTTGGTATCATAACAAACCCCGATAAAAACCTCACCCAGAAAAACTGCCCCGACCGGGGATCGATCCCGGGCCCACTGCATGACAAGGCAGCACGCTACCCCGAGACCGAAGCGGTGGACTCCTTTTATATCTAATTCAAGAGAAAATCTTATGTGCCACAGGTGGTTTTGGTAAAAGAAAAAACAGTTTACATCAAATTTTTTTGAACTTATAGTGAAAATTCTTTCATTTTTTTCACAAGTTAGTAAAGGAGATACAGTTGGAAAAGAAGAAATTGTGAAAATTTTGCCTATCTGTTGTAAAATGTGAAATGTTGAAGACCGTTTCATTGGCACCTGGATATAATCACTGTGCTTTGTACTGTGTGATTATAAGAATTAAAATAATTTTGATTGTGTACCAATACCAATATTTTCTTTTTGTGCAGGGTATTTAATTTGTTTTTAATTCAAATTTCTATCTGAAATTATCCCATAGGAGAGGTAACATTGAACAAATGCAATAATTATATGTGTGTTCGAACTCAACCTAATTCTTGGGGGAAGTCCGGATTTTTTTATGTTGGGGACATAGAATATATGGCTAAAAAACTAAAAGAAGAATATGAAAAATGGGGACTTTACATAACATTGAGAAAACTAAATACCTGTGTATAGGAGAAGAAATGGAAAATATAAATTTCAACAGTGGAGAAGAACTAAAACCTAGTATTGAATACACTTATTTAGGAACAAAATTAGACCATTCAGGCGATAACACAGTGGAAATTAAAAATAGAATCACACGAACAAAACAAGCAATAAATGCTTTAAACTCTGTTTGGTGGAGCAAAAATATTACAAAAAATAGAAAATTACAAATATATGAAACCATAATTCAGAACATTTTAACATATGGTGCTGAAGTCTGGCAAATTCCTACCAGGGAAATAAAAAGAATTTTAAGTACAGAAATGGATGTTTTAAGAAGATCAGCTGGAAAATCTAGAATGGATAGAATATGAAATAAAAAAGAAATAAGGGAAATTATGGGTGTACAAGAGGAACCGCACATCATAGACATTATAGAAAAGAAAAGATTACAGTGGTATGGCCATGTCAAAAGAATGTCAGAGCAAAGATTGCCAAATATTGTTATGGAATGGATCCCAATGGAAAGGAGGAAGAGAGGAAGACCGAAACTTGGATAGAAGGAGTACAAGTAACTATGAATATCAGAAGAATGGAGGAAGATCAATGGATGGACAGAGAGGAATGGCATTTGGTTTCCGGAAGACGGCAGCAGCTGCCATGATACCGGATGATGATGATGATGAAAAATGCTACTTTTTTTATAAGAAATTATAAAAATTATTAATTCCAAGTTTCCAAAAATGTATCTTTATAACTGTTTAAATTAAAACTACTTTGTCAGTAGAATTTGCTATAACAAAGAAAATACTGTAAGTAAATTGATGAGTCATTTTTAACATCTTACCTCATATTTTTATGTTTCTTCAAACATGGGAACTAGTTTTCAAGAGAAGGATCTCTCTCATTTTCAACCGATGACTCATAATATCGGTTGAAAATGAGAGAGATCCTTCTCTTGAAAACTAGTTCCCGTGTTTGAAGAAACATAAAAT
This sequence comes from Diploptera punctata, assembly GCA_030220185.1. Classification (NCBI taxonomy): domain Eukaryota; kingdom Metazoa; phylum Arthropoda; class Insecta; order Blattodea; family Blaberidae; genus Diploptera; species Diploptera punctata. The sequence goes on along the minus strand of JASPKZ010008379.1, from coordinate 2,307,866 downwards.
ATGAGGTAAGATGTTAAAAATGACTCATTAATTTATGAATTAAGAATCTCATAATGTTATTTCCCATATTTAACTATGAAAAAATACTATAAATTTGTCCCAAACTCACCCCATTTGACAGCATATTGTCCAATTAATTTAATGAAGTTTCTAGAAATAAAAGATGGGAATGTCTCAACAGAAAATTATTTAAAATCACTGATCCAATCATGAGTATCCAAGGAAAAGTGCTGTTGTATCTTTTAGATTAACCACAGGTCATGACTGTCCAAATATTTGCACATAATTGGAATTCTTTCTTCCTCACTTTGTCCCTTGTGCCATCTACAAGAAGAGATGGATCGGGATCACCTTGAGCAACATGTACCCATTTCATCCAAATGTACAATATCATTGAAGTATTGTAGATCAAGAGAGCTGATGGTTGCACTGCCAAGTGCTTGACATTAGAAGTAAACAACATTATGGAAGTATTTTTTTCCAAATCAGGATTTGAACTAAGTCTCTACTTTTTATTTTAGTGGGGGCATGCCATAGCGTAGTGGTTAAGGCACTGCGCTACACCTCGGAAGGTCGAGGGTTCAAGTCCCTGTGGGGTCAGGATTTTTAAAGTGACCCAAACCTTCTGGCAGCACTATGGCCCTGGGGTCGACTCAGCCTCTAACGGAAATGAGTACCAGATGCTTGTTCTGGGGGTAAAAGGCGGCCGTCACTCAGGGCTGACAACCCGGCTGACATCAAGTGCCAATTGTCCAGAAAAAGTGGGAGCCTTAACCTCCTACTCCCCAAGGGCTTCCCGAGGCCTGTAGTGGGAACACTTTACTTTACTTTACTTTTTATTTTAGTGTAGTCCAGGGGTTAGCATCTAAATACGAAGAAGATATGAAGAGCTTTTTTAAAAATGCAGTGTACCTTGAGGACTCCTAGAAAATTCCAATTTAAATATGCACACATAGGGTGTTGAGAAAATTAATGTACAATATTTCAATATTTTTTATATTACAAAACTTTGACTGGTACAACATTTTTTGCATTCTTAAATATTTTACAAAATTGGTTTTCAGACTCCTCTTAGGTTAATTGAATGCATAAGTGATGAGAACAAAAGTTTATTTATATAAAATGGTGTTCAAAGCACCATCTATTTTTTGAATGCACAATTGATATCTGATCTGTTAATTTCACTCCAGTTATTTATCAGACAAACATTTAAAAAGTATAAATATGTATTTTCTTCAGGTACTGTGAACAAAGAAATAGTATATGAATATTTTACAATGATTTAAATTTCTGTGAACAAAATTAAAGAGACAAAACTGAAACTTCCATAACTCTCCAGACTGTAATGAAAGTACATGGTATTTTCTAAAAAAAAAGTATGTACATTGAGAGTAAAAGATAGGAATGACAGTCTTGTGGGATGAATATTAAAACAAGATTGTCACAGTCTTGTGGGATGAATATTAAAACAAAGATTGTACTTACTCGAAGGAAAACTGTTTCTGTAGAAGAAATAGGTATATTCCGAGTCAATGAAATAACTTCGTGGCCATTTTTCTTTATTCCTATCCTTAGAAAGATGAAGAGAAAATCTACCCTTGAGTTATCTAAAAGAGTGATAGTGACTCCATACAAAGTTGCTGGATGAATTATCTTGGGTGCAATAATTATGTAAGTCCTGAAAAAAATCCAATTATATATTATAAATAAGTAATATAATAATAATAATAATAATAATAATAATAATAATAATAATAATAATAATAATAATAATAAATCTGAAAACTTTGCAACCACTCCTTCTGTCATTTAGACACATTAATATAAGTCTAACAAACTTTTTCAGAATTCTGAATTTTAGTAGGATACTACACAATTCTCTCTCTTAATTGAACCAGCTGTTTTCTTGACGTCTACATATAATTGATAGCATAATATTCTCACTTCTTTTCTAGAATTCTTTTTGCATTATTTGCCTTTTTTTAACATAAATACAGGACACAAATCCAGACATAAGGTTAGGAATTAAAATCTCCTACTCTGCCGAGAATCGAACCCGTGTCACGGGAGTAGAAGGTAGAGGACTCTACCGACTAAGCCACGGCGAGAGATTAATCTTATCCGAAAACAAAGAAGGAAGCAAGGTGAAGATAACACTCCTTTGCTTAAATAAGTAAATGTGTGTGTGTGCACATGTGCGTGTCTGCACATGTGTATGTGTGTGTGCGTGCGTGCCAGCGCGCGCGTGCGTGTGTGTGTGTGTGTGTGCATGTGCGTGTGTGTGTGTGTGCAACGTTGACTATTAAATTTGAAAGTAGTAATATCACAATCAGCTGTTCTCTGTCCAAAATTGTTCATGTCTTTAGGGGTGCACCCACAAATGTAACACAATTGTGATTACGATTCTGTCACGGCACTACAAATTTTACCATCCACCATCGTAAACAATAATGTTGAGAAAACTGTAATGACTATCCCATCTACTATAACCGGAGTAGGTCTAAAGATCATAAATTTGCTTTTCTATTCCATTTATATTCATCATCGACATCACTATGGTTTCCTTCGGCTGTAAAAACTTTAATAGGCCAACAGAATCTGGTAGATGAAGGTCTTGGATTATACCAGAGGATAGTGTGATCTGATTTATATTTGCAAGACACCTGCAGAGGAACCAATGAAATAACAAACATGTCAGAATCACTGTGTCCCTCATCCGGAGCACTAAATGTTTGTTTGTATTGATATGACCACTACTGCCATCACATCTTGAATACAATTTCATAAACTTTATTTCATGATTTGACGACTCTTTTCAATACTTCCTGCTGCACCAACACAAGCCTTTTTATGGTATGATCGACTACAGCCTGTAACCTTATTTCTGCTAAAATACCTGTGATTTGAATATGATCTTGGCAAGGGTAGGGTAACAATTTTGCTTCCCTAATAGTATTATAGGGTAGGTAAATATCACAACCTCTCTTTTTGGCACCTAGTCTCATGTTAATATATAGACGTGTTGTTAATATATTATCAACAAAAAGACAATGTTTGTCCGGCATATAAGATTGAACAAGGTTTGTAAGCTTTCTTATATTTTGAAGCTCTTTTGGGGTTGTTTGTGTAATTTCTTTCAAAACACCAGCAGCATCCCGTTTACTAGATGACCGTAGTGACACAGGAGCATGTTCATTGCGAGAGAATTCCTGCGTAAGTGAATGAACTATATATATTTTTTAGTTCTTATCCAGTCTCTTCGAAAGATATTTGATTTGGGATCTTCCATCCCAGGATTTTCCAACGACTGACATTTTACATTCACTTCTAGCCTATCAGAATATTTCAGTAGAAATCTATCTTTTTTTCTCGCGCACAACTTCATACGTCTGGAAAATTCGGCTTTTAATATATTTTTAAACATTTTCTGGACATTCCCCCAACTCTAATTTATTCACTATATAAACACTTATTGCATCTATCGAACACTTTTCTTCATCCTAGTACTTCTACCCGAGGGCAGGTCTTTCATTGCAATCATAGCATTTTCATGCTACGCTTTGCAGCTTTACTAGGGAATTATAGGTGTGGTAGCTTCTCGTTGCTTTCCACACCGATGAAGGATGATGACGATAATGATGAATATGATGGCCGAATGATTTTCGGGGACAGTTGGGCCCTAAGCTTCCTAACATTTGTCTTACAGGCGAGGAAAAATCCCGAGAAAAACCTCACCCAGGAGCCTGTCCCGACCGGGAATCGAACCCGTGCCCGCTGCGTGACAAGGCAGCACGCTACCCCGAGACCACAGCGGTGGACACTTTTCTTCATATAATAATAATAATAATAATAATAATATAATATAATAATAATAATAATAATAATAATAATAATACTGCTTTATTTTAGCTGGCAGAGTTAAGGCCATAAGGCCTTCTCTTCCACTCAACCAACGAATAGTAGAATTATAGAAAAAAATTGCATACTAATTACAATTTTAAGATAATAAAATACAGACTAAACAAAATACAATGGTGATGCAATCTAATACTAACTAATACTAACAAAAACATGGAATATAATAAAATTAAAATAATATAAAATAAAGTATATTAGGTCAAACAATTCTCTGTGCGTAACGGTAGGCCTCGGCTGCCGGCCACCTCCTGCAGTAAGAACGCTAAATAAAAAAAAACACGTGTATTTAATATAATATCTGGTTGTATAGAAACACGTTAAATATATCAATGAAAAGTACAAACCTTGAAGTAAGGTATCCATATAGAATAAGAAGAATAGCTCCCTAAACTTTAACAAAGTGTATTTACTTTCCACCGCTCAGAATACCACTGGGGTGCGGACCAGTTTTCTTAGCTATCGGCAACTTCCGATGTTTATACTCTTCATAAATTTTAGAATTCTACCCTCCTTTGCAGATAAGTGAACAACAGCCATCTGGCAATTAAATTAGAGTGAAGAAAGATGAATTGGTGAGGGTTGGTAAAATACTTTTTTCCAGCTAGATTTCGTTATCTGGCCCACTGTGCAGCGATGAGAGGCGAGCATCTAATCGCTTGCGCCACGGAGCCGCCAGTCTGAAGGAATACTAATTATTATTTTGAAAATGCAAAGCTGTTAAAGCATTTTTCCTTGTTAATAATTCGAACTAAAAAAATATATTAAAATCTAATTTAGCGAATAGCTACTTATGCATGCTATTTAGATAACATTTAAGGCAATTCTGAATAATTATACATCCATTTACCTAACATAATAACTTGTGCTAATTAGAAGTTCTGTAAATGATCCACCTGATTCTAGTAAATCAGTAAAAATATTCCTAGCGATTATAACTATTACTGACCTGTTAAGAGTTTGGTTCATCCAAAATGTTTATTTATAAACATTCAACAATAGAAGTACCACAACTAAATAATTGCACATTTCCTTCCTTCGACTAGGTTTACTTAATTAACTGAAAGGAAATGTGTTGTTAGTTTTTAATTCTATTGTATTATTGACACATGTTACGTTTTTGCATGCATCAATCGATAAATTTCTGGAAAACTGTAGTCGAATCAATTTGTTCACTTTATGCTTAACCATCAAAATTGGTAAATTAGGTAATTTCAAAAATAGAATTATCCTTTTACTATGTAAAAAAGTATTAAGTTGTCATACGGCATAAATAATGATCACCAAGCCATTTAGAATCGCTAGGATTTTCCCTCAACCCTCTCTTCTGTAATAACATGCTCGTTGAAATCACGAAGAATTACGGAAACAAATTGTGAAATTGCACAGGCATAATTTTGTTTTAAACAGATTTCAAATTTCCTTACCATGGTGGTAGGCTCTAGCATACGAAAATGGACACAAATTTACTAGATTATAATTCTACAAAAGTCGGTACTCTTCAAGTTTATTTCATTATTATTGATAGACCTTAACGTCTAGGTCTAACGAGTACAGGATATTTTATGTACATATATATATATATATATATAATATATATATATATATATAGGGTAAGCTGGATTTTCTGTCGTGACCTGGCCCTCGGGTAGATCAGACAATTTGAAGGTAGGATTCGTTGTGAGTCCAAGAACTCCAGTGAATGCAGAACTTGATTTAATATATTTATTAAAGACGGTGATTAAAAAGTTACAATATTGTGTCTCTAACTGTCATAGAAACGAGGTCGGAACCATGAAGAATAAGCCCTGATGCCAAGGGCATCAGCCGTTATAAACTCTCTGATAAGCGGGCGTGGCATGGACGCTGAGTTGGAATGTATCACCCTCATTTCCAAATAAGGACATATCTCTTCTAAAGTTACGTATGAAGACTGGAATTTACCAGCCATGTTATCTTACGGTATTCAACTAGGGGATGGAGAGTAATCTTATCTTGACTCGACGCCCCTGTATTAGACTGGGGGATGGTGAGTAATATTATCCAAACTCAACGCCCCTGCCTGTTTCAACTTGAATATCCACATGTAATTATTATTATATATTAGAGTGTCCAGTACGCAATTTCCCTTCATAATATAATATAAATACATTCTGATTGTTAATTCAATACTTTAATATATATATATATGGATTCTATGCTATTGGCTAACAGTGCAATAATTAATTAGTATATGCGGTAATAATTGCTACAGCCAGCACATTATGTACTAAAAGGTAAGATTGCAACGTAGTATAATGAAAAGTTAGAATTATGGCTCTCTTTTGTTTTGATTCCATACACAAACAGTTGAATAGTATAATGAGAAGTAAGACTTCTGATGTCTTTTATCTTGGTTTCACACACAAACAGTTGAATAATATATACTATCTGTATTGCAATCTTATCTTTTCATCATCATTCGGGGATTAAGCCTGTTGGCTCGTTCCGGTTTCATCTATCTTTTATTAGAAAAATCCTGACTCTAGTCATGACTCGTGATCATGACCAATTAATAACATCCGCAGTCCCATCCAAGTTCCCATCTGCTCCACAAACACACTTTAGAAATGAAAGACCCATATTTCTCATGTAATCTTATTTATTTTTTACAATATCTAATTTCCCTGATTAATTTCAAAATTTTGGTAACATTCCTTCCTTCATAACCTGATTCTCTCCAAGATTTTGTTCTTCTAGTTTTCTTGTTGTAGTCGTTATATCTTATATTGGTTCCTCAACCCCATGTACACCCTCAGTCTAATGCCTTGTGCGCTCGCCGTTTTCCTCCCTACATGCATAAACGTAGGCATATCAATCCTCATATTGTTTATGCCCTGATTTTCTCTGATCTGCATACGTTTCCCCCTTCCACATCACTAATCTTTATTTCTTCACTTTTCCTTCGCACTGCGTATTACCTCCAATAACGATGAATCTAGTTTGATAAGCAATTCATATTCCTTATCCTCTTTCCACCAAAAACCGCTTTACAGTTCTAGTACCTCCGCTCTTCTTGTCTGAAAACCCCTAACTTCCCTTCTTTCTTTCTTGTTCTTCTCCTCTTCCTCATTATTCAAATTCTAATTGAACTTTGATAGGTGAGTGGTGCAATTCGATTCTGTCCGCTACTTCAAATGTTGCAATTCTGGAAATAAGATTCTGTGAAATCCACTTTAATATCGCTTATGAATGTTAGTTCACCTTCCACATCTTCCCCGTATTTTCAATTCAGTATTTCTTGACTATAAATGTCACAAAATGACAGAAATTGTCTCTCATATATATTAATAACCCTATCTTTACTAGCACGAAATCCCTTTCTTAAATCTTCCTCCGCTTCTTATACCCCAACAATTATATTTTCTCCGCCAATATACATTAATTGTACCTAAATGCATTTATTTCACAATTTCATGGCAACATAATCTGGAATCACAGTATAAGGTAATTAACACTAGATATGCAAGGACAGATGCGGTGGGAGAAAATTGGAAGCATCCGGAAAATGAAGTTTATTTAAATAGAAGTGCAAAATGGGTGAAGCAAGGATAGGGCAAGAAGTCAGCCATAAAAGACAATTAATTCATTGTATGAAGTTATTTAATGAATAGTTACTACTATTATTTAAAGATATATAAGCGTGAATAAAATAAGCGGAAATAAATTAAACATAGGCTTAATTCTGGAAATGCATGTTATTACGCATTACAGAGACTCTTGTCGTCCCAACTCCTTTCAAAAAAACGTTAAATTGAAAAAATATATATATATAAATAACTTATTCTACCAGTTATATTATATGGATGCGAAACATGGACTCTTACTTCAAGGGAAGAAAGAAGATCACGAGATGAACAGACAGGTGAATGGAGAAGACTGCATAACAGTGAACTACGTGGTCTTTATACGAAACCAGATATAATAAGAAAGTTAAGTTTTGTAGACTGTGATGGGCAGGACATGTGACACGAATGGAGTGAAATACGTACATGGAAGCTTTTTATAGGAAAACCAGAAGGAAAACGCCCAAAAATGATGTGGGAGAATAACATTAACCAAATTTGAGGGAAGTAGATTATACAGGGAATGATTGGAAAACATTAGCTTAGGATAGGGATGTATGGAGAGCTTATGTCCGCGCGGCCATGAACCTATGGGTTCGATAGTGCCAGTGAGTTAGTTATATAAAGTTTCAACTGGAGATAATGTGATAGACAAGAGGAAGATCTATCTACTTCTCATGTTAATACATCAAGTTAAAACTCAATATGAATAGGCCTACAACTAAATATGCAATGCAAAAGATTCTGAATAACTGGCGACTGGAATTCTGGTCTTCTTATATCTTTTAACTCAAAATGCATTTCCATTAATATTTCCCTTTCAAACTTAGTATTTTCTTATAATTTACTCATATTTTATATTGATTTTATACATTCTTTGCTCAATTCCACCAGATTGTCTTCTAAAATTGGTGGAACGGTAACAGAATTCTGGGGTTGCGGCGCCTGGAAGGAGGGATTACGTTATCCCAATAAGATAGGTGATAAATGATACGAAGCAATATTCTTCAATTTTAAATGGCATATTTACTACATTAATGATTTTGATATCTTACAGAAGAAATCTTGGGCAGGAAGACATGAATAAATGTTTAATTCATCTGTCTCTTTGTTGACCTTGTTTCAGTTCCCGAAGATTATAAAGAAATTTGCATCACTATTAATGCTAATAAAACGAAACTGATAAAATCTGTAGTAATTAATATTTTAATTTACTATCCACTCTTATTTCAAAACTGTATTAAGTTTCACTTAGCATACAATAATATTAGCATAAACACGTGCCATAGAATTAATCTTCAATCTTTATGCTTCACTCTCTTGTAAATTATTCCATAACAGAGAATTACATGTATTACACTCCGTTATTACTGTTTGTTATAATTATTTTCGTAAGTGTCTTAAGATTTTAAATTTTTAGACACTTAAACATTGTATCTTATGCCGCATCTCCTCCATGGTGCGAAGGCCTAGATCACCCTTAGCCTACTAACCAGCTGCTGGCCTCACATCCGCATGTATTAATCACAGAGGTAGATGATCATCCAACCAGTGTATGGGTTCTTGACAATTAAATGTGGTAATTTAATAATGTATTAAATCCATAGTAATTCTGCCCGAAGGCAGGTTCTTCACTGCAATCATAGCATTTACATGCTATGCTTGCAGCTTTACTAGGGAATTCTAGGTGTGGTAGCTTCCCGTTGCTTTCCACACCGGTGAAGGGTGATGATGATGAGGATGATGATGATAATGATAAGGATAAGGATGATGATGATGATGATGATGACCATATGATTTCGGGGACCGTTTGGGCCTTAAAGTTTTCCTGACATTTGTCTTACAAGTGAAGAAAAACGCCGATAAAAGCCTCACCCAAAAACCTGCCCCGACCGGGGACCGAATCCGGGCCCGCTGCGTGACAAGGCAGTAGGCTACCTCGAGACCACAGCGGTGGACAATGTATTAAATAAGGTACTTAATTGCATATTTAACCATAGACTGTACATCTCCTAATAGACTAACAATCCATGTACAATTAATTAAATAGAAATAAGAGTTTTGGTAAAATTAATGGGACTGCTATTGACCATTTTTTGCACGAGCGGCAATATTAAGTTTGACATATCTTTAGAATTATCGTAGATTGTTATTACAAGGGCTCGAGGAAAAATCCCCATTTTTTATGTTTAAAAACGAGGCCCAACACGGTGGTTTATTCGTCTTTTTTTTCGACGTTTTTTGTTTTATTGGTCCTTTTTAGGTCTTTACGGTTTTTTTTGTAAATTTACCTTCTTTTGATTACGTATAATCCAAGAATTTGCAGTCTTCTTCTTATAAAAACACTGTCTAATTTTAATTTCCCAAGACTTTTCACATTTCAAACACTTTTGTTCCACAAGAAACTATTGAACCCTCACAAAATATCCCGTTATTTTTAACCAGCCTACTGACCGCCTGAACTATTGTATTTCGACTTCAAATTTTCTACGAAATTGCCACTTTGTGACAGTGGTGATGACTATTGTGATATACTGTAATGCCAACTGAGGTAAGTTTTCCAAAGTTCAATTTGTGTTATTCTAGTGTAGTTAAGCCAAATAATATTATAACTTATAATTTATAAGCATATTATGCTTCTAGTTATATACCAGTTTAAATTTAAATCTCTTTTTCCAATTCGTCTCCTTTAACAAGCTTGGGTCAATAGCAGTCCTTTTACATCTTCTTTGAGACTTTTAGTAAGGTAAGTCCTCACAATAGGTTACTGGCCTGATGTGAGCAAGTCCAACACATTTAACTATCTCGGATACCAAGTTACATACGAAGAGAAAAAGATTTTAGTAAAAAAATTATAAAATTTAACAGAGTAACAGGAATTATAAATAATATTTTCAAGCCAAACACAGTACAGCAAACACACACGAACTAGAATTTACAAAACACTGGCCAGACCTATATTATGTTACGGCAGTGAGGCCTGGACAATTTGCAGTGTAGATGGACAAAGACTAACTGCGGCAGAAATGAAATTTATGAGACATACTGCGGGTTATTCAAGAATAGACCATAAAAGGAATTATGAGATTCTCAAAGAATTACAAACAGAATCAGTCATGGGATATGTACAAAAATACAGAAACAACTGGAAATCTCACGTAAGAAGAATGAGCAGAACAAGAATACCACGTCAAATCTTAAATTACCAGCCATCAGACAAGAGATCTTTGGGCAGACCCTTCAAACGCTTGATTGAGACCGTAGCAGACCACTAGGTCTATCACATGAAAGGAAGAAGAAGAAGAAGAAGAAGAATTTAAATCTCTCTCTGCAGCATATCCATTGCGGGTTCGCAAAATTCATTCTATGCTGGAAAAATCGTTCATTCAAAATTCTCCAAGAACTTTCTTTTTAATGAACACAGAATTTCTTTTAAAACTATGTTGAATTAAAAACATACAAAGTATGAAAGAAGAAGATGAAGCATTTTTTGACAATGTGTGTTGCACTTCAGTAGAATGTTGTACTTCTTAAACTTAATTTTATTATATTCATTAAAAATGCAGTTAAAATAAAATTTGTTTAATTTGAATTGCTTCTTTATGTACTTTTTTCAGTTTTTAGGTATTTTTTGGGAAATATGTAGGTCTTTTTAAAGGTCTTTTATAGGCATTTTATAGGTCCTCAACTTCCGAGCTCTAGTTATTACAAAGGTGTAGGCCTACAATTTTCCAGTGACAAATGACATACAAATCTTGAGTGCGCCTTCCTTCGAAAGGATGGGTAAAACCATGAGTACCGTGTCTAAATTTACGGAACATAAACAGACCTCAAGTCCGAAATAAGAGGTCTGTGAGCAAAATTTGTTGATCATTTCATGCCCAGCTTTGAATTGCAACGATAATTGCCTTATCTGTTAAAGAGATTCGTTAAATAAAATGTCAATTAGAAGATTTTAAAAAATCAGTAAAAATGTCGAATTCACGAATTCAGTAGTCGAGAGGTTAAATATCTCAGATAACATTTGAAAGTTTTACTTTCAAAGGGGTTATGTATTTTTGTATAGATCTCTCCAGATTTCGTTAAATGGCGAGGGATATACTGCATGCGAATAGTAAATTACACAGGCTTCCTGTATTCCGATTATACTCTGATAACTTATATATGTAGCTATTGAAAAATGTAATTTATTTTTCAGAACGTTAGTTCTATCAATGTGTTAAAAATTGACCTATTTAATTTTACTTATACCAAATAAGATTTTAATATATATTTTTTTATTAGGAATATTCCACAATACAGTGTTTCTTCACCTCAACCCAAAGTGATTTGTCGCCATAGATTCCTGTCTAAAGCTTCTTCTTTCCTCAAATCTCTAGCTTCCATACTTCTCCCGACTCCATCTATCAAATGTTCTCTAGTCTGCCTCTTCCACCTCTTCCATTAGCTTTCCAATCAAGGATCTTCTCTGATATTCTATTTTCTTCCATTCTTATGAGGTATCCATACCATTCCAAACGTTTTTTTCTATTTTTTTTTTCAACTTGCATAATTTCTCTTATTGTGCTGTTTGTGACTTTATCCCTTCTTGAAAATCTTATCGATCGCCTCCAAAAATTAATTTCTACTGCTAAAAGCTTGTTTTCTACTTACTGTCTAGGTTTCGGACCCATATAGTAAAATACTTTGTAACAGAATTTGAAATATAGTTTTCTTCGTTATGTATATTTCTATTCCAAAGCACTGAATTCAACATATCGTACTAATGGTTCTTCTTCCATCAGTTATTCTTTCTGTAGTTGAATTCTCATTTTTGTCTAAAATAGATCCTAAATATTTAAAATTTTTAACATTACGTGTTCTTCCTAAATTACATTTAACTCATCTGTTGCATCCAATGTAAGATAAGCTATTTAAAGTAATAAAAATATCCAATAGTGAATTATTACATATGCAGAGCATATGATAAAATTGTGTTAGTATGGGCCTAGAAAGTTACTGCATGAACCAAAATAATGTCCTATACAATATTATAATACTTTTGTTTCATTCTATGGTCTATGAAAGAATAAAAGTTCGATGATTTCCAAAACATAGAACTAGAAATCAGCTATCAGAAGATGTTAGCTGAAGTTCTAAATCGTTCATATAGTCTTTCAAAAGATTCGTTGTGCCTTTATGACAGAGCGATGGAAACAGGCCTTCTTCGTTAGTAATTTTTATTTAATGACGCTCTTGAACAACAAAGTTGATTGCATCACAATTCAAATATGGGCGTGAAAAGACAGAAATTTCGCTTAGAGGCTTCTCAAATGTACTGGTCTGGTGCCACTGACTGATGCACGTACGTAAAAGGAATCCTGCAATTAAACTGTCAACCTGCAATTCCAAACACGAATTGAAGCGTTGCTAAGTGCTAACATCCACCAAGTTAACTCAAATTATCAGCTTTAACGCTACCGACTAATATTTGTTTACGTCTTTTCAGTTAAAAATATATTTGAAAAATTGAGTGCTCAATAGTGCACTAAAACTAACTCCTGTCGCGACAGGCCTAGAAGGCCCTTAGCCTATCATCCGGCTGCTGGCCTCACATCTGCATGTGTCAATCACAGAGGTAGATGATCATAAGCCGGTGTAGGCGTGACATGTGGTCAGCATGTCGAGTCCCCCAGCCGTTATAGCTAGTTTTCTCAACCTGGAGCCGCTACTTATTGTAGCTACCTAAATGCGTCACTATGCTGGGTGGGCACCGGTCCCATACTGGCCGAAATACAATGAGAAAATTTCTTCCCCCATGGAGACTCGAACCAGCGCAAGTCCCGTAGCCCTGCGCCAAGGCTTCCTGCCTTAACCACTCGGTTACGGTGCGGGACTCAATAGTGCAGATTTTTATCAATTATACATGGCGTAAACACTCAATAAGTAGGCCTAATTTTTATTTTAAAATATTGTAAAATGCTGTACTTTTTTTAAATCTCAAGGTAATTTTATTCATCCACAAATTTAGGCTATATCTCGAGCATCATCATCTATCAAATTCATCGTGCTGAAACTCCTCCTCAATCCTTCCATCGTTCATGTGGCTTTCCTCTTCTTTTGCATTCAGCATTCCATTATAAGATAATTTTCGGAATTATTTCTTACGGGTTCGATAGTGCCAGTGAGTAAGTAAGTAAGTAAGTAATTTTCTTGCCCATCTTTCTGACATGTTCAAACCTATCTCTGATATCCATCCATCCATAGTAATTCTGCCCGAAGGCAGGTCCTTCACTGCAATCATAGCATTTCCATGCTATGCTTGCAGCTTTACTAGGGAATTGTAGGTGTGGTAGCTTCCCGTTGCTTTCCACACCGGTGAAGGATGATGATGATGATGATGATGATGGCCATATGATTTCGGGGACCGTTTGGGCCTTAAAGTTTTCCTGACATTTGTCTTACAGGTGAAGAAAAACCCCGATAAAAACCTCACCCAGAAAAACTGCCCCGACCGGGGATCGAACCCGGGCCAGCTGCGTGACAAGGCAGCACGCTACCTCGAGACCACAGCGGACATATCTCTGATATAATAATATTAATTATTAGCTATTGTATACTTACTTAGTCCACCGCTGTGGTCTCTAGGTAGCGTGCCGCCTTGTCATGCAGCGGGCCCGGGTTCGATCTCCGGTCGGGACAGTTTTTCTGGGTGAGGTTTTTATCGGGGTTTTTCCTCACCTGTAAGACAAAGTCAGGAAAACTTTAAGGTCCAAACGGTCCCCGAAATCATATGGCCCCTAGTAAAGCTGCAAAGCATAGCATGAAAATGCTATGATTGCAGTGAAAGACCTGCCCTCGGGCAGAATTACTACGGATGGATGGATATACTTATTTACTCACTGTACTATCGAACCCGTAGGTTCATGGCTGCGCGGACATAAGGTCCCCATAAATCCCTATCCTGAGCTAATGCTTTCCAATCATTACTTGTATAATCTACTTACCTCAAAGCATAGTTAATGTTATTCTCCCACCTCATTCTTCATCTACCAACTGGGCATTTCCTCTCTGGCTTTCCTATAAGAAGCTTCCATGCACGTCTTTCATTTCCCATACGCGCAACATGTTCTGCCCATCTCAGTTTATGAGACTTAACTGTTCTTATTATATCTGGCTTCCTATAAAGACCATGTAGTTCATTGTTATGAAGTCTTCTCCATTCACCTGTCTGTTCATCTCTCTTTGGTCCAACAATTTTCCTAAGAACTATATTCTCAAATACTCGTAATCTCCTTTCCTCCCTTAAAGGAGGAGTCCATGTTTCGCACCCATATAATATAACTGGTACAATAATAGTTTATATATATTTCTGTTTAACGTTTTTTTTGAAAGGAGCTATACATATATATATATATATATATATATATATATATTTAATTTTCATTCTTCAATTATCTCAAACATATTATTGCCGACTTTAATTCTTTCTTTTTAATGTCATTCCTATTCTTGATTTAATTCCTGTTCTGTGCCAGAAGTCCATTTCTGTAGGCAATAATTTGTTTCGATATCCAATGTTCAGGATTCCTTCCCATATAACATAGAAGTGACATTTTCAACCAAACATTTATGCATTACTTTTTCCTTAATTTAAGATAACCATACTCTATGGGATTGAGTTCATCACGCCAATTATTTTATTATCTTCGCAGATTTGTTTCCTCTATTTCGGCTTAACATCCTCCAAGTTCTAAACTAGATCCATAATATTTAATTTCTTCTCGTCCAACTTTTCACCATGTTTGAATTCCAATATTCAGTTTTCTTGAAAGTAATATTCATCATATTCTTCAACTAATTTCCTTTTAAAAAATAATACTTTTATAAAACAAAATTATAAAGTTCGTGGGTGACCACGTGCATTAACGTTACCGCATAAGATGACGAAAAAAAGTTTATATGCTAAAATAATTGAATATTACATCACTGTATACAGAAACTGAATTCAAAGTATGTGAGCGAATAATAATAATAATAATAATAATAATAATAATAATAATAATACCTAATAAAGTATGCATTACTACTTTATAAAGAAATAGCATTTTTACATGTTTTACTAATCGCTTCATTATAGTATTCACAATACGTATTCTATATAATTGATTTATTAATTCATTAATAATTAATTAGCCTAAAATAAAATAAGGAAAAAGGCAACTAAATAATATAGTGGTTCCCTGGTTTCCCACAATTGTTCCAATTATGCTGTGCTTATAAGGAACCTGAAAGTTTTCAGATGGTTTTACGTAAATTAATGAATAACCAAATAGGCCTATTTTGGTGATCATACAATTTTATAAAATGCAATATCACATTCAGGAGATAAAATGAAAGGAATTACCATACCTATAAACATTTTAGAGACCTACACTACTGTACAATATGTCTCACTAAATAACAACATAAATCTGTGACATTCCAACATTTCCAATTGCAAAAAAACTTTCCTTCTCTTTTGTCACTGTTTTCTTATTATGCTATAATTATTAATTAAACCACAATGAGAAAATGCTCTTTAGATTTTATAATAATAATAGTAATAATAATAATATCCCTGAAAAAATTACTAGTTATAATAAAAGTTTGGGAATTATTAATCAAGTTATGAAACCATCCCTTGTACAAAGAAACGCCAGACTACGTTTATATAACACTTTGGCTAGACCAGTGTTGACCTATGGTAGTGAAGCATGGACACTAAAAAGATAACAAGAAAGCAGAATAACGGCTTGTGAAATGGGATTCATGCGCAGAACAGCGGGTTACACCAGATGGGATCGGAAAAGGAACACCGATATCTTAAAAGAATTTAAGACTACGCCAATTTTGGAATATATTAAACAGTATCAACTAAATTGGAAACACCATCCCCAAAGCTGTTTATAATTATATACCAAGAGGACGAAGATCTCTGGGCCGTCCTATGAAACGCTGGGGGGAAAATTTTCTATAGGATCTTAACAGGCCTTGGCCTAATACTTGGAAGGAAGAAGAAGAAGAGGATGACAATAATAATAATGATAATCATAATAATAATAATAATAATAATATGTAGGCCTAATGATAACAATAACAATAATAATAGTAATGATAATAATAACAATAATAATAATGATCATGTAGAAGATTTCCGGGCTATTGACCGTGGTCTTGAGGCTTGTAGTTCCCCGACGTTTCGTCAGAGACTGCGTCCGGCATCCTCAGGGTTGTCTTGACTGCCTCAACACCACGGCCAACAGCCCGAAAATGTTCTACAAGATCATCATAATAACTCCGGCCGTGAAAGCCTAAGTCAATATAATAATAATAATAATAATAATAATAGTAATGATAATAATAATAATAATAATAATAATAATAATAATAATAATAATAATAATAATAATAATAATAATATGTAACATGCCCAACGGGTAAAAGAAAATTGACTACTGAATCTTGTGCCACGTTAAATCGAAGTGTTTATATTATACCTGATTCTAGCTTATATAAGTACATAAATGGATGTTTTAAGAAGATCAGCTGGAAAATCTAGAATGGATAGAATACGAGATAAAGAAATAAGGGAAATTATGTGTGTACAAGAGGAGCCGGACGTCATAGACATTGTAGAAAAGAAAAGATTACAGTGGTATGGCCATGTCAAAAGAATGCCGGAGCAAAGATTGCCTAAAATTGTAATGGAATGGATCCCAATTGAAAGGTGGAAGAGAGGAAGACCGAAGAAAACTTGGTTAGAAGGGGTAAAAGAAGCTATGAATATCAGAGGATTGGAGGAAGATCAATGGATGGACAGAGAGGAATGGCGTTTGGTTTCCGGAAGACGGCGGCAGCTGCCATGATGCCGGATGATGATGATTCTAGCTTTTAATCTGTTGGATATTATTCCACTATGCGACGCTCAAAACGCGCTGCCTGAGCGTAACATTCCTAATAATTGCTTCATTTTAAAGTATTTGGCACTCTTTGCTGTAATTGGATGCAACTGATTTACATTAAATACTAGCTAATACCCGGCGTGCGCAGCTATGCCTAAATAAACTAAAATTAATGTGTTTTTATGTTTAGTTAAATAAGTAAAAGCAAAAATAATTATAAATGTATATCGTTAATTATTTTAAGATTCCCGTTGCTGAGTACCCGGTGTTGCCCGGGAATCTACTTATTCTGATCCAACTAACTTCTTGGCATAAATGAGCTAAAAGACAAAATTCGTTATTGTGAGTTATCCGTAAAAGAATACCCGCCATGTGCTGCTCTGCTTGCACAGGAATCTACGTACTTGTCCCGATGTTCTTGGCATCAATAAAAGACAAAAATGGTGATTGCGAGTTATCCGTAAGCGATAAACATATGCTGCCGCAGACTTTTTGTAGAGCTTTTTGAGATATTCAATTCTGCGTACATTAATTTTGTGTATTTATGGTTTAGGCAGCGTAAGCCATTTAAGCGTCCAAAGAACTACTTTTTTTCACGTTTTCCATTACAAAAGGTGATTTTTAAGGGTGTAGGAGTTGAGTATCACAACTCCCTTATAGTTTTAGCCTATGTTCATCCCGAATTTTGCAAAAAGTCCCATCATAATCGGGTATACGGTTGGCTGCGCATAAAATACGAACAAAACAAATAAACATTCATTTTTATATATTACTAGACTAGCTAATACCCGGCGTGCGCTGCTACTCCTAAATAAATGTGTTTTTGCCACCAGCCTTGAGCAGCTATGCTTGCCCGAGAATCAGCTTATCCCGATCTTCTTGGCATCAATGAAAGACAAAAAATAGTTATTGTGAGTTATCCCTAAAAGATAAACATATGCTGTCGCGGACTTTTTTTGTAGAGCTTTTTGAGATATTCAATTCTGCGTACATTAATTTTGTGTATTTATGGTTTAGGCAGCGTAAGCCATTTAAGCGTCCAAAGAACTACTTTTTTCACGTTTTCCATTACAAAAGGTGATTTTAAGGGTGTAGGAGTTGAGTATCACAACTCCCTTATAGTTTTAGCCTATGTTCATCCCGAATTTTGCAAAAAGTCCCATCATAATCGGGTATACGGTTGGCTACGCATAAAATACGAACAAACAAATAAACATTCATTTTTATATATTACTAGACTAGCTAATACCCGGCGTGCGCTGCTACTCCTAAATAAATGTGTTTTTGCCACCATCCTTGAGCAGCTATGCTTGCCCGAGAATCAGCTTATCCCGATCTTCTTGGCATCAATGAAAGACAAAAAATAGTTATTGTGAGTTATCCCTAAAAGATAAACATATGCTGTCGCGGACTTTTTTTTGTAGAGTTTTTTGAGATATTCAATTCTGTGTACATTAATTTGGTGTATGTGTTATGATTTAGGCAGCGTAAGCCATTTAAGCGTCAAAATAGGGACTTCATTTCACGTTTTTCGCTACAAAGGGTGATTTTTAGGGGTGAAGGGGTTGAGTATTACAACTCCCTTATAGTCTATTCTCATCCCGGGAATCTCCTGAAAATTTTGCAAAAATACCCATCAAAATCGGATCAACGGTATGGCCGCGCATAGAATACAAACAAACAAACAAACAAACAAACATTGATTTTTATATATTAGATATGGTATAAGCAATCGATAGAACTTCCATTGGACCGTAAACAGCAACGAGAAGTAAAACTGAAGCAATTGAATGAAAATCTCGTTAAAAAAGTAACAAGTCAAACTTGGTAAAAAAAATAATAACTTGGTGTACGATAAATAGAATGAATCCCAGAAACCATATTAGTATATTAATTTACAATAAGTCTCCTAGCCACATCTCATATATAACGGCACAAAGTATTCTTAAATATACGATAACGTCCACTGCAGCGCTGTGATTCAAGGTAACGTAATTGCCTCGTACACAGCAGCCCCAGAATCAATCTCCGATCGAAACAAGTTTGTTTGATGAGATTTTTTCGGAGTTTTTCTTCACTTGTAAGACTAATGTTGGGAAATTTTAGACCCAAATAGTTCCCGAATATAATTTGGCCATTATAATCACCATCTCGTATTATTCTTGTTTATTGTGAATTTGAGTGAAAGGTGTATTTTGTCAAATGTTCATCTCGTCTCGGAGGTGGTTTTGTATTGAGCTGATCATTCGTCCAGGGAGGTCCGGACGCATAGGGAACAGAAAGGTAGGCTTATAGTGATACATCTAGTAGACAACTAAGGTATAACTAGGATGAAGGAGATCAGTAAATTTTGCTTAGAGGCCCATTTATTCAGGCTTAAGGATCTTTTACAAGGCTAAAAATCTTCAGACTTAGGACCCATGGCTTGAAGTCCTTCCCGGAGGACATGCTCCTTGTATTATTCCATCCTAAATAAAATCCATCGACCACGGAACCAGAGGCAAGGAACATAACCACTAGTCCACCATTTTATGGTATAATTCATAAGAAAATAGAATATTACTTTCATCGCCGTAATTAGGTCTATGATAAATTAGTGTTGGCGAAGTTATTAAATCGCGTAGACTGTAAATTGCATTTATATTATAAATGCCCTACCTATTAAATATATTATTTATCAACATCAATAACACTGAGCAACAAAAAAGAAACTTTTTTTTATCTCAGAAAGAAAAATATGTGATTCGGATAGTTTTTTCCCCCCTGAATTATATCGGTTTTTCTCCATCACGCAAGGTTTCCGAGAGACAGGCATTTATAATTTCAAATAATCTTATATTTTCTACATTCGTAACTACACAATATTCGAACATTCGGACTCACCTAGAAAGTAATAAATGACGATTTTCTGCTATATTTCGCCTGTGGAGCATCCCTCTTGATGGTCCAACAATAATCGGCCAGCATAAAAGGATTCCATTTGCCTTGATATCTCTTTTCCATAGCTGAAATCTCCTGACGAAAGTGTTCCCCGTTTTATTTTACAATGGACAAATGGACGAAAAAACGTTTATTAAAAAATTATTATTTAAATCCATTAATTGAAATTGAAATAAAAAACTGTGGGTGATGGAGAAATTCCGAATACATATTTGAAAACGATAAAAAACTGCATTAAGTACAACTATTGGTATTCATGAGACAAAAATCATATTGACCAGTGTAATCGATCAACGGAAATGTTCTCTCCTCTAAACATTCTAGACATACAAGATGAAGAATTGCGCTTGTGCTACTAATAATGTGATTTCGACCGGTGATCGTCTAAGTACTACATATATCGGGTAGCGGCTCCGTAATAACGTGCGAGCCTTGAACCCGGCCAACCTAGTTCAAGCTTCTGGCTCGAGGCGTAATGTATTTTTAGTGGAATTGGGTGTTGGTTTGGTTTTTGCACCAACAACTTTAACTATATAAAGATGCTGTTTAATCTCCGTTTGCTGGTGTTTGTGCTCTGTGAAAAGTGCCAGTGCGGAAAAAAATATGACTGGTTTAGCCAAACATGACGTCCGCCCTTACATACTAGTGAGGACATTGAAATGAAATGAAATGAAATGAAATATGAGGGTTTTAGGCCTCTTGAACTCGAGGAGTGTTCTCTAGTAAGGTTTGAAGATTATACCAGAAATTTAAAAAAATTGATCCAGTTCAAAACTTCATACAATAACCTCACAAATATGAGGCACATTTTTATTATAGTAAAATTTTTCACTACTTTTCCTGAGTTCGAGGAGTCTCATGTGGCACTGGACTTGACCCTAAGTTCGTTTGATTGCTTGGACGTCATAAATTAATTTAAAAATGAATCAAATTTTCTTGCTAAACTGTTCAGTTAAATAAAGATTATCACCATGGAGATCCACAGTATTTGTTTTTATAACACTCACTATCAGTGTGGTCCTTCCTCAAGAATAAAATGTTTCTGAATCCGAGATTAAAACCTAAGTCAAGAAGAAAATACGTAAATGCCCTGAGCCAAATGTATACAAAAATTCATAAAAGAAAAAGTGAAAAGGCGTCCAAGCTGCCGAGCGAGCGGGCCGAGACAAACTATAGCACCGGCAGTCGTCCAAAATAAATTCTCAGTATGAATTGGATTGGAAAGGGCTGCAGGTCCATCATCGTCTATTGTGCCATCAAACTTGGTTTTTGCAGACTCGACTGTAAACAAGCCCTCCCGGGCATAACAAAATAGAGATCAACAACCTCTACCAATCGTAATTAGTAATGAAGATTTGTTTAAAATTATCAAAAACCTCAAAATTCAGATAAAAGGAGATCTAAAAATTGTAAATACCTGCAAAGGCTTACGATATTATACGATCTCAGAAGTTTGAACGATGCTTATCATCATCGACAATTAGTACTAAGTATCGAATCTCTTCTATATAAATTACTCTACATAAATGTAGAGACAACTCACCAATTTGGAATCGAACCCACAAATTTGTTCTAATAAACTATTTGACCAATGGCTCATCCAGAGAAACTACTGGCACAACAAAATTGCATCTTACATGAAAGATAAGGAGGTCTCAGACCTACAACGCAGATGGCAGGAGAATCCAAAGTGAAATAAAAGAAATACTGGCTGAAAATTCCTACGTCAACCTCCAACTATTGAGGAGTTTAACTTACAGACTACTTTTTTTTTAATGTCTTTCTTTCTCGTTTTTCTTTCGTTTACACTGTTCTTCCTTTCTGTTTTACCTTTGTTAACTTTATCTTATTAACACATACAAACACAGGACAGGACATACACCCAGACCCAAGGTGGAGATTTAAAATCCCCTACTCCGCCGGGAATCGAACCCGGGTCGCCGGAGTGGAAGGTAGGAACTCTACCGACTACGCCACGGCGACGGACACTTTTGAAACAAAATAAACGTATTCTTGTTTACGGTTAATTATTTGCACTTCCCAGAAGGAGAATAAATTAAATAAGTGAAAAAAGAAAAACGGAGCTACAGAACTAAGTGCGCCATTAAAGCAACATTAGAGGATCGAACTCGGTACTGTGGACTAGTGGTTACTATATTCTCCTTTGATTCCCAGGTTCGCGAGTTCAAACCCGGTCGGGATCGAATGGATTTTTTCAGGGAGTAAAAATCTTAAGTATGATTTTCATCAGAAGGGAAGTAAAGCCGTTTGATTTGTGTCTCATTTACGGCATGAAAAAACCAAAGCTTGAAATAAGAGGCCTCTGAGCAAAATGTGTCTGCCCTTTTACGTCTAGCTTTGAATTTCGACGCTAATGACCTGATTTGTTAAAAAAAGTTAAATAAAATGAATCAGTCACTTCGAAAAGGAATCATCTACACTTGATAAAATTTACAGGAGAGGGTAAAAAAAAAAAAACTGATTCAACTTGTTCAGGATAAAGCATTGAATCTGAAATTGCTACCGAATAATGTCAGAAAGTGGTAAAGGAATAGTGTAGTTGATCTATTCTCACATGGATGGAAGTAGGTATCTAAACATGGAATAATGAAAGAAGTGAATTTCAGAAAAATTGGAGATGATCCCTTTTCGAATATAGTCCTACCTACCCACCCTGGAATGAACACTATTATCACAAATAAGTGTACAGTTAAATTGAATACCGGTACCATTAATATAAGGGTACGACTGTTTGGAAGACAGAAAATGTTGAATTCGGGCGTTTCTTCATTGCTAAGGTCATTGCACCGAGATGCAGAAAACTTTAACCTCACATAACAATAGCATGCATTTGATTTGCATCAGACCATGCTCAAAGCTGTTCAAATAAATGTGCCAATTCATGCTCTTTGTGTCAATAGCCTAATTACCTTGAAACAAAAAGATTCATGCATATCACTTTAGTTATACAAAGATGTTATATTTGTAGATTTATATCGGTTTTTTTCTCAGAGATTTAATAAAGCTGATGCAGATTCATCGGAAACTCATTATCAATTTGCTTAAGCACATTCTTGCATTTTATATATTAATACTATCGTGCTAAATGGTATTATTGGCTATCTCAAATGATGTTTGCAAAGCTCGATGTATAATTTGAAACTAATGTCACAAATATTGGTTTGAAAAATCCAAAATAAAGACTTTTTGTGGTAAGGATCCTGTACCTAATAAAATTTGTATACGAGTAGACAACATTTTAAAAAGACTATCCAATACGCTGGATACGTTGGGGGAGCGAAATAAATAATAGTATGGTATACGCTGAGACGAACCAAGCATGGCGGTTGCTAGTCAGTTTTTAATACCATTATAATATTATATATGGTAATATGATCCATTATTGGAACTGTGTTAAAATAACAATATTGGAAAGTGTTAAATAATATCGATTACTGCTTATAAAAAAGTGGTGGAGTAAAATTCTCAAAACAGATATTTCTAAATGAAGCCGGCCGTTGACGTTGGTGGTGACATCTATCTGCAGCGGACGAAACGAGAATTGTAGATTTGTATAAGTTATGTGGAAAGAATTGTTAATGTTTGTACCATGTCTCGAATAGTTAGTGGTCTTGCACGCTCGTACGGAATACGGTTCGATTCCTGGTTCAGACATTCATTTTTCTTTTCACAATATCATTATATTACGTCATGTAACGTAATCTTAAAAACAAATGTGGGAATGTTCATTATAAAACATTCTTTCTTTGAAATTACAGGAAATATTGTAACGACAGTGTTATTGTTTGAAGTATATTTCATATAGAATAATTGAGTGAAACTTCTAAAGTGCATTCACATCTCAAATAAACATACTATATCTACTTACTTCAATATGCAAGTGTAACAACTTTAAAGAAATTAACATCAGAGATAATTTTAATATGGAATCAGGGTAGAATGTCGTTGTAATTGTTATGTAGCTTATGCACTGTACATATTTACATATTCGCCAATGTAGTGGAAAACGGTTAACTAGAAATGTAATGGATACTTTTGCAATACGCTACAAGATGGAAGGTCGAGGGTTCGAGTCCCAGTGGGGTCAGAATTTTTAAATTGACCCACCTTTTTAGTGCATCAAGGCACTGGAGTTGATTCAGCCTCTAACATAAATGAGTATCATATACATGTTCTTCAGGTAAATGCAGTCGTCATGCAGGGCTGATAATCCGATTATCTAGAAGATCTGATTTATTCTCTAGTGCTCCAAGGGTCTCCTAAGGCATGTAGGAGGTTCACTTTATCTTTACTTGTACTTTGGAAGTAAATTACAATACTTACACAAAGAGTTATATCGAATATTACTCACCAGTGCATATTTATTTATTTTA
Organism: Diploptera punctata; assembly: GCA_030220185.1. Lineage (NCBI taxonomy): Eukaryota > Metazoa > Arthropoda > Insecta > Blattodea > Blaberidae > Diploptera > Diploptera punctata. The sequence continues at coordinate 2,283,089 of JASPKZ010008379.1, read as the reverse complement.
CAGTCATTCAACACATAATGTAATATAACTTAGTCATAGAAGAAATAACTAATAATAAATATTTTTTAAATAATAATAAAAATATTCATTTGTATAGGCCTAAAATTTCTTTACTGTAGTTCTATGTTTGTTGAACTCTATTTGAAATTTCCTCGGTTATTTATAAATCCCGAGAAAAAAAAAAAACGAAACAAACTGACTGAGGAAACTTCTCCCGATTGGGGACAGAACCGAGTCCGCTGCGTATGAGGAAACGACATTACTAAGACCGTAGCGGTGGACGAATGTTAAATGTCTGCAATAATACGTTAATAAGTTTTATGATTTATGTTAATAAACATTTCCTGATTTATGTACAAGGGAACAATTACATGCCGAAACCTATCTTGAAATTTCTTCCAGAGAAGCGTTGTGATGTACAAAGGAGGTGTCCAAAGTATGATCTGCCGTTTTTAACTACAATACACTATAATCAGGGGACACGCCGTAGCGTAGTGGTTAAGGCACTGCGCTACAAGCCGGAAGGTCGAGGGTTCGATCCCCATGAGGGTCAGGATTTTTAAACTGACCAAAACCCTCTGGCGGCACTATGGTCCTGGGGTCGACTCAGCCTCTAACAGAAATGAGTAACAGACGTTTGTTCTGGGGGTAAAGGCGGCCGTCACGCAGGGCTGACAACCCGGCTGACATCAAGTGCCGATTGTCTAGAAAAAGTGGGAGCCTTAACCTCCTACTACCCCAAGGGCCTCCTGAGGCCTGTCGTGGGATGACTTTACTTTTACTTTACTTACACTATAATCAAGCGCCAAATCTCTAACTTAAGTTATTGGAAAGTAATACAACTACTTAAGGGGCGGATTTCTATGACCTAAAAAATGGAAAATAACATGCATTTATGACCTAAAAAAAAGGTTTAAATATAACCTAAAAAATACAAAAATATGGCCTTATAATTGAATTAATTTTTTACCCATACTATATCAATTGTTCATTCATATACATTTTCAATTCTATCATAAGAAAAAGGAAATCTATTGTCCAGTGCAAACGTTTGCTACCTGTTAACAGAAACCTTCGAAACAAGTGTACTGTGAAACTGACGATTTTTATACAGATAGGCCTATAATGTTGGTTTTTCCAATCGCCTGATGACTAGGCTATTAAAAAGACCCAAAATATGACTTTATCATAGAAATAAGCAGAAGTATGACCAAAGATCTGAAAAACTGGGAAATACGACTTTTAAGACCCAATAAAGGCCTCTTAATCTTAATAATAAGACATATATAAATGTTTTTACTTACTTGAAGCTTAGAATACAGGCTTTGGTAAAAATATGACGTATCATAGGAATCCGCCCCTTACAACTACTGTATTGGGACATTGGAAAACCCTCGCTACCCTCCCCAAACCATCCGGGCCTCGTCTCGCCTCACTCCACTTGTGCTTAATTCATGCAGGGATCTGCTCCGTACAGTAGGCTGCGATTACTGGATTCTGGTTTCGATTTTTGTCTTGTACTTTAAAATGACAGATACTTTTTTGGACACGGGCTTGGTACATCACAGCGCTTCTCTGGGAGAAATTTCAAGGTAGGTTTCGGCATGTAATGGTTGACAATTTCCTTGTTAATTACATCTTTTTTGTGTTATCAGTCCCGGTGTGGAATATTGGTTACTATGCTGTCCTGTGGTTTCGAGGTTCACGGGTTCAATTCCGGGAGGGATCGATTGGATTTTTAGGACGTAAAAATCCTGAATCACTACCTTCGATAGTTACGTTAACCCGTATGTTACGACTCGTAAATAATCTCAAGCCTGAAATAAGAGGCTTCTGAGCAAAATTTGCCAGCCCAGCTTTGAATTGCGATGCTAATGATCTAAGCCATCGTTTTTCAACCCAGGGGGTTCGCTAAATATTTAAAGGGGTTCGCCAAAACTTTCCATAATGGCGGGTTTCGAGGTTAGATCTATTATTGTTTCCTTAATTTTTTCTGCAGCATTGTCATAATAATAATAATAATGAACTACATGGTATTTATAGGAAGCCAGATATAATAAGAACAGTTAAGTCTCGTAGACTGCGATGGGCAGGACATGTTGCACGTATGGGGAATGAAAGACTAGCATGGAAGCTTCTTGTAGGAAAGCCAGAGGAAAACGCACAGTTGGTAGACCAAGAATGAGGTGGGAGAATAACATTAACTATGATTTGAAGGAAGTAGATTATACAAGGAATGATTGGAAGCATTAGCTCAGGATAGGGATGTATGGAGAGCTTATGTCCGCGCGGCCATGAACCTACGGGTTCGATAGTGCCAGTGAGTAAGTAAGTAAGTTTCATAATAATAATAATTATTATTTATTATTAATTATTACTAAATTATTATTATTATTATTATAAAAAAATAAATTAACTCTATAATGTCCCTTGTTACATATATGTGTAACATCGGGAATTTATCACATTATTTCCACAATAAATTAACATTTTCCGCGAATGCCTGATTTATAGTTATTTAATAACGTTAAGAATGTATTTCATTTCGCTACAACTAGGCCTACACGTTGTGTAACTTTTAAGCCGCAACTAGAGTAACTTTAGGTTTTACCCATTAAGGGTTAAGTTAATTTAAAGTTATTAAACCTTTGCTTGGAATTAAATTTTATGCATATCTACTGTATGTATATTTAAAAGTCAGTGGTTCACTTCACCCAACTCAGATCGTTGTGGAAGGGTTCGAAGTCAAAAAAGGTTGGGTACCGCTGATCTAAGCTGTTAAAGAGCGGTGTTAAATAATATACTGTATCCATATCTCTTTCTTGTGAAATCTTGCTTCATTGGAAAAATTTAATGTATGCCAATGTATGAGTCCGCGCCAGTTTATGGCGTCATGCCCTGGTGCAGAGCTATAGGATTTGCGCTGATTCGAATCCTCATGGAGGAAAAAAAAAATAATATCATGAAACTTCGACTAATATGAGACTGGTGCACACCCAGCATCGTGAGGGATTTAGGTAGCTATAATAAATATTAGTTCCAAGATGAGAAAACCAGCTATAATGGCTGGAGGATTCGTCATTCTGAAGCTATCTCATTCACATATGCCTGCTTGTAGGATGATCGTCCACTTCTTTGATTTACACTTGTGGATATGAGGCCAGCAGCCGACTGGTAAGCCAAGAGTCTTCTAGGCCTGTCGTGCCATGTAGTTTTTCTTATTGTTAAATTGGCATCGAAGTCTGTAGTTCTAGTAGCATTTTAAGGAACAATTAAATTTTTTATAGCTATACATGTAACATAAATGAGTATGCATTGTATGCTGTAATATAATGGTTCATTAAAACACCTGCAGGAAACAAGCACAACGCAAAAATATAAAAATAGAATGAACACAGTTATTTTAATGATGACATATATGAGTCACTTGATAAACATCAAGTTACATATCACTTACTCATTAAAATAAATGTCCATTCTACTTGACTATTTCATCCACTGAGGCGCAGCAAAGGGAGAATAAAATGTATTTAACAGTGTACTATATTATATATATACTAGAAGTCCCGGCCACGCGTTGCTGTGGCTAAGGTATACGTTAAAAATTTAAATTAAGTTGCTGTCTTTTAGCCAGATTACTTAAAACTAATACACACGAAATTAATAATATTAAAAATAAAATAAACACTGAACACACTTAAATTATGAAATAATCAATATTTGTAATTCAATTGAAATTCGCGGTTTGCAACAAAAAGCACAGCCATCTGGATCTCTCTCTGTTAAATAATAAACCAATTACCTTACCAAATTACCTTACACCGCCATCTGTTAGAATCGTATGGAACTCACAGATAATTATAACACTTTGTTAAATAATAAACAAATAATTTGCAATAAAAATAATAAAAGTAAAGTAAAGTGATCCCACAACAGCCCCAGAGGCCCATCGGGTAGTAGGAGGTTAAGGCTCCCACTTTTTCTAGACAATCGGCACTTTATGTCAGCCGGGTTGTCAGCCCTGCGTGACGGCCGCCTTTACCCCAGAACAAGCGTCTGGTACTCATTTCCGTTAGAGGCTGAGTCGACCCCAGGGCCATAGTGCCGCCAGAGGGTTTGGGTCAGTTTAAAAATCCTGACCCCAACGGGACTTGAACCCTCGACCCTCCGGCTTCTAGCTCAGTGCCTTAACCACTACGCTACGGCGTGCCCCAAATAAAAAATAATGCGACTATAAATTTAGTTATAAACTACCCTAAGTCTCAAGTTGGATCAAACTGCACACAGTGTGCAAAAATTTATTAAAATCGGTTCAGTAGTTTAGGATTCCATCGCGGACAAACAACGTGACACGTAATTTTTATATATTAAGATATAGTCCACCGCTGTGGTCTCGAGGTAGCGTGCTGCCTTGTCACGCAGCGGGCCCGGGCAGTTTTTCTGGGTGAGGTTTTTATCGGGGTTTTTCCTCACCTGTAAGACAAATGTCAGGAAAACTTTAAGGCCCAAACGGTCCCCGAAATCATATGGCCATCATCATCATCCTTCACCGGTGGGGAAAGCAACGGGAAGCTACTACACCTACAATTCCCTAGTAAAGCTGCAAGCATAGCATGAAAATGCTATGATTGCAGTGAAGGACCTGCCTTCGGGCAGAATTACTATGGATGGATATATAATTTATATATATAGAATGATAAGAAAAATAAATGCCTGGACGGGATTCGAACCCGGAACTCTGAGTCTGTACCTCAGCGTGTTATCCATTACACTTACATTATATATACATATTATATATATATATATATATATATATATTAGGGTAGTGCTTGTTTTCGACTTCTTGTATTCCATTCCGCACACCCTCTATTTTTTCTTTGTAATTAGCAATTTAAAGTTAATTTTGTTGAAATTTAAGATGAGGAACCCGGTACCATATTGATCAAGTACAGGCGCGACATTGAAAAGAAAATGTCGATAAAAATTGTTCTGATTTATGTTAACAATTAATTTCATTAAAACTGCTGTATTTGATTTATTTCTCTTGTTTATGGCAGTAGAAAAATCTCATCATATCGTGAATCTTAAATTTAAAATAAATTAAAATATTTATCGGGAGAGTTGGCTCAAGTCAACTTGTATTCCGGAGGTCCCAGGTTTAAACCCCGGTGCTGACAATTCTGACAGGTTTTGTCCTCTCATCAAGGGATATTGCTGAGTTGAAATTTCATTATCAGGACCCATTTCATAGTAGTATACAGCAAAAGCTCCTTATTCGCGTTTTCATTATTCGCGGGTAAAAAAACTACGACATAGTTCCTGTATTCGCGGCTAAAAAATGTCTTTATTCCAGTCGGTATATTAAAAGGATTCCATCCATAGTAATGCTGCCCGGAGAGCAGGTTTTTCACTGCAATCATAGCATTTTCCTGCTATGCTTGCAGCTTTACTAGGAGATTGTAGGTGTGGTAGCTTCCCGTTGCTTTCTACACCGGTGAAGGATGATGATGATGATGATGATAAGGATAAGGATGATGATGATGATGATAAGGATAAGGATGATGACGATGATGGCCATATGGTTTCGGGGACCGTTTGGGCCTTAAAGTTTTCCTGACATTTGTCTTATAGGTGAGGAAAACCCCGATTATAACCTCATCCAGAAAAACTGCCCCGACCGGGAATCGAACCCGGACCCGCTGCGTCACAAGGCAGCACGCTACCTCGAGACCACAGCGGTGGACTTAAAAGGATTAGTATCCTTTATTAACGCATCGGCAATTTTTTACTGCAGGCACGTGCCAAGATGACTTTTACAAAGAGCGATTCAAATAAAATGGACAAATTAATATCAAAGTGAAACAAATCTTATTGTCACTAAGCCTAAAGTTCGTTGTTAAAAGCCACCGCCGTCGTATTTCACGTGCCGCTATGTCCGTTATAAATACCGCCCTCGCCACAATCAGTGTTTTATTGTTTCAACTTGTCATTCGTTGCAATAATTTTGATCGAATAACACGTGTACCTTCTGCTTTGAAGCCAATTTATAATGTCAAGTAAAAGGAAAGAAAATTAGTTCCGAAGCGGAAAAAAAAAATGTTGCCGTTTAAAGTAAAAACAGAAATGTTTGACCATTTACGCGTTGGGGAGTCGTTTGCGTCTACATCATGCTGTTTCAATGAATCAACTGTACGATTTATCAACAAATCCGAACGCAAAATAAGGAAATCTATCGCTAAATTCACAGCTGAATATCAATCTGAATTGAAAGACCTTTTAAAAGCGGCAAAACAGAAAAAAATTACCGACTTCTTTAAGCCCTTGCCTAAGCCTGAAAATAATAATTAATATAAATTGTTCAAAACCTCTCATTAAATTGATTTTATTTTGATCATTTTTATTTTATTCTGGAACCTTGGAACGTATCCCCTATATACGCATACAAATTAGCATTCCATATTCGCGGCATTTTTGCGGAACATATATCCCGCGAATAAGGAGCTTTTGCTGTATTAAACGAATTATAACATGTGGATGTGATAATATAATGTAATAAATAAAATATACTGTTGGAAGTTCGAAGGTTACTGATGCTAGAGGTGTCGCAAAATAAAATAAAAACATTAGTAGCTATATTACGATGCTAGGTTGGGAAGTGGTTTTTACAGAATCGAGGAAAATGTTTAAGTGTGTTTGTAGTATGTAATACAGTATAGTTATTTTTATTACAGTATAATTATTCAGGTTGGCAACCCCGAAATGTAGGAAGTTGAATTTGCAATCATGGTCGTCATTGCTGTAAGTACGACAAAACACACTATCGTGCAAAAAAAAAAATATATATCATTAAACATTTGCATTATTATGACAACTTACTGCTCGTCAGACTTATTATGAAATGTCCATCGATGAACTGCACTGATTTCATAGAACCCAATTTACGGCCAACTTATAGTCCATATACAGAGAGGACCTCCCGATCTATGGCCGGGCTAGCGGAAGAAGCGCATGCAGTCACCGAGTCCGCACTCCGCGTCATGCGGCATAGCAACTGCACGGCTCACTGTGAGTCATAAACTCGCGCCGCCGCCGAGATATTGAAACTTAAACGCCTGGCGAGGCAGCTGAGATTTATTGACCATCTTTCGAAACATTTGTTTCTTAAATTCAACCCTTCTCTGCTAAGGTTTTCGGTGGTTTTCCGTAGCGTCAAGACAAATGTCGGAGTATGCCTCTAATTTCCACCAGTAGATTCACTTACATATTCTCCATATTTTTAAATTCAAAATTCAAGGGCACAAAATTAAATCCATAAACTTAAAATTAAATAACCTTTCTGGAAATAATTTAACAAAACAATACTAAATTTTCATTTCAACAAGCTACTCTGATAATGGTTTCAGTGGTTTCCGTAGCGTAAAGGCAAATTCCGGAGTAGTCTCCTTGATTCCACTAGTAAATTCACCAATTTCCTCATCGAGCCGGGTAAAGCGAGTGAAAAAAAAATCATTTCTATTTGCAACTGTAGCTGCAGCCTTCTATACTGTTAGGAGTGCGAATTTCAAGGGGTCCATATTTAACGCACAAAACACAAACATCTTTCACATTTTAGGAAAATCACTAACACATTCTGGAAAATGTCACAAGTCCTATTATTCTACCGAGAATATAGGCCCCCTATCACAGGCCTCTTGGCCGGTAACACATTTCCGAAGCCTCGGTAAAGCGCACGCGTCGTTCAAAATGGCTCGGAAATTAAACTAAATGGCTCGGAAATTAAACTAAGTCCTAAAATTACATCTAGGCAAATTAACCCAAGTCCTTCATTCATCGGGAATGGAGGACCACACACCTCAGGCCCATCGCCCATGTATATAATCCCGGGTCTCGGTACAGGTCCGAGGAATTTAAATTCTAAAAAAAAATCAAAGTCCTTATCATTTCACCGGGAATGAAGGACCCCTCAACGCCAGACTTGCCATCCAAGGTCTCGGTTAGACCTATAAACCCACAAAATGTTTCAAAGTCAATTACTTTCCAGGCGGTCCGTGACTGGAAACTCACTTAAAATTTTACAAGTTCATAAAATCAGACTACTGGTAAAACCCGCCAGTCTAGGATCCGGACGCTCGGTGATAATTAACACCGAGCCTGACTGCCGAAGGGATGGGTGACCTTCCATGATGCTGGATGGGTGACCAATCCATCCATCTAACATAGAACACACTATCAATATCAAAATAACAAATTAACACCAAACTGCGCGGGGACCAACTTCGTTCATCTGAGGCTTAAATACACTCTATACATAATTATCGATACAAGAACTGCTCACTACCCCGAAGAACACTAATTTAACACCCATTTAACACAAGCTGCCATGGTCATTCACACTTAGTACACTCTTTCGGCCCATTTTTCAAAATTAGCGGGGCTAAAAGGCGAAAGCCTTGGAACCCGCGGGTGGCTAATTAAATTTAATTAGACCATCCAAAAGGGACGGTATAGCCGCATTCAACATTTTGTTGTAGCCTCATTCTGCAATTCCCATCGAGATATACGACGGCAGCTGAGTTTCATGCTTGTAAGGTGAAACACGCGTTGTGTATTCTCATATTAGTGGTCTTAGTTCATAGTTATAATGCCTCGATCTGTGTTTACAGTACAGCCATAGGGTATTTATGTACGATAATTATGTGAAAACAGAGTCTTGCAGAGAAATCGTTAGACGAATTCGAACACAATTTCCAGATGTAAATCCTCCAAATTCCACCGCTGTGGTCTCGAGGTAGCGTGCTGCCTTGTCACGCAGCGGGCCCGGGTTCGATCCTCGGTCGGGGCAGTTTTTCTGGGTGAGGTTTTTATCGGGGTTTTTCCTCGCCTGTAAGACAAATGTTAGGAAAACTTTAAGGCCCAAACGGTCCCCGAAATCATATGGCCATCACCATCCTTATCATCCTTCACCGGTGTGGAAAGCAACGGGAAGCTACCACACCTACAATTCCCTAGTAAAGCTGCAAGCATAGCATGAAAATGCTATGATTACAGTGAAGGACCTGCCTTCGGGCAGAATTACTATGGATGGATCCTCCAAATAGAGATACGGTTCGACGATTTGTAAAAAAAAAATTAACGAAACGTGTTCTGTGCTCGATAAGAAACCAAAGACAACAAAATGTGTGCTTGCTGAGGAAAAATTAAATGAAATAGGAGAAAGATTAGATCATACGCCAACAAAATTCCTAACACGACTTGCATAAGAAACTGGTTTTTCGAAGGCGTCAGCATTGAGAGCTACGTAACATTTACATTTGAAACGTAATGCGTGAACTTCAGCCACGTGATTCTGAGATGCTGTTACGTTTTTATAATGGTAAATTACAGAACGTCAATATTGGAATAATTGATCCGTGTTTAATATGGTTCTCAGACGAAACCTGGTTCCACTTAAATGGGTATGTTTCGTCGCGGAATAACAGGTATTTCAGCCAGCAAAACCCCCATCGCATACATGAAATTCCCCTGCATGACGAACGGATAGTATGGTGTGCAGTGAATGGTTACAGAATTATAGGATCAGTTTTTTAAATAACACAATTAATGCACAAAGATAGAGATGTCATTTTGACACCATTTTTCGAAAAACTGACTGATATTGATTGTTGAAATCGATTTTTCCAGACCCCTGCAACTGCACATACAGCTGAAGACTCGCTAACATTAATTAGTAAAATTTTTGAAGATCGGGTTATTAGTGCAGGCTTATGGTCATCCGGTCTCCAGATTTAACTGTTTGCTATTTTCATTTGTGGGGGTGCTTAAAAAAATAAACTGTATACAAGAAATACGATCTGATATATCAGGACAAAAATAAACTCAGTAACAGAACAGCAATTAATGAATGTGAATGAGGGTTTACTGACAAGGTGCCGAACATTCATGGAAGTAGAACATTTTCAACATCTCCTGTCATAAGGTACATAACTTATTTTTCGCTATTTTCATGGCGATGCACGAACCAAGAAGTAGGAAAAGAGGCGTGCAGCTGCTCTGCCGCATGATGCGGAGTGAGGACTCAAAAGCCGCAAGTGCTTTTCCCGCTAGCCCGGCCGTAGGTCGGGGAGATCCTCTCTGTACCTTTTTCTAAGGACTATATTATATGGGGTCAACTACAAGTAAACAGCTCAAAGGCAACAACAATTTGTAATACTAGACACTTAAAATACCTTAATCCAAAACGTATTCTTCGCTATTGGGTAATATAGAAGTCGCCTACAAATTATTGTTTGAGCACATGGTGGTCACAAAACATTTTTTTTTTACTTTGACTATTTAACTCATGCTCCAAATGGGAGTCAATGACCAATCATATTTCAATAAATTTTGACTTACAATCAATCACAGTCGTGTTTTACCTCGATTTTATCAATTTAATTGTATCACTTTAAAATCAAGCTCCTCCTTTTTAACATTCTGAAAAGGTCATAGCATTATTTTGCAGGGACTGACTCTCTAAGAAATACGTTGAATATAACAATTTATATATTAAGATGTAAGATTTCTAGAATGCATGTGGCTACCAGATTGTATATATAGTGCACGAATGTAACCAGATAGTGCTTGCGGGAGATCATATAAAAACATCTGTAGCAATTGATTATACTATAAAAAAGAAACCACTGTTTGCACTTTCTTAAACGTATTATTTCCCAGGAATTTACGCTTCAGAAAAATATAATTGACATATTTACATATAAATTAATTAATAACCTGTAATGTTGGTTATAAATTTCTCCACTAGGGTGCATTCTTACAATATTGCGATCTTTTGGCAATAAATAATATGATCTGGTTGCAGTGATGAACAAATGAAGCATAACAATCAATTCTCATTTGTTTCCGAACATGATACAAAAGCAGACTTGGATAGACCACTTTCGTGATATTCTAAACCAGAACAGAAACGATTTGGCGTTCGCTGCACCTTACAAGCAACACCAAACATTCACAAAAGTTACGGAGCAAGAAATATTAACAGTTATAATGGAAACTAGAAATAAGAAGGCCGCAGGGCCGGACGGAATTGCCAACGAGCACCTGAAACTGGCGGCACCACACCTAGTACAGACATGGACCCAGCTATTCAATAAATGCCTAGAATGCGGGACCATACCAGAAAAGTGGAGACACTCAACAATCAAAATCCTTTACAAAGGCAAAGGCCCTACATCATCACCAGATGCTTACAGAGGCATAGCACTGGAGAATTCATTATTCAAAATCTTCTCAAAGATTCTGACAAAGAGGCTATACAACCTTGCAGACAACGCGATCCCAGAGGAACAATTCGACTTTAGGAAGGGAAGAGCCACCATACACGCCATAAACAACCTGTTGACAGACATCCAAGAATCACTCAGACACCCCAAAGGTAAACTGTACACAATATTTATCGACTTCACAAAAGCGTTTGATCTACTTGACAGACAGATCATAATGAAGAAGCTCGAAAGGATAAGTGGAGACAACTATCTGTCACACATCATCAGATGTATTATGGCAGTAAATAAAGTGACCATAAACGATAACGTAACGACATCGGCTCCTATAATACAAACAAATGGAGTTCTCCAAGGCGACCCAATAAGTCCTCTGCTATTCAACATCACAACTGCAGACATCGCACATGCTTTAAAGATGGCAAACAGTAAAGCTACCATATACATGTACGCAGATGATATGGTCCTACGCGCGACAAAGCACAGAGATCTACAGGAAAGTTTCAACACCCTCATAACATGGACAGAAGAAAACGGGCTCCACATAAATAAAAACAAGACAATGCAGATGGTCTTCAGAAAGGGAGGAAGAGTCTCAACACACGAAATGGTGTACTATGGACAAGATCCACTAAAACAAACAAGTCATTACAAATATCTTGGAGTAACCTTCCAAACAACGGACACATGTTTCAGCAAACACGTAACTGAAAAAGCTATCGCAGCCATAAGAGGCATCAACGACATAAAATACATAAATAGACTGTCACTAGATACTGCAAAACAGCTATTCACCGCAAAGATTATCCCAATACTCGTCTATGGCCTGCAAATAATATGGAAATACCCAAAGAAAAACGATCTAAAGCAACTTGAAAAAGTAAAAGCCACTTTCCTAAAAAGAATTCTCGGTGTATCAAAACATACTCCATCTCGACTTGTATATGAACTGGCACGGGAACCATTTCTAATAGAAGAGCTAAGGATATCGCTACAGCTACCGGCAACAATTCATTATGACGAGCTTTCTAGCGGAAAGAGTGAGGAAAAGAAGCGAGATTGATTCGGACTTCTACGCCACAGAAGCAACCACAGCGGCAAGTACTAACTCGATTCTCTATACATGGCTTTCATCACGAGATATGCAAAAAACCAGGATTTCACCAAGCGGACGAATATTGTGTGTGTTCTCTGTGCGGATGTAAATGCAGCCAATACCATTTAGAACTGTGTACAAAAAGGACAAAAAGCTTAAACGCTTACAGCAAGAGAGTATTTTAATGCACATTTGTGCGCAATTCTACTTATTATTATTTGTTTTAAAAAATCGTCGTTTACATTAAATATGTTAATATTTTAAAATGACTGTATTTTAAATAATAATTTGTGAGTAAAGAGCTCAAATTATTCGTTAAATAGTCCTAACAAATGCCATTCTTGATTTCCAAATTCTCTAGATAAATTCACTCCTCACTTCGTGAGTCGTGAATTTATCGATAATCTGGAAATCACTCGTGGCATTACTTATGATAATTAATCTAAAATAAAATGTCTTAATGTTCACGCTTAGTTCCTGAGTTTTGAAGCAATAAATCGCCTTTAAAAACGTATTTTTTTAGCATCACGTTTAATAAACCACCTTAACATTTTAGATGTGCCTTGAATAAACATAAAAAAATGTTTAAAAATATATTCTTTCCAACAGATTATGCATTGTAAATAAATAGTTTGTATTTACGATAAATATAGTATATCAGATCATTTTCTTTTTTAGCTCATTATATATAATAAAAGATTGACTAGGGTGGAAAACATTTTGAAGCAGATTATGTGCATTTCAGTCCTCGGTAATGAATTAATGAATTGTAAATAAAAACTTAATTCTTCCTTTCTTTACTTTGGTTTAACCTCTCCCTTTGTAGATTTTTATCACGTAACCCGATCCTTACAGGGACAAGACTTTGTCAGGAGAAAATTTTAAACTCTTGATCACACACACTTTTTGACACAGAAGGACAATGAGGGCCTCCCCTGGAGAGTGATCAGCTAAATGCATGGCCACCTACGAATTAACACGTAGATTTAAGAAAATACACATCATTCACACTAAACAAGGCAAATATGACACAGATGACTGTGATGGCCAGATGGTGTTCCGGGATAATTTGCGCCTTTAAAGTTTCCTAACATTAAATGTCAAATTGAGGAGTTGAAAGGAATATGGGAGTCTCATGTTTTGCCCTTTTTCCGTTCAATGCATTCTTGGACTCGCCACTTTGTAGTTGGTCAGCCTAAATTTTTTCGTTTCGATATCTCGATTACAGCAGTTTCAGCAGCTGATTGCATCAATTAAAATAAACAATGTTATGCATTTAGTTATATATCAATTGCTAACATCTCAAAACGTATATTATTTAATTGTGTCCATATTCCATTCAACTCCTCAATTTTGTCTTACAGGTAAGCAAAAACCCGAAAAAACACATCACTCGTGAAAAATTTTCCCACCGGGGATCTAACCCGCGCCAGCTGCGTCTGAGGCAACAACATTATCATTACTAGAGTCTGGATGTTAGGTACTTAAAAAAATCAAAATAGGCAGGCAAAAAGGCACTAAAAATCATTAATATAGGTAGTAAAAAATTCAAAATAGGCTCTTACAAAAAATGAACAACATAACTTTTCACAGTCTTACGTTAAGAATATAAACACATGCTATCAATAGCATGCGAAGATCTCAGAGATGCTTTTGGAATTTTTTTTGCCTTTTTACAAAGAGCAGAACTGTCATTTGAGAATATTTCCACGTCAAATTCTTTCACGAAATTGGTCAGTTTGTATTTTACTGTTGTCCGATCTTTTAGATATCTTAAAAAAAAACTGTTCTAAAGGTAAGAAAAAAGATACACTTGCCGCACCACTTCGTCTTTTAATCACCTGTCTGTGAATGAGGACTGCAGACTGAATTCAGTGTTACCAACATGAAAAATAATATTACCGGTTTCAGCACCAAGGTATGAGACAGAAAGAAAGCTTGAGGCATCTACCCTCTTTGGCACTCAGCAATGTTTGTATTGAAAGGAAGCAAATAACTTTTCTCCAAGCCTTAGAGCCGAAGCATAATACAATGGGACATAGTTTACGGCTATTTTGCTTAACAGGAATGCATGAAGTGGAAAAAATACAATAATTACCTAACGGGAGTGCATTGGAGGGAAACCATCTACCTGCTAGGTTATGGGGTTATTGCCAGCCTTATCCAAAAATAGTCTAAGAGAATTTATAAAAAGAACACTTGAAAACATCTATGAAATGATTTGTGCCATGAGGTTTGTCCATTTCAATTGATTTCATTGAGATACTGAGTAAATTTCGAGAAAAAAAAATTGCAAATAGGCATTTATAGGCATTATAAGCTGAAATAGGTATTGATAGGCAAAATGAACTTCATGGAAAACTTTAGGGTCGTTGGTATCAACCTATATGAAGTCACTTTTACAATATCTATAATAAATATAATACAGGCATTTTCCCTAACATCCGGTCTCTAATCATTACATTACAGCATTAGACATGAATTAAATTAACTAATGAAAACAAGAGACATAGATAACCCACAATTGCATTATGGTTACATTTCTGTTAAACATTCCTCCTATTGTTCTATAATTGGTAATTAAATTGCTAACATGCATTGTAGGTCGTAAAATTTATTACTAGCAGCAGTGTATGACTAATCAATTGATTGTACCGAGATATCTCGCGCCTCTGCTATATACTGACAGGAAGCATTAGTGCAATCATTTTATTCCCTCCTTGCTTTATTTTCTGTTTTCTTTTTGTTCATAGTGAATTGCACGGTAACTCATGAAAAAATTGCAACAAAATAAAATGACTTTTTCTTCAAATAACAGGACACTGTTTATTCTTCTAAACAAACATGCAACTGCAACTGCACATACAGCTGAAGACTCGCTAACATTAATTAGTAAAATTTTTGAAGATCGGGTTATTAGTGCAGGCTTATGGTCATCCGGTCTCCAGATTTAACTGTTTGCTATTTTCATTTGTGGGGGTGCTTAAAAAAATAAACTGTATACAAGAAATACGATCTGATATATCAGGACAAAAATAAACTCAGTAACAGAACAGCAATTAATGAATGTGAATGAGGGTTTACTGACAAGGTGCCGAACATTCATGGAAGTAGAACATTTTCAACATCTCCTGTCATAAGGTACATAACTTATTTTTCGCTATTTTCATGGCGATGCACGAACCAAGAAGTAGGAAAAGAGGCGTGCAGCTGCTCTGCCGCATGATGCGGAGTGAGGACTCAAAAGCCGCAAGTGCTTTTCCCGCTAGCCCGGCCGTAGGTCGGGAGATCCTCTCTGTACCTTTTTCTAAGGACTATATTATATGGGGTCAACTACAAGTAAACAGCTCAAAGGCAACAACAATTTGTAATACTAGACACTTAAAATACCTTAATCCAAAACGTATTCTTCGCTATTGGGTAATATAGAAGTCGCCTACAAATTATTGTTTGAGCACATGGTGGTCACAAAACATTTTTTTTTTTTACTTTGACTATTTAACTCATGCTCCAAATGGGAGTCAATGACCAATCATATTTCAATAAATTTTGACTTACAATCAATCACAGTCGTGTTTTACCTCGATTTTATCAATTTAATTGTATCACTTTAAAATCAAGCTCCTCCTTTTAACATTCTGAAAAGGTCATAGCATTATTTTGCAGGGACTGACTCTCTAAGAAATACGTTGAATATAACAATTTATATATTAAGATGTAAGATTTCTAGAATGCATGTGGCTACCAGATTGTATATATAGTGCACGAATGTAACCAGATAGTGCTTTGCGGGAGATCATATAAAAACATCTGTAGCAATTGATTATACTATAAAAAAGAAACCACTGTTTGCACTTTCTTAAACGTATTATTTCCCAGGAATTTACGCTTCAGAAAAATATAATTGACATATTTACATATAAATTAATTAATAACCTGTAATGTTGGTTATAAATTTCTCCACTAGGGTGCATTCTTACAATATTGCGATCTTTTGGCAATAAATAATATGATCTGGTTGCAGTGATGAACAAATGAAGCATAACAATCAATTCTCATTTGTTTCCGAACATGATACAAAAGCAGACTTGGATAGACCACTTTCGTGATATTCTAAACCAGAACAGAAACGATTTGGCGTTCGCTGCACCTTACAAGCAACACCAAACATTCACAAAAGTTACGGAGCAAGAAATATTAACAGTTATAATGGAAACTAGAAATAAGAAGGCCGCAGGGCCGGACGGAATTGCCAACGAGCACCTGAAACTGGCGGCACCACACCTAGTACAGACATGGACCCAGCTATTCAATAAATGCCTAGAATGCGGGACCATACCAGAAAAGTGGAGACACTCAACAATCAAAATCCTTTACAAAGGCAAAGGCCCTACATCATCACCAGATGCTTACAGAGGCATAGCACTGGAGAATTCATTATTCAAAATCTTCTCAAAGATTCTGACAAAGAGGCTATACAACCTTGCAGACAACGCGATCCCAGAGGAACAATTCGACTTTAGGAAGGGAAGAGCCACCATACACGCCATAAACAACCTGTTGACAGACATCCAAGAATCACTCAGACACCCCAAAGGTAAACTGTACACAATATTTATCGACTTCACAAAAGCGTTTGATCTACTTGACAGACAGATCATAATGAAGAAGCTCGAAAGGATAAGTGGAGACAACTATCTGTCACACATCATCAGATGTATTATGGCAGTAAATAAAGTGACCATAAACGATAACGTAACGACATCGGCTCCTATAATACAAACAAATGGAGTTCTCCAAGGCGACCCAATAAGTCCTCTGCTATTCAACATCACAACTGCAGACATCGCACATGCTTTAAAGATGGCAAACAGTAAAGCTACCATATACATGTACGCAGATGATATGGTCCTACGCGCGACAAAGCACAGAGATCTACAGGAAAGTTTCAACACCCTCATAACATGGACAGAAGAAAACGGGCTCCACATAAATAAAAACAAGACAATGCAGATGGTCTTCAGAAAGGGAGGAAGAGTCTCAACACACGAAATGGTGTGTACTATGGACAAGATCCACTAAAACAAACAAGTCATTACAAATATCTTGGAGTAACCTTCCAAACAACGGACACATGTTTCAGCAAACACGTAACTGAAAAAGCTATCGCAGCCATAAGAGGCATCAACGACATAAAATACATAAATAGACTGTCACTAGATACTGCAAAACAGCTATTCACCGCAAAGATTATCCCAATACTCGTCTATGGCCTGCAAATAATATGGAAATACCCAAAGAAAAACGATCTAAAGCAACTTGAAAAAGTAAAAGCCACTTTCCTAAAAAGAATTCTCGGTGTATCAAAACATACTCCATCTCGACTTGTATATGAACTGGCACGGGAACCATTTCTAATAGAAGAGCTAAGGATATCGCTACAGCTACCGGCAACAATTCATTATGACGAGCTTCTAGCGGAAAGAGTGAGGAAAAGAAGCGAGATTGATTCGGACTTCTACGCCACAGAAGCAACCACAGCGGCAAGTACTAACTCGATTCTCTATACATGGCTTTCATCACGAGATATGCAAAAAACCAGGATTTCACCAAGCGGACGAATATTGTGTGTGTTCTCTGTGCGGATGTAAATGCAGCCAATACCATTTAGAACTGTGTACAAAAAGGACAAAAAGCTTAAACGCTTACAGCAAGAGAGTATTTTAATGCACATTTGTGCGCAATTCTACTTATTATTATTTGTTTTAAAAAATCGTCGTTTACATTAAATATGTTAATATTTTAAAATGACTGTATTTAAATAATAATTTGTGAGTAAAGAGCTCAAATTTATTCGTTAAATAGTCCTAACAAATGCCATTCTTGATTTCCAAATTCTCTAGATAAATTCACTCCTCACTTCGTGAGTCGTGAATTTATCGATAATCTGGAAATCACTCGTGGCATTACTTATGATAATTAATCTAAAATAAAATGTCTTAATGTTCACGCTTAGTTCCTGAGTTTTGAAGCAATAAATCGCCTTTAAAACGTATTTTTTTTAGCATCACGTTTAATAAACCACCTTAACATTTTAGATGTGCCTTGAATAAACATAAAAAATGTTTAAAAATATATTCTTTCCAACAGATTATGCATTGTAAATAAATAGTTTGTATTTACGATAAATATAGTATATCAGATCATTTTCTTTTTAGCTCATTATATATAATAAAGATTGACTAGGGTGGAAAACATTTTGAAGCAGATTATGTGCATTTCAGTCCTCGGTAATGAATTAATGAATTGTAAATAAAAACTTAATTCTTCCTTTCTTTACTTTGGTTTAACCTCTCCCTTTGTAGATTTTTATCACGTAACCCGATCCTTACAGGGACAAGACTTTGTCAGGAGAAAATTTTAAACTCTTGATCACACACACTTTTTGACACAGAAGGACAATGAGGGCCTCCCCTGGAGAGTGATCAGCTAAATGCATGGCCACCTACGAATTAACACGTAGATTTAAGAAAATACACATCATTCACACTAAACAAGGCAAATATGACACAGATGACTGTGATGGCCAGATGGTGTTCCGGGATAATTTGCGCCTTAAAGTTTCCTAACATTAAATGTCAAATTGAGGAGTTGAAAGGAATATGGGAGTCTCATGTTTTGCCCTTTTTCCGTTCAATGCATTCTTGGACTCGCCACTTTGTAGTTGGTCAGCCTAAATTTTTTCGTTTCGATATCTCGATTACAGCAGTTTCAGCAGCTGATTGCATCAATTAAAATAAACAATGTTATGCATTTAGTTATATATCAATTGCTAACATCTCAAAACGTATATTATTTAATTGTGTCCATATTCCATTCAACTCCTCAATTTTGTCTTACAGGTAAGCAAAAACCCGAAAAAACATCACTCGTGAAAAATTTTCCCACCGGGGATCTAACCCGCGCCAGCTGCGTCTGAGGCAACAACATTATCATTACTAGAGTCTGGATGTTAGGTACTTAAAAAAATCAAAATAGGCAGGCAAAAAGGCACTAAAAATCATTAATATAGGTAGTAAAAATTCAAAATAGGCTCTTACAAAAAATGAACAACATAACTTTTCACAGTCTTACGTTAAGAATATAAACACATGCTATCAATAGCATGCGAAGATCTCAGAGATGCTTTTGGAATTTTTTTTGCCTTTTTACAAAGAGCAGAACTGTCATTTGAGAATATTTCCACGTCAAATTCTTTCACGAAATTGGTCAGTTTGTATTTTACTGTTGTCCGATCTTTTAGATATCTTAAAAAAAACTGTTCTAAAGGTAAGAAAAAAGATACACTTGCCGCACCACTTCGTCTTTTAATCACCTGTCTGTGAATGAGGACTGCAGACTGAATTCAGTGTTACCAACATGAAAAATAATATTACCGGTTTCAGCACCAAGGTATGAGACAGAAAGAAAGCTTGAGGCATCTACCCTCTTTGGCACTCAGCAATGTTTGTATTGAAAGGAAGCAAATAACTTTTCTCCAAGCCTTAGAGCCGAAGCATAATACAATGGGACATAGTTTACGGCTATTTTGCTTAACAGGAATGCATGAAGTGGAAAAAATACAATAATTACCTAACGGGAGTGCATTGAGGGAAACCATCTACCTGCTAGGTTATGGGGTTATTGCCAGCCTTATCCAAAAATAGTCTAAGAGAATTTATAAAAAGAACACTTGAAAACATCTATGAAATGATTTGTGCCATGAGGTTTGTCCATTTCAATTGATTTCATTGAGATACTGAGTAAATTTCGAGAAAAAAATTGCAAATAGGCATTTATAGGCATTATAAGCTGAAATAGGTATTGATAGGCAAAATGAACTTCATGGAAAACTTTAGGGTCGTTGGTATCAACCTATATGAAGTCACTTTTACAATATCTATAATAAATAACTACAGGCATTTTCCCTAACATCCGGTCTCTAATCATTACATTACAGCATTAGACATGAATTAAATTAACTAATGAAAACAAGAGACATAGATAACCCACAATTGCATTATGGTTACATTTCTGTTAAACATTCCTCCTATTGTTCTATAATTGGTAATTAAATTGCTAACATGCATTGTAGGTCGTAAAATTTATTACTAGCAGCAGTGTATGACTAATCAATTGATTGTACCGAGATATCTCGCGCCTCTGTTATATACTGACAGGAAGCATTAGTGCAATCATTTTATTCCCTCCTTGCTTTATTTTCTGTTTTCTTTTTGTTCATAGTGAATTGCACGGTAACTCATGAAAAAATTGCAACAAAATAAAATGACTTTTTCTTCAAATAACAGGACACTGTTTATTCTTCTAAACAAACATTTGCACACACACATAGGTTTCAATCCGTTTAAACAGAACATATGAGTTTCTTTCTGTAATAATTGTACTTAAAATGTATGGTTTTATCTCGGTAACTGACGTAACTGTAGAATGACTTTTTACAGTTAGAGTGAAATAAACTCTGCGAAATTTGTAATATTATTTCAACAAGCAATTGTGAATTTAGTATATGTGTATATATATATATATATATATATACACACACACACACACACACACTGTATGTCCACCGCTGTGGTCTCGAGGTAGCATGCCGCCTTGTCGCGCAGCGGGCCCAGGTTCAAACCCCGGTCGGGGCAGTTTTTCTGGGCGAGGTTTTTCTTCACCTGTAAGACAATAAGGCCCAAACGGTCCCCGAAATCATATGACCATCATCATCATCCTTCACCGGTGGGGAAAGCAACGGGAAGCTACCACACCTACAATTCCCTAGTAAAGCTGCAAGCATAGCATGAAAATGTATGATTGCAGTGAAGGACCCTCCTTCGGGCAGAATTACTATGGATGGATATACTGTATATAGCGGGGGCACGCCGTAGCGTAGTGGTTAAGAAGGAAGGTCGAGAATTCGAGTCCGGTAGGGTCAGGATTTTTAACTGACCCAAACCTTCTGGCGGCTCTGGGGTCGACTCAAGCCTCTAACGGAAATGAGTACCAGACGGTTGTTATGGGGTAAAGGCGGCCGTCACGCAGGGTTGACAACCCAACTGACATCAAGTGCCGATTGTCCAAAAAAAGTGGGAGCTTTAACGCTCTCCTACTACCCCAAGGGCCTCCTGAGGCCTGTAGTGGGAGCACTTTATACTGTATATAGCAGGAGTTATAAAATACGTGTTTTGAGTTTTATTTTTTAATAAACTTTAATCACTAATAATTATTATAGGCTACAAAATAAAGGTAAATGGCATAGCAATTAACGCTTCTGTATGGTGTCAGAGTTTTAATTAAAATACAATTGACAATTCTTTGTTACATATGAGTTTGTTCATATTCTACAATATTTTGGGATGTAGTCACTTGAAAATATTTTTAATACTCCATATACTACTTTGGTAAACAGGGAAGAAAACTTTAATTTCCATGCGTTATGTCAAATTTTACGTGCAATTCACCTTATACATACTAATAAAGTATACTGTGTTACCATTAAACTAAATAATTATTGTAGATATGTTGTCGCAATTAATTTTACATTTTACACTTACACATACACTCATCCATTCTACATTAGTTTTTGTACGCAATACAAGTTTACATCATCTATATAACATGGTTTGCCGAAGGGGTACAAAAATTCACATTAATGCCATATATCCGCCTAATGCGGAATCCGAAGCTTGAAAAGTAGATATACTCAGACCAACGGATCTGTGCCCCTATAGCGCTGACTCGTTCTTAGAAAAGTACACGTCTATACTCACACCATTTCACCACACTCCCCTCTCACTACGTCAAACAGCAGCCATCGAGTAAGGATGTTGTCAAACTTCCCCCAGTGTTATGACTCTTGAATATTGAAAAATGCTTGGTTGAGTTGACAACACTGGAGTGCTAGTGCAATAGAAAGATAGAAAAGAGAGATATAGGAATGCTGGGAGTGAAATGATTTACCGAGGCAGAAAGGAAGTAGATTTAGTTCGCATATATGACAGGGGCACAGATCCGTTGGTCAGACAATAGCACTGGAACAGATAAACATCTGATTTTTTTCAGTAAAATCCCTTATCATCATAAAAATCGTATTTGTGTAAGTATCGAATGTCTGCAGCTTCGAACAGTTTCCAACAGCTTTTATAAAAGGAATAGAAATTTAGTTCACAACAGCTAAGGACACGGAGGAGACATCTTTTGGCATTTAGGGTAGGCTAGATTCATATCCGTAGAGAAAGTAACTATTTAAGTGGACTCCTGGGGAAAAGTCCCTGATCTTCTATGCTCGTGCCTTGATGCATAAAGGCCAACTCCTTGTTCATCGGAAAAAAAAAACAACAACAAAATGCTAAAAAGACCAATGGAATACACAAGGAGGGATTTAATAGAAGACAATTCACTGAAAGCAGTGACATACCAACGATACATTGTGCCTAACATATGCAGGAATTCGTGATATGTTGTTCTAGTAGCTTCCTGCAGACCTACAATGCGCCCCGTTCAAATGGCTGAAATTGTTGAACAGGAATACGTACTCGTCGGCGGGACATAGTTCTACCCTACAATTCGTTTGGCTTAACTTTGCGAGAAATTTGTAGAAAGAGACAGCTCCACTCACCTCTCTCACTCGCACCAGTGTTATCGGAATTTCTTCACCAGATGTTAATAGGGGAAAGGGGGAAGACGAAAACTGACAACAGGGTGGGTTCTTTCTTTTGTATCGGGTCGAAAGCGGACCCTTGTATCTCCATCTCTCTCTCTCTCTCTCCTCTCTCTCTCTCTCTCTCTCTCTCTCTCTCTCTCTGCCAATTAAACCAGATATACAATAGAGTGAATGCTGTAAACATCTAATTCATTACAGTTATTGCCTGCAGATTCAAAACAGAGACCGCACAAACTGGCCTGCTGAGAGCCATTAATCGCGATGATCGTGACAAAAACTCACTTTACAACCCCCTCAATACACACGCATCGTACCCTGGTACCAAAGAACTCAGTCCTTGAGGTGTTGCCATTTTTCGGCAGTGTAAAATAAAAAGACAAGTATAGAGAGATATAAAAAAAATGGAAAGTTAAACAAATCCGAAATAATATTTCTGAAGCTGATAATATCTGGTAAGGCATTCAGATATCGACAGCTTATGAAAAGTGCAGAAAATGTGTTGAAGACTACCTGCTTCAAAAAAAAAGGGGGGGGGGAAATATACAGACTTGTAACTTAGCAGAGAAGGACAAATCAAAGATGAGTAATTTAACGAAATAAAATATATATATGAGCTAACAGGCCATATTAGGACAATGAAGTATAATTTCTATGAGGATGACATTATCTCATATCAGGCTCCAGAAAGGAATGATTTTAAGAATATAATATTATGAATTGTGAAACCAAAGAGGACCGAATTAAACATTTAATTATAGCAATGAAGGAAGAACACGCACTGTTTATTGAAAACATGTAATATATCCACATTAGCTTCTACAATTTCGCAGAACTACGCCCTGGAACTTAGAAAGTACCATGGAAAGAAGACTGAAGATGAGATTGGCGACCAAGTAAAAAGAATGACCTGGATCTCTGAAAAATCGGAAATGAGGATACAAAGTGCTCCAGAATTCTGTAACATCGTGTGCAGTGAATCCAATCAAGTATGTTCAGGAGGTGTCACAGGAATGGGGTAAATGAAGAAAGTAGATTTGAAAATCTTGTAGATATTCGGACATCTCATTAAATTTAGCATGTAAAAGTGTCGAGCAGTAGGTAGGAGTCGTAGGGATAGAAAAAAAAACTCTTGGCTACAGGACATGAAAAAAGCGATAAACGAAAAAATAAAAAAATAAAAAAGATTGCAAGATTGGGAATGGGAAGATAGATTTGGAGGAAACGGTTAAGAATGTAGAACATTGGTCACAGAAAAATGTGATGATACATTGGAAAAATATGCATGATTATCAAGATGAAAAGTGTTTTAGTCCTATGTTACAGAATATGATTAACAGTAAAACTAACAATCAGTGAAGAAAAAAAAATCACCAGTTTCGTGTGTGAATAGGAAACTAGAGTTTTAGTAATGACAATAAAAAAAACGCGTTGGCACGACAGGCCTAGAAGACCCTTGGCCTCCCAACCGGCTGCTGGTTTCACATAAACCTGTCATTTACAGAGGTGGATGATCATCTAACCAGTATAGGGCGACACATGGTCAACATGTCGAGTCCCCAAACAGGATAATATAATATTTAAT
Organism: Diploptera punctata; assembly: GCA_030220185.1. Taxonomy (NCBI): domain Eukaryota; kingdom Metazoa; phylum Arthropoda; class Insecta; order Blattodea; family Blaberidae; genus Diploptera; species Diploptera punctata. Next base: position 2,258,421 of record JASPKZ010008379.1, on the reverse strand, counting down.
TAATGTTGGGAAGTAAACATTATGAGGTATAATCATTAAAATGTATCGGAGAATATATTGTTTAAACAACTCACCTCATAGGATTCATGCTTCCATGATATCGCGATTTCAAACATAATCATGTTCATCGTCAGCCATAACTCCGAGTTATGGCTGACGATGAACATGATTATGTTTGAAATCGCGATATCATGGAAGCATGAATCCTATGAGGTGAGTTGTTTAAACAATATATTCTCCGATACATTTAAGGATAATATAAAATTATAGGCCCTAGTCTACTTGATGCAATGTTAAATATCTAACCAGATATAACCTTGAATATTAGAGCGTTTTGAATATAAACTAAAGTAAAGTGATCCACAACAGACCCGGAGGCCCTTGGGGTAGTAGGAGGTTAAGGCTCCCAATTTTTCTAGACAATCGGCACTTTTATGTCAGCCGGGGTTGTCAGCCCTGCGTGACGGCCGCCTTTACCCCCAGAACAAGCGTCTGGTACTCATTTCCGTTAGAGGCTGAGTCGACCCAGGGCCATAGTGTTTGAATATAACTTCTTACAAATAATTATTCTTCTTCCTCTACGCATGAAAGCTGGCAGCTTGTTGCGTGTTCATTCACTATAGGTCCGGGGTATGGTGACGTCCTTCCATCGTAGTTGTGGTCGTCCTAAAGGCTTACAAATAATAAAGCGATTTATCTTACTTTCATCCAGATTAAAAACATCAATACAAATAGTATTGCTCAGTTTCTTTTCTCCATGGCGCGACAGTCTAGAAGTCCTTGGCTTAACCAGCCGGATGTTAGTAATGACGGTGTTCACAGAGCTGGACGAACATCTAGTCAGTAATATAGATATATGTAGCCAGCATATCGGATGCTTAGGCATTATAACTGGTTTTCTCAACTGTAGCCGGTACTTATTGTATTCCAATTTCTCACGATGCTGGGTGGGCATCAGTCCCATACTGGATGAAATTCCAGGAGAAAATATTCCCCATAGGGACTCCTACAATTCCATAGCTCTGCATAAAGGATGATACCTTAAACTGCTCTGCTACGGCGCGGGCACAATTAAAAGTGAAACAATGCCGCAGTAAGCGATCCTGCAGTATGGGCAGTGTAATGACCAGAATATGCCTACGCATCATGTAGCAATATGGCAGTTTAGTTTCAATGATTCAGTTTAAAAATGTAACTCAACAATCAGACAATTTGAATAACATGATTTGCAATAATTTAAAAAAATATACAGTATTTACTACAGATACAGTAAATAGTTAACTTAATAATTGTTTTTTACATACTGTGTTTTTCATTAGTTCATGTCATATAAAGTTAATTTTACTCAATAAAATTATAAATTATACATTAATATATTTTATTTCTATGGTTCAATCCAGAAATAGCATCATAAGTCTGAAATTCAGCTTTTAGGCCAGGATAATTAGAGATAAAAACCTCATTTAAAAAATCTGGCGACTTTTTTTCAATGCGATAACTAGCAGAAAAATCGTAGAAATGCAATGCATATGTTTAGGAAAAAAATCGATTTGGGGCAATTAGGTGCAAATAATTTATAGTTGCCCAAACTTTTTTCTTTTTTTCCCCCACTTTTCAGCTATGAAGAAAAATTAATTTGAAAAAAAAATAGCATGTTATAGCGCCCAAGAAGATGAAAATAACGAGACCTCAATAGATAAAATACATTAATAACTTTTTGCAAAAAAAATGAAAACAAAGAATTGTAATATTTCACCATTAATCGTTACACAAACTTTCGAAGGTTAAATTGTAGCCTTTCATGACGCCTATATATCATGAAAATTCCAAAAAATATTTACAATTCTGCTCAATTCGCTGAAATTGTAAAAAAAAGGTGTCTGAGTAATATGTCGTCCATATGGCCAATAATGGACCCACAGCAAATCTTCAAAATTATTTTATTTCCTCAAGAGTTGCTCTACAACCACTTAATTACAAGTTTGTGAAGTTCAATTAAATGCCCTCAAAATGCATCTGAACATTGATCTTTTTCGGTCTGACGCCACATCGGGAAGAATGCTCTCGATGACCCGGCTACTCGAGCGCTGAAACGTGATCTCGCGCGTTTCCTCACGATGTCGGCCCTTCCCCTTCGATGGGCGCATCAGACTGAAACAGGCCTTTTTTTTAACGTTTAATTGTTCTTTACACCACTTTTTGATTACGTATGAATGTAGAGCAATTATTCAAGAAGAAGAAGAAGAAGAAAAAACTTACCATTTGTTGTGGGACTATTATTGGCCATATGGATAACATATCACTAAAACTTTTTTTCCCCTTTTTAGCTAATTGTGCAGAGAGTTGTAGTTATTTTTGCATGAAATTATGATAAAAGGCTACCGTAGAGAAACTTAGTGAAAGGCTACAATTTAAGCCGCGAAAAAGTTTCAACAACGATAACGGGCCCTAGTAATACAATGGTGAAAAATAACAGTTTTTCGTCGTTTTTATTTTTGTTTTAAGTTGTGAACTGGTTTTATAAATTCAGGGTTTTTAGCACTATAATGGCTACTTTAATTTTTCTCAATAGCTTAAAAAAAACAATTTTGGCAACTTTATGAATTTTTTTTTCACTTAATTGCCTCGAAGCGATTTTTTTTAATATATGCATTGAATTCCTACGATTTTTATACTAATAACGTTAAAAAGGTGGCCGGGATTTTTAAACTACAATTATCCTTACCTAGTTAGGCGATTACAATCAGTTGCTATGATCATATAAGTTGACTATAGTAAGCCTAATTAACCACAGTTATTAACCAAGTAATATTTTCGTTAATTTATGTCATTTTAAAATGGCACATTGTAGCAAATTAATTTAATTTCATTGTTGATTCTAATTAACCTTCATGTTGCAACATATCAAAATTTAATATTTCAGGATTCAATTCCACATATCAGTTTACGTACATTCAAATATGTAGGCCTATATATTAGCAGTATGTAAATAATTACCTCATCAATGTATATTTTGTGGTTTTATCTAAGAAATAATCCTGAAAATGCCCGAGTATTGAATGAGAATTTAACATAAAAACTCAAAATACGCTATATTATTGTTGAAACATGTCTATTATCATTGCTAAAACATAATAGCAAATTTAAGAAAAAAAACACGCTAACATAAAATTAAGATTTTTTTCACGTGCTGCATGTTATTTTTCTTGTTTGTTTTATGGTTTATTTATTCTTCAGTCATTGGCCCGAAGTAGTCAATTTCCTCACTCTGTCTTGTCCTTGTGCATTGGTAGGCTATATCCTTTGCTTCCTTGTTCCCATGTTTAGATGCTAATATCGTGGGGGAATCGTAGCTACTTTGGTTTGAGGGCATTGAAAGGGTCTAACGTGGCTTCTTCGATCATATTCTTGCCTTCATCTTCAACGTGCTGTTGCCGTTTTCCTTTTATCAGTGTTTTATATTGTCGCCGAAGGGCATTGTAGTGTTCGCGTGTCATTCCATCTGTCGAAATTCTTGTTTCGTGTAAGGCTTGCAGCACTTTTTTCCTCATGGAGTAGTACTCACTGTCAAACCACTTTTTAGCTTTTCTCCCTTGATCTTGTGTGCGGATCATGGTTGATGTGAGGACTCCGTTTATACCAGTTGCTGCGAAGTTGATATTTCCTGTTTCTATTTGTCTTCGTATTTCTCCTATGGTTTTTGAAGTACGAGTTTTATTCTACGGAAGCAATAATCACATCTAAGTGGATGAATGCAAACTATAATATTCGCCACAATGTAACTAGATCAGCTGCACATGGGTTTCATCACCTGATCTGTACAACGAAAGTGTACCATTCAAGTGAAAACTGTGTTTGTGAGTTATACTGTGGTTCGTGTGATAGACATCATGCTGCGACGTGCACAAAAAAAAGCAACCTCGTTCACCGAGTTTTGCCAAAATTAAACATGCACATTGTGCGCACTTCCTTTATTATTATAAAATTAAGATTGCCGAATACCTATCTAATCTAATGTATATAATTTAATACAACCTACTCAATCTAAGCTAACATACATAACCTAATTTAAATAAATATGGTGGCAAATTGTGAATGAACATGTTGGCCGTTATTCGTTAAGTATTCAGAATATCCTAATATTTCTCGAATAATGGTAAATAGTATAGAAATATAATCTAATTTCAACCAAAGTATTATTTATATGACTTTGTTGCCAAAAATACTGTCAATGTCATATTATGAAATTGCTCTATTCTAAGTTCCACTTTCCTATATAAATGAAAAATAGTTTTTACAGTGATATTTTTAAATATTCACGCTCCTAAATAACATGTGAGATTTTTATTATAATTTAAATAAAGTAAATAGTTCTATAGTAGCATTCCAAGATTCGCTTTCTTATAAAAATACTCGAGGTTTATATTGTAAATTTATCAAGATGTAAATGGTTTTTATAGTGATATTCCAAATTGATATGGTTGATATATAATATTGAAGACTTATAATGCAATTTTAGTAGGATGATAATGATTTTATAGTGATATTCTAAGAACCATTTTCCTATTTATTATTCAACATTTATAGTGTAATTTTTGCAAGACAAAAAATAGTTTTCCGATATAACCTAATATGCATAATTTATATTGTAATTTTACCAAGATGAAAAACAGTTGTAATATTCCAAGATACGCTTTCATACATATTATTCAATATTTATAGTAGGCCTATAAGTTCAGCAAGATAAACATTACTTTTATAGTAATATTCCAAAATACACTTTTTATATAAGATTCCACATCTATAATGTAATTTCAGCAAGATAAAATAATTATAAGAATGTATGTGTAAAACAGGTAACTTACGGTGCGATATCATTCCTATAAGAAGTATATTCATTATTAGCTTCTTGTAAAGATAACACATAAAGTAATTCTATAATTAACACTCTGAATAACATTAATATGGGATTCATTGTTGGTTTTGGTATTTCATTTCACGAACTGAAAAATACATATTCAATGAACTACGGTTTTACATGGTTCACATTAACTTGTACAAGTTACTTGCCACACCGGTGTATTCCGCATCATGTCATTCGGGTGACTGTAAGTCCTGCAACGTGAAACGCTAGCAGACGATAATAATTGTAGAACATAAGACCCTGCAGCTCTTGCTTTCGTGCCAACATTATCATACCAAAACCATAGAGGCTAAACCAATGACCGCTGAGCCTATATTAAAGCATAGAAACAGGATTTTCAATCAACTGAAAGTTAGAGATTTTTTTACCAATCCTAGTTTTTTCCTATTTTTTCCTTATTTGAATTTTTTACACAAGAATAGGACACATCCAGAAATAGAATGGATATTTAACATCCATTAACCTGCCGGGTCGCCAGATTGGAAGGCAGAGGCCCTATCGACTATGTCACAGTCATAAACTTAAAAACAAAGTCATCCGGGGATGGAATCCCTGTCAGCTACGTCTGAGGCAACAAAATTACCATTATATCACAATGGTGAGCCGAAATTCAAACTAGACTCTGAGAGATGGATTTTAAGTTTCCAAAAACTACATCATATAAAAGTGACCTACCTAGAAATCATGTCCTAAATGATTCAGTTTTAATTCATTGTTATATGCCAAGTTTAGTTTCGATGACACAAAAATTGCCGCCGCTAGAGCTTTAACGGAAACATAACCGTACTCACACACACACACACACACACACACACACACACACACACATATATATATATATATATATATATATATATATATACATACATACATATACAGAGTGCAGCTAAATCAGTTAACCTAAAATATAAATATATTATTTTCTGTAGCTTACAACATCTATACAAATTGTCGTGACATGATACTGTACAAGATATATTTCCTAGTTAGCAAATTACCTCAAGCAGTCGTAGTGTTTAAGATTATATTCTGAAGGTCCCGTATTCAAATCCCAATTTCAACCAATCTGATTTTTTTCGTTGCAACCAATGTGCAGAGGTTAACTGACTTATGCAGCACTCTGTGTATAAATTCAGTCATGGCTAGTGTCGGTGTCTAATGGATAGGATCAATGAATATCTGTAAAAAAATTGTCAAAAATACTTTCATGAAAACAACCTCAACCCTTCGGAACCTGCTAAAAAGGATTAACCCATGTCTTTGTAGAACTTAAAATGATGGCAATAAAATCACAAAAATCCGGGTCCTAATTACTGTATAAAAAACTGCTGTATTATTATAATTAACTACATATATAGACTTATAGCACAGATTAAAATTAATATTCTCTGATTGTATGATTTTATCAGTATCCCAGAGTATCAGCTAATGTTTATCTCATGAGAATCTTTAATTGTATATTATGATGCTAGGTTGGGAAGTGGATTTTACAGAAGTGAGGAAAAATTTCCGAGATTCTGTAAAACACTTCACAAACGTGCGTTGTACATTATTTTTGCGCGATGGTGTTTTCAAAATAATAAATAATAGTAAAATAATAACATATTTGTTGGAAATATTTGCGTTCATTATAAACAACTAACTAACGTTAACAGTGTGAGCAATGTTTAAATAGTTGAAATTATAGGAGGCCATGACATCAATCTGGTTATAAATGGCGGCAAGTACGTATTTATTGTTTTATATTGTTTCAAATAAAGTTCAGTTAACTTAAGATGCAGTAATTTGTTTCGTATAATGTATTATTAACATTTTTTTTTTTTGGATATTTGTTATATATACATTGTACATAGTATACATAAAGGTTAGTGGTTTTATTTCCCACATGCGGTATGTAGTATGTAATATTACAGTATAGTTATTTCATTACAGTATAGTTCGCAACCCCGAAATCTAGGAAGTTGAACTTTCAATCATGGTCGTCATTGCTATAAGTATGACAAAACGCACTATCGCGCAAAAATTATATTTAAACATGTTAAATAGGCAGTTAAATAACAATTACGCACGTTTCATTTTTCATAATCAACATCAATAATTAATTAAATGATAATTAATATCACACTGCCATCTAGCAAGAACAACGATAAACGATGCTGGAAGCAGTGCTATAAATTTATGACATACCCATGTGTTTGCTATCCTATTATTATTAATTATTATTATTATTGTTATTATTATTTTTATTATTATTATTATTATTATTATTATTATTATTATTATTATTATTAATTATATACCAGCCTCATGGGCTAGTGGTCAGCGTTTCTGACTACTGTTCATGAGGTCCCGGATTCGATTACCGGTCAAACCATAGGGGTTTTTTGGTTTCTTTTTCTTTAAATGGAATGATTCCTGTGGTTGCCCATGGTCTGGGATTTAGGTTAAGTTTAGGTTAAGAACTCTCCTGACGCTTCATTATCTTTCATCACCCATCATATCATCGGGGTAACATAACTCCGCCTTCTAGGCGCCCCAACTTCAGAAGTGGGGTTACAATTAAGCCAATGCTAGGAGAGAACACCAGAAATGTCGAAATGACAATCTGGTGCATTGAAAAAAAAATTGAAAGCACTCTTCGCATATCATATCTCATTTGTTAACATTTGTATTTAATATTAATCAGCTGACAATATCAACAGAGTAGGAAAATATTTTTTATTCAATGCCCCAGTTTGTCATGTCGACATTTCTGGTGTTCTCTGCTAGCATTGGCTTAATTGTAACCCACTTCTGAAGTTGGGGCGCCTAGAAGGCGGAGTTACGTTACCCCGATGATATGATAGATGATAATGGAGCGCCAGGAGAGTTCTTAACCTAAACTTAACGTGAATTCCAGACCATGAAAAACCACATGAATAATTCGCTTTAAAGAAAAATGCTTATTGTTTGACCGGGAATCGAATTCGGGATCTCATGAACAGTAGTCAGAAACGCTGACCACTAGCCCATGAGGCAGGTCATAGGAAAATATGTTAATATACATTATCTCTTGGTGTTGATAACTGAGATATATTACTATTACCATAATCCCAAACACCAAACAAAAATTTAAAAATCGTCAATGCGTTGCAATAACAAAGTGTTGATAATGATGGCTTTGCTATAGAAACACGTTGACGATTTTTAAATTTTTGTTTGGTGTTTGGGATTATAACAATATATGTATCAAGTAGGAAATTGTACGAATTTAAATGTCCACACGATGCAGGTTATACAAAGTTTGAAAAATGTACTGACATTCGGAATCTATTTTGTTTACTTATTGATATATAATTGAGAAACTTTTTATTCTGATTTTTAAGCATTTGTTTAAATAACATGTTACTTTGCTGTTACAAGTTTTTTACAATACTTTACTGATATAATTAATGTTACCAAATTGCAGAGTGTATTTTTTTTTGTAAAACACGTAACCGATGCTCAACACAGCAATTTGCTAGGTGTTATTTCATGAGTCCGCATCATGCAATGAGAATACTATTCACCGCATATTCACATGTTTGTTAAACTCCAATGTACCTGATCTCTGTAATTCCGGTCTCCCAACACAATGTATTGCATACATCCACTACTTTTTTCCCCCCATCTGAGTTTTCCAATGTTTATAACGGATCAACAATTAATAACTTTCCATCTTATCATCCATGTGTTACAAACATACACGCCACTTAAGTACACAATGCGACTATATAATAAAAAGAGTCTGATATTTAGAATGTAAAATATTCAATATTTGAGTTCAAATCTTCTGTTTATCGTAAGGAATATCACGAGTAAATTTATCTAAAGGATTTGGAAATCAGGAGTGGCATTTGTTAGGACTATTTAACGAATAAAATTAAGCAGTTTACTCAAAAATCATTATTTATATATAATTACCGGTATTTTAATATATTTATATTCATTCATTCATTCTGAGAATTTTTCTCATCATTGAGGGTTTTCTCCTACCAATCTTAGTAATTAACATGAATAAAAAAAATAAATATAAATGACTACGGACTTATAGACTATCAGTTTGTAACAAACATTCACAAATTTCCCTTAATTAAAGTTCTTCATCGTCCTCTGTCCTCTGTGTCATCTGTTACACTAAATTTCCTTATTGAATTTTGAATGTTGTTCTTCCAGATTGTTCTTGGTTTTCCTTTTCTGTTCCTTCTTTCAATTTTCCATGCATAGACGGCCTTTTTATATGTTTATAAACTTTTATAAATTTTTATATATTTGATGTAAACGACGATATTTGAAAACAAATCAGAAATGCATGGATATGTTTAATTGTTTATTAACTGCAACTTGATAATATTTATTGCCAAATAGGATCGCAATATTGTAGGAATGCACCCTAGCGGGGGAAAAAAATCAAATTAATTAATTTTTTTAGTGAACAACTCAATAAAATCATTATTTAAAAACACAATTATTGAACACACAAATTATCAAATGTGTAGTTCGAAAGAATATGTTCATTATTTGCTATATTCAATGTATTGGTTGGAGAGTCAGTCACTGCAAAATAATGCTCTGACCTGTTCAGAATATTAAAAGGAGAAGCTTTCTTTATCACAAAAGCAGGAGCTGGTAAAGAAAAATCGATAAAGAGCGAGGTGAAACACGACTGTCATTGGTAGAAAAACGAAATTCATTGAAACGTGATTAGTCGTTGAATCCCATTTGGAGCATGAGTTATATAGTCCTATAAAATATTTTATTTGACTTACGGAGCATCCAAATTGTGTGCTTATTGTCGTGCTCACCAATAGCAAGGATTCCTAATTCCTATTAGAGATCTGTTCTGTAAAGTAAATAAATAAAGTTAAAGCAGGAAGAAATAACATGATAGTTGCAGTCATATAAATATTTTTCTTTTTTTTTTCCCCTTAGTTTTAACTTCTCCCTTTGTAGGTACATTTACGTGCCCACATCGCTCGGCCTCACAGGGACGGCACTTGTCAGGGGAGGATTTTAAACTCTGGATCACGCACATACTTTTTAGATTACACAAGGACGTGGAAAGCCTAGTAATCAGCTCAATGCCAGGACCACATCCGAGACAACACGAACATTTAAGATAAGACACAGCATTCACTCGCACATGGCGAATATTATACGGATTATTGAGATAGTCATATGGTGTTCGAGGACCATTTAGGCATTAAATTTTCCTGGTTTATTCTAGAGGCCCTTCATGTTCTTGTGTGGACAAAAAGTAAGTGCGTAATCCAAAGTTCAAAATTCTCTTCTGATAAATCGTGTCCCTGTAAGGCCCGAGGGACGTGAGGCACGTAAAAGTAGGCCTCCGCATAAAAAAGGGAGGGGTTAAACTAAGGTAAAGAAAGAAAAAATAAAATATGTTCGAATTATAATGAAGAATGAATGGGTGAAAATGCAAATGCTCGAATAAACATTGCATTAATTTGGGACAATATTTACTCCATGATATTGTTGTAGGACATAGGCCTGTGGATATGATACTGGCTTTTCTCTTCTCTGCTGTGTTTCATGCTGGTTGGAGCCTGACAATAAACTGTACAGATGAGGATTTCCGTGTTATTATCATACAAGGAGGCCGAACCTCATGCTTACAAGAGCGTTTCTGTGGGTTAATTTACCATAGTAACCTGTAATATTAATTAAAATCTTCGGGAGCAACATTATCATCGCCGTGGTTATCTCTCTTCCTTTTTTGTACTATTGCGAACGTAGGACATTAATAAAGTTATTCAATATCATTCTACTCTGAACTTAATTCTTCATTTCACTGCTAATTATTCATATTTGTCTTCATATTTGCTCATATATTTATTATTTTTCTTTAAGATTTCGAATCAAAGTTTCCTTTATATATATATATAGTCCACCGTTGTGGACAAGGCAGCACGCTACCTCGTCACGCAGCGGGCCCGGGTTCGATCCCCGGTCGGGCAGTTTTTTTGGGTGAGATTTTATCGGGGTTTTTCCTCACCTGTAAGACATGTCAGGAAAACTTTAAGGCCCAAACGGTCCCCGAAATCGCATGGCCATCACCATCATCATCATCATCATCACCCTTCACCGGTATGGAAAGCAACGGGAAGCTACCACATTTACAATTCCCTAGTAAAGCTGCAAGCATAGCATGAAAATGCTATGATTGCAGTGAAGGACCTGCCTTCGGGCAGAATTACTATGGATGGATATATATATTCTTCCTTTGATACATTATGTCACGCACGACAGCGTTAATGGAATAGAATATTTACTCCCAGCCCTAATCTCTTAATGCTATTCAATTAGAATGTGCTTGTTGGCCCTTAGTATTCCTTCGCCATCGCCTAATACTGTAATACTACGCCATCAACTTATACCAACAACTTATTAATACCAATCAGTTAGTTCTATGCCTACTTTATTCTCTGAAGATTTTATGGCATGCTTACTGATGTCCTATACATATTGTACAAAGAACTTATCATTTATATGAACAATAAAACTAGTGGACCAATTTAGTATACTACTTTTAAAATAGTATTTTTAATTACTAATTTAAATTAGTTCGTATTTTGTTCACCCTTATCTTGCGCATTCATATTCCCGCGTGCTACTTACTATTGGCTTGTATTGCCGGACTCGGAATATTGGTGAAGTTTGAGTATGTGGAGCGTGGAGGATGAAACATGAAATTTATAGCTTTCTGCCTGGAATGTAACTGCAAATTGTACGTCAATTGCCATGTGAACGAAGAGGAAGCTAGGATTAATCAGGCACTTCTTCGAGGTTTGTAAGAAGCACTCCAATGCATAACGTTCTGTTAAGATATTTAAAATATGTGTTTAGCTTCTTGAGCTGATTCTATGATTTTTTTTAAACAAAATTGACTAAAGTACAGGCCACAGGGATTGTGATATCCCTTGGTTCTAGATAAATTGGAAATAACTCGTGGCATTACTTCTGATAACTTTTTCCTTCGCTAAAAAAAAGCGAGATCCTGATGCAGTCTTATTGTTCAAATACTGAAGAATCACCACTATTTAATGTATTCAATATTTAATTACACATCACAACAAATTTATCTATCAATGTTATTATAATATTTGTTCCAAATTAGCAATACGGTAAGTAAATTCGCATTAAGAATACCCTCATATATTATTATTATTATTATTATTATTATTATTATTATTATTATTATTATTTTTATTATTATTATTATTATTATTATTATTATTATTAATATCCATCCATCCATAGTAATTCTGCCCGAAGGCAGGTCCTTCACTGCAATCATAGCATTTTCATGCTATGCTTGCAGCTTTACTAGGGAATTGTAGGTGTGGTAGCTTCCCGTTGCTTTCCACACCGGTGAAGGATGATGATGATAATGATAAGGATAATGATGATGGCCATATGATTTCGGGGACCGTTTTGGGCTTAAAGTTTTCCTGACATTTGTCTTACAGGTGAGGAAAAAACCCCGATAAAAACCTCACCCAGAAAAACTGCCCCGACCGGGGATCGAACCCGGACCCGCAGCATGACAAGGCAGCACGCTACCTCGAGACCACAGCGGTGGACATTATTATTATTATTATTATTATTATTATTATTATTATTATTATTATTATTATTATTATTGTTGTTGTTGTTGGAATACCTGGAAGAAGTAAGAAAGGTAGACCTCGAAACTCATGAATGCAAGAAATAATAATTGGAATGAGAACAAGAGGACCGGATGACGTCTAGTGGATGGATAAGGGACTAGTGCAGAAGAAAAATAAAACTTTAGGCACAGAAAAAATGTGTAAACACTGAAATTCTGTATATAAATAAATAAAATATTATTATTTATTATTATTTTATTATTATTATTATTATTATATTATTATTATTATTATTATTATTATTATTATTATTATTATTATTATAAAAATGACGGGTAAAGACTTGCACAACGCTCGAAATAGTGAATTGTTTCTTCAAATCGCTGAAGTAGATGCCTATTGAATTGTAATGATATAACATTGAATTGAATTTTATGTAGTAACTACAACGTCCATGATAATATAATTCCATGGATGTCTCTACAAATATTCTTCAATGAAAAGGTGTTCATTTCCCCTTCCGCAGTCAGAGTTTGATGAAGACAAAAGACGTCATAGAAACAATGAACGGGTGTGACGTTTCGATATTATTAAACTATTTTCAATGTACATTGTGTGTTATATAACTTACCACCCAGAAGCAAATGCTGTACTATATCGCAGAATTATAATTAACAGAAAAAATAAGTTTATCTGAATTTCTGTTCCAAGTGCAAATGAAAACTTGATATTTCTATATCTAATTTAGGCTACTTATTTAAGAATATGTGAAATATTACTGTAAGTAGAGGGGTCATATATATATATATATATATATATATATATATATGAATTGAATACGTCTACCGGTCCTGATAGATTCATGGTTATCATCCTCATCTCTGATTCCGAGGTTCGCGTATTCAAACCCAACTGGGTCAACGGATTATAAAGGACTTAAAATCCTCAGCATGGCTTAGGGCTACTGCGGAAGGAGGATAAAGTCTTAGGTGCCGAAACGTAGTTTTTTACGGCGCTTAAAAGAACTTCAACCTGAAAAAAAAAAGGCCTCTGAGAAAATGTTATCGACCGTTTCACATCCATGTTTAAATTGCGATCTAATTACATTAGCCGTTAGAGAACGTCGTTAAATAAAAATAACTAACTGAAGAAGTTCATTGAAATGCTATCCGCGGAAATGAATTATCTTTCCACATACTGTGTTATCATAAGCGCAGGTAACTTACCCGTATAACGCCTGTTTCCTTATCAACAAATTAAATAGTTCATGCGAATCCATGTTTTATAAAGGCAGGCAGGATTACTATAACTTTTCTGGATATTCCGGCGGAATATTGGTGATGGGCCACAGCGGGATTTTTTCGGTTTTTTTTAGGGTTCTCCCGATTCCCCAATTCCATCCCACCAATACTCACCACTCTCTCTTCTCCTCCGTCATCATATCATTTCATCTTCATTCATTCATTTCATATTTCACCTCCATGTTTACCTTTCACCTCGCCATATGTTAGGTAAAAATAATCTGGTTAGGAAAACATAGATATTTAAAATATGTGGTTGTAGCGATGTAATGGAGCACACTCACGTACTTTCTCATGTCTCCGAGATTGTATGTCAACTTAGGGCAGAGTAGGTCTAAAGCATAGAGAAGCATAGAGAGTCTAAAGGGAGTGTTGTAGCCTCGCTCCGAGGCCTTGGGTCCAGCACAAATAAATTGCAGTATGAGTTATGTCTGATGTGTATGGAACCAGGGATACCAAAAACAGACTACAAATCAATGTAGAGTAGATTTTTATCTCATTTCCATAAAAAGTAAATATGGGTAAACACAATGAACATGAAACAAGGTTCCCATAGGCTATTAGGATCTTAAAAAAAACCCTATCTATCTAATCTAATTATGTAAACTTAAATTTTCTAATCCATAATATGTAGACCTTAGATTGTCTTTTTTAATTTTGAAATGTTGTATAACAAAATCATAAAACTATGTTTTGGTATTATCTATATTTATTTATTTATAATTATTTGGTAATTTATTTATTTCATATGTTACTGAAAAGTCCACGGTCTTTAAAACCATAATATACTCGTAGGTATACTATACGGCATGTGCTAATTGAAAAAAAAAATCGACAGACCAAGTTGGGTGAAGTAATAGCGTTTGAGACCGTATTCGGGAAGTTCCAGTCCAAGTTCAAATCCCGGTGCTGCCCAACCTAACTGAACTTTTCTTCCTGTTTTTTTTTCTCAATTGTCAAGGCAAATGCTGGGTTGAAATTTAATTATCAGGGCTCATTTCATATTATATCTTTAAATTAACACACACACACACACACATACATATATGTGTGTGTGTGTGTGTGTGTGTTATATTGCAGATTTTCACGGATATAAGTATGAATATGAAAGTTTTCTTGGGTTACTTTCATATATATATAATAAAAAATACACGTTTTAAGATGTTAAAAGAAAAAAAAGAGAAAACTACTTCCTGCGTGTAGTCTAAATAGCTTTTTTTTTAATCTAGTCTTAACCCTAATTAAATTACAGTGCTATAGAGCTTATTATAATGAGTTTAAACCGTTGTTCTCAAGAACCCAAGGTGTTCCCTTTATTAACAAAAATTAGAATCAGAGATTTTTTTTTATTACAAATTACCTTTTACACAATCTTATCGATAAGTATAAGCCCAATGTATTCTCAGCGTCTGCAAACTCATTAAAACAAGTATAGCATAGGAACATTTATTGTAAGGCACAATCAATAAGTAATTTAATATAAACTTTGATATCTTAGAAGTTATCTTACTATTGTAGCCGTACCATAAAGTATTCTTTAGCATGTTGCAAAGATTAAGATATAAGACTCTGCCTTATCATTCAGGGAAAATATATTTTAAATTATATTTAAAAAATAAAGCTAGGAAAAATCGAGTGTTCTGTGAAACTCTCACAGCCGTACACATGTCAATGGGATATAAAGAAGTGTTTTAACCCCTACATAATTGGAGTTGACCAATGAGTCAATGTGACTTTTTTGAATATATTTTCCTCATTCCATCCGTTGTCGTTTTTTGCTGGTACGGAATGGCAGAGGAGGAAGTACGGACGACTATTACCTGGAAGAAGCATAATGTTTTCAGATCTACAATGTGAACAAATTTAATCTTATAAGAAATGTTAATCGTTTTCTTGATGCATTCAAATGTTTCCTCTTGTCTCGAGTAAATTATTATTTAGAATTTTTCTGACAACTGTCAAGTTTCTGACTCTGACTCATGTGTTGCTTCTTACTTCTCTCATGTAAACAACGTGAGAGAAAAAACGTATTTTTATTCAGTCTGATTTTTATTTTTTTGGGTGATTTTTTCGATCAGCAATAAATTAATCATAATTTTTATTTGTTTAAAATTAACGCTTAGAGAGTGATCATTATTTTTGCTTGGATCAATAAAACTAAAGATTGATTTTTATTTTTACGGATAAATTAGGCATGATTTTTAAATTCATTTATTAAAAATAATAACTATATTTTTTTGGAAAAAATAATTATCGATTTCAAACCCTGTAAATAATTACAAATTCAATTCAATTCAAGCCTCTATATTTGTTTGGATCCAGATGACACTGCTAAAAATGATAATACCATAATATTTTTGTTTTCGAATTTATTACAGTATTTTCTGCGTTATGTTAATTTCCATGCCACCCGGCCAATTTTGAATAATAAATAATCAACATATTTGATTTCTCATAATCGTTCACATCTTATTCTCCTTAAAAAAAGAAGTGATTTTTTTTCATTGTATATTTTGACAAAAAAAAGTAAGTGCTATAGCAAATAAATGTTTAATTTTACAATAGCATTCCTGTTAAATTTTATTACATCCTGCTGTTACTAAAATACACAAAAGCTATGTACACAAGAGAATCCATTTTAAATGAATATTACATTATAAATTTAACATCAGTACAAAGTACAAATGAAGTTTGTTTTGTCTGAACATTTTAACACTAAGTAAATAAAATCATAAATTCCCTGTAAATATTACTTAAAATGTCTACAATTGTCAAATAAATCAATTGAAAGACACGTAGAAAGGAATTTAAAAAAGGTTTAAATACCTTATACTATGATGGAAGTGGATAGTTAATGAAAAATAAGGGACATTTTAAAAAAGTTGGTGAATTCAAATGCCTAGGAACAATAATATTACAAACATGAACGAGGTGCTGAAAGAAATTAAAAATAAGTTAGACTCTAAGCCACAACTTTATTCAGAATATGGATCCCAGACGTGCCGATTTTAGCGGGAAAATACCGATTTTGAAAATTTACCCCATGTCCCTCCCATAACTTTTGCGGGACTTATATATGTACCGCTTTTTAATGCTGTTTTTTTCTAATTCTCTATTTGCTTTATTGTTTTATGAGCTGTCTTGATACCCAATATTAACTATTTGTATAGTATTTTATTACTGTTATATTTTTACGTCGAGTCGCGTTCGTTCCTTATAATATTTTTGTTTTTCTTATATTTTATTGGCAGCATTGAATTTACCGACCAATCACCATCACGTACGTCTTGAGACACGCATATTTTTTAAATCAAGATTCAGGTCGTGTTATTAATGTTGTTAGGTTGGTGCCACCCTTTTGAGGTCTTGACCCTTTCTTGAAGTGCTTGTCTTGGAGTTGTTCGTAGTTTTGTTTAAGCCAGGAGAATTGTCTTCTCCTAGCTGTTTCTAGTTGGATGTTCTTCAGGTAAGGCTTCTTATAGGATGCACTTTAGCTGAAGATGATGATCTCCCAGCTCAGAAGTGATGATTATATTCGAGGAATTGCGCTTAAGCTTCTTGACCTTAAAATTTCGTCTTGAAATTATTTCCTTGTGAGGTTTAAGGACTCGAAGTTGTCAACTTGGTTAACAGTGTAACAGTGGACTGTAGGAGTTGAGGATTTTGTAGGATTTTTTCTAGGATTATTAGGAGCTGTTGGAAAAGGTTTTCTGGATTTAAGTTTGGTTCAGGAGCTGAGGGAAGTGGTGGAAAATTTGTGTTATCTAGAGGAGCGTTGCTCTCTTGAGTTATTGTTGGCCTTGATGTTGATATTTTCCTTGTTGTATTCGTTTTAGGTGTTGTTTGTGACCTTGAGCTGAGATATTTTTTTTTTTGAACTCAGGAAACTGTCTGTAACTAGCTGCATGATCTTGTTGGCAGTTTCGACATTTAGGTGTTGTTTCAGTGCAGTTTGCTATTTTGTGGTTCCCAGAATATCTGACACAACTCGGAGCCATGTGACACAACTCAGCGATGTGCCCAAATCCCTGGCAATTGAAGCATTGGGTGCCTCCTTTAGATCCTCGATAGATTTCTAACTTAATTCGTATGTTGAATGTATCAATTAAGTTCCCAAGTTGTGATTCAGATCGTCAGTTTTCATAAATGTCGAAATCCAGACTGGCAAAGCAGTCTTTCTTCTTTCTCCGTTGTGGAAACTTGTCTTTTCTAGTAGATTTATCTAGTTCATTGTTAAGCAGTATACTGTATAATTGAACTGGTCAATAACGTGTTGAGATGTGGGTTTTCGGAACCGGTTTCGTTGTTTTATGTTAGATATCACCGAAGTGAAAGTGTGAGTTTACTGACTTTTAAAACGCAAAATTCATTTTGTTACTAGCGTTTAAAATGACATGGATATATTGTTTTGTGTTATTTGCAAATCCACAATTAAATCGACCATGGCGGTAGAAATTATATTCAATAGCATACTAAAACTAAAAAACACACAGAAGCAGATTTTGCGAGAGTGTCAAGCAAATATTTCTCCTAGTGCATGGTGACTATGAATGGTGCTAGCTGCAAAAAAGAAAAAAAAAACACATTCGCTTTGCACACAGTGGCTCATAAAAATCTGAGTTTCAAGTCAATGAACTGCACATGTTCAGTTATACGGAAATTATTTGAAATCAAGTTTACTTGTGCAGAGAATAATGTGAAATAAATAATTTTAGCTCAATTAGCTACACTCAATTGAAAGAAGCTCGCAGAAGCTAATTGCGTATCAGTAATGTTAGGCTCAACTAATTACAAGCATATAAAAGTAGTTCCGGTAATGGTTCGTTATTTCGCTCCATCCGAGGGGATTAAAATCAAAATAATCACTTTATCAAACTTGATGGATGAAACGTCTAACGTATCACAAAGGCCCTAATGCAGGTACTCAATGATGCCCAGTTAACCGATAAAATCGTATCGTTTTCAGCAGATAATACAAACATTAACTTTGGGAGATCAAAAAGGAAAGGGAATGATAATGTGTACTACAAACTTAAGAACAAGGCAAAGAAAAATTAATTGGTGTGAGTTTGCAGCACAAATATTACATTTCCATGTTTACCCAGTGAGTGTTCAACACTTAGAGAATTTTGCGATTTCATACTCGTAAAATACAAAAAAAAAAAAAACATATTGGGACACACTAAAACTATTGGTTTTCATTAATGCTTGTTCTAAAGAGAATAATTGACATTGGTTTAAAATTGTATTTATTTTTATCACTGCCTCCAAGTTGTCTTTATGACATTTCTGATATTCTCTCCTGGCATTGGCAGAATTATAACTCACTTCATAAGTTGGGGCGCCTGGAAGGCGGAATTATGTTACCCCGATAATATAATATGATGATGAATGATAATGAGACAGACCATGAGAGGCAAAAGGAATAATTCCCGTTAAGAAAAAAAAATCGGAGATCTGACCGAAATCGAACCCCGGACCCCATTGAACTCTAGTCAGAAGCTCTAATCACTAGCCCAAGAGGATGGTCAAATTAGTATTTATTTTCTGCGGGAAAATGTCCAACAATGCTAAAAAAATATATGACTCTGAAAATATAATATTTTAGGCACTGATTCATTTTGGAAAATAACTAACTCACTGGAAAGATCATGTAGCTCACTGTAATGTAATTTTCTCCATTCGCCTGTCTGTTTATCTCGCTTTGGAACAACATTTTTTCTTAAAACTTTATTCTCAAATACTCGTAATCTTCTTTCCTCTCTTCAAGTAAGAGCACATGTTTCGTATCCATATAAGTGGAAGAATAACAGTTCTATATATTTTCAGTTAAACGTTCTTTGAGAGAAGTTGGAACGATAAGACTCGCTGTAATGCATAATAGCATGCATTTCCAGAATTGAGCCAATGTTTAATTTCTTTGTGCATCTCATTCCTATTTGTAATTACTGTTCCTAGATATTTGAATTTAGTCATTTCTTCAAAATTTCCCCCATTTGTCATTAGCTGACCATTTCGATTCATCATCATCATCTTAAGGCGCGACAACTTCAAAAGTGAAAGTTTTGGCCTTCTCAACAATTCTCCTCCAGGTCAACTTATTTGCATTATATTATGTATTTATATGTGTGAACATGTATTTATTTTTATTGATGTTTACTTCCAGTCCCAATTTATTAGTGTTACTCAATAGTGCATGTATGTTGGCCCTCGGTATCTCTTCGCTATCGCCCAATAATACTACATCATCAGCATAGAGCACATTGGAAAATAAAAGATGTAATCATCATTGTTAGATAATCGAATACAGACAACTTTCATATACTGGAGAAGAATAAAACTTCTCACTAAGTTAGAATCAGAAGGTATAATTAGCAAATTTGTGAGTCTGTGACCTACGCTTTTTATGACACATTCATAGAGTACGTAAAAGAATGGAGTTATGCATTTAATGGATTAACTTGTCTGACGAAGACTTCTCTAAAGAAGCATGAATATATACGATCATAGGATAATTAGATAAAACGGTAGGCTACAACTTAATGGATTTATGGATTATTTTATTGTGTGTCTATTTGTATTTGTTACTTTGTTACAATATTGATTTATATGTATAAATGCACTGAGTTTGGGTTTTAAGTTTTATATCTTTGGAAACAAAAGCGAAGGCATTATTTTATTGCTTTTGATATAATTTCAATGACAAGTTATTCCGAATTGCGTAGCTGAAAAATTACAATAAAGTTCAAATTTATATGTTTAACTTGGTCTATCAATTAAGTTATACTTACGTGAGGCGGTAAACGAATAGAACCACTAACTTAAATTCAAGGTTCCGAAGGATTGTGAGTTTACAAGGTTAAATATTATGGGCATAGGCAATAGAATATAATATTTTATTACTTCCTCCATATAATTTCGTCAACATCTATTGGAATTTTCATTTCGCTGTATAAAAAGGAATAAACGCTCTACTAGTGTATTCTAATTCATACACACAAATATAGGCCTATAGAGTGTCTTCAACCTTTTGTGTCAAAACTGGATATATGATACCAAACAGAACATTTTGATATGATGAACATATATCCAGAAATCCATAGTACACTTTTTTATTTAAAAAACGTACATTTCATAGCAAGGAACCAAATAGTCGGGAATTCATAATTTGCGTGAGCGATTTTAATTTTCATGAGACACAAGTCCATGATAACATCTGGCGGTGCTAGCTAGTATGACAAAAAAAAAAACTTCGAGAGGATATGGCTGCAACTGGATGGCGCACCTTCTGACTTCTATGTTGAGGTCATTGACATCTCGATCTATATTTCATAATCGTTAGATTGGATTGGGAGGTTCTGTACCATGGCAACTGCGTTTGCCGGATCTCACTCCTCTGGATTTTTTTTTTCTGGGGCCACTTGAAGTCGTTAGTCTACGAAACTCCAGCAGACACTGGCGAGGAACTGCTTGGCAGGATCCTAGCTGTCATTCTCGTTTGTACAATAGCCTGCAGGCACAGAGTAAAATAAAATCTAAGTAATGATTTTAACTTTCGATAATTTACAGTACCGTCTACATAGAACGAAAGGATAGCAGTTAAAAATTTAAATTTACAAAATGGCTAACTTCCCATAATCCCGAGTGAACACCGTTAAACACGCCGTGAACGACGCCGTGTGCCTTGCATTTGTTTTATTTAGTTACATATTCTGTTACTACGAAACAGCGCTACCATTGTAGTTTGCTCATTGTAGTTCATCGTAAACGACCGAAATTTTTTAGATGTCACTGTACTCAGTTTCCCCTCTATTCGAAGTTTCTCTATGGCCTGCAGCAATATTTGAAAGAGTTCAATGCGCCGGTGTCATGTCTGCATTGAGACTGGTGGTCGCAACTTTATAAATATTGCTGAAAACGAAGAATTTTGTATTGCAGTTGGAGACAGAGCAAATATAATGAAACCATCTTCTCCACTCAGGCTCCTAGTGCATATGTTGGCTGCATGTCGTTATAACTTTATTAAACCTATATATAATTCATGATTCCATAATGTAAACTACAGATCAGTGGTGTAAACCACTTCGCATTTGTTTGGCGCATGCGCATGGTGTATGATTGGAACTTAGAAAAATGTTTCGCGTCACATGTAAAGTATTTCCGATATTTTAATGTTACCAAGGGCAATCAAGTAGAAATTTAAAATTTAGAATCCTTCAAGGGCGAAACTGCTAAAACTTTGTCAACTATATACAGAGTAATACGCGAAAACAATTTAAAATTCAAAGTTGTTGCACAAACAGCTGATATTGCAAATACACATTCTGGTGGGAAAAGACTTAAAGGGGGCGAATAATGTGCGTGTAAAATTAAATGGTTTACTTCAAATGAAAATGCTAGAAATAGATTGAATTGCACATATTTTGTCGAATGCAATCAACGGCCGTCATGTACCTTGCCAATTGATGGTAGAAGTAATAATAACCACAATTTATTTGCATTTTAATTGTTTTACTGTTCGTGTAGCTACTTCAAAACAATTTTGCGAAGAAGCAAATGTTGAATACAATAAATAGCCTTTAGGATATTCATAAGTTAGATTGTTGTTCTAACATCTGCTAGAGTGTGTTTTGTAGCTATTATTTGAGTTCTCCGTTCATATTTTTTTTAAGTTTAGACAAACATCCTAAAATCCTGGAATGATTTTTAGTATAAAATATTTGAGATACTAATGCATTTTGTACACACTCAAACACCATTTTTGACAAAACTATATAAAATATCGAAGGCGAATAAATTTCAGCGACAGAAATTAGTCTTATTTTTAATTATTTTACCCTTCAATACAAATCGCGATTTCAAGAAAAAAAATTTCCTGTAGTAATTGCAAAAAGAAAATATTGTAAGAATTATAAAGGATTAAAATTTGTGCATAACGGAAAAGTTTATCAAAGAAGTATGGATTTTTTACCAAAAAGATTTTAATATATCGAAGAATGATCTAAAACACATTACGGGAAATAACAGATTTCAGGTGGTACTTTTTTTTTTTTACTTCTTCGCAAGTTTATTGAGAAGATAACGATTCTTGTGTTTAGTTTTCATTTAAGGAAGTGATTGACATTAAAATAGACAACTGTCTCTTTGAAAAAATTATATTACAATGGGAAAATAAATACGTTGAAATTAATAAAACATTGGTGGAAATATTTACCATTTAGAAAATTAACAACAACAAAAACTCACGTAAAAATTTATTTATTCTTGTTCAATTTACGTTGTGGTGCCCTGGATATAATGCAGCAATTGAAAGTTTTTTTTATTGCTAACTAGCTAATACCCGGCGTACGCTGCTACGCCTAAATAAATCATTGTGTTTTTACCTTTAGAATAAGTAAACGGGGAAAAAAATATTTATATCATAATTATTTTTAGATACCCCGTGCTGTTTACCCGGCGTTGGCCGAAAATCTACGAAGTCCGATGTTCCGATTGAGGGTCTTTTCCACTTTTCAGCGGTTGCCCTTTCACCAGCCGGCTGCTGGCCCTTCACATCCACATGTGTCAATCACAAAAGTAGATGATCAACAGCCAGTGTAGGGGTGACATGTGGTTAGCATGTCGAGTCCCCCAGCCGTTATAGCTGGTTCCTCAACCTGGAGCCGCTACTTATTGTAGCTACCCAATTGCCTCACGATGCTGGGTGGGCACCGGTCCCATACTGACCGAAATACCATGAGAAAATTTCTTCCCCCATGGAGACTCGAACCAGCGCAAGTCCCGTAGCTCTGCGCCAAGGCTTCCTACCTTAACCGCTCGGCTACGGCGCGGGACAAGTCCGATGTACTAGGCATAAACGAGCTGAAAGACTAAATTCGTTATTTTGAGTTATCCGTAAAAGAATACCCGCTGTGCGCTGCTATGCTTTCCCGGGAATCTACTTATTCCGATCTTCTTTTGGCAGTGAAAAACAAAAATGGTTATTGTGAGTTATCCGTAAAAGATAAACATATGCTGTCGCCATGGGCGTAGTGAGCTGGGTGCAGGGAGGTGCGCTTGCACCCCCCCCTTGATTTTCGACAAATTAACTCTAGATAGAATAAGATTTTCTTCAAACGAAATTAGGTGTAAATGTTCAAAATATATGTACAAAATAAAAAAATAATAATATTAAACCTGACAACGCAATCGATATGATACATCAATGTATCAAGTATCTGTCCCAGTGGACATAAGCATCGCCAGTACGCCAGAAAATTCTAGACCTCTATTATGAACGGCTAACGCAGTATTCACTTCTGGAATTTCAGCTGAGTACCTGAGTTTGTTTTTCGACGCCTAGACGCTTGTAGAAGCTTCGCCTGACCTTGACTCTTGCCGCACACACTTCTATAATAAATGCCTTTTTTTTACAGCCGTAGATTGGCTAACGCCCACTTACTATAATTGGTCAAAGGTTCGCCATGCCTATGTCTCGTATTTTTTAGTACGATCGATAGGCTCAAATAATTATCCAATTTACATATTCTTTACTCGAATGTTCTAGACTCATACTTTAACGTTGAACTACGCGTATTCGTGCGTGTATGCGTAAAAAATGGATATACGTAATTTCTTTGGTAAGTACCTACACAAGTTGTATCATTGCAATATTATTTTTTCCCGGATAGTTTAGAATTCATCACATCCGAAGAAGAAGATATACCCAACTAATGCTATTGGCAACAGAGCTAATAAGTAAGAAGATAAAGTGAAATTTCTGATAAACTGCTGGAGTCCACCCGAAAGCTACAATTTTAGCAAATATGGTGAACATTTAAAACGGAAATTCAAGCATTGTTGGATCAAACATTATACATCCTGGCTAAAGTATTTCGCAAGACTCAAAAGTGCACTCTGTATACGTTGTGTGATATTCTCCCCACATATTGTGAGGGGCGCTAAAGTATCATTCATAGTTAGATCCTTCCAAAAGTTTTTCAAAATGCATGAATTCATCAAAAAAACTTTGTGAGAGCCGCTGGCATGTGGAAGCTGCGCAGTCAGGACGTTTGTTTTTAAGTGAGGCGTCTTCAGGAATTTGATTCACTGGAGAATTGATGCCGTTGATATAAGCTTAAAACCTCATTTAAACGCCAAGAATACTCCTACCTTTTTCCACAAATTAAAAATGAATTGATTGAATTATGCGACTTAAGGTAAAGAAAATGATTGCGGATGTGTAAAAACTCCCAGCGCTTACAGTGTTTTAGCTGATAAAAGCTGTTACATTTATGGAAAGGAGCTATTGCTCATTAGTGTGCGGTTTTTTTTTTGTTGAGAAACTGAATAAAATTTGAGAAGAGTTTTTGGGCTTTGTTGAACCGAAAGTAATGGTTGCCCAATCAATTGCTATACAAATTGAGTTTTTTTTTTCGAAGAGATAGACATTGACCCGCACAAATGTGTCGGCCAGGGCTATGACGACTAATCAACAATGACAGGAAAAGACAACGGGATCCAGAAACGTCTGCGCGAGTTTTTTTCCCAAAAAATATTTACTTCCACTGCGCGAGCCACAAAATCATTCTTGTGGTAAATGAATTAAATAGTGTGCCCGAGGTGAGAAACAAGATAGCTATAATTAAGGATATTATAAACTTTTTTCGAGAGTCACCGCTGAGAAGACAGCACGTCAGAAGTATCATCATGCTCTGCGAAACACGTTGGTTGTAAAAATATAAAAGTTTTGGGATATTTAAAAACGCTTTTTGGAGTTGATGAACGACCTGAAATTGATTGCCGTAGAAGGAAACACATCGAGCCGAAAACAAGCTGATCAGTAGCATGCTGCTGCAAGTAGAAGTATTTTCATATTTTGTTTGCACCTGATACAAAAACATTATAGTTATTTGGAACCTATCGTAAATTCGCTCCAATCAGTGGCTATAAATTTAATAAAATGTACGGCCCATGTTGAAAGCATTAAAAGCATGGTAATAGATCATCGCAAAAAAAAGTTATGAGATCTCCGAAGGCATTATGAAATAGATGGAGATTATTGCTTCTGAGCTAGGTGTAGAAATCACACTACCAAGAATATCCAATAAGCAGACACATCGAGCTAATCCACAATGCAATCTCGAAGATTATTTTAAGGTGACAAAGATTATTTTAAATAGCTACTTGGATTCCTTTCACACAGCTCTGTCATACACATTTTAAAACAAGAGGATCCTGCTTTTGAACTTAAAATGCTGCACCCTAAGAACCTAAAAAATCTCTGAATGATGTCCAAGCTAAAGCGAGCAAAATTTCAATCTTATAAAATCTCGGGTTTGTCCACCGAAATTGAATTATGGCTCCATATGTGGATGAAACGAAGTGACAAGGATAAAGAAGGTGATTTCGTTAACATCGTGGATGAGTGCGATTTTTTTTTTTTCCATCCATCAAAAAGTAATTGTAATATGCCTGTCTTTACCATGCACTATGGCGTCGATGGAACGTACTTTTAGCACCCTAAGAAGACTGAAGACATGATGTCCTACAATGACTAAAAATCGCCTTAATCGCCTGTGTATGCTCGGTCTACACAAAAAACATATTAAAAATGATATTGAAAATTTTGAACAAAACGTACTTAAAAAATTTCAAACGAAAAAGCGAGTCTAACTGTGTGTGTAGTTGTATTTTATTAGTAAAATGTAGTTCCTAGTTTCAACACAATTAAGTATAAAAATTAAGTAGTAATATTGACAAAATAATTAAATTCTCCAAAACCTAAAAATTATTCATAATTTCACTATTATTCTTCATATTTTCTCTTCAATAGCGCTGTAGTTTTCTTCCAAAATATATTGAAGTTAGTTAAAAAAATAAAGGTAGTATTTTGTATTTTTTATTTGTTCGTTTGTACCCTCTTAATCCAATGCTGGCTACGCCCGTGGCTGTCGCGGACTTTTTTCAAGAGTTTTTTTTTTAAATATTTAATTCTGTGTGCATTGGTTTGGTTTATTTATTATGATTTAAGCAGAGTAAGCCATTTAAGCGTACAAACCGATTTTTTTTTACATTTTTCACTACAAAGGGTGAAGGGCTTGAGCATTAAAACTTTGTTATAACCTATAACGTTTCCGCGAAAATCCTGAACATTTTGCAAAAATCCCCATCACAATCGGATAAACGGTATGGCAGCGCACGTTTGCCCGGGAATCTATTTATCCGTATCTTCTTGGCATCAATGAAAGACAAAAATGGCTATTGTGAGTTATCTGTAAAAGATAAACATATGCTGTCGCGGACTTTTTTGTAGAATTTTTTGAAATATTCAGTTCTGTGTACATTATTTTTGTGTATTTGTTATGGTTTAGGCAGTGTAAGCCATTTAAGCGTCAAAAAAGGGACTTTTTCACATTTTTAAGGGTGTAGGAGTTGAGTATTACAACTCTCTTATAACATATGTCCATCCCGGGAATTTGCTGAATATTTTGCAAAAAAAAACCCCATCACAATCGGATGAACGGTATGGCAGCGCATAAAAACAACATGCATTTTTATATATTTGATGATTTTTGGACAAATGAGAAATCGAAATTGAATTTGATACTCTAGCCGCAGAACTTGGCGTTAAAATTCAATAATTTATTTCTTGTTCAGGTATTTCCAATATACAATTGTTAGAAGACCTATTTAAATAATAATACAGTATACATGTAAAATACAATACAATATAAAATGTTTTAATTGTGCGTTACTGTTGCAATTAATAAATGTTTATTTTATTTTCCCCGTTTTCTCTTTAATTTATTTGTGTTATTTTCATTGTAAAAAATTGGTAACCTTACTATTCAGGATCAACGTGAGTTTTTTTTTTTTTTTTTTTTTTTTACGTGAAGACAAATGTTTGGTTGAAATTTCATTATTAGGTTTCAATTCTTGCATTCGCAACTTCATATTATCACTACAAAGTAACGCGACATGTTAAAGCGTTTATAAATAGAAACTAAAAATATTATTATTCCGCTGCTTGGGAAAAATTAGCTACATTATATAGTCTGCATCAATGTTGGTACCATTGTGTGAACAATTAAACAGCTGATCACAGTGGTTTTGACTAGAAGTTAAATAATACATCCACGAGGATCCAGAAACAACACAGAGGACATTGAACATGAAGTACCGAATCGAGTGAGCGGAATATAAGCATATAATGTGTTGATTAAAATAATAAATCTACTTAATGTCAGTGCATATTTCAGTAGTATGACATTGAAGGAAGGTCAGTCTCGAATATCACGTTTTAGGTCATGTACGAATGTGGAGACACTGAGATAATTTAAGATCTATTTTAATGCTGCCATTAGGCCTGGATATAATATATTAAATTCAGTTAATATATTAAATTAAATTACACAATTTAAAAACTTACATAACCATGTATCACGTTATGATATATTAATATTAAAGATTCTACAAAACACTGTCAGTACTGTAGCCTAGGCTACGTAAGACACAAATCAATTTGGGCGCACTTTTAACGCGAAATTATTTACAACTGTGAGATCTCAAACATTCATCATTTATTCATATAAAATTACGAGCGATGTAATGACTATGAGTATCTAGAATAGATTTGACAAACACTTAAAAGCGATCTAAGCGTAATAGCTGTTTTACAATAACATGCAATAGGCCCTACCTAATGTTTGATATTTAAATACGTTAAGGCCTATTAATAAAATGTTTTATTTGCGATAGATAAAAAAACTGCAATGCAATGAGTTATAGCTAGTTAAAAATAGCCGATTTGTTACGTGTTTAAATACAAATGTTAAGTTGTGATAAGAATTTCCAGAAAAATATCGATTTCATCAAATAAAAAATACATAGATAAGAAACAGTGCATTCAATTATTTACCTTGTAATTTAAATAACATTTTAAACTGAAAATTACAATTTTCTAGTCTTTTATCCCAAATAGAATCCGCGCCTGAAGCTTCCTATCGGTACCTATCCAATAATATTGTTCATTTTCACAGTTTTCTAAAATCTCTCTCTCTCTCTTTTTTTTAGAATATATTATCAAATTTTATACGCAGTGAAATAATAGTACTATACATAGTATGTTGTGAAAATATTAATTGTGCTCTAGGTAGGCCTACTGGTAGAAGAACAAAACTATTTTCGAAAATAGAAAATTTAACTTATGCTTTCGAAATATTTTCGTAAATAGAAAATACATGGATCATTATCATTACTGACCTGAACATTTCATTAATATAAATTAAAATTAATGAATGCCTAATATTAAAAACTCACGTTTACGAAGGTGTTTGTGTCCAATTTCGCGCGCGCAACACATTGAAGCATTCTTTCGAACACGATCAAAATCGATAACACGATATTTTCGTCTATTTACATTTTTTTTAACTTGCTTCGACTCTTTAGTGATAACGCACGAATGAATACTTCCCGACGAAAAGCAGACATTTCATTTTACAAAAGATCCAGTCCAAGAAATAAAAATCGAATCTGGCCGTCTTGTTTTGTATCCAGAAATGCTAATCGGGAAATAAAGGGACTCAAACTCAACGAACATAGAACCCGGGCCCTCTGATCTGAGACAGCCTTGCCACCTGAACAGCTCTGTTATCTGAACCACGCGGCGGTAAATTGACGCGATTAATAAGTTGCGTGTTTGGGAGGTCTCGAGTTTAAAATCTAGGCAATCAACCTGCCAGTTTTTTACACGCTTTATATTAGCTTGACCTCTATCTGTCTATCTATGTAACTGAATCTTTCAACACGATTTTCACCCACTTAAAAACATTCGATCGACTTGAAACTTTGTACACTTGTAAAGGACCAATGACAATACAATAATTTCATAAATTTTTTCTAAGATCCTGGCCAGGATCATCAGGATATCAAAAAAATAAAGACCAGTATAATAGGTTGCGGACGTATCGACTTTTTAGTCCATTATTGTAAGAAAGTAATATTATATCCTCTGGTAGCTCAGTTGGTAGAGCGGTGGACTGTAGTGGTATATAATTTCAGTAATCCATAGGTTGCTTGTTCAAATCCAGCCCAGAGAGTTTTTTTTTTAGAAGAGTATTACTTTTAGATCATACTACAATAGTATCAAATTTAAAGATATTTACATTTTTATCTTATTCTGTAAAATATTAATGACAATTTTGTAAACTTACCACATTGTAATTTATCCAAAAAATATGAGAAGGATACGATGAACTGTAACTATTTATCTATATTAAGAATATTAAAAAATATAATAATGTTAGATAATAATAATTTAAAAAATATATATAATTATATTCGTGCCTAGACACTAAAATATCGTAAGCAATTAAATATTCATGGGATTCCAGTTTATGACAATCAAACTAAAAATAAAAAATAAAATAATAATAGTTAAAAAAACTAAATAACACGCTTTATTAGAAAACCAAACTAAAAATAAAAAATAAATAATAGTTTAAAAAAACTAAAACTAAATGCTTTATTAGAAAACCGAACTAAGAAATGAAAAATAATTTTTAATTCCAACATGCTTGGGATAAAATTAAAGTGGTCAACAAAAAAAATCATCTCCAACACATCTAGAATAAAACTAGAGTTATCTACAAAAAAAAATAATTTTACCATCAAAAGCGTGGGGTGCATTTTATGGTTTTTGTTTTCTTCTTAGAGACTTTACTTTTACCAATATCTATTTATTATTAAATATATTAATTGATATAGAGCACCCCATGCATTTGATGGTAAAATTATTTTTTTGTAGATAACTTTAGTTTTATTCTAGATGTGTTGGAGATGATTTTTTTGTTGACCACTTTAATTTTATCCCAAGCGCGTTGGAAATTAAAATTATTTTTCATTTTTTAGTTCAGTTTTCTAATAAAGTGTGTTGTTTTAGTTTTTTTTAAACTATTATTTTTTTATGTAAAATTGTAGACTTTCACGGCAGGTATTTTGATTCATGTCTTTCAAGCTAAATGGCCGTGGTCTGATTTTATTAAAACTCGATGTTTCGTCTACTACTGCGGTAGACATCCTCAGGAGATTGTGCATGTTCTTTGACATTTGAAGAGTCAACAAGTCAAAGAACACGCAGAATCTCCTGAGGATGTCTACCGCAGTAGTAGACGAAACGTCGAGTTTTAATAGAACCAGACCACGGCCATTTAGCCCGAAAGACATAAAATATTATTTTTTTTCCTTCTTCATGGTTTTCCTCAATTAATAGGGTAAATACTAGGTTGGGTTTTCATTACTATGACTAACGGGCAGATGGGGTTCGTTAATCCTGCAAGACAATCCATCTAGGAGAGACAACTCCAAAATAAAACGGGGCAGGCTGAGCTCTGGAGCTGGGTGAAGGCAATCGGCCTAGGGAAGAAACCCCGAATAATAAACCCGCCATGAAAACAGGCTAGCAACCCACTTCAAGGTGTATCTTATACATTGCTCGCAGTCCCAAGGATCAAGCCTCGGAAAAAAGATGGACACAAAATACGACAAACGCTAGGAAAAGGTCTACGATTTGTAAAAAGAAAAACATATTAAGAATTGCTACTTGGAATGTTATGTCCTGGTTTAAGAGGAAAGAAGAAATAATACAAAAAATAAAAGAAAAAGATATAAAAATTTGTGCATTATCAGAAACAAAAAAGAAAGGAAAAGGTATGACAAAAATTGATGATTATATATTTATATACAGTGGCCTACCGAAAGAAAATAGAGCACAATCTGGAGTAGGCATGTTGCTACAGTGCTACACCAAATGTTTGAAGAAAGTATAGAAGATGTTGATTATATAAATGATAGAATTTTACATGTAAAAGTAAATAATAAGCACATGCAAAATGAAAATCTTAAGAACTATTCAGGGGAAAACATTATTTGATAAAATACACAACACAGAAATTAGGGACAAATGTCATATTCAAGACATAACCAAATTTATTATAGATAGACGAAAATAATGGAAGGGTCATATAGAAAGAATGGAAGAAAACCGGCTTGCAAAAAGAGCTAAAGAAGATAGACCAATGGACGGGAGAAGAACAAGAGGAAGACCAGCCAAGAGATGGATAGACAGTGAATGCACATCCAATACGTCTTCCTCCGAGGAGTGATTTTGGAAATAAACAGGATGAAAATCCTACAAATTAAGTTTAAGAAGAAGAGAAGAAGAAGACTACTGTATTTTCCAATTTATTTACAAAAAATTAAATTACCGTATTAGTGATAAATATCACTGTGCTCATTTGCATTTTAACATTTTGACTTGAAACAAAATGTCCACACTAACTGCTAATCACATTGCCATAGTTTCTAGACAATGAGAGAAGTTCTTACAAGTATGAGATTCAATAATTGAGATGGTTTGAAGAAGGGGTGTAAGTGCAAATTTTGCAGTATTGAGAAAAACAGGTTTAAAGTTGATTAAAAAAATCATAAGTAATTGAAAATTATAACTATTGTTCTTTATCTACTCCTAACCCATATACTTATATCCCTTTGCCACTAAATAAAATTATGCTTCAAGAATGTAATTATACACCAACTCATTTTTTTGGGAAAAAAATATCACTAACACCCCTTTGCTTCTAACCACCTCATTTAATTACACATACATGGAAACATTCAGTCAACTGTCACATGATGGTCATGATTTTTTTAAGCAATAAAAAATTATGAGTTTGTAGTATACTTTCTATTTGGAAGTCCAGCACTAAATTTAACTTTGATAATAAAGTGAATGGCAGTTGACTGATAAGTAAATCTAAAGATGTTGAGGCATTAAAGAAACAATGATTGTGTGTTGAGTAGGTCGCGGCCATATAAATATATAACAAACAGTGTAAACACTAATTAAAACATTTATCTGTTCATTCTTACCTCTTAGAGTTGTTTTTGTCGAACATATGTTTCAGAGTTTCTTAGCCCCATCGTCAGCAATTACAAACTGAATTTTCTCATGTTGTCAGCCCTGATTCTTGATTCCTGCTCTCTTTGCCTCTGGTCCAATGTACACACTCTTCCAGCAATCAATCCATTGTTCAGTTATCTTTTGTCAGTATTAATGATAATTAATTTAACAAATTTTTGCATTTCCTTTTTAAGGAATCTTATTACATCATTGGATTTGTACTAAAGGAAGGAATTCTGAACTTTACGACCGTTATACTGTATTTATAAATTGATAATACTCAGAAGGGTAAGTAATGTTATTTGTATAATATATGGTAAAAGTAAAGATTAGGAGACCTTTGCAAATAATGGGCACAAGATGTCAGCCAGGTTGTCAGGCCTGTGTGGCAGCTTCCTTTACTCTCAGAATATGTCTGGCACTTATTTCCATTAGATACTGAGTCATCCCAGGACTGTGTGATGTGAGAAGATTTAGGATAGTAAAAATCCTAATCCCATCAGTAATCAAACCTGGGACCTTCCAGCTTGTAGTGTATTGCCTTAACCAACTATGCTACAGCATTCCCCTCCCCCATGATATGCAGAATATGTAGAATAAGACTTGATACTTTAAAATCAATTTTACATATTTTGAACAGATATGGTATAATTAAATATTTCCTTCAAAACTAATATATGGTATGAGAATTTGGAAAAACTGCACTTAGACTAGCGTGAAATATTTTCAAAGTCCTATAGAACAACAGTGTGCATGCACTAGAGTTTATAGAGCCAGCAATAACCCACAATCGAACCACATATTGATTATCATCCTTGATTACTCTCCATCACTATGAAATTTAAATTATCAATATTTGCAATAAATCCCCAAATCTATGTTTAAAAAATATTAATGATATTAAAATTACCAAACGTTTATTAAAAATGGGTGTACACTTACTTATCACTCCCTAAACGCTGATCCAACCTGCGATAAACCAAAACAGCAACAGAAAAATCATAGACTAAGTAATATACTCTGTGGAGAAAACAGCAATTAGCATCACAATATTGTCTAACAGTGTCATAATATTGTGATTTGCATATTTAAATAAATACTTTAAAACTGTCTAATAATGTTATAAAAATTGTTTGAAAAAGTTTAAAATATTAAATAATGTTAGTAAATACAGAAGAAGAGCTATAGTTTACAACAATATAACTGAAAAATCAAGCGCTAGTAGAAGTGCAGTTGAGCCGAGAATTTTTAATCCCGTTTAACCCATTCGTTTCAAAAGACGAGGCAGACTCGCGGCAGTTAAATGGCCTTTAACTCAGAAGATAAGGTACACTTGCTTAACAAGGTGTTATATATTGTGCAATATTTTGTACATCTCTTGGCAGGTTAATATTTTGTACATCTCTTGGCAGGTTAATATTTGTTAACATTTATGGATAGTAGAGGAATGTGGTTTGACCATCACCCTCATTTTGATCTCAAGTACTGTATTCTTTTGTTTGCTTTGAATGTCTGAATATAGACAATATAATTTACAGTAACTTAAATCCGGTTTCTGGGGAAATGCATTGGGCATTTAAATCTGAAGTAAATGGGTTAAATATTGATTTATTTATTTTATTAGGCATCAGGTATATTATTTAATTTGTTGTTCCTAATTGTTTCCATACTCACCTCTGGTTCCAAGGTATGTAGGTTCAAACCTGGCTGGAGTCGATAGATTTTTCTGGGCTTAAAAATCTGAGTATGAGTTCCTTTGGACAGGAACTAAAGCTGTGAGTCCCATGTCATAGATTTACATCATGTGAAAGAAACTGAAGCCTAAAATGATGGACCTTGAGGAAAATCTGTTGGGCCTTTCATGCCCAGATTTGAATTATCATGAAATGTGTCTTTAAATAGAAATAATAAGAAAAAACAAATGTTTAAATTATTAAATTGCTATTCAAATGTATTAAAACCAATGTCGTAATCATTGTCATGGAGTAGTACCTTGCAATTTGAATTTAGTTAACATAAATTAATGAATAGCATGTACTCTTGACAACAGGCTAACATGTAACTGTCACTTTTTTATCACTAGCATTGAGATCCTAACAGAATTGCTATTTCTATTTTAGATTCTTCCTGCTATTATAAAGTAGTAAAAAAGTTAAGCCGTCCCTAACAGCAGAAGATAATTGCTTTATTAACAAAGCAAATCTGAAAAAAAAGCTTTGTGTGATTAAATTGATAAACAAACAAAATGGCTGTTCCAAGGTAGTGTGTGTGTTTGTTTACTGGATTGCAGTGATGGAATGTATTTTTGAACTGGAGTAGCAAGGCACAGTAGTTTAATACGCATTGTTATGACTTTAATCACATATTAACGTTTTGCTTAAATCTAATACAGCACTATAATACAACGTATGCTATTTGGATGTTTTAGGAGACAAGTAGACTAAATTCTAAACTGTTCTAGGCACTATCAAACTCGGAGGTTTATTACTGTAAGGAGATATTTCTCTGTCCTGAGCTATATTTTCCAATCATCCCCTGTTTAATTTTAATTCATCTCAAATAATGATTAATGTTATTCTCTCACCTCATTCTTGGCCTACCAATTGGATGCTTTTCCTCTGGTTTTCCACACATGAAGTTTCCATGCTCCTCTTTCATACCCCACTCATGCCACATCATTAAAAATCTAATTTAAAAATAATTCTAATTATATTTCACCATGATCATAGTTTAAGATTAAATATTGTTTCTTACTTTCGGGAGTTAATTCCAAATATGCCTCCATTTATCTCTATCCTCTCATGTTTTTTTTTTTTCCTTCTTCTCAGTTCTTCCCATTTGAATCCTCTTTCTTGTAAGTTTTTCTTTACTCAGTTAATCAATCATTCTTGTCGTCTTTTTTCTTTTCCCCCTTTGTACCTTGAGAATTATGGAAAGCTCTTACTGATGCTCTATGCTCCTAAATTGAGCTACAGGAATATGATGATTACGACCTTGAGATTTAACATTCTGTTAAATAGTTTTTTTCCTTTTCCATTCTTTTCAGATATCCAAACTGTTTTAATCTATTTTTCTCCACGTCTGTTGTTAGTTTTTTAACTTTTAATGTCTCTCTAATTTTATATTTTCATATTATATCTCTTCTAGTTTTATGTATCATTCTAGGTAGGAATTTAATTTCTGTAGCTTGGATTCTGCTCAATACCTTATTTGCATATGTCCAATCTCAGATGCATATGTTCAAATGTTAAGATTAAACCTAAAATGTAATTGCAAACAGAATTTTGAAATACTCAGTAGAATTAATTATGGATTAAAAACTTTTATTATTAAAGAAACAAAATTAGTTCTTTACACCTTATCTTATATTAGCTCTCACCTGGACTGTTTCGAAGGTTTTTCCTCTATCATCAAGCAAAAACTGATTGTTGAGATATTCAATGAAAACTCTGCACATCCTCTCTCTCTGATGTTGGCCTTCTATCAGACATCTCGACAGTTTGGTTGTTGGCTGATGACGAAGGAGAAACCTTCAAATCAGTCCAGTGAGAGAGTTGATATGAGTAGGTAAAGTCATCCCACTACAGACCATAGGAGACCCTTGGGTAGTAGGAGGGTTGAGGCTCTCACTTTTTAGACAATTGGCACTTGATGTCAGCCGGGTTGTCAGCCCTGCATGACAGCTGTCTTTATCCCCAGAACAGGCATCTGGTATTCATTTCTGTTAGAGGCTGAGTCGATCCCAGGGCAATGGTGTCACCAGAATGTTTGGGTCAATTTAAAAATCCTGACCCCACTGGGACTCAAATCCTTGACCTTCTGTTTGTGATCTGATATGAGGTGACATGTAAAGAATGAATTCAGTTTCTTTGATAAGTGCCTCATAGCGTGACTTGCTATCAATTTTGTGTTTAAACTGTTAACATCTTGTTTCTCCTAATATGACATGCTGAACTTGGTCTACTTTGTGCTCTAAACCATCCATTTTATTGTGCATGCTTATTTTTGTAATATTGTCAATGGTTCTTAGAGAGTGGTGTGAAAAACAAGAGAATTTTAATAAATGAGTGGTTCTCTTTACTTTCTGCACAAAAACTCATACAGTGCAACAAATATGCTGAGAATTTCAGTTCTGAAACTACCGGTATTGAATTTTATCAGGATTCTTGATTTCATTGCTATATTGTTAAATTTTTCGTTTACAGAAAAAGTTAATTGTTAGCACTGCTATGTTAATACCGTATTTACTGGTCCTCTTTTCCTTAACCTTTCCCTTTGTAGGTACTTTCAAGTGCCACTCACTATATGAGACTTATAGGGATACAACCTGCCTCCAGGATAACATAGCAGTTAACATCAGACACACCATTCACTCATACATTCTCACTAAACAAGTAAATATGATATGGATGTTTAGGAGTATATATATTTGTGAAATTGTATACATTTATTATAATATAATAATGTTTATAGAATGTAAATTTCATCATCATTATCATCTTCAAGGGTTACACTTGTTGGTCTGTTCTTAGTCAAAATTGCTAACACCATCTCTTTAAAGACTGACCTACATTTCTTGCCCCTCCCAGATTATAATATAAAACAGTTCTTGCCATCCTAGTTTTTGGCATTCATGACATCATCTCCAATTTATAGAATGTAAATTAAAATATTAATATACTTGCAGCTGCATAGAAATTAATGTAAATGAACTGAAATTTTCATGCAATAACTTGGTGAAACTTTAAATCCTTCTTTGCTAAGTTGCTGGTATTTATACAATTTTTTAAACAGTGCCAGTGTCCATGCATCAATGGGAGCATGTGCAACTTGAAAACTAACTAAACAATGTTAAGTATTAAATTAGCCTATAAGGAAGTTGGTTCTAATTTATTTTTGTATTTTAGTAAAGTTACGGTAGAAAATAAGATATGAGTTCAAGTGAGAAAGTGATCCTTTTCTGTATTTCAATTAATTAATTTTATTTATTTATTTTGCTAAGTATTAAAGGAAATTCCTCATGCTAATAATTCAAATGAAAAATTACATTATTATTAGAAAAATATATATTAGACCAGCATAGCAAGGACCTGTGGTTAGAGGACCACAGGTATTTAAGGAGTATGTTTTGTGACATTGAAAGCTAAATCTTGTAATCAAGATCTTCACCATGCTGGCACATGGAGTTTAATGCCTAAATTTATTAAAATTATCTATATAATCATCTTCACACTGAACTCTTTCTTATATAGTTCCTATATACATCCTTATATAGTACAATTAATGGGATCCAAACAGGTAGTACTGTAATGTAGGTTTGTCAAATATAAAAAAATATTTTATAATGCATGGTTTTCATAATAACAACTGTTATGATGCATGAAGAATTAGATGTAATAGTTTATTATTGAACATGAGAGTTGGGTACCTTAAAGACTAACTCAGTAAGATGTAATAGACTATAGTGAATATGAGTTCATATCCTAAAGACTAACTTCAGTAATGTTTCATCAAATGGATTAATTTTCATGTCAATTTTATAAACAGAATCTTTAAGCACATTTTGAAGTTTTGTGACTTTAAATTAAAAAATTTACAACAAAATAAGGTTTAATTTTAGAATATCATGTAATTATACATTTTTGGTATATTGTAAATAATATGTCCACCGCTGTGGTCTTGAGGTAGCGTGCTGCCTTGTCACGCAGCGGGCCCAGGTTCGATCCCCGGTCGGGGCAGTTTTTCTGGGTGAGGTTTTCATCGGGGTTTTTCCTCACCTGTAAGACAAATGTCAGGAAAACTTTAAGGCCCAAACGGTCCCCGAAATCATATGGCCATCATCATCATCCTTATCATTATCATCATTATTATCATCCTTCACCGGTGTGGAAAGCAACGGGAAGCTACCACACCTACAATTCCCTAGTAAAACTGCAAGCATAGCATGAAAATGCTATGATTGCAGCGAAAGACCTGCCCTCGGGCAGAATTACTGTTGATTGTTGTTGTAAATAATATATTCTGTAGTTCAGTTTAGTCTTGAAATCTAATATTAGTAATAATTTGTTATATTACCTTTTTTAGAACATTACGTCACGGGAGCTTATGTGAAATTGAGATCGACATGAGTTTGAAGCTCTCTAACTATGAAGACACTGTACGACAGCTTGATATTTATTATGGCTTAGGTAAGTATTATGAAATAAATGTTGATCTGTTTATTGATCAGTAAGGAGATAGTTCTAATTTTTATTTTTATTTAGCAGGTTTCACAATGTTTCACATCTTTCTGCGCCCATTTAACCCATTCACTTCAAGTTTAAATACTCAATGCATTTCCCCAAAACCAGATTTAAATCACCATAAATTATATTGTCTATTTTCAGACATTAAAAATGAACAAAAAATAACTATAATTGAGAACACTAAGGGTATTTATAAATATTAACAAAAGATTACCCTGCCAAGGATGTATAAAATATTAAAAAATATATAGCAGGTAGAGTTAAGCGAGTGTACCTCATATTCTGAGTTGAAGGCCATTTGGCAGCTGGCAAGTATACCTTGTTTTCTGAGGTGAATGGGTTCATCTACTGTCATTCTCCTCCACATCTCTCTATCATTTCAATCTCCATCAATTCAATCCATTTTACCTCATGCTGCTCAAAACAAAACACCATCTAATTTTTATACATATTTAAAAATTAATTGTAAATATTTTAAGTTTAAAAATTGAGAAAACCTAGCACTGCTAAAATCACATGTGTAAAATATAGAAATGTAGGTGTTGAACTTTCAGTAATGGTCGTCATTGCTGGTAAGTACGACAAAATGCACTATAGCGCAAAAACATATTTTTTTTTTTACTTTTTTATCTTCAGGTGCTTGGTATATAAGATAATTAATTGCATGAATAAACTGAGTTAAAAGATTTAATATTATTTCAGTTTTGATTATTGAATATAGGATCTGATCTACCTCACAGATTAAAATTAAAAAAAATTGAGCTTTCTCTGTCACCATCAACAATATAGAAAAAAAGTGGTCTAATCTAAACACTATAAATTAAAGCACAGTGACAAGAGTTCACTGCTGGAAAAATCTCAGCTTAAATAACATTTTCATCTGACTGGGAGCTCACAAATTTATCCCGAACTGTTAGCCTTTTAAATGTGTAAGCAGATTTGGTCTCTCTCTTATTATAAATACCAGTGAGTGCTATGGTATGTTTAATTACAGGGTGTCTCTAAAATCACTGTCCATTTCCATGAAAACACTAGTTTTTTTCCGCCCCTTTTCTTTGCATACACTGGTAGCTTAGTGCAACATGTTTAGTAGGGAAGAACTGGTTTGCCATTGTTTGTGAATGTTTTGCAGATTGTCATATGAAGGCACCAGAGCTGAATTTACCCATACATTTCGTAAACCAGCCCCAACAAAAGCATACATTCGTCTGCTTGTAAACAAATTTAAGTGTAATTAAAACATTTTGTCTGTTCATTCTTATCTCTTAGAGTTGTTTTTGTAGAACATATGTTTCAGAGCTTCTTAGCCCCATCGTTAGCGATTACTGAGTCTGAAATCGCTGACGATGGTGCTAAGAAGCTCTGAAACATATGTTCGACAAAAAAAACTCTAAGAGGTAAGAATGAACAGACAAAATATTTTAATTATTAAACAAATCTCTTAATGTTACTTCATATTGTATTTTAAAATAAATTTATGTGTACCAGCAGTGTGTGTGATAAGGCATGTCATGACGACCACACATATCAGCAGAACAGTGCATCAGGTTCAAATTGGCAGTGATAGTCCAAACACATCAACTCGATGCCTCAGTAGGGAGTTGAATGTCCCTTATATGGAAAATTCTAACTTTCACTCTAAGAAAATGTCCTTATCACGTCTGCTTGATTTACGAAATTGTATCAACAGAAGCAGCAGGCTTTTTTATGGTTTAAATGTTAAGGTCTACATTTCATTTCACAGCTGAAAGATGGGGTATGTGTTTTCATCTAGATGGTGGTCATGTAAAAAGGCAGTAGAATATGTGTAAAACTTCACAACAACATTGATTTTTCAATCATTGCCTTCCTTCATTGAAATAGATAGTAACTTTAGAGACTCTGTATTACAGTTGCAGTTAGATAGGTATAAATGAACCTGAGTGACCCAGTTGTCCTGAATTATTATTTTAAACTGCAGACACCTTTTGGACTGTCACCCATATTCAGCATTTATTTTAGTAAAAGTAACAATGGAGTGATCCCACCACAGTCCTTACCAGGCTCTTGGGGTAGTAGAGTAGGCCACCTTTTCTAGACAACTGGCACGAGATGTCAGCCCTTTTGTGATGACCGTCTTTATCCCCAGAACATATGTCTAGTACTCATTTTTGTTAGAGATTGAATCAACCCAGGGTTATGGTGCTGCCAGAAGGCTTAGGCCAGTTTAAGAATCCTGACTCCACCGGTTGAACCTCAATCTTCCATCTTGTAGTGTATTGCCTTAACCAACTATGGTAAATAATGCCCTTTATTTATTCAAATACTCTATTCAAATAGTTTAAAATTATAGTTGAGGACAGCTGGGTCAGAAATGTAGCCAAATGCCTTGTCATCTAATCAGTGATGTGCACAAATGAATTAACGAGATTTCCTCTGATGCTACTATCTATTATGATCCAGTGTACATTTGTATCAATCTAAAACTTGAATAGTCATTCAGTTGTGATCAAAAATGATTCTTAAAACTTGATATTACTGTTACAGTTAAGAGACAGCTGTTGCGATATCAGAGTTCAATCACAGGTTTGTTTCCTGTGTTATCAACTGACAAAGAAGTAGGAAGTGTTAGAGACAGTATATACTGTGCAGCAGCCATATGGAGTCTGTATCAAGCCTATAGGTATAATTATTTTTCTTTTTAGTAATCTCTGCATTCACATTTATCTTCTTATTAAAATTTTGCTGTTTGGGATACAACGTGGTAACTCACTTTCATAGAATTCAAGAGCCTTAGAGATTATCCATCTATTTACAATTTAATAAAAATATTTTATACATTCTTGAAATCGTCAGCTGGGCTGAATGGTCATGGTCCAGAGGATTAGAACTCAATCTGATATTCATTTTGGTTAGAGACTGAGTTGACCCCAGGGCCATACAGCCGCCAGAAGGTTTGGGCCAGTTTAAAAATCCTGATCCCATCAAGGAATTGAACCTGCAGCCTTCCAGGTTGTACCATATTGTCTTAACCAAAAATTCAAAATTTATAGGTGGTAACACTATGAGGTATTAATAATTAAATATTTTTATTAAATTACAGCTTACCTCAAATTTTGTCTTCTTTTTACACCAGTTTTGGAGAAACAAGCAGTATACTTGGTAGCCTTAAACTTTGCTAGCTTTCAGGAAAGTTCCTGGTACTCATTTTATAGGAGACAAAGTGGAATTCAGTACCAGTCAGGATATGAGTGAAAAAAATCTCCACCCATTTGGTATCTGGATCAATCCTTAATAATCAAGCCCATAGTCAGAGAACTTACCTTATGAGCTACTTGGTCCGCAATAATCAATTGTAGTAATTTTCATTTTACTATTAATTTCTGTACTCCATGTCATTAAAGGCCTATCAGGCAACTGCTGACCTTACATCTATATGCGTCAATCACAGGGGTTGATCATGCAGCTGGTATAGGGGGACATATAGTCAACATGTCAGATCTCCCAGCTGTTACAGTTGGTATTTTTTACAACCTGGACCCACTTGTTATTGTAGCTACCCAAATTCATCATGATGGTAGGTGAGTATCTGTCTCATGCATTGGCCAAAGTTCCATAAAAAATGTCTTCCCACTTGGGGATTAGAACCGCAGAAGTCCCATAGCTCTGCATCAAGGCATAATGCCTTACACCTCTTCGTTGTGATGGTTTATTTTTAGGGAGCCTTATTTTGATAGAAACTGGACAAGTTTTGAACCTTTCAAATTCATTGTTGAGTAATTATTTGCCAGTGTGTTTCTTCTTTTCTTTTTAGACGAATAGATGACGATCGAGGGAAATCATATGAACTTGGACAGTCAGCTGTAAAATGTATGAGAGGAATTCTTGAATGTTGGATTAAACAAGCATCAAGAATTGAACTTTTCAAGAAGAATCAATGCAATAAACATGCACTTCACTGTAAATTTCACCTGGTTACAGGAGCTGAAATTTATAAGGATGAAGAGTATCCTCATTTACAGGTAATTTATATATAAATAATCCATATATTATAAAAACACATAAAATCCAAGTGCTTTCAGTGGCATGCATTCAGGGGAAGCAATTGAAGCACTGCTTTGGTAACAATATCTATTACATGATTAATCAACAATATAATAATTGAGTTTGTATTTTTTAAACATTCTTACCTCATATGATTGTTTAATTGGACACAAACAGTTTGTGAAACGCTGAAGATGGAGCAACAGCCTTGAAACATATGTCCAACTAAACAGTCATATGAGGTAAGAATGTTTAAAAAATACAAACTCAATTATTAAATTAAACCTCATAATGTTACTTCCTAATGATTTTAAAATCAACAATATGTTGATAAAATTGTCACATTTTTTTGAAAAATATAGAACTATACATTTCAGTGCATTATATTATTAGTATGAGCATTGATGACCGAACTGAAGCAATTTTATTTGTGCATATGTTGTCATAAAAGTCAAGAATAAACAAAAATATACACAGCTTAAATAATTTTGTTATTTTTCATTGAATGAAGTCTGTCTATACTCATACTTCCCCACAAAGAGTTATTTAACCTTGTTGCAAAAGTTATTCAACCAAACTAATTTAGTTATCTAATTTAAGAAAAAAATTAACACTTGAACCAGGGCCTGAACCATGTACAGAATCAGAGATCCAGGGTTCAAGCCCCAGTTCGAGTGTTAATTTTCCTTTCTTAAATTAGATTCTATCCAGGATTGGAAAATATTAATTCAAATAAAAACATTGATAATGTTTTTATTATTAATTTAACATTTCTCAATGAAAGATAAATTATATTTGAAGAGAAAAATTTTCGCCTAGACCGAGACTCGAACCCGGGACCTTTGGCTTGCCGGGCCAAATGCTCTACCAACTGAGCTACCGAGGTGAGAGGGAATTACAACGTATATAAGAGAAAAATTTGCATCTAGATCGTAACTCGCCTCGGTAGCTCAGTTGGTAGAGCATTTGGCCCGGCAAGCCAAAGGTCCCGGGTTCGAGTCTCGGTCTAGGCGAAAATTTTTCTCTTCAAATATAAAAACATTGATAATTTAGTTATGCTTATTTCCCCCTACGATATTCAGCATATGGCATGTTATTACCTCAATGCATCAAAAAACACCTAGTAGGTAAATAAGATATTTTTTTGCATGGGAAAAAATTAATTAAATTTTGCTCAGAGGCTCTAATTTAACTTGAGGTTCTTTTACAAGCCTAAAAATCTTCAGACTTGGGACCCATGGCTTAAAGTCCGTCCCAAAGGATATATCCCTTGGATTCTTCCATCCTAAAAAAGTCCATTACCCTGGCCAGGTTTGAACCTATGACTCATGGGACCAGAGGCAAGGAACTTAATTCCTAGAGCACCAAGGTCGATTGAATGAAGTAGTAATCTTGTTGTTAATTAGAGTTGATAAAAGTACAGCTTCAAAGGAAAGATATCAAGTTTCAAAGTTGGTGGCAAACAATATCAAACACAAAGCTAGTTCAATGTTGTTTAAAAGCAATACATTGGTAATGCTGAAATGTGGTTAATTTATTTATTTTCTCATTTTTCAGATTGATATTGTATCCTTGTATTTAATTTTCCTGGTTCAAATGATTACATCTGGTTTGCAAATAATTTACACACAAGATGAAGTAGCATTTGTTCAGAATTTAGTATACTATGTTGAACGTGCTTATCGTACACCAGACTTTGGCATGTGGGAAAGAGGTAGCAAGTATAATGATGGAACGCCTGAAATTCATGCAAGGCA
The DNA here is from genome assembly GCA_030220185.1 of Diploptera punctata. Lineage (NCBI taxonomy): Eukaryota > Metazoa > Arthropoda > Insecta > Blattodea > Blaberidae > Diploptera > Diploptera punctata. The sequence goes on along the minus strand of JASPKZ010008379.1, from coordinate 2,213,585 downwards.
AGACATAAATTATTTTTAAATTTAATATTACATTAATTTTTTTTTTAAAGAATTACATTAATTGAAAATATTGCAGTCCTGCGCCATAGCCGAGTAGTTAAGGCAGGAAGCCTTGGCGCAGAGCTATGGGACTTGCGCTGGTTCGAGTCTCCATGGGGAAGAAATTTTCTCATGATATTTTGGCCAGTATGGGACCGGTGCCCACCCAGCATCGTGAGGCATTTGGGTAGCTACAATAAGTAGTGACTCCAGGTTGAGAGAACCAGCTATAACGGCTGGGGGACTCGACATACTGACCACATGTCACCCCTACACTGACTGATGATCATCTACCTCTGAGTGACACACGTGGATGTGAGGCCAGCATCCGGATGGTGGGCTAAGGGCCTTCTAGGCCTGTCGCACCAGGAGAAAAGAAAAAAAAGTAAATATTGCAACTAACGAAATTAATAAAAGTTGAGAAGGTTTATCAATTCATATTTTTTATACATAATAATTGGTTGATTATTCTAGTTATTATCAATAATGTATAGTACTGCAAATCTCTTGTTGATTCTCAGATCAGTCAATGATTAATAATGATAATAATAATATTAATACTGTGAGAGTTGACTCAAGCACTAGCATTCTAGGGTTCAAATTCCAGTGCTGACCAATCTGACTGAGCATTTTTCCCTGGTTTTTCTTAATTGTCAAAGCAATGCTAGGATGGAATTTATTAAAGTGATTCCACTACAGGAGGTTAAGGCTCCCATCTTTGTAGACAGTCGGCACGTGATGTCATCCAGAATGTCAGCCCTGCATAAAGATTGCCTTTATACACAATAGAATATGTCTGATACTCATTTCAATTAGAGACTGAATCGATCCCAAGGACATGATGCCACTGGAAAGTTTTGGCCAGTTTAAAATTCTGATCCCATTGGGACTTAAACCTGCAACATTCTAGTGTGTAGCGTATTTCCTTAATCAACTGCACCCCCTTGGAATTTCATTATCAGGACCCATTTCATCATATTCGCTATTTTATAGTATAATTAACATAAAAATACAATATGATCTTAATTGTTAAAGCATTTATAAATAAGAATGCAAAAAATCTAAAACAAGAACAATTAAAAAAGTTATATTTATATTGATATAATGATGACAGTTCTGACAATTATGATGACTATTTAACTCATGCCTCAAATGGTAGTCAATGACCAATCACATTTCAATGAATTTTGTTTTACAACCAATGACAGTCATGTTTCACCTCACTCTTTATCAGCTCCTGCTTTTGTAATAAAGAAAGCTCCTCCTTTTTTTATATTCTGAACAGTTCAGCGCATTATTTTTCTCCAACAAATACATTGAATATAGCAAATAATGAAAGAAGATTCCTTGATTTTACTGAGTTATTTACTAAAAAAATAAATTAATAACATATAATGTTGATTATAATATACAGTTTGATGTGTTTCATTATTTCTCCACTAGGCTGCATTCTTACAATATTGTGATCCTGTTTGGCAATAAATAATATGATCAAGTTCCAGTGAATTACATAACCTCACATTTCTGATTTATTTTCAAACATCACCATTTACATTAACTATATAAATATTTTAAAATACCGGTAACTATATTCAAATAATGGCTTTTGAATAAACAGCTTAATTTTATTCGTTAAATAGTCCTAACAAATTCCACTCTTGATTTCCAAATCCTCTAGATAAATTGAAATTCACTCGTGGCGTTACTTATGATAAATCTCCCATTCACATTAATTCATTCAGTTAATCATTTACCAATTCATTTAATTTGTTCACACAGAGATTGATTTATTAATTTACCCATCCATTCATTCTCTAATTTTTTTATCTGTTGATTGGTACATGGTACTGATTAAACTGGTACTTCAGCATTTATGCTAACTTAATGTTGTTTTTAACAGCTCAATTGGTATGGCAAAGAGTGCTCTTGAAGCAATAAATGGATGTAACTTATTTGGAGAAAAAGGAGCATCATGGTCAGTTATATATGTTGACATTGATGCCCATAATCGTAACAGGAGTATCTTTGAAACTATGCTGCCAAGAGAATCAAGTTCAAAGGTTAGTATAAATATATCTAACTAACTAACTAACTCACTGGCACTATCAAACCCATACGTTGATGGCCACACGGACATAAGCTCTCCATACATCCCTATCCTAACTAATATTTTCCAATCACTCCCTGTATAATCTACTTCCCTCAAATCATAGTTAGTTAATGTTATTCTCCCATCTCATTCTTGGTCTACCAACTGGTCGTTTTCCTTCTGGTTTTCCTACAAGAAGCTTCCATGCACATCTTTCATTCCCCATTCATGCCACATGTCCTGCCCATCACAGTCTACGAAACTTAACTGTTCTTATTATATCTGGCTTCCTATAAAGATCATGTAGTTCACTGTTATGCAGTATTCTACATTCACCTGTCTGTTCATCTCTCTTTGGTCCAAAAATTTTCCTGAGAACTTTATTCTCAAAATAAATATATCTAGAATGACTAATTTCTAAGAAAAAAAAAAGTAAATGAAAGAATAAAAATAGTGTAAAGATGTATTGTTAAATGACAATGTGTAAAAGATATTTCAAACCAATTTTAACATATCTAGCTTAGACTTGAACATATATAAAGGAAGAGTTGAGCAGAATGTAGGCCACAGAAATTAAATTTTTGTCAGAATCATACACAAAACAAGATATGATAGGATATAATGATACAATCAGAAAGATATTAAATACAGAGAAATTAGAAAAAAATACATTAAATTGGTTTGAATACCTCAAAATAATGTTTCATTAAAGTCCTATGCTCCAACTAGGAACAAAGGTAAAGGTAAGTGATCTCACTACAGGCCTTAGAATTCTCTTAGGGTAGCAGGAGGTTAAGACTCCCACCATTCTAGACAATTGGCATGAGATGTCAGTGATGGCTGTCTTTACCCCAGAACATACGTCTGGTACTCATTTCCATTAGAGGCGGGTTGACCCAGGTACATGGTGCCACCAGAAAGTCGATACCAGTTCAAAAATCCTGACCGCCATCAGATTTTGAACCCTCAATCTTGCAGCTTAGCTTATTGCCTTAACCATCTTACACTACAGGAAGTCCCTAATTAGGAACAAAAGGATATGATGATGGTATATTTCTAATTTTGTCTTTGCATTATGTTTCAGAATATTAGGTACTTATTACTTGTATTTATAATCAGTATGTGAAATGTGAGGAAATTTAAATTATACATTTATTAAAAATGCATAAATTACTGAAGAAAACAGGAAATGTAGTAAATATTTTTTTATAACCCAAATCAATGAGTGTTCATCATATGATATGTAATAATTTCCATTTATTTTATAGGGTGTAGATTCAGCTTTAATACCAACAATATCATTTCCTGCATTTGCCACACATGAAGATGTTCTATGTGTTGAAACGAAGGCAAACATAGTCCGTCGACTCAAGGGTCGTTATGGTTTTAAACGTTTTGCCAGAGATGGCTACAAATCTGTGCTGGAAGACCCTGATAGAAAATACTACAGAAATGGAGAAACAAAGGTATACTTTTTTCTAAGTTATAATGTACATTTCTTTCTTTCTCTTTCAGATTCTCTCTTTATAATATCCTATCCAGCCTAATTGTACTCTTATTTTCTTTGACTCAAATGGTATTAGAATTAAAGGATCATTTCCATTTACTCTCCTATATTTTCTCTACTTTACTGTGATACTATATGCTTGTGAAATTCAGGTAGTGCCATAAAGAGACTGGCAGCAATAGAAATGTGATTATGGAGACAATTAGCAAAGATAAATTGAACAGACAATAAAACAAACCAACAAATATTGAATGAATCATAATCAATAGTAGAAAAAATATCCTTTTATGGCCACACACCCCATCATAATAATTTCCTTAAAATAAGTTTTGAAGGAAAAATTGTGGGAAACAAATTACGGGAAGACCAAGGAAGACTGTTTTGGAAGATGTAACAGAACTCAAAGAAGAGAAGACAAGACATTGCTTTTAGGAATTGATGATGATGAGCTCTATTACTGTATTAGGGGCTTGCTGGCAGTTAGTTGAAGACAAATTTACATGCTTTCAAATCTACAAGCAAAGATACATCAAATGGAAAAAGGTCGCTGAGACATACTCTGAAGAAGTGGAATGTGAATCTTTTTATAGACCATTCTTTACGGAAAATACATTGTTGTTGTTTAATGCATGGCATTTGGCAATGAAGCCATTAGTTCTTGTGTACTTAAGAAAAGTATTAAAACAGTAAAAGCTGCTTTAGAACAAAGTACAATATGCTTTGTTTGTAAGCATTCTCAAGCTCGCAATATATCAAACAGAAGTATATGCTGCATTTTATATTTTTGTAAGTTCCACTCTTACAAAATTTAAATGTTGCAGCAATTCTGTACTGATTTTTGGAAATGATAAATACATATGAAATTTTTTCTACCATCTTATGATGTCGGGTGAGGATTACTTCCATTTAAGTGACTGTATAGAATAAACAGTACTCTGAGCTTCTGCAAATCCTTGAAAAAATAACAGTTTGGTGTGTAGCGTCTTCTCTTGTCACAATTAGTCTTATTTTTTAATATGCTAAGGGTACGACTGTCACAATCACAACAGAGCAGTTATACTGGTATAGGGAACTGCATTGGAAGAATATCAATATGGAATCACTATTATTTCAATAGGATGGAGCAACACTTCATACACCCAGAATATCCCATGATGGGATTAAGAAGAATGATTTCACACTCCATTATTTCGCATTTAATTGGTGTAAACTAGTAACCTTGATCACCCAACATATTAGCCTGTGATTTTTTTTCTTTTTGGTTTATGAAATCCAAAGTATATGCAAATCGGCCTGCAAACATCTAGGAACTATGATCAATGTTTAAACCAAAATTGAGGTAACATGTCAAGAAACTTTATTTAATATTTGTAGGAAATAACACTATGACATTTCTTTTAATTATTGTGAGTTGGTTATTTTGACTCACCTCATATTTCTTGATTTTTATGCAACATTTCAGAAGGTTATGGATGCTGTGAGAACCCATGCAGCAAATTGGATTCCTACAATGATGGTCATGTGATGGATACGATTAAAAAATGTCTTTGTTCAAAAGTAGTATTGTATTTTACAGACTATGAGATGCACTTTTTCTTCGAAAAATTGCCTCCAAAATTCAGGTGCGTCTTATACTCGAAATTAATATAAAAAAGTCCAGTATTTGATTTAAAATTCCCACCAGTCTTAAAAATGACCATATATTCAATGCCACAGGAATTATCTCTATCTGGCAACATTGGATTCAACTGGCAGCAGCAGTGCACTGATGCGACAAACATAAGTTGCAGAGATTCACAAGCTTCTAACACTGTCTCCCTCCCGCCCCATCATCACAAACCCAGAACACTGTCTAGCCTATGACGCATCATTGCAGTCTACGATGCCAGCAAACTTGAACAAATGGATGATGGATGAAACCCAACATGAATTCACACTGAAGGGAACTTTAAAACGACATACAATCAAATAAGGGTCATGATCTAGAGTGAGAGAAGACATTATTGTTAAATCTTTCAAGAAGTGCAGCGTAAGTAACACTCTCGATGGCAGTGAAGACCATCTTATATATGAAGAGGAAGAAGAAAGTTCAGATGACAATTTTCAGGGATTTTAAAGATTTGAACGGTTTTATAAACTAAGAATTTTTTTTTAGTCTGGCTTTGCAATGTAATAATAAAAATGGTAAAAATGTTATTTTTTAAATTGCTTAAAAATTAAGGTGCGTCCTATAGTCTGTAAAATATGGTTTCAATTGTTTATATCAGTATATTTTGTTCTTGAAATGTTCAAAGCTGATATTTAAAGTTAAAAATGGGTAATTGTTTGCCACATTCTTTATTAATATCACTAGACTTAAGCGCTTAATTTTTTAATTGTATTCACTATCCGTTTGTGCCAGTAAGAAAGGTTAATAACAGAATATTTCATGGTTACATTATACAGATCAGCTTTATGATTTTGATCATTCCTTATCTCATTTGCCTTTAATTGCTATTTTGTTCTATTAATTATTTTCTGTGTGTAGACAAATGTGAAGAAATATCTCATTTAATACTGAATGAATCATAATAGACAAACAATCAACAATATTTGATATTAAACCAGGTCACTTAGAACTTGTCATTCCAAATAACAATTTTTTCTGAGAGGTAATGTCTAATGAGTTCTAATATTTTTTCATTACCCTTTTTTCAAACCCATTAACATTCCCAAATGCATAAAGTATGATGTGGACATACTGGAAATTAAAAGGATCAGTTCAAATATTGAGGAACTGCTGCCACTCAACCAGATGCTATACATTCACAGCTGCTTGTAGATAAAATTGTATAATTATTAATCTTGTTTTATTGAATTTTATACATTGATAAAACTTTTACATTTATTAAAAAATGTATTGTTCTAAATACCAAAAGTTACACTATGAGGAATAAAATAACATCCAAACAATTAACTTATATTTTCTTAAAAAAACAGAAATTTCAGACTTTTTTTTTCTTTTGTTCAATGTCACCAGGTTGTCTTACAACATTTCTGGCATTCTCTTCCACTTCTGAGGTTGGGTCGCCTGAAAGGCAGAGTTGTGTTACACCAATATTATGATGGATTATAAATGATAACAAAGCACCAGGAGAGTCCTTAAATCTAAACTTCAAAATTTCAGATGATGGGCAACTATAGGAGCAATTTCTTTTAAGGAAAAAATCCTGTTGTCTGACCAGGAATCGAATTTGGGGTTTTATGTACTGAAATCAGAAGCTCTGACCACAAGATCATGAGGCTGGTCTGATTTGAAACATTACACTGAAGATAATTAATTTATTTTCAATTAAATTTGAGTTGTATTTTGACTCACCTCATATTTCTTGATTTTTATGCAGACTCGAGTTTTGTCACTGAATCCGTGACATTATCGATGCAGCACCACGATCACAACTTATTTTCAATATTTAATTCTCTTAATAAATGAGTTGGAGAAAATGTTTTAACATCTCACCTCACAAAGTTGCGTGTCTTCACGATACCGGTTTCAAAAGTATAGTATTACTTCCATCTTCAGTCAAATTCCAACTGTTGAAATTTCGTCATTAACATCATCTTCTGAACTGCCATCCGGTGTAGATTTTATGAACTTGGAGATTAAATTATTCTCGTCAGAGATATCGAAATTCATTGCTTTATATTTATTCTTCTGAATGTATATATTTTCCCAAATTGTTAATTCCAAAGGTTTCTCCAAATGTTTCAAAAGTTTAGTGTCCTTTCCGATTTTATGATTTTCTAGCAAACCATTTTTAATATTTCTAAGGTGTTTTTTTCTACGAATTTCTAAATTCCTTTTAGTTTTTCCTATATATACTTTATTGCAGTCATTGCAACTGATTTTGTAAATTCCAGATTTTTTACTATCTGGGACATTTTCTCCAACTCATTTATTAATATAAATACCTCATAGTGTTTCCCCCCACTGCAATTATTATTAATAATTAAATTTAATTCTCTATCAAACTAGCTACCTGTTGGCCACAGTGGACTAGTGGTTATGTTCCTTGCCTCTGGTTTAAACTCGGCCGGGATCTATGGATTTTTTAGGATGGTAAAATCCAAGGACCAAGACCTCTGGAGATTAAATTATTCTCGTCTCTTTTCAGACTCATAAAATAACCTTATTTCTGAATAAAGAAGACTCTAAGGAAAATTTACCGACCTTCTTCATACTAGTAACACCTAGTTGCCTACTAGATGTTTTATTGGGTCAGTATGTTCACTGCATACAATTCATGACATCTTTAGGAAAATAAGCATGACTAAATTAAATTGGTCTAATAATTTCTAACAAAGGAGAGACTAAAGCCCAACATTGGGATGTTACACCATCGTAGATAGGTAGATCAAACTAACTGCCTACATCATACCAACAGAATGCCAAAAGTTTGGATCTGTAGGCAGTATTAAATTAATAATGTCAAAATGGATTAATGTGACTGGCAGATCTCTTTAAGAGATAAATTATATTTTTTTTGCAAACCATAGCAGTTCAGCATAGTATATGCTGGAATAATGAGTCTTCAGTATTTTTTATCTATGAACCAGCCTATTTTGAGGAAGGAGATGTTAAAGATAAAAATGAGAAAATATAACTATAACAATGATGATCTTGATGAAGATTTTTGGGCTGTAGGCCCTTGAGGATGCCAGACACAGTCTCTGGCGAAATGTCGGGGAACTACAAGCCTCACGACCACGGCCTACAGCCCAAAAATCTTCATCAAGATCATCATAGCAACTCCGGCCGTGAAAGTCTATGTGAATACATAACTATAACAATTTATATGATTTGCTAATGTTGCAAAATTGTGTCTTACAGGAATTTGAAAGCATTGAATGTGAATGGCCTTTGTTTTACATCTATATGATAATTGATGGAGTTTTTAAATCTCAAAATGAACAAATTGAAGAATATCAGACTCTTCTAAAATCAAAAATCAAAAGGGACATGAATGGAGGTAAGTGTTTAAAATTTTAATACAAGTAAAATTATCACCATATTATACTCAGCAAGATAATATTCTTTCGAAATGTGGCATCCAGTTTAAAGTGAAGGTATATTTATTGTAAAATATTTTGTTGAAATTTTACAATAGTTGCTTGTTTATACTGAATTATGAGCAAAATAGTTTCACATTATGCTAAAGATAAGAGTAATGCATAGTTAGCCATTTTGTTTTATTTTTCTCACATCTTTATGTCCTTGCTGCCTTTAATAATGTGGCGTAAGGAGTTTTCTGGAAGTAGAGTAAGGTAGAATATATGGGTAACTTCTAGATATCAAAGCTGAAAAAAATGTGTATTTTCCTTCACATGTCATATTATAGAGTATGTTTACTAAAGGTGATCAACCTCTGTCTTACTCCTGCTCGCTCTCGTAAGCAAGAGCAGCTGAAAGGGAGTGTGGTCACAAGAGTCTCATGTATCGTAATAAGAGCTCAAGAATGAGAATTCCTGGGAATCTCACTGTGAGTACAAAGGATGAAGTCATGCAGTATTCATGCCACATAAGAAATGTTTACTGCATGTACGAAACCATACATTTCTCATTAGCCAAAGGAATTCTTTCTTTTACGAATAAATACTTATTATTATTATTTGATATTTTTATTATTCATTTCATACATCTCAATGATACTTATTATTATTATTATTTATTACTATTACTGAAATATAAATCTATTAAACATTTAAGGTTCATTCCATATGAAATTGGCAACGTGAAAATCATCTAAAAACTAAACTCGCATCTTCAAAATTTACAATTTTTTATAGTGAAACATTATGATGCGCTGAACATCTAAACTGAATTCAGATCTCGCTTTGATATACCACAATTAAAGAATAATAGATCTTCATAGTTAAATATGGGAAATAACATTATAAGGTTCTTATTCGTGAAGAATGAGTCATTTTTTATATCTTACCTTATAATTTATGTTTTCTTAAACACAGGAACTGCAGTTTTCAAGAGGAAACATTAGTCATAATGTCAGTTGAAAATGGGAGGGATGTTTCCTCTTGAAAACTATAGTTCCCGTGTTTAAGAAAACATAAACTATAAGGTAAGAGATAAAATAATGACTCATTCTTCATGAATAATAGATCTGTCAATTTATTGTATTTTTAAAATGAAGCCTTCTGTTTGAAATAAATTTCTCAAAGTGTAACTAGTCCCTGAACTTGAAAAGATAATCACGTTATACTCTATATAATTTCATCCACTACTGCTTGAAAATTAGTACGTTGATATTTATATTTTTCTAAATGGCATAAATTCAATTTTAACAATTTTATATAAATAAATAATAATAAATTATTGTAATCATTGGTAAAGAGAAAAACATTTTTTTATGCTTCAATGGGAATGAAGCCTGAATTAGCTCAGTGGTCAGAGCACCAACACGGAAAGCTGAAGGTTCGGGGTTCGATTCCTGGTTCAAGAAACAATGTTTCTCTTTACCATTGATTACAATAATTTAGTTGTGTACATTAATTTACTTATTTCAATCATAGTAACAGCTTTAGCTTCTTAATATTAATTTAATACATAATAATAAGTTATTCCATATTACCCAAATATTGTCTGATATTTTTATTTATTGGTAGATGAAAGGATATATAATTTATATATCATTTCCTTAACAATTCCGCATGGAAATAAATTTATGTAAATTCTAAACACACGTTTAGTGCTGTCGGAGTACATTTTATTTACAATACTAAGTATACATTTAATTAATTTTTGGACATGTAAAATACAGGCTTATATTCAAAGCATAAGGCTTGTAGAATGTAGGTTTCATCAGATAATTTATTTAACAAATTCTCTTTAGCTTTCCAGTCATTGTACATATTATTTTGCTTATGAAGACTGTTCACTGCTCATGGGAAATCTGATCCATTGGGACTCCCTGTTGCTCTTGCTTTCAAACCGCACATGCATTTGGCATTCCCTTCCCACTCCCATGAATACACCAAGTGCCTCCATAGAAGCAATGAGATTGGGAAGCTCAGGGAGTGAGATTCAAGCAGGAGTGAATGTGAACTTGACCGATTGTAATATTATCTTAAGTCAAAAAATTATTACATAAGTTTTATTAATTTGTTTGTTTCCTTTATTTTTTTTCTTTCTAACTCAGGATAATTGAAGAGGTGAGTCAATTAGATCTCCCATAATATGTGCAATATTGATGTTAAGAATTTATACTTCTTACTTAAACCCTGTTCTGATCCATAGAATCTTAAATAGTTGTATAAATTAAGGTAGAATACGTTTATCACTCACCTCATATTGAACAATATGAGGTGAGTGATAAACGTATTCTACCTTAATGAATATACCTCATAGTGAGAATTCCTAAAATAAGTAAGTAGTTGTATAAATTTTAATTCTTGAATATAATGTAGGGAGGCAGAGAACTGATTTGAAATCCAGTAATGGAGGAAAAAGGGCAGATAAACAATGAGTTAATTTTCACTAATAATAACTATATTGCATTTCAAGGATTGAAAATGAGTTTTTAAGTGAGTTGAGGCCAAAATATCAAAATGAAGAGAAATTTTTCAATCTTTGCATTATTACTCCATGGTACAGCAGCCCTAGAAGGACCTTGGCCTATCATCCGGCTGCTGGCCTCACATCCACATGTGTTAATCACAGAGTTAGACGATCATTCAGTCAGTATAGAGGTGACATGTGGTCAGCTTGACAGGTCCCCAGCCATTACAGCTGGTTCTCTCAAACTGGAGCCACTACTTATTTTAGCTACCCAAACAACTCATGATGCTGGGTGGGCACCGGTCCCATACTGGCCGAAATTCCATAACAAAATTCCTTCCCTATGAGGACTCGTGCAAAATCCGTAGTTCTGCACCAAGGCATCTTCCTTAACCACTCGGCTATGGCATGGGACATCTTTGCATTACACAAAATTTTCTTTCATATTATGTTGAATTTAATTATTTTTTATAAATATACATTAACGATGTGTACTCTATATAATGCATTCAACAACTGATACAAAAGACACTCCTGTTTATATATATATATATATATTTTTTTTTTTTGTTGAATGTTTCTTGACTCACCTCATACTTCTTGACTCCCTCGCAGATCTAGATTTCGTCACTGTATTTGCGACATTCTCAATGCTGTTCACGTTCACAACTGACGTCCAATGGTCTCCTCTCCTGCAGACTGATCTCCGCGCCATCTGATGGCTGACCGACGAACTTCCAAATCAATCCCCTCTCCTTATCACTGGGTATTTCAAAATTCATAGTTGTGTTTTTATTCTTGCATATGTACATTTTTTCCCAAATTGTGAGTTCCTTCGGTTTTTCCAATTGTTTAAGTAATTTTGTTTTGGTTTCTATTCTATGCTTTTCTGACCAGGCATGTGCAGCTATTGCAGATTTTTCTGTTTCTCCATTTTTAACATTTCTGAGGTGTTCTTTTAATCTTGTATTTAGATTCCTTTTTGTTTTTCCTATGCATATCCTTTCACAATCTTTACAATTAATTTGATAAATTCCCAATTTTTTTGCAGTCTTCAATCTTTTCATTTTTCAGTTTTGTTGGTTTTTATTAATTTAGTAAAAATTTAATTAACTTAATAAAAATTAATTTAGTAAAAATTTAATTAACTTAATAAAAATTAATTAATAAAAACCAACAAAAATTAAAAGATTGAAGACTGCAAAAAATTGGGAATTTATCAAATTAATTGTAAAGATTGTGAAAGGATATACATAGGAAAAACAAAAAGGAATCTAAATACAAGATTAAAAGAACACCTCAGAAATGTTAAAAATGGAGAAATAGAAAATCTGCAATAGCTGCACATGCCTGGTCAGAAAAGCATAGAATAGAAACCAAAACAAAATTACTTAAACAATTGGAAAAACCAAAGGAACTCACAATTTGGGAAAAAAATTTACATATGCAAGAATAAAAACACAACTATGAATTTTGAAATACCCAGTGATAAGGAGAGGGGATTGATTTGGAAGTTCGTCGGTCAGCTATCAGATGGCACGGAGGTTAGTCTGCAGGAGAGGAGACCATTGGACGTCAGTTGTGAATGTGAACAGCATTGAGAATGTCGCAAATACAGTGATGAAATCTAGATCTGCGAGGAAGTCAAGAAGTATGAGATGAGTCAAGAAACAAGTCAACAAAATTAAAATAAACCTCATAGTGTTATTCCCTACCCACATAACTCCTATTTATACTCATAATGAACTTGTTCGTATGAAACGTTTAGGTTGTTAGGATTATTTCATGATAAAATATGAATAAAAGTAATGCATATCTAAAATATATGCCAATAAAAATTAATAATTACAACTAAACTTACAATTATGAAAAAATTAAGTTTTCCAATCAGTATTGTCAACTGATAAAATTAAATACAAATTGTATCACAACTATTAAAAATATGAGTGCATTTGTATAATGTATGTTTGTGTAATGTGACATGATTTATTTATATTTAGTCTTATAATAAAATAAGTACTGTTAATTTAAAAGTAAAGGTAAATTGATTCCACTATGAGCCTCAGGAGACCTTGGAACAGTAGGAGGTTAAGGCTCCCACCTTTCTAGAATCAGTACAAGATGTCAGCCAGATTGTCAGCCCTGTGTGATTGCTAGCTTTACTCTCAGGACATGAGCCTGGTACTCATTTCTGTTAGAAACTGAGTCGACTACAGGGCCATGGTGCTGCCAGAAGAATTAGGTTATTTACCGGACACGAATCTTTTACCTTCCAGCTTGTAGCCTACTGCCTTGATCAATTATGCTGTGACTGTCTGCATACTAATGGTTCATTCCCATATCATTGATATTGAATACTCTTACTTATTTACTTGTAAAATATTAATTAAGTTTGCAAGTTTAAACTTAGTAGGAAGTAACACTGTGAGCTATTGATAATTCAATATTAAATATATTATGATAATTTAATATTAAATTGATAAACAAAATTGCCAAGGTTTGTTCATTTGTTAGCAAAATTTGTGTCTATTTTTTGTAAATATTAAAATACATGATACTATACTGTATGAGTAATATTCCATTTTGTGAATTTTTATAAAGTTGTAAAGTACTTAGTATTTGTATTGTATTGTAAGGCTATGTTTTCCCTTTACAGAGATTTAGGTGCTTTCCCCCTACAGGGAAGAATATGAACCATACTAATTTAGTTACACTTGTTTTCGTATAGGTGTCATTTTGAGTGGTACGTGGTCAGCGTTCCGCCTCATACTGACATCTAGGAAACCAAGGTAGTACTAGGGCGGGAAAATTCGGTAAATTTTGCTTAGAGGCCTTTTCATTCAGGCTTAAGGATTTTTTACGAGCCTGAAAATCTTCAGACTCAGGACCCATGGCTTAAAGTCCCTCCCGGAGGACTTGCTCCTTGGATTTTTCCGTCCTAAAAAAATCCATCGACCCCAGCCGGGTTTGAACCCGCGACCCTTGGGACCAGAGGCAAGGAGCATAACCACTAGTCCACCGCGTACTTAGTAAGAAATAAAATTCCTTTTAAATTATGAGGTAAATAATAATGCCAAATCCATGCAAATAATTAATTTTATGATATTTTATGTAAATTTAAACCCTCAGATTGAACCGTAAATTATTTTTTAAGTGAAAAATGAGCATCACTCTTGCTCAAATAATATGCAGTCCAAAGAGAAAATTTATAAAATATTTAATAGTTGCGGTATCAAGTGTCAGGCATTTAGATATATAATATCTTATTAATCTAAAATGAGCAGTATTTATTAATATATAAGATCTATCAAAAGTTATTTGCCATAATTTAAGCTATTTTTTTTGAGTTTCCCAATACTGGTAGGATACGATGTTCATCAAATCTTGCTGCATTGCATAGGTGCAGATGTCAGAATCAATTATTTCTATGTTTTGCCAGTTGATGAAAGAGGCAGTGTCCAATGGCCAATCTAAAATTGGCAACCGCTTCCTTCCTTTTACTGTTAGCTAATGAATTGTAAAGATCTTATATTACATCATTTATTATATTTTGCTGTGGTTTGAGCCTTATTGAGAAATGTTTTGTTTATTGTATCCTTCAATTTTTTATTTTATTCTTTACATTTTGTAAAATATTCTTAATTTCAGATCCGGTTATTCCCATGTATTTCTTTGTACCAGAAGGAAACATAGAATATGAGAAACAAGAACCAAGTTCTCAAATGCGACAAGCCAGCAGTGAAGGTAGTGGCATAAAGGGAATGTTCTTATGGAATCAAGCAATGTTTGTGATTGCTCAGTTGCTTACAGCTGGTCTTTTACATATCAATGAATTGGATCCTATCCGCCGATATCTTCCTTCTTATAATAGACCAAGAAGGGCTGGAAGATATTCAGCTTTCCAGGTGCGTAAACTTAAATTAAGTTATTTTCAAGCCTGTTACTTTTCTTTTATCGTACATTTCTTTTAAATGTTTTGATGATTGATTTTATGACATTCTTTCCACCTTGATTTTTTTCTTGTTAAATTATTTATTACTATAAATTAAATTAGACTATAGAGAGTATATTAGAGAGTGAATGAATCTAATTATTAAAAAATAGATTAAATATTTTTATTTTTTAGACAAGGACTTATTAAGAAATAGGGATATTAAAAATAAATGTAAAGTTGAAATCTATAAAATCTATTACAAGTGAATCTCCTGATATTCAGAATTGGGAAGCAAAAAGGAGAATGACTTTATTGTTAATTCCAGAGCATCATCTGCATAAGTGAATTTTGTTATATAGAGCAGAAACATGAACAGAAGCCAAAAACAAAAAAAAAAAAAAAAAAAAAAAGAGAGAGAGTAAAATTCAAGCTATGGAAATTAAATTTTTGAGAGAAATTCTGGGCAAAACAAGAAAAGACAAAATTACAAACACAGTGATAAGTGATTAATTAAACGTAGATAAATTAAAAAACAATGTAGAAAGAAGTAGATTAAAATGGTATGGATATGTTATGCACACGTCAGCAGAACAAATAAAAATATTGATGTATTTATTATTAATTTAACACTTCTCACTGAAGGATAAATTATATTTGAAGAGAAAAATTTTCACCCAGACCGAGACTCGAACCCGGGACCTTTGGATTTCTATGCCAATGCTCTACCATCTGAGCTATCGGGGCAAGTTCCGATCTAGATACAAATTTTTCTCTTATATACATTGTAATTCCCAGCACACAAATGCTATGAGTCTCGGTCTGGGCGAAAATTTTTCTCTTCAAATATAACAAAAAAAATATGCTCCTGATGAATCCAAAAGTGAAGAGACTAAGGAGAAGACTAAGAACCAGATGGCTAGACCAAATTAGGAAAGATGTTGAAATTAGAGGACAGACATGGAGAGAGATACAAACAACTAAAACATGAGTGGACAGAGATATCTGGAGATCTCTTTGCAATAGTTGACCCAAGCAATTGGAAATGACTTACGGAAAGAAGGAAGAAGACCAAATATATCAAAAGTCCACTCAGTATTATTCTTTTTTCACATTTTTAAGGGAGTGAAGAAAAATGGTATCAAATGTAGGAAAGTGTAAATTGTGGAAAATTATTTTTGTATTAAAGAATAATTAAATGTATTAAAAATAATTTTTCCAGGCAAGTATGCCACAATTGACATAACTAGAGAGCAAAAATTTCCAACTGAGCCTGAATTTGAACCCAAAATCTCCAACTTTACACACTAGTGCTTTACCATTGAGCTAGGTAGGTTTACCTCCCGGAGCAAGCACAACTTTCTCTATCTAATTATGTTAACTATAGCCTGCATACAGTCTGTTTGGAAAAATTAATTTCAGTATCAAGTTCATAGTTAGCTGATTTACAGCTGAACCCTATCATAATGGTTTCTTGCACATATCTGATCACATACAGGTTATAATAAAATTATTATATCTCCAACTTATATATACTAGGCCCTATGTAGTACTGAATCAGCAGTCCTAAAACAATAAACACAGCTGTTTCTTAGAACAGGTTACTTCTAATATTCTATATCATCTGAAATGATGCATTAGATATCATGAGCGACTGTAATAATTCATGTATCTTAACAAGCCATTGAGAGTGCATATAAACTAAAGAAAATAAAACAAACAAAATTAAGAAATTTGTCTACATTACATAAAATAAATTAAACTGATTGAAATAGCAATACGCTTTCTATTGAATTTAATGAATGGGTAATCAGATGTCAACAACATATCAGAAATGGGGTTTGAAAATCAACAAAAACAAAACAAATGACTCAGATGAATTATATATTGATGGGGTAAAGAAGAATGATAGTTTCTGTTATTTGGGATCAATTATAGAGGAAGATGGAACATCAAACAAAGAAATAGCAAAAAGGATTAGTAATTGAAGAAAAACCATAGGAATGTTAAACTCTATACTCTGGAGTAAAAATATAATTAACATAACAAAACAATTAATTTATAAATCCATCCTTGAAAGTATAATGTTATATGGATCGGAAGTCTGGACAATGACACAACATGTCAACAGAATAACTTCAGTTGAAATGGATTTTTGGAGAAGAGCTACCAGAAAATTTAGACTGGAAAAAATTAGAAAATGGATGAATGCAGAAAGAAATATAATGGATGAGATTGAATACAGAAGGCTAAAATGGTATGGACACATAAGAAGAATGCAGGATGGAACAGTACCAAAGGCCGTCTATGCATGGAAAATTGAAAGAAGGAACAGAAAAGGAAGACCAAGAACAACCTGGAAGAACAACATTCAAAATTCAACGTGGAAATTTGGTGTAACAGATGAAGACACAGAGGACAGAGAACGATGGAGAACTTTAATTAAGGGAAATTTGTGAATGTTTGTTGCAAACTGATAGTCTATAAGTCCGTAGTCATGTATATTTATTTGTTTTTTTTTAGTTCATGTTAATTACTAAGATTGGTTGGAGAAAACCCTCAATGATGAGGAAAATTCTCAAAATAAAAAAGTATAATTTTATTTTAATTATGTACTTCCAGAAAAACCACTGTGAACATGTGTTAATAAGACTGTTCTGTAACTTGGCTGAAACATCCGAATTTCCTCCCTCCTTCTCTCAATCACTGTTCATATGAATATAAGAGCTTTTATTCTATTCAAGGCAATGTGTCCACCTATTGTTAC
The DNA here is from genome assembly GCA_030220185.1 of Diploptera punctata. Classification (NCBI taxonomy): domain Eukaryota; kingdom Metazoa; phylum Arthropoda; class Insecta; order Blattodea; family Blaberidae; genus Diploptera; species Diploptera punctata. The sequence continues at coordinate 2,195,700 of JASPKZ010008379.1, read as the reverse complement.
ATCACTTTTTTCATTTATGATAATAACCATGACAGATTTTTCCACATTTCACAATTTTTATATTTTGAAGACAATGACAAAAAAAAAACCTGATAACGACCTATTTTGGAAAATGAGAACTATGTTTGATATCCACAATGACAATCATGCAAAATATACAAACCCGAAGCATGTAAAGTGGCATTAGAACTTGGCTGTAGATGAGGTAAATGTACAATACATACCAAGAAAATACCAACTTTGGTATAGTCCTATTTTTGACATGAAACCTACAACCAGTAATTATTCAAGGCTAAACAGACATATGGAGTATATACATAAGAGTGACAGAATAATTAATAGCTATTCAATCTCTCAATGATTATACAAATGAACAAACAATTTCCTTGAACTATTATTGGAAATATCTCTATGAGGTATAATTTCAAATTCAAAATAAATTTTGTTCATCTCACCTCATATCCCGTCTTCTAATTAGACCAGTTTCAAAACCTAGGCAGTTTCATCATCAGTAATTTCATGACCAATGTTTTGTTGTCCAGAAAGGCCAGTTTAATAAAACAAATAGAAAAACCAAAAGAGCTCACGGTTTGGGAAAAAATCCACATAAAAAAAACAAGAAAGAAAAATTAATGAATTTTGAAATTCTTGGGGAGGTTGATTTGATTTGGAGTTTTATCAGTACACCAACAGAGTAAGAAGCAATGCTCCTGGACAACAGAATATCAGTTCTAAAATTACCGATGATGAAACCGCCTAAGATTTGAAACCATTTAATTAGAAGATGGGAAATAAGATGTGAACAATATTTTTTTATTTTATACAATTTCCTCTTTCATTTTTCTAACTAGACAATTTTGAATAGCTGAATCCATCTGTTATTTTGTGGGGCAAAATATTCTCACTGACAGTTTAGGTTTCTCCTTGTAACAGATGTAGTAGAAGAGGTAATATGGAAAATCCTACCCCTCAAAAGAGAGGAAGACCAAATACAACTGTACACAGTATTGCACACCTGAATTTGCAGTAATGAACACTGATCTCATGAAAGAGAAATAAATTGCATTGCTGCATCTGGCACAAATTATTTACCACTATAGGCCTAGTAAGTGCAAAGTAGGGTTGTGAGTAGTGTCATGTTTTCAAAAATAATTATTTAGACTGTAGAATAAGTCCTAAGCCATGAGAGAGTAATATGTAACAACGAGGAGACAATATATAACTGAATTATTTAAAAAAAATTGTATTATTCTTTTTTGTTTACATTCCAAACATTTTATTGATTGAAAAACTTAAAGATAAATCTGTGCAGTGCTTAATATATAATTTAGACTGCATCACTCCTTGTTACATTGAATTTCATTGAGATTCTTAATAGTAACAATAAGTTTTATAAAATTGTGCAGAAAAAAATAAATACCCTAGTATAATTCGATCCAGCGGCACTTACAATGGAGATTTAAATCTTTATTTATAAGTTTAAGGGGACTCAGGGACTAAAGATAGAAGAATTTATACTTGTTCCAGAATTTTGAAATTATGATAGTTTAAATATGAAGGAAGATTCTGATTATGGCAATCTATATATATATATATATATATATATTGTAGAAAACATAAGGTAAGATCTTTGATTGCTTACGAATATAGTTTTTTTTCTCATCTTCAAATTTTAAGTTCAAATAACAAACTTGTTACCATTTTAACATTCTACACCATACAACACTTATTACAGAATTGTATAAACTACCAGATGCTTTTGTGGGCAGTGATTTTGCTTCCTCATTTTGTGATTCATTTGTGGTTTCTTCATTACCTTTTATCACTACAAATAACTTCATTTCTTAATAAATACATAATATTTCTTTTTTAAAGTGAAGCAATTGACACTATTGCCTATGTTATACTTAAAAGGTCTAAAAATACACAAATATGTAACCTACTAATGTGATAATATTGCTATATTAATTAACTCATTGACATTGGAGATTTATTGCCCAGATGACATACACTTGCTATACATTCCTATTCTGAATTAATGTTTGCCAATCATTTCCTGTATTATTCACCTCCCTCAAATCATGGTTAATACTATTCTCCCATCTCATTCTTGGTCTGCCTACTGGATGCTTTCCCTCTGATTTTCTTACATGAAATTTCCATGCCCTCATTCATGCCACATTGCTGGCTAATCTCAGTCTAGGAGACTTATCTGTTTTTATTACATTTGATTCTCCATAAAGATTATGTAGCTTACTGTTATGAAGTGTTCTCCATTCACCTATATGTTTGTCTCTCTTTGGTCCAATAATTTTCCTAAGAACTTTATTTACAACTATTGATAATCTTTTCTCCTTTCTGAAAGTAAGAGACCATGTTTCGCGTCAGTATAATATAATGGAAGAGTAACTGTATATATAAATTTAGTTTAACATTTTCTTGAGAGAATTGGGAAGTCCCTGTAATGCTTAATACCACCCATACTATACTTTTTCCATTAATTATTTAAAAATATATATACTACCATGGTGGTCTAGTGGTTATGCTCCTTACCTCTAGCCCCAAAGGTCATAGGTTCAAACCCTGTTGGAGTCAATGGATTTTTTAGACCATGAGGAGGACGGCAACCTGGATGTCCATAAAAACGACTTTTAGACCCGGTCTAGTTGAGATCGAAACAGATCAATATTGCCCTTATTTCATGAATAGTGTATGATAATGATGGAAAAAATCCAAAGGACAAATTCTCTGGGAGGGACTTTAAGCTATCGGTTTTGTGAGTCTGAAATGTTTGAGTTCATAAAAGAATATCAACCCTAAATTACAGCCTTCCCCCTTTCAAATAATGTCTTAGATTTATTTGAAGAGAAAAATATATGCCTGAATCGGGATTTGAACACAATGTGTCTGGTTCTGTACACCAGTGCTCTATCCACTTAGCTACCAGGCATTCTGATTCAAATGCATATTATATCTCTCCTTTATTAATAAAGGAAAGAAATAATTTCACTATAACTATTAATAAAGAAGAGAAATAATATGTGTTTGAATCAAAATGTATGATAGTTAGTGGATAGACATTGGGTTCAAATCCCGATTCAGACTTTTTTTTCTTCAAATAAGATTTGTCATTCGGTGAGAAGTATTAAATTTAATATTCATGCTTGAATATCTTAGTTTCTACTAGTGTCTATTTGAGGCGATGATTTAATACTTGTCACACTGACATCTATAACGGAATAAGCATAACTAAATTATGCTTGAGTTAAGTAATTCCTGCAAGAGATCACTCTTGCCCCACATGGGGAGGTACAAATATATGCAACGAGAAATCATTGTTTTATGTCTTTCTTTTTTTCTCAGTAAAAGTAAATTAAAATTTTCCAACCTTGGTAGTATGCTCTAGTACAGAGTGATCTGTCATTCTCTACGATATTTAGGATGTGTCGAACACAGAGATGGATGATAACCCTGGCAGTATAGGGATGACATGTAGTCAAGCACATCAGATCCTCCAGTTATTATAGCTATTTTTTCAACCTGGAGCCGCTATTTATTGTAGCAACCCAAAATTTACAAAAATAAACTAAAAGCAAACACGACAGAAAAATAACTGAGCAACTCTATGTGGATTCTGGCATTTAAAATCAGATTAACAAGCCTTAAAGTATAACATACGCAAATCTTTACACAGTACTCCACAAATCACACTAGTAAGTGATTTTATTCAAACTCTAAGAAAAAAAAAAGAATTAATACTCTCATTTATAGATTAATGAACTGAGATGAACAACTTGAAAATTGAGTGTATATTTCTGTTATAGTCACATTTTGTACTGATTATTAGATAATTAAATCATCCAAAAGGGATAGAAACTTACATTTTATTCAGTAATGTATCCCAACTTCTATATTTTGTCACATAACAAAATACTGTACATTATCACCTTAAATAACTCTTTTAGTACCTAATAAAGCCCCACGCCATAGCCGAACGGTTAAGGCAGGAAACCTTGGCGCAGAGCTACGGGACTTGCGCTGGTTCGAGTCTCCATGGGGGAAGAAATTTTCTCATGGTATTTCGGCCAGTATGGGACCGGTGCCCACCCAGCATCGTAAGGCATTTGGGTAGCTACAATAAGTAGTGGCTCCAGGTTGAGAAAACCAGCTATAACGGATGGGGGACTCGACATGCTGACCACATGTCACCCCTACACTGGCTGATGATCATCTACCTCTGTGACTGACACATGTAGATGTGAGGCCAGCAGCCGGCTGGTAGGCTAAGGGCCTTCTAGGCCTGTCGCGCCAGGAGTAGTAGTACCTAATAAAAAAAGTAAAACAAAATAAATTGATAATAGTAGGCCTTGTATAATTTCTCGTTCTATAATAGTTATATTGGAGACTGTGTAAAAAATGTTGCCTTCTGGGAACAAATCTGCATGTGTTTGCAGATAAGTTAATAAATTAGGCATGGATAATGACAATAATTTTTATATTTCAGTGTTGATAAAATAACAATGTACCTGTGCTCCTATTTCATGTGTAATAACATTTTATGTGTTTTATTATTGGTGCTGTGTATTGATTGTATGTTTTTGTTACCCACATTTCCGGTGGTGATATAGGCCAAACCATCACTTGTAAGTATTTAAGTTAAAATGCAATGCAAATGCTTTATTAGTTTCGTTTTGTTTATATTATTTGTGAAGAAGCTTGATTGCCATGCATTTACCTTGATGCTCCTCATGAACTTGTATGTTTTGCATGTTTCCCTTACAGCCTGTAGTGCAATGTTCTTTACTTAATCTGTTTCTGTAGCACTGTTAAATTTGATTTTATTTTATTTATATACATATTGTTAAAATACGAGTTATTCTCAATAAATCACTTACTCTAAATTCGGTCTTAAAATATTGATTCACAATAAATATATAATTTTATCAAAATTCATGAAAAATTACACTTTCAGGTAAATATCAATAGAATAAAAATATGAATCAGAAACTTTACACTTTTGAGCTCATAAAATATAATCTTCTTACCTGCCATTATTTTTTACGAAATATGTCCAGATGAGAGGATAATTTTTTATTATGCAAGATGTAAATTTTCCAATTAATTTGAACTTAGTAGGAAGTAACATAATGAGGTATTAATATATTAATATAACAAATAATCATCTCATCTCATATTTTGTCTTATTTTTAGACCAGTTTTGGAATAATTATTCCATCTTCAGTATTTTCACAAGCGTTTTTCTGTTGTGGTAAAACACTATTTCTTCTTCAATCTATTGGTAGATCGGTGAACCTCCAAATCAAATCACATTCCCCAGGAATTTCAAATTTAATTAATTTCTCCTTCTTATTTTTTTTTAAATATAAATGTTTTCTCAAACTGTAAGTTCTATATGTTTTTTCAATTTGTTTTTTAAATTAACCCTTCTTTCAACTTGATATTATTATGACCAAGTGTGAGTGGCTACTGCAGATTTTTCTATTTCCCATTTTTAACATTCCAAAGGTGTTCCTTCACTCTGGTTTTCAAATTTCTTTTTATTTCCCTATGTAGATTTTTATCACAATTGCTATATTTTATCTGATACATACCTGATTTATTTTCTTCTTCCATTCTCTCATTTCTGTTGGATTTGATTACTCTATTGAGGCTAAAGTAATTTTCGTGCCATCTTGTGACAAACTTTTTGAAATATTTTTGAGACTTATGATGCTTCATAGGATGATATGTAAACTACTTGAATTTTATATTTTATTTTTTGAAGTGTGAAGGAATATCTTAGGAACACTGAAAATGAGGAAGTAGAAAAATCTGTAGTAGTCACTCATGCTTGTTCAGAAAAAACATATAATTGAAAGAATGGGTATATTAATAAAACAAAGAGAAAAACCTAATTAACTCATGGTTTGGGAAAAAATCTACATTAAAAAAAATAAGGAGAAATGAATGAATTTTGAAATTCTCGGGGAATGTGATTTGATTTGGAGGTTCATCGGTCTACCAAGAGATGGAAGAAGGAATGCATCAGCACGATAGAATAACGGTCATGAAAATAGTGAAGAGGAATAATTACTCTGAAAGTGGTCTAAAAATAAGACAAAATATGAGGTGGGATGATTATTTTTAGTATTAACAATTTTTCAATACATTCTGTTATTCTATAAATAAATAATAATGGTGAACAAAACAGAGGTTTCTCCCATATTTCCCTACCACAAATTTGATTCCACCATTTCTCCATACTCTTCTCATCCATTTCATTAAATTTTTTTCACCGACCTCTATAAATATAGGAGCCTCATCTCATCCCTCGACCTGACCCTGAAATGGACATGGATTGAGGATATTATATTATAAATACATAATATTTAAACCTATATTATATTTATGTTACCTACCACTTTTCTGTTCTCATTTGTGGAAAGGTAACTTTTAAATTTGGGAAGTTATGATTATTTAAAAAAGTAAAGTGATCTCCAGATTACAGATATTGGAGAGAAGAAAGTTAAAGCTCCCACCTTTGCAGACAATCAGTACAAGAAGTTAGTTGGGTTGTCAGCCCTGCATGATTGCCACTTTTACTCTCAGAACATGCATTTGGCTCATTTCTGTTAGACCCCAGAAGATTCAGACCAGTTTAAAAATCTCTACCCCATTGGGAATTGAAACTGCATCCTTCTGGTTTGTAGCACATTGCCTCAACCAATTATGATGCAATATGCCCCATATCATATAATAAAGAAAATCGTTAAACTTTTTAGAAATTAACACTATGAGGTACTACTTATTTAAGTAAAATTTTATCACCTCACCTCATATTCTTCTTCTTCTTCTTAGACTAGTTTTGGGACCTTCTTTCGTTCCATCCTCGGTATTTTCATGAGACTAGTCTAAGAAGAAGAATTATATGAGGTGAGGTGATAAAATTTTACTTAAATAAAGAAAATCATATTAAATTACCATGCATGACACTTGCAAATCCATGAGTTCATTAATATAATATGAAAATATAATTTCCATTATTAATGCTTGTAGGACTATAATGTAACTATAGTACCAATAATAGTTATTATAAACATTTTGATGTTATATTTAGTTTAACATGTTTCAGTCCTAGATTAATTTATTTTTTGAAAATAAAAATTAATGTCTGAACCAGGGATTGAACCTGGACCTCCGACTCTGTACGTTGGTGTTCAGCTCACTACACCATTCTAGACATGGCACAAACGCTAACATTTCTTTCCACTTATACTTACTTAATACTTAATACAGGCTTTCCACTTTATAGCAGTTTTGCCCTTGATTCCTGCTTTCCAGAGATTCCTATCTTCCCATTGTCCATCTTCCATACCCCTCTTCATCATAGCATCATATATTCCCTCATACCATGTTCTTCTACTTCTTCCCCTTCTCCTTCTGCCTGGTACCATCCAATCCAACACCTGTTTAGGCCACTGGTCTTCCGGCATCCGTTGTACATGTCCATACCATTGTAGAGCTCTCTTTGTTATCCTATCGATAACAGTTTCCTGTGCATCCATTTCTTGTCTGATATATGTATCTCGAATATGTTGTAGCCTGGATATTCTCATACTTCTCCGTAATCCATCCATTTCTGTCGCCAAGATTCTTTTCTGCATCCTTTCATTTATTGTCCAGCTTTCTGATCAATATGTAAGTATACTTATATTATTTTTGGTCTGGACATCTTACCTCAATATTAATGTTGATTTGTTCTTGGACATGTTTCAAAACAATTCTCTGTTTTATCTTCAGCTTTCCCAGAAGATAAAACAGAGAATTGTTTTGAAACATGTCCAAGAACAAATCAACATTAATATTGAGGTAAGATGTCCAGACCAAAAATAATATAATTAAAATAACCTCAAAATATAACTTCCTAAAATTAAATGTAAGTATACTTTCTATTATTGTCTGTATAATCCCTTTTTTTTGTTTTTCTGGTCAAATTTCTATTCCATAAAAGACCATTCAGGGATCTAATCGCCTTCCTTGCACAATTTACTCTGTTAGTAATATCTTTTTCACAAGTACGAGATTTATCTATTATAGATCCAAGATATTTAAATTCAACACGTTTAATTATCATATTATTTATTTGTAGGTTTTCTGAATTTTCTCCGATTACCATATATTCTGTTTTAATATAATTTATCTTCAGTCCACCTACCTCAAATGCATCGACCAACTTTCTTATCATATATTCTATATCTTCTTTATCTTGTCCTATTATAATCTGGTCATCAGCGAATAATAAATTGTGCAGTAAATGGCCATTAATGTCGATTCCCATTCCCTACATGACTTATTCCATTTCATTAATACTGCTTCTAAATATATCTTAAACAATGTTGGTGACATCCCGCATCCTTGTCTTAATCCTTTTGTTATATCAAATTCTGAGGATATTCTATTTCCAACCTTAATACTTGCTTTACAATCATACATTCTTTTTATAAAATGTATGAGAGATTTAGATATTCCAAACTTCTCCATTGCCAACCAAAGCTTATTGATGGGTACAGAGTCATATGCCTTTTCCAGGTCTATAAATGCCATATGAACTTCTTTTCCTTTAGCCAACATCTTTTCCGTAATCTGCCTGATCACAAATATATTATCAAGGCACGATTTACCTGCTGTGAAACCTGTTTGTTCTTCTGATATTCTATTTTGTATTAGTTCCTCCAATCTGATTTAATAATTGTACTTAACGTTCAACTAATTGCTGCCATAACACTGATGCCTCTATAGTTTGATGGATCTCTTTTATTCCCTTTATTTTTGTATATTGCACTAATATATGATAACTTCCACTCATCTGGAATAGGATCTCCTTCTATCACTTGGTTAAAAAGTCTAGTTAAAATTCTTATAATTCCTGAACCAGCATATTTAATTAGTTCCATGGTTATTCCTCCTGGACCTGCCGCTTTCCATTTTTTGCTGTTCTTAACACATTTCTTACCTCCTCTTCTGTTATAGGTTCTATTAAGTCACACTTTCCATTATCCAGTGTAGCATAGTCTATAAATTCTCTCCTAGTTTCTGTTAAAAGCATTTTAAAATATTCCTAAAAAGTTTTCATTGGTACTAAATTAAAACTCTTTGCCATATTATCATTTCGCATGTTTGTAATTGTCCTCCATGCTTGGGCTGACTTTGAATAGCCTACTGTATGCTCGATTTCTCCACATACCCTATTCCACATTTCTTTTTATGTTTCCTGACTTCTGCTTTAACCTTTCTTTTAAGTATGTTATAACTTTGACTATTTAACTCATGCCCCAAATGGGAGTCAATGACCAATCACGTTTCAATGATTTCTGTTTTACAACCAATCAGAATCGTGTTTCACCAAATATTTATCAGTGTTATGATTACCATATTAAAGAAAGCTCCTCCTTACAATATTGCGTTCCTTTGGCAATAAATAGTATGATCTGGTTGCAGTGATAAACAAATGAAGCAGTAGAAGCGTACCTATCGTTTCTCATTTGTTTTCAAACATCGCCGTTTACATTAAATATATAAATATTTTAAAATAACTATAGTTAAATAATGATTTGTGAGTAAACAGCTTAATTTTATTCGTTAAATAGTCCTAACAAATGCCACTCTTGATTTCCAAATTATCTAGATAAATTCACTCCTCACTTCGTGAGTCGTGAATTTATCGATAATTTGGAAATCACTCGTGGCATTACTTATGATAATCTCCATCTTTCTTGGAACTTAAATATTTTTGATATGCATTTTTCTTTTCTGTTATGATATCAAGTATTTCCTTATTCACCCAATGGTTTTTATGGTGTTTATCATTTTCCAGACCAAGTGCTTCTCTTGCTGCTTCATGTATATATTTTTTCAAATGTTCATAAATAATGACAGAGTTCCAATCTTCATCAAATTTGAATTTTTCGGTGAGGTGTTGGGCATACAGATTTTTAATACTCTCATCTTGTAGTAAATGTAGATTATATCTACATTTTTCTAATTCATTTTCTATTTCTATATTTTGATCTTTATTTACCTTTTGCCTGTTTATAGGGCATACTATCCTAGTTGACAGCATATAATGATCTGTTCCACATTCGGGTCCTCGATTCACTCTAACATCTTGAACTATAATATTTCTCCGTTTCCTCACTATTACATAATCAATTATCGATCGTAGACCTTTAGTGCGTTGTTCCCACGTATATCTATGGATGTCCCGATGTGTAAACATCGAATTCATAATAATTAGGTCATTTACTTTGCATTCTTCTTTTAAACGTTGCCCATTTTCATTCTCAATATCTTCTCCACATGGACCAACTATGTCACTTTCCACTTATACAATTCTCAAATGTTAGTGTTTATGCTGTGTCTAGAATGATGTAGTGGGCTGCACACTGATGTACAGAGTCAGAGGTTTGCAGTTTGATTCTTAGTTCAGATGTTATTTTTTTTAATATGAACATGCCTGATTTTCGCTATTTATTTTATTTCTTTAGAATAATCAACTATCTGACCAGTCAGTAAAAGATCAATCAATGATTCAGAAAACAATATTACCAGTAGATGATGCATAAAATGTTTCCTGCCTTTTAACCATAATCAATTTTGTCTCTTGCAGCATGTTGCTAAGATGTTTTTTTGCAACTAAAGATGAAATATACCATACATTCCAAAATTGACATGGTTTAAAAAGCTAGAAATGTTGAATTGATTACTGGTCTCAAAATCCTACATTATACTATTATTTAATAAGTTGTATAATATTAAACAGAAAATATGAAAAATGTTTGTAGTATCAAAATCGGTTTAACTTACATCAATAATAATATTAATAATAATAATAATAATAATACTAATAATAAATATGTCCAGTTTTGCATTATAATTGTCAAACTTGTCACATAATAAAAAAAATTCTGAACATTACACAAAACCATCCTATCTAAGTGATACAAGCTGAGAGTTACAGATGACTATGTGAAATTCAAAGTAATCAATTGTTACTTTTTAATCCATACAAATGGTTTCTTTCTTGGGCTTTAACTGTGCTTTTTAGTTCACATAAGTTTGGGATAACAAAAAAATGGTAGGCATATTGTTATTATTATCCAAGAACCCACATAAATATAAATTAAATTAATTGTAATTTCTAATAAAAACATGATGAAATGATCAAACTCCATGGTGCCACAACCCTAGAAGTAACCAGGCCTAAAATCCAGCTGCTGGCTTCACATCCCCATGTATTAATCATATAGGTGGACAATCATCTAGCCAATATAGGGGTGAATGTAGTCAGCGTGTTGGGTTCCCCAACCATTATAGCTGTTTTTTTTTATCTGGAGCTTCTAATTATTCCTCACAATGCTGGGTGGGCACCGGTCCCATACTAGCCAAAATTCCCTAGAAAATTTCTTCCCCAATGGGACTTGAACCAGTGCAAGTACCTTAACTCTGCACTAAGGCATCATGGCTTAAACCGCTCAGCTATGGCATGGGCTGTTTTTAACTTTATCATTGTCATAATTATTATCATACCATTTTCATTAACATCACGATCACTGCCATCAACTTCTTCAGTTTTAATTGCGATATTTAGTTTATATAACATTGCGATAATAATAATTAGTACTACATTGTTATTATTATCATCATGATCATTGTCTTAATCATTATCGTTGTCATCATCCTTTTCGGTTTTAACTGTGATTTCTGGTTTACATATTGTTAAGAATAACAATGTAGCATTCTAATTATTATTTACATCATTGTCACAATCATTATCATTAAAATTCTCATCATCATTGTCATCCTGATCATTATTCTCATCAAAATATTCATTATGATAATTATCATTATTGTCATCATTGAATAATTAATTTTTTATTATCTCCTGTTTCCTACATGAAGACATTGATTCCTTTTATCTCATTATGGGATGACCAAACATTTTTTTCCCCTTTGGGTTTATAGGTGAATAAAATGTCTGGAATTCTATTTGGCAACTTTTTCAATATGTTTGCTATTTCTTCTTGATATTTCAATTTCTATAAGATTGAATATTTTAATTATGTTTAATTTAATTTATCAGAATTATTATTATTATTATTTAAATATGAGAATATTATTAATATTGTATGTTGCCTTTACTATAGCTATGACTATTTTGTTCATATGCTAAGGCATTGGCTATTGACAAATAAAATTTATAGCCTCTGTCAGTTTAAACCAATCATGGTTGACTATTACTGAAATATTATCAAAATAAAATTATTAAACCTCATGTACATTGTTTGGAAATTATGAAACCTAATTTGATGTAATTTCTGATTCTAAGCTGCAGATCACGGAAGGGAATTCTACAAAAATAATGTTATACCATAAATTCAATTAAATAATATTACTTAAATATGAAACTTATTTCCTTTTTATTAATATTCTTTATTAAAGTGTCATGTAAGTTTTCACTCCCATCGCTACATTCTAGTCGTGAATTATAGACATGATGAAAACTCTTGTAGTATTGCCTTCATAATACTAAGATAAAAAATAATATTGTAAATAAATGTTGCTTCTAGGTGCACTGTAATTACTTCAAAATAACAAACCTATGTGTTTTTACACTGCTTCAGCAATTGAAACTTTAAGCTTATACAATTCTACTATCTAACCTATAAAAAAAAAGTTACATTTTTCTATATGAATATGGTAATATATTTACATACAACTGACAAACTGATGAAAAAAATAAGCTTAGAATTAAATAAGATGTCTATGAATACCATATCTAAAATTTATAAATCTAACATTCAATGTTGTTGCCAGTAATTGCATTTGAACATGCAGCTTATCTTGAAACTGTAGACACATATAGGGTCATCTTGCACATATATTTAAAAAAAAAACTGGATTATTTAACAAGAGGATATTTTAATTTTGATTAGTGTTCAACTTTTTAGGTATATATATATATCTTACTTCTCAGTGTGTAACAGAGTTTTGTTTCGTAATTTGTAGATGCAATTGCATTAATATTACGTTAGATATTTTTAGAGCAGTAGTTATAGAATGACAATATTCTAACTAGATCTATATTAGCAATAGATATAAATATCATGACCTATAAACCTTTTAATAATTTTAATTAATTATCTAAATATTTTAATCAGTTTTTAAACATAGTGTAGAAATGTTATAAGAATAATTTATTTTACAACTAGCATTAATGCCTGAGCAAATATATAGGTAGTACAATTTATGTATCGTACTCAAAAATTATAAGAAGTAATATACTTGTTTTTTGTCAAAAGCCACCAGGTTGTCTTATGATATTTCTGGCATTCTCTCCTGACATTGGCGGAAATGTAACCCACTTCTGAGACTGCGGTACTTGAAAAGCAGAATTGTGTTACATTGATGATATAATGAATGATAACAAAGCACCAGGAGAGTTCTTAAACTTAATCAAAATTCCAAACCATGGGGGACAACAGGAATAATTCCTTTCAAGGAAAAATTCCTTAGTTTGAGCAGGAATCGAACCCGGGACCACAAATCCAAGAGGCTGCTCAGGATAATATACTAATAGAAGTCAGTTTCTTATTTTGCTCACAAGTGGTTCTAGTGCAGAATAGTTAGATGCTACTGACATCTAACAGATTAACTTACTTACTTACTTACTTACTCACTGGCACTATCGAACCCGTAGGTTCATGGCCGCACGGACATATCTAACAGATTAATGCTGAATAAATTTTCATTGTTAATTATGAAATAATTCATTTAGTCCAGTGGTTTCTAAAAATTTCCCAATTTCTGAAATTGAAAATACGTAATCCATTTTATCCTCTTCAGTCCTTTTATATCCATTTATATATGAGAGGTTGAATTTTTTCTCCCACTTTAATACACATCTCAATATTACAGTGATTTTACATTGATGTTACACAACTATGCTTCATGCTCATATTTTATTTGTAACTATTAAGATTAGTGGTAGCACTACATATATTGTAAAATATTAAATAGATCCTATTGAATCATAAATGATAAACACTCAATTCCCAACAAATTTACTCATTTTCTTTTTGTAAAAATGTTAATCGTTTAGTTACTACAATAATTCATCTAAAAAAAAATACTGCTCTCCAAATAAGTTTGAACTCAAATAAAGACCTTCAAAAATGGAGCCCAAGAATAACTTGTGCATTGAAAATTAATATTATAAAAAAAATACATTAAACACAAAACAAAGTCATAATTTCACTTCATTACTGAAGAGGTTAAAATGTTTTATATAAACCTACATTACAACAAAATAAGAGAGCTCATGGTATAATGCAGAAATGAAGTCTGAACCATGAGCACACTATCACAGTTTTTTACTTTTTCAATAACAACTGTAAAAAACTGAAGATCTATGGCTAGAATTATAAAAGGAAAGTTTTATCCATTGCTACACTTTTATAACCATTGCCATTGGTTTTCACTTTGTTTTTATGCTTGTTATAGAAAGAATACAATATTGTGAAACCATGGCCATGGTTCAGATTTCGTTTCTTCAATCTACTGAATAAGCAATTAGTTAAAAAGAAATACTCCAAACTTGGAGTACCGGTACATAGAATATTATAATGGCTTAGATAGTTAATGTGATAAAAATAAAATATATAATTATTCTGATTAAGGATTTTCAAAACACTATGACAAAGCATGAAATGCAATTTAAATATGTACAGTGGAATTAAAGGATCTTTGGACTTGTAACAGCTACAACTGGAGTATAGAAGACGGAGAATGTTGCCCTCGTGCATGGAGTGACATCTTTAAGGGGGAATTTTTAATTTAGACTTAGTAATATGCCACTGAGAAAAGTAAAAATATTCATAATCATTATTGGAAAGAATTTTTATGTGCTAAAAGTTAAAATTACAACATAATATAATGAGAAATAAGACTTCTGGCTGTCTTTTCTCTTGGTTCCTACATACTGTGTTGCAATCTTAATTTGTACATAAAAATCTTTTCCCTAATAATCATTAACAATTATAATTGAGATATAAATGATCGACCAACAGTTCATAGCATTTGGTGCTCAGTAATTAACAATCTATAAGAGAAAAATTTGCATTTAGATTGTAGTGCTCAGGTAACTCATTTGGTAGAGCATTGGCATAAAAAGCCAAAGATCCTGGGTTCAAACCCTGGTCTGAGTGTATATTTTACTCTTCAAATATAACATAGATATCACTAATTAACTGAATATTAATATTTACAATGAAAATTAAATACTATGAACAAAATTGAATAACTGTATTGTATTTGGAGAGAAATGTAAAATTTCAAAAAAAGATTGTAGGAATGTTTGAGTTTGTGGATAGGAGATTATTGGGTGATCACATAGTAATTGGCTGTTATCAAGGCTGAATGCATTGCTGTAGTAACACAGATCCGCAATTTTCAAATCCTGAACTGTCAGAAGTCCAAAGATTTGCTAATTCCATTGCAAGTTGTCATAAAAATACATGTAATACTTTTTTTTATTTGGAACAGAAACTGATTTTAACAAATGATTGACTTGTTTAAAATAAGATAATCTCTACATATTATTTATTATAGCAGGGAACTGCAACTGATCTTGTAGTACAAATAGTACTGATAGCCGAGTCTATGAGGCTTCAAGCAATGATGGCTACATATGGAATTCAAACACAGACACCTCATGAAGTGGAACCAGTACAAATATGGTCGTCAAGAGAACTTGTTAGAGTTTATAAGCATCTTGGAGTAAACAACAAATTGAAATTAAATGGAAGACCAGTACGTCCCATTGGTGCTCTGGGGACAAGTAAGGTATGAAAAATGAATCTTGCATGTTTTATGTATCTTTATAATACAGTATTATATTATTTCAGTCATTTTTAGGAAAAAATAAAAATTATAACAAACTCACTGTCACTATCGAACCGTAGGTTCAAAGCTGCATGTAGATAAGCTCTCAACATCCGTATCCTGAGCTAATGTTTTCCAATCAATCCCTGTATAATTCACCTCCCTCAAATTATGGTTAATGCCTTGCTCTCATTCTTGACC
The DNA here is from genome assembly GCA_030220185.1 of Diploptera punctata. Lineage (NCBI taxonomy): Eukaryota > Metazoa > Arthropoda > Insecta > Blattodea > Blaberidae > Diploptera > Diploptera punctata. The sequence goes on along the minus strand of JASPKZ010008379.1, from coordinate 2,179,560 downwards.
TATCAACTGGGGACTTTCCCTCTGACTTCCTTATAATAAATTTTGATGCTTATCTTTCATTTCTCATTTGTGCCACATGTCCTGCACATTGCAGTCTACAAGGCTTACTGTTATTACATCTGGTTTCCTATAAAGATCACATTGCTCACTGTTAAGTACTCTTCTCCATTCACCTGTCTCTTTCTTCCTTTGGTCCAAAAATGTTCCTACGAATTTTATTCTCAAATACTAATTTTTTTCCTCTCATAAAATAAGAATCCACGTTTTGCATCCATATAATATAACCAGAAGAATAATTGTTTTATATATTTTAGTTTAATTTTTTCGAAAGAAGTTGGGATAACAGGAGTCCCTGTAATGCACAGTAGCATTTATTTTCACAGTTGAGCCTATGTATTGTTGTTTTCAAATGCTGGGCCTTGGCAACGAAGCCATTAGCGTTCTTGCTCTCCAGTATTTGTATATGGTGGATCCAACAGGTAATACTTCACAGGTTTGTAGATATTCTTCGTTCATTTCTTTGTCTTTGTTGCATAGAGAACAATTTGGATTCGTGTAGATTCGTATTTTATAAAAATGTTTGGCCAAATAGTCATGTTCTGTAAGCAGTCTAAATTTTGCCACTGTAGTTTTATGTGGAATTTCTGGAATAATATCTGGCTTCTTTACTAAAATATTCCATTTTTTGTAATTGGCTTTATTACATAGGTCTTGTTTTGTTTGATTTTATATTTGTTTTTAATTATTCTTGCTATGGATGCGAAAGGTAAGCTTTTAGTAGTATTCTGAATTAGATTGGAACCTTTTTTGGCAAGAAAATCAGCAGTGTCATTTCCAGCAATTCCACAATGTGCGGGTATCCATTGCAATTGAATTCTTTTCTGTAGTTTTTGGAGTTGTTGAATCATTTTGTAGCACTCTTTAATTTGTATTGACTTCATTTTGTGTGAATTTATTGCATATATTGCTGCCTTAGAATCAGAGAGTATGACAGCATTTTGAAATTTATTTATTCTGTATAGTAATTGTTGGAGTGAAATATGAATAGCCGTTACTTCCGCATCAAAATTTGTTGTGTGGTATCCTGTTGATTGATAAAATGAAAATAATGCACATGTAATTCCTGATCCTGAGTTGTTATCAATAGTGGATCCATCTGTATAGACATGTAACCATTCTTCTTGTGGGTATCTCTTATTCACAGCTTCTAAAGCTAGAGCTTTTAGTACAAGTGTGGGAGTTTCAGATTTTGTAACTGGTTCTTCTCTGATCAAAATGTTTTCTTTAGATTTAGGAAGATTCAAATCTGTTTTTATTTCCGTTACTTTGGACAAGAAACTTGTTTGTATTCACGTAGACTTTCACGGCCAGAGTTGCTATGATGATCTTGATGAAGATTTTCGGGCTGTAGGCCGTGGTCATGAGGCTTGTGGTTCCCCGACGTTTCACCAGAGACTGCACCTGGCATCCTCAAGGGTTGTCTTGAGACTGGCAATTCTGTCCGCTGTCTGTCCTATTTATACGTTCACCACGATGTGTTCGTAAGTTGTATCTGCCTTTTGATTGGTCAGCGTTAGGGACTTCCATTGCTCCAATGAGATTGCTGTTTGATGGTCTAGTCGACTGTACGTTATATCTGCCTTCTGATTGGTCAACGGTAGGGACCTCCATTGTTCCACTGAGATTGCTGTTTGATACTCTAGTTGACTGTACTTGTAGAGGTTTACATTTTGCGTTTTTTTTAGAACCGGTATCCATACTTTGTTGACTTTTAATGATTCTTCTTTTTTATGAAACTGTTTTTATGTTTGAATATTTGATGGCTTCTCGTTTTCAATAGAAAAGAAGAATCATTAAAAGTCAACAAAATATGGATACCGGTTCTAAAAAATGCAAAATGTAAACCTCTACAAGTACAGTCGACTAGACTAATCAAACAGCAATCTCAGTGGAACAATGAAGGTCCCTACCGCTGACCAATCAGAAGGCAGATATAACGTACAGTCGACTAGACCATCAAACAGCAATCTCATTGGAGCAATGGAAGTCCCTAATGCTGACCAATCAGAAGGCAGATACAACTTACGAACACATTGCAGTGAACGTATAAATAGGACAGACAGCGGACAGAATTGCCAGTCTCTGGCAAAACGTCGGGGAACTACAAGCCTCAAAACCATGGCCTACAGCCCGAAAATCTTCATCAAGATCATCATATAAACTTGTTTGTGTTTTCAACTTGGTTGGTTGTAACTGTCTTTTTTCCCATTTTGATGTTGTTAACCGTAACATTTTTTCGTGTTGTGTTATTGCCTGCTCCTCTAAAGTTAGACATATTGGAGGGTTGTGAGTTAGTGCTTGCATTGCTGTGATTGGGGTTGATTTAGCTGCGCCAGTTATAAGCCGTAAAGCCTGATTTTGACATACTTCTAGGTGATTCAGGTTCGAGTTATTTGCTGTGATTATTACCTCCCCGTTGTATAGAAGTATTGGCTTGATGAATGTTTTATACGTGGTGTTCAGAGTCTGGCGATTACTACCCCACTTTGCTCCAGCTAATCTTTTTAAGATTGAAAATCTTTTCATTGCTTTGTTTACTACTGAGCCTATGTTTAATTACATAAAACATATATGTCTGTCTATACTCATTCATCTCCATGTGGGGTAAGGATGCCCCTTTATGGGAGTTACTGAACAATGTAATTTAGTTTCACTTATTTTCCTACATGTGATTGGCTCATTACATCAAAGAGACACCTAGTGTATTCATTTTTGCTCAGAGGCTCTAAAATGAGAGGCTTGAGGTTCTTTTCCAAGTCCAAAAATCTTCTGATTTATGGCATATGTCCCTTTCAGAGATTTGTCACCTGAACTTTTCCAATCTAAAAAACTCCATCAATCTCACCCAGGTTTGTACTTGCACCCTAGGGACCAGAGGCGAAAAAAAAAACCTAGACCAATGATACCAATATAAAACATATACAGAGTGTAAATGAATGAAACCAGTCATTTGAGATAGGCATAATTGAGTATATCAGGACTCGGGGAAAGACAGAAAGATGTGGCGAGAGCTTCTTAAGGGGCCCACCCAGCATCATGAAGAATTTGGATAGCTACAAAAAAGTAGTAATTCCAGATTGAGAAAACCAGCTATAATGGTTGGGGACTCAATATGCTGACTTTATATCACCCCTATAATGGCTGGATGATTTTACAACTCCCCTCCCCCACTGTTCAATTCCTGGTTCAAATGTTATTTTTTATTTTCAAAAAATAAATTTATCCAGCACTGGAACATGTTAAACTAAATACAACATAAAAAAAATTATATGGTGTTCATATAGTTGACGGGGAACTAAAATAAATTAATGCTGTATACATTTTAATGATCAATTGAGTTGGTGTTTACTTGATGAAAATCCATATTTATTAATTAAATAAAAATAAAACTATGTTCTATTTTTATTTAATTAATACATTTTAATGAGGCTAGTTGTATTCTTTTTTTTTTTCTCCCAGTTCACTAAATGTTTATATAAAGACATTTTTCTTATTTTTTTTTAAGATTTGCATTTGTGTATTTTCTAACCATTTCACAAATCTTTACACTTATATATAATCTATTTATAGTCACATCAATTTTTTTAAAATTGTTGTAAGGATTTTAAAATACTTATGTAGGAGTGTGTTATTATTCTTTGTTGTTTATGTATATTTTATTTTCTCCTCAGGTTTATCGTGTGTGTGGCATGACAGTTCTCTGTTATCCTTTGATATTTGAAGTATCAGAGTTCTATCTGTATAGAGATATGGCATTATTGATTGATGACATAAAAACTGAACTCCAGTTTGTTGGACGTTATTGGAGATTGTCTGGTCGTCCTACAGTTTGCCTTCTCATTCGAGAGGAACATATGAGGTAATATATTTTAGAGTCAGTATAAACATCTCACCTCACTGAAATTTCTTAGGAAAAATCACTAGAGGTTTAATTTAAGATTTAAATTAAAATGCTTTATACCTCACCTCATATCCAGTCTTATTATACTGGTTTCAAAGCTTAGGCAGCTTCATCTTCAGTAATTTCTTGTCGATAGGAATATGAAGCTGCCTAAGCTTTGAAGCCGGTATAATTAGAAGACTGGTTATGAGGTGAGGTATAAAGCATTTTAATTTAAATCTTATCTCACCTCATAATTAGTAGTAATTATATGAGACTATTTAATTCATGCCCCAAATGGGAGTCAATGACCAATCACATTTCAATTATTTTTTATTTACAACCAATCACAGTCGAATTTCACCTAGAATTTACCAACTAAAGTTTATCATAATAAAGAAAGCACCTCCTTTTTTAACATTCTGAATAGGTCATAGCATTATTTTGCACTGACTGACTCTCTAAGAAATACGGCTACCAGATTGTATATATAGTGCATGGATGTCAACACACAGCACATGTAAGAGATAATATAAAAACATTTGTAACAATTGATTATACCACAAAAAAAGAAACCACTGTTTGCACTTTCTTAAACAAATTATTTTCCAGGAAATGACGTTGCAGAAAAATATAATTGACATATTTACATCATAGGTCATCTAAAATTAATACCTATAACGTTGGTTATAAATTTCTCCACTAGGGTGCATTCTTACAACATTGCGATCCTTTGGCAATAAATAATATGATCTGGTTGCAATGATGAACAAAAGAAGCAAATGAAGCATACCAATCGTTTTTCATTTGTTTTCAAACATCGCCGTTTACATTAAATATATAATATTTTAAAATAACTATAGTTAAATAATGATTTGTGCGTAAACAGTTTAATTTTATTCGTTAAATAGTCCTAACAAATACCACTCTTGATTTCCAAATTCTGTAGATAAATTGGAAATCACTCGTGGCATTACTTATGATAATTTTCATAGCAACCATTTTTTAAATTCTTCATTTAAAATTAATTTGACAAACAGCTTTGTACCATGGTTGAATGATGTGATACAGAAGTATATTACATAAAAAATACAAAAATATAGATTATGTAAAACATTGATGAAACCTGCTATATAAAATTAAAAAAATATATATTATATTTTAATATTAGATGTTCATGGAGTTCTGAAAACACATTGTTAGATGGGTTAGGATTTAATTAATGACATTCTTTTACAGTTCAGGTCATTACTGCAGCAAAAGCACATTGCAATACAATGTTATAAAAGACATAATTTAATTATTATGAGATAGGGATTTAGACTCATCTCATATTTTTTAATGTTCTTGCAGACCGTGGTTTCTTCAATTCTGTGTGTGATACTTTCAATGCTGCCTAACTGTTGAATTTGGAGTTGTCGATCCTGTAGGTTAATTTCACTCCATCTGCTGGTTGAACGATGAACTTCCAAATCAAATGTTTTCAATTTTTCCTAGGAATTTCAAAATTCATAGTTTTCTCCTTATTCTTGTGGATGTAAATTTTCTTCCAAATTGCAAATTCCTTAAATTTATCTAACCCACAGAGCACTGAATAGAGGGAAAACTGAGTACAGTGACATCTAAAAATTTTCGGTCGTTTACAATGAACTACAATGATAGTGCTGTTTTGTAGTAACAGAATAAAAAGTAAAGTGATCCCACAACAGACCCGGAGGCCCTTGGGGTAGTAGGAGGTTAAGGCTCCCACTTTTTCTAGACAATCGGCACTTTATGTCAGCCGGGTTGTCAGTCCTGCGTGACGGCCGCCTTTACCCCCAGAACAAGCGTCTGGTACTCATTTCCGTTAGAGGCTGAGTCGACCCCAGGGCCATAGTGCCGCCAGAGGGTTTGGGTCAGTTTAAAAATCCTGACCCCAACGGGACTTGAACCCTGGACCCTCCGGCTTGTAGCTCAGTGCCTTAACCACTACGCTACGGCGTGCCCCGTAGTAACAGAATATGTAACTAAATAAAACAAACGCAAGGCACACGGCGTGTTCACTCAGGATTATGGGAAATTAGCCATTTTGTAAATATAAATTTTTAACTGCTATCCTTTCATTCTATGTAGACGGTATGTAAAAATTATCAAAAGTTAAAAATCATTACTTAGATTTTATTTTACTCTAATTTGTAAGTAAATTCAAACTTCGATGTTTTTATTATTAATTTCATACATCTCAATGATGGATAAATCATATTTGAAGAGAAAAATTATACGCTCAGCTACCCAGGTAGCTCAGATGGTCGAGCACTTGGTCTAGAGAACCAAGGGTCCCGGGTTCAAGTCCCGGTCTGAGCGTATAATTTTTCTCTTAAAAAATTCAAACTTGTTTATGTCTTTAATATGAATCTATTTTCAAAGATAAACCTACTAGAAGTGATAAAATTTTAAGATTTGTTAGGTTAGGAAGAGTGATGTTAGTGTACAGCCATTTCTAATAAACATTTTAAAAATATGAGTGACTTTGTAATGGATTTCAGATGTACGACATGGCTAAGGTTCTTTAATAAATATTGTATAAAATATATATGTGACAATAAGGGGATAGGTCAATTGTACATACTTATTAAAATAGCTCATAATGCACGTTTTTAAATTTTAATAAACCAAAATAAATTACCATGTATTATTTATTTCCATTCTTCCCTTCTGTTAAAATTTTTAAAAAAATCTTTAGGTCTGAGAGGCTGGGTACAAATAATTCCATAATTTAAGATTACTTAAAATGTTATTTATTCCTATAAAAGTTCAATTGCATGATTATTCACAAGATGGTGTTATATAATTCATAATTTTACCAAATTTTACTAAATTTCATATTAGTACCAGAAATTTTTTTTTAAAAATTAGATGTCGTTAGTTGTTTTATACTAGTGCCGCTTGTGGCATGTATGTGAAACTTGTCCACTTTCTCCTCTGTGTATCTAACCTTTTTAGTAATTTGGCCTTAGTTTCTATTCTGTGTTTTTTGACCATGCATGTGCAGCTTTTTCTATTTCCCCATTTTTAACATTTCTAAGGTGTTCTTTCAATCTTGTATTCAAGTTCCTTTTTGTTTTTCCTATGTATATTTTTCACAATGTTTCAATCCCTAACTCATAATAATTAAAAGAAACCTCATAGTGTTACTGCCTTCAAATAATAAATTAAAAAAACATAATTTGTTTCAGGGATCCTCAGTTCAAAGAAATGTTGGATTTATTAGCTATGCTAAAAAAAGGTTACTGTGATGGAATGAAAGTAAGGATTGGGAGACTACAAAATTTAATATCATCATCATGTATTGGTAAGATTTTTAAGCACACCATTTTCAGGACTCAGATAAAAATCATAACTATTAGTGGACCCTATTAATTCCCATTAATCGGATCTGGGTTCTGTTAGGATTACAAAAGTTTTTGATTAATGGAAGAACAGTTTTGAGAATGTTGCATTGTGCTGAGATGTCATGAGATGGCCACTTGATAAAGAATTTTTGTTTCTTAGTGGCCTTGCCAATATGGAGTTTAAATGTTATAAAATTTGTCAGGATAGTACTGACTTTTGTTTAACACTAGACCTAATAAATAACATCAAGATGGACTCAGTAAAACCATAAGATTGTTTATAATTAGTTATAATTGTTTAACACTAGACCTAATAAATAACATCAAGATGGACTCAGTAAAACCATAAGATTGTTTATAATTAGTAATTTAAAATGTATACAAGTAAAATTATCTTACTGTAATAGAAAATATATGAGTTAGTAATAGATGAGTCCAGCACTAATTAATTTTATTTTGGTTACGAAGTAATATTTGTGATGCTTAATAATAATTGTTATTGTTTTTCAATCTGGGGGCCAGAAGAGAGGCAGGGTAAAATTGTTAATTGCTAGCTTGTGCACTAGATTCCTGTATTCAATTATAAATTCCTCTGCAGTACATATTTTGAAAAGGAATGTTGTACTGTTGATAGCAATTCATCCGTTGGATGGAAATGTTAAGTCTGGCAGCCCCCTGTTGCTTTTCGACAGGAGTATGCTATATTTTGGTATCAGATTTCACCTTTTCCTTTACCTTCATCATCCCTCATTCAATCACACTTTACATTACACAAACACATAAACATATATTCATCCTACATTCCACTCTGTGCATAATACAAGAATACATCATCTATGTAAAGTGGTCTGCCAAAGGGTGCATAAATTGAAAATATTTATGCCATTTAGCTGCCCAGGTGCAGAACCCAAAACAAGAAAAGTGCAGTGGGTGGCATTAGAAAATACAGTTGTTTTGTATTGAGTTATTGTGGTATGTATATATATATATATAATACAATTAATCTTCATTCCGTAATGTGTTCTTTTGTTTAATTAAAAGAGTTTTCATTTTCCAGTTCGGATTAATGAGAGTGTAAATGGCCTACATGAAAATTATATTAATTATTAAGTTCTTAAAATTCTGATTTAATGTTACTATGATGGACTTACTAAATTTATTTATTTAATAAATTATTTCTAAAACACCACAGCCTCAGGATGAAACATGGATATCAGCTGCCAACTTCTCTAGAGAAAAGGAGTTAATTTGTATTAAGAATAAACCTGATATATATATATGTTTATTATATTAACCATGATGTACTACTACTAGTCATTAAGTTCAAGGACTGTGTCTTTGTCAAACTATATTAGAATATCTTCACATACACAAACACAGATCCACATCCACCTTCGTTGCCATTGGGAATTATGCATGTCTGATAATATCATAAATTAATTATGAGAAATAACATAATGAAGTTTTCAAGTTAATAACTAGTAAATAGTGAGATGTGAAATCTCACTTCATACTCTGTGAGTTTAACCTTTATATTCCGGGGTATTTAAAAATACCGCATGAACTGCTGGACGGAATTTAAATCCCAGTCCGTGATATTAAATGGATGGTAGAGCACGCATACTAACAAAACAATTTTTTTTACGATAAACTATAAGACATATAAGTATAAAATAACTTTTATTTAATTCATAAAGGAGTGTATTATTCAATTAAATGTTTTATTTTTACATACAATAGAGAATTTTATTATTAAAAGTTAAAATTTATTTTGCGAGGTCTATATTTTTTTGGTTTGACTTTATAACGGGTTCAGTTTATGATTTGAAGGTGACTGTACTGTTGCAAGGGGAATTTTATGACATAGTGTGAACACGTGTGCCTTGAAAAATCTGCTTTCAAACCATAAACACGGGTACCCAGTCTTGTTGACGACAGAGTTATCAGCAATTTTTTTTTTTTTTCTGTGGCAGTCAAACCCTTAGCCAGGCCCTTAGCATTCAGTCTTCAATTAGTAACTGTAGACTGTGGTTCGTTTTTTAAAATATAAAAAATGGCTTCACGTATATTAGTTACGGAAGAAGAAATTGTGAAAGAATTATACGCTGATAGTGACTCTAACGCCTATGATACGTGTAGTGAATTAGCGTGTAACATAATATGTAAACAGGATTGAAAAGATTAACGTTGGGTTGTGTATATCGGGGAGCTTCAAGGACTATCATACAAAAAGACAGTTCTAAACGAGTGACCAAGGCATCCGGATTATCTAAATAATGTAAGTAGCATATCAGATATTTTTTAAAAATAAATACTAACAAGATATTTACCATGTTAACTCATTAATTAATACAAAATTAGGGGGTGGAAAAGATACAACATGTTTTATTATTTTATTTTTTATGAATACTTGATCTAAAACAATAGGTTAGAGCTACAAATAACTTCCTTGCAACATTTCCTGAATTTTTATACTTTTACAAAGAAATAATGTTATCAATGGACAAAAATGTCCACTAAATCCTTTGAGGCTTTACATTTTATGGACAAATATGTCCCACAAGTCTTCTAAAGGTTAAGCATGGGACTGCAGTTTCTCCTAACTTTTTTAATTAATAATGAGAAAAAAATTATAAAAAAATTTATTATAGGGCAATTTCTACATAAAAAATTAAGAAGATAACTGCAATTTAGGGTCTATATGGAATATACCCTATAATTCTACATTTGGGGTCTTTCTTTCCTTTACAGTTAGGATATAATTCATTAAAAATCTTTTGATGGGGGCTGGAATGAATATTTTGGAGGGTAAGGGCTGTTCAGCCACCTTTACAACTGTTGATTCTTGGTCTACACTTTCATCTTCAAATTTGCCATCTGGTGTTGATTCAATGAACTTCGAGATCAAATTTTGCTCGCTGGGGAATTTCAAAATTCATGGATCTAAGTTTGTTCTTCTGAATGTATATCTTTTCCCAAACTGTCAAATTCAAGGGTTTTCCAATGTTTTAAAATATTGGCTTCTTTTTCAATTTTATCACTCTCTAGCAAAAATATTAAAAATAGTGGAATTGAAAATCAGCAATTGCAAATCATAGTTTGCTAGAACTGATATGGCATTATCCCATTAAACAACCTATGGAATGTAATATAAATCAACAAAATTGTACGCTGAGTCCATGAACTGAACGAATGTATTAGGTAAACTAAGCAAGGTGCAGTAAACAAATTTAATTTGAACATTATGGAAATGTACACTAAACCTCACAAGATAAATTTTCTCACCTGAAGATGCTTTGGAGATAATTGTTCGCATTCCCAAATTAGATTCTGACTTTTATCAAAATTACAGTAGGAAGAGGTAATTTACAATTTATAGATTGAGTCGGTTAAATGTTTTATCATCTCACCTCATACACTTCCATGTTTTTACAATACTGGTTTCAAAGGCCTTCACTTCCATCATCAGTTAAAACTTTTTTTAACTCAAGTTTTGGTTGACGATGGAGGCAAAGGTTTTTGAAATCCATATTCGGAACACAGAAGTTTATGAGGTGAGATGAAAAAATATTTAACCAACTCAATTTACAAGTTAGATTCTGACTCATAAGAATTAAATTAAATTAAATTAATTGTGAATAATAGTATGAAATAATCACGATTAATTTAATTCTTATGAATTTGAACCTCATAATGTTAAAAATTCCCAAATTTAATATATAGATTCTGACTGTTTGGATTGAAATTCCAATATGAGCTAGTTTTTGGTTGAAGTTCCTGACAAACAGGATTTAATCTCAACATTCATCCACCCATCATTAGAGGGAAGAAAACAAGCTTAAATCTGAATGTCATGCCAAACAGTTTGAATCTAGTTGAGAATGAGGATGATGGCTCTGAAACATGTCTAGTTGAGAAAATTAATCTTATGAGATGAAATATGTAGTCCAATATTTAATTTTAGGAAGTTACATTTTGAGGTTATTTTAATTATATTATTTTTGGTCTGGACATCTTACCTCAATATTAATGTTGATTTGTTCTTGGACATGTTTCAAAACAATTCTGTTTTATCGTCAGCTTTCCCAGACATTAATATTGAGGTAAGATGTCCAGACCAAAAATAATATAATTAATGTAGTCCAATTCCACTTTAATATTATTATTATTAATATTATAATAATCTAACAATTTTTTATTAATTAATGCCATTTTTAATTGTCTTATGTGTTCAGAGCACTTAGATTTCATGAATACAGTTGACACATCAGAGATGACATTCCAGCAGTTTCGACAACTTGAACATGAGTATATTGGATACCAATCCCTCACAGATGTTCCAAGAGCTTTACAGTATACAGAAGAACCAAAAACCTATCAGGTATTTTATTATAAAATCTACCTAGCTTTTAAATCCTTTTACATTTTTGATGTCCTTTATTATACGGTTAAACATATTGTTATTTGCAATATTTGAAAACTCGTGTTTGGAACCAACAAATATTTTCACAATATTCGTGCTACAGTTCAACTTAATGAAGCAGAATGATTGTACTTATTATTGTATCATCTCTCTTTGACCAATTTTTATTATGAACTATATTTTAGGATATATTTAATTCTGTTTAACAGTTGATTGAATATAAACCGTACCATTTTTGCCAAAACATTAAGTGTAGCAAAAAAAATGTATTTTCCATGTTCCAAGAAATTTCAGTGTCTTAAATATCTTTAATTGATAAGACCAAATACTTTTTTTCTATTAGATTATTTCATAAGTAATGTCAGTTTTTAATGTAATGTTGTGAGTCTGATGGAATTTTGAAGTTGTAATTCACTGGGAGTTTGTTCCAAATGGGCACACAGTTGATGCAGATCTTCATTCTCAACAACTGGAATGAGTTCATGAAATTTTAAGGTCGTGGGTTCAAACCTGACCAGATCCCCATACTGCATAAACAACCAAGATACAAATTCAGGAATTGGGAGGAATCAAACTTCTACACAGCCATATAACCCTGATCTTCTGTCTCTATCCATGACCCATTTTATGTGTGAAATTTTTAAAACATTGAAGCTGTGTAAGTGGATCTCAACAAATTTAAGTCATGTCCATTCTTTGGACATACAACCAATTGCTTTGAAAATTCTGAATTTTTTCAACTATACTTTTAAAATTTTAATTTATAGCATATATCTGTGTTCCTTTCCTTGTCCATTTTTGTCAAACCTAGAAGTGGACGTAAAACTTTCATCTGTGTCACTTGCAATTTTTATTTTATTTAATAATAGATATTTACTCTACATCCAAAATACTAAAGATTTATTGAAAATAACAATGGATATTGTTTTACAATCAAAATTATAATCTTGACCTCACAGAGTAATGAGTAGCCAATATTTTCACAAGTCCAATACCACAACATACTGTATTGGTCCTAAAATAAGCTGAATTTTTGGTCCAAATTTCAACTGCAAAAAGTCAGATTCTGGCTTATATTTGCTCCCTTGGCTTTTACATACCTTTAATGTTAAAAATGATGTTAATTTGCATCATAACCAAAACTGGCAGCATTTTATCATTCAACAACGTAAACTCTTACTGGCACTTTGATCTTAACATTGTCCATATTATTTCATTAGTTTCTAATTCAGTTTCATTTCAGTAAGAAATTTACATATACGTAAGAACAAGAAGAGGCATGCCATAGCATAGTTGTGCTACAAAATGGAAGGTCGAGAGTTCAAGTCCAGGTGGAGTCAGGATTTTTAAATTGACCCAATGACACCATGGCAATGGGATCAACTCAGCCTCTAATTGAAATGAGTATTCTGGGGTAAAGGCAGCTATCATGCAGGGCTGACATCAAGATTGTCTAAAACACTGGAAGCATTAACCTCCTACTTCCTAAGGGTCTCTTATGGCCTGTAGTGGGGTCACACACGCTTTAAGAACATGAAAATTAATTTGGTATTTAAAGGAATTGACACTGAGGTTTATTTTAAATAATTGGAGTTAGATATACATGACTCACTTCATATTTGTAGACTATTCTACAAATATGGGGGAGTATTGCATATCTAAAGAAAATTAATGTTTATGATATATTTTCTCCCCTCAATCCTTGAATTTTAAGGGTACAGCTTATATCCAAGCCAATATGGTAATGTAATGTCATAATAAACATGATGAGAATATGAGGTCAACTTACAGTTGTTGTTTGATGCAGATATTTGAGAACAAATCAACACCTGATATACTGGAAGCTTTAAGATGTACTGAAGGTGTATATGCCAGGAGCCAGTTGTATGGAATACTTCTGAAGAAAGAGGGATTCAAGTATGAGTTCAATGGATTAACAGGTAATAACCTGCACAATATTTTTATTTTATCAGCTAGCATAAACAAGTCTCGCACCGTAGGCGAGTGATTAAGGCAGGAAACCTTGGCGCAGAGAGCTACGGGACTTGGCTGGTTCGAGTCTCCATGGGGGAAGAAATTTTCTCATGGTATTTCAGCCAGTATGGGACCAGTGCCCATCCAGCATCATGAGGTATTTGGGTAGCTACAATAAATAGCAGCTCCAGGTTGAAAAAAACCAGCTATAACGGCTGGAGGACTCGTCATGCTGACCACATGTCACCCCTACACTGGCTGATGATCATCTACCTCTGTGATTGACACATGTGGATGTGAGGCCAGCAGCCGGCTGGTAGGCTAAGGGCCTTCTAGGCCTGTCGCACCAGGAGTTAGAGTGTAAACAATTAAAATTAGTTCTTCACTGGAAAATGTCTCTAGCAAAATAAATATGTAAAGTTGAAAGTCCTGGGTTCAAACCCCAGTCTAGGCGTATATTTTTCTTTTCAAATATAATTTGTCCATAATTTTTTCTTGTAAGAACATGTTTCCCTTAAAAGAGATTTAGGCGCTCTCCCCCTACAGGGAAGAATTTGAACCATACAAATTTAGTTACACTTGTTTTTGTATAGATGTCATTTGAGTGGTCCGTGATCAGCGTTCTGCCTCATACTGACATCTAGGAAACCAAGGTAGTACTAGGACGGGAAAATTTTGCTTAGAGGCCTTTTCATTCAGGCTTAAGGATCTTTTACGAGCCTGAAAATCTTCAGACTCGGGACCCATGGCTTAAAGTTCCTCCAGGAGCTCCTTGGATTTTTCCATCCTAAAAAAAATCCATCGACCCCGGCCGGGTTTGAACCCGTGACCCTCGGGACCAGAGGCAAGGAGCATAACCGCTAGTCCACCGCAGCCGACTTTGTCCATCATTAAGATGTTTAAAAACGAATAATAAAAATATGTACAGACTGATATGCGTGTTATTTTGATACTGTTTACTTTTTATATTTTCTGATACAGGCTTCTGCTATTATAATTTAATTCTTGGATATAAATGTTACCATCTTACATCCAATGGATTCAAGATCATTTTTAAAAAATCAGTAGTTTTTTTTTTAATTTCTTAATTGGTTAACATTATAATGGAATTATAATTTTAATAAAAATTCTAATGGGAAGTAACACTATGAGAAAAATTATTATCAATAATACAGGGTGGACCGCTCGAATGGACCTAATTTCAATTGCTTGTTACTGGCAAACGGTTGAAGATAGAAACTTAAACAACGTTCATATTACAGAAAAACTCACCAAGTTTTGATATCCAGATCACCACATCTCTATATGAGCCCCAGCAGTCACTGTGACGATATCAAAGCGATGAACAATTTCTTGCCAAGTACGTTGGAGTATGTCTTCTGGAATGTTCTCAATAGCCTCTATGATGCGCTCACGAAGATCACGAAGGTCTTTGACTGGGGTGGTGTAAACTTTATCTTTGACATAGCCCCAGAGAAAGAAATCCAGTGGTGTTAAATCGGGAGATCTCGGGGGCCACGCGATTGGTCCTCCCCTACCAATCCAACGGCCAGGGAAAATGTTGTCCAAAGTCGTACGAACTTCATTGGACCAGTGGGGAGGAGCACCATCTTGCTGGAAAACGATGTTAGGCTGCAGTTGTTCAATTTGTGGAAAGAAGAACTGCTCCAGCATGTCAAGATATGTGGTACCACGAACAGTTTTCTCGGCGAAGAAAAACGGTCCAATGACCTTATTATGTGACAAACTGCACCAAACATTCATCTTCGGACTATCACGAACATGCTCTTGAATAGCGTGAGGATTCTCCGATCCCCAGATCCGCACATTATGCCGGTTTACCTTGCCTGACAAATGGAAAGTGGCTTCGTCCGAGAAGAAAATCTTGGTCATGAAGTCAGGATCAGCGCCGAGACGGTCCAGCATCGTATTGGCGAATTCCACTCGTTTCGGCATGTCATTCGGCTCCAGACGTTGCACTAACTGCACTTTATATGCGTGCAGTTTGAGGCGTTTGTGGACAATCCGTTGTAATGTCGATTTTGGTATTTGAAGTTCCCGCGAAGCTCTTCTTAATGACTTCCGGGGGCTTCGCTCAAATGCGGCTTGAACATTTGCTACCATTTCATCGGATGCTCTGCGACCACCACCATGCTTCTTCAACACAGATCCTATAGCTAATAATGTATCACGCCACTTCTTTATGCTTCTAGCATTGGAGCATCACGGTTAAACACACGCCGGAACTCCCTTTGAACTCTAATGATTGATTTAAACTCCGCATACCACAAAACAGCTTGCGCTTTCATCTGCGGAGTCGCCATTTTCACAAACAATTAAATCTAAGAACGAGAAACGTATCTTTGTGCCATCTACCGACAGGATTCGAACTTGGTGAGTTTTTCTGTACTATGAACGTTGTTTTAAGTTTCTATCTTCAACCGTTTGCCAGTAACAAGCAATTGAAATTAGGTCCTTCGAGCGGTCCACCCTGTATATACTGAATAAAATTTTTACACCTCACCTCATAAAATATGAATTTCTCATCTGACTCTAAAGCAATTGCTCCCATCTTCAGGTACACTCCGACTGTTTGAATTGAGTTGTTAATACCAGCTTTCCTCCTGCCACCTGGTGCAGATTGAGTGAACTTTGAGATCAAAACTTGCTCACCAGGAATTTCAGAATTCATGGTCAAAACTTGATATTGAAGTTCATTCAACCCACACCAGGTGGCAGGAGCAATACTGGTAATGACTCTATTCAAACAGAGTATCGCTGGAGATGAAAGCAATTGCTTTTGAAACTATACAGGTGAGAAATATTTATTTTCATGAGGTGAGGTGTAAAACTTTTCAATTCAATTACATAATAATTAAATTATAATGTTAATTAAAATTTTTAGGGGAAGACAGTTGCAAAGAGAGAAAAAGACCAATTCTAATAAAAATACGTCTCTGATTCTCTAATATCTCACATTATTACAATTTTGTCCACCGCTGTGGTCTCGAGCTGCCTTGTCACACAGCGGGCCCGGATTCGATCCCCGGTCAGGGCAGTTTTTCTGGGTGAGGTTTTTATCGGGGTTTTTCCTCACCTGTAAGACAAATGTCAGGAAAACTTTAAGGCCCAAACGGTCCCAGAAATCATATGGCCATCATCATCATCATCCTTATCATGATCATCATCATCCTTCACTGGTGTGGAAAGCAACGGAAAGCTACCACACCTACAATTCTCTAGTAAAGCTGCAAAGCATAGCATGAAAATGCTATGATTGCAGTGAAAGACCCGCCCTCGGGCAGAATTACTATGGACAGATGGATTACAATTCTACATCAGTTAGGAAAAACCAAGTCTTCAAAGTAATTTTTACAGGAGAGCAAAAACTAGTTCAATGACTTACATTAAGGAGTGCATAAATCGAAAATTCAATGCTTAATAACACCGTCACTATTTGCTTGATGATGTACCCTTTTTACCGAACGTGCATCGGACCAAAAGCGATCGGGAGATGTTAATAACGCATTTTCGACCAAAAGTTGACTTACCTGGTTTTTCCTAACTGATGCAGAATTTTTCTGTTAATTAAGCTTAGCTTTAAAAAAATATATATATGCGTTTTAGATATATATTTTAAACCATTAAAATAATAAGTTTTGTGAGTCTCAACTTAAGTAAAAGCTCTACATGCTACTGGGCAATGGACATAGCAACCAGGAAAGTTGCTGTAATAATAATAATAATAAAGCAGGTAAATTAGGTTTTCAAAACTCTAGAATTAAAATATTTAAACAATCCATCCATCCATCCATAGTAATTCTGCCCGAGGGCCGGTCTTACACTGCAATCACAATTATCGTGGTTTCGTCTAAGAGATCGTAGAACTGTCCATTCCCTATCCCTTCTCTATAAAATACTTCACACATCATCGCCTAATTATTTATCACGCCGCTTCATCAGACTATCCGACACACATAATCTTGACACTCGATCCCATCAGCACATTGTCCTTTATATCCTGCCTCATCACACTGTATATTATTCATTATCTTTTACGGTGTCACTTACCAAAACATGGAATTCCCTTCCACCCTATGTCAGAGACTGTCAAACTATAACATCCTTCAAAAACAAACTAAAGAATTATTTAATAACAAACTAACTTATACACCTCACTGATAGTATTCTTTTAGCAATATTAATATATTTAATTATTTATGTAAATAATATTAAGAATAACAAATATTTTTATTTGTTTTGTTTTAAATATTGTATAATCGTAAAATTAGTTTTCTATTAATATTTAATTTTAGGAAGTTATATTTTGAGGTTATTTTAATTATATTATTTTTGGTCTGGACATCTTACCTCAATATTAATGTTGATTTGTTCTTGAACATGTTTCAAAACAATTCTGTTTTATCTTCAGCTTTCCCAGAAAAAAAAAAAAGAAAGAAAAATAATATAATTAGTTTTCTATATCTCATTATTTTCCTGTTTTTTATATACACTAGACAGGGACAATTTAATATGTCTTGCTTGTATACATTTTATTATTAGTTTTAGTCTTAATTTTAACTAATATTAACTGGTTGTATTATAGATCGTAATATGTATATTAGATATTATCTTTTGATCAAATTTTTACTTAGTGTTTAATATTAGAGTTAATTAAGATTGTTATATTCTTATGTAATATATGTTTGTCCTGGTGAGTGGAAGAGAAGGCCACATGGCCTTAACTCCACCAGGCTAAATAAATCTTAAAATCATTTTCATGCTATGCTTGCAGCTTTACTAGGGAATTGTAGGTGTGCTAGCTTCCCATTGCTTTCCACACCGGTGAAGGATAAGGATGATGAAGATGGCCATATGATTTCGGGGACCATTTGGGCCTGAAAGTTTTCCTGACATTTGTCTTACAGGTGAGGAAAAACCCTGATAAAAACCTCACCCAGAAAAACTGCCCCGACCAGGGATCAAACCTGGGCCTGCTGCATGACAAGGCAGCATGCTACCTCAAGACCACAGCAGTGGACATTTAAACAATGCAGGATTGAAATAAAAGTTCTCTTAAAATTAGCAATGAGTGATGTGTGATTTCAGTGGAAGACCATTTGAAAAACTTGTATCACCATGCAGGATGTCTACGTTATTGGGTAGCTGTAAGATACTGCAGTAGTTTGCTCCATCACACTGTGGACAGTATCAGTCCCTTCATTACAACTGTCTTGGTAAATGGAAAACAGGTAAGCAAATATCATCTGTTCTAACTTTTACTATCCATTGTAGTATGAGTTCCTTATTCCTTAATTTTATTGTATTTTATTAGGCTTCTTATTTCGTGTACTTTCTTTGTTGTTTTATTGCTACAGTTATTTTCTATGTTCATTGTTAATGATTTTTATTATATTTCAGTAAGTTGAATGGACCGTTCTCCCATGTGGGTTTATTTTTCTATCTGCATTTTTATTAAGAAAAACACTGAGCAACATCTTCACAATAAGTTTCATAAACTACATAAAAATAGAGATAATATTATTAATTTTTTAGTTGACTGTGGGTGTGATTGGACGTCAAGAAACTGTATTTGACAAACCTATGACTCCAGCAGAGATTCAGTCTGTTGTGTACTCTACTATACAGCCATATGATGTCATTCAGGCTGTGCTACAACAAGAAGTAGTATTGTATTGTGGTAGATTGATAGCAACAAATCCTGAAATGTTCAAAGGAATTCTCAAAATAAGAGTTGGGTAAGCCCTGCAGAAATATCAAGTAATATTATAAAATAAGTAAATGTTTATAAAAAATTTCACGGGAAGTGATATTAGATATATACAATAGAATATAAATATGAATTGAAAACAGTCAATACTTTTAAAGTTCATTACAAAAATGTCACTGAATACAATGTTAAAAATAATCACACACATACTTGAGATCCCAGTTGTCCTCAAGTAATATGATTCCTTTTAAAACATCATTGTAGGACTCATAAATCATGCTTCTCTCACTGACATATTTTGAAAACTTTTATCTTCATTCTTTTTAGCTCAGGGTGAAGATAATGGTCTTTGAAACATGTTAGGTGAGAGAAGAATATTTACGAGATGAGGTGTGAAGTTCCTGATTCATTTTCTATTGTAGATGTTGTTTTGATTTTATTTTGAGCTACTTACTGACCACTTTCCTTCTGGTTTTCCTACAGTAAGCTTCCATGCCTCTCTTTCATTCTTCATTCATGTCACATATTCTATACATTGCAGGCTATGAGACTTATCTTTTATTATTGAATCTGGTTTCTCATAAAGATCATGTAGATCACTGTTATGTAGGTTTTCTCCATGCACCTATGTGTTCATCTCTATCCAATTTATTAGTATTTTTTTTAATATAATGTCTGGGTTTGATTTTTGTATTTCCTACTGTTGCCTATTAATACTAATATCTCTATCTATCATCGGGTTTTTACAGCTGCTGCCGTCTTCCCGTGCCAAACCTCCAAAGCCTACAGTCTTGGGCATCTTCGATGCTTAGTCCTCTAGCTTGCATTATTGTCTTCATGTTTTCGTTCCATGTTAACCTTGGTCTCCCTCTTTTCTTCTTTCTGTTCGGAAGTCATTCATATAGTTGCTTCGGCCATCGCTCATCTTCCATTCTTAAGACATGCCCTAACCACTTTAACTCCTTCTCCTCAATTCTTTCAATTATGCTTTCTTCTGCTTCCATTATGTTTCTAATTTCCTTATTTGTGATATGTTCTAATCTAGACTTTCCGGCACTTCTTCATAAATAATCCATTTCTAGAGTTATTAGTCTATTCTTGAAGTACTTATTGATTGTCCATACCTCACTTCCGTACATTGCAACAGATTCCACCAATGTTTTACCAATATATTTTTTTGTGTCTTTCCAAATATGCTTAATTAATACTAATATCATCACCATATACCAACAGTTGATTAATATCATTGAGTTGTACACCCTCATTATCCTCTAAAGGTTTAATTGTATGCTATAGTACAAAATTTAATAGCAGAGGAGATAGTGCATCTCCTTGCTTTAACCGATTGTGCATTTCTAAAGTACCTGAAATGTGTTTGCCTACATGCACCCTACTTTGTGCCATTTAGATACATTTGAATAAACCTAAATAACATTTTAGGAAGTTATGTAGGAGGAAATAACATTATGAGGTTTTTTTAATATTGTTTATTTTTTCTTTCACTCACCTCATACTTCATAACTCCTAGCAAACCCAGGGTTTCGTCACATCATTTGTGACATTCTCAATGCTGTTTGACATTCACAACTGACGTCCAACGGCCTTCTATCCTGCAGAAGGCCGTTGGACGTCAGTTGTGAACGTGAAAAAGCATTGAGAATGTCACAAATGATGTGACGAAACCCTGGGTTTGCTAGGAGTTATGAAGTATGAGGTGAGTGAAAGAAAAAATAAACAACATTTTAGGAATTTCAAATTCTAGCAGGATACTAAACATCTCCCTCTTAAGAATTAAATTAATGTTTTTATTACCTCACCTCATGTCCTTTTTCTTCTATACTGCAGTTTCGGAGCTTATCTCCATCATCAGTAGCATCTGGTCGACCAGTGTTATGTCATTTCTTGGCGGTTTTCTTTAGAAGTAAGAAGAAAACCACCAAGAAACGACATAACACCGGACGACCAGAGGCTACTGATGATTGAGATAAGCTCTGAAACTGCAGTATAGAAGAAAAAGGATATGAGGTGAGGTAATAAAAACATTAATTTAATTCTTAAATTAAACCTCATAGTGTTCTTTCCCTGTGAAAGTTAAATAAATCTCTCTCTTAACTGAATCATGTGCGTTTTTTTGAGGTCTATATATAGTTGATCAACATCATATTCCCATTTGTTTTTTTTTAGAATCTGTCTAATACCACAAATCTGATCTGTTGTAGGATGTAGTAGAAAGTAATTTTGCATTTTTTTAATTTTCAGTTGGGTCCTAGAAGCTATGAAGATCTATCTTCAAATGAAATCATCTGAGTCTAAACCTTTAGAAAGCCACAGTCCATATCAAGTACGACAGTTGTTACATAAAGTTCTCTCTGTCAGGGAATGGGCTACTCAAGAAAAGTATGTATTAAAGTAATCAGTAAATTTCTTAGAACTTCACACACATTTTGAACAAGTAGTCTATTTTACAAAAACGAATGATCATAGTTTTGACATGCGACTCATCCAAAATGATATGTCGTATTAAGCTTCTCCTTCACACTCATAGCATTACAAGTGAGCCTGAACTATGTCATATTGTAACCATTTTAGCAATTTCTAAAGAACTGTAGCTATTGAGGTTGTATTCATGAAAATATTTTACAAATCAGCATAGACCCTATTTACTAGTACCAAAAATGACCATGACAAAATTTATTTACAGAGGGATCTTGATTATCCAAACTAATTGGGATCAGCCAGTCAAATTTTTGGTCCGATTTTGTTCTTTCACATGTCTTTCTTTTGTTAAATTAATTGTATGTATTCATAATTAAAACATTTGGTCTGTTCATTCTTGGCTCTTAGAATTATTTTTGTTGAACATATGTTTGAGCTTCTTAGCCCCATCGTCAGTGATTACAGACTGAATTTTCTCATGTTGTTGGCCCTGATTCTTGATTCCTGCTCTCTTTGCCTCTGGTCCAATGAATTTACTAATGAGATAATGTATGTATTCAGTTATGTTGCAAGAAAACAAACATTGTGACTGCTAAAGCAATTTTTAAATTGGTTATTTCAGGTAAACCCCCTAATTGTTGAATTTGCCGATTTTTTTAAAGAATAGCTCTCTTAATTAAAAGGAACCTCAAAATATTAATTCCTAAAATAAAACATTAATAGCTTTCTTGTCTTACTTCAATATCACATATCAATTTGTATTGCAAAAACCCATAATTGTGGTTGCTAGAGTGATTTTTAAATTTTCTCTTCGGGTAAACCCTACTCCCAATGGTCTGATTTCACTGGTTAACGAACTAGATCTTACTTTTCCTAATTGATTGCTATATACCCAAGTTTGGTTCCAAAAAATATTGTGGCAACTAGGACACTGAAACACACACACACACACACACACACACATATATATATATATATATATATATATATATATATATATATACAGTATATGCTTGTTCTTGTAATTTTCAATGTCTACAGAATTCGGTAAAAAATCTTGAAAATAATCTCATTAAGATAATACAATTTTGAACTTGTGACTCATCCAGAATGTTATGTCACAAGAAGTTTCTGATTCACATTTTTAATAAGGGTTATGTCATATTATAATCAGTTTTGCATTCTTGTCAAACATACGAAACCAACATTCTCAGATGAGCTTTCAGAATATCAAGTCCTGTCTTCTAATTTAATTCATTAATTATAAGACACTGATTCTTCATCACAATATAGACTGAAATATAACATGGACAAATCATTTCTGATAAATTCGTGAAAAATTTTGACATTCTTTAAGGTAATATAGATATGTGCCACAAGACTCGTGGAGTCTGGTAATGGTGTCTTGGTGTACAACTTTAGCATACGGTATTCAATTTGTATCCAGTTCTGCTGATACTAAATTGGATTGCTCACTCACAACAGCTCTGAACTTCATCAGATTAATTGTAAGTCCACCAGTAAAACTGGGGGTATTGGGTTCAAATTCCGGTTCAGGCAAAAAATGATTTAGACAATCAATTATAATTTATATTTGAAGAGAAGAATTATATGCTCAGACTGGGGTTTGAACCCAGGACCTTTGGCTTTCTAGGCCAACACTCTACCACTTAGCTACCTGAGAAACAATTACAATTTAACTTCATAATCCATCCATCCATAGTAATCCGAGGGCAGGTCTTTCACTGCCATCATAGCATTGTCATGCTATGCTTGCAGCTTTACTAGGGAATTGTAGGTGTGGTAGCTTCCTGTTGCTTTCCACACCGGTGAAGGATGATGATGATGGCCATGATTTCGGGGACTGTTTGGGCCTTAAAGTTTTCCTGACATTTGTCTTACAGGTGAGGAAAAACCCCGATAAAAACCTCACCCAGAAAAACTGCCCCGACCGGGGATCGAACCCGGGCCCGCTGCGTGACAAGGCAGCACGCTACCTCGAGACCACAGCGGTGGACTAACTTCATAATAATAAGCTTATTATTAAAAGTAGGGTTAATCCCAACATAAAGTCTTCTTGAGTTAGAAACAACCCAGTTACACTGTTGACAATGATTCATGGTTACCGGGGTCGAGGGATTATAAGAGAAAGAAAAATTTGTGTTGAAGCAGGGATGCCCAAATACCACAAGTCATTAGTGTATCAGTGCATAACACTGAAGATCTTAGGTTCAAAATGTGGTTCAGATAAAAAATTTTTCTCTTCATTTCATATTTTGCTATAGCACCTAGAACATGTTTCAACGAGCATCCTCACCATTTTCAGTCAAAAACCAACTGCTGAGTTGATTGACTGTTGAAAGTCTTGTATATTCTCTTCCTCTGACATTGAGCAGATGAACCTAAAACTTCAAAATTCATTATCTTGTCATATTTAAAGAGAAAAATTATACGCTCAGACCGGGACTTGAACCCGGGACCCTTGGTTTTCTAGTCCAAGTGCTCTACCATTTGAGCTACCTGAGCAAGTACCGATCTAAACGCAAATCTTTCTCTATATACGTTGTAATTCCCGCCCACCAAATGCTTTGAAGCCTTTGCTTCTATCTTTGCAAATGGCGGCTCCTATATTAAGAAGACATATTTGGGAATTATACATTACATTATACTACGGCATTTATAATGTAATGTATAATTCCCAAATATGTCTTCTTAATATAGGAGCCGCCATTTGCAAAGATAGAAGCAAAGGCTTCAAAGCATTTGGTGGGCGGGAATTACAACGTATATAGAGAAAGATTTGCATTTAGATCGGTACTTGCTCAGGTAGCTCAAATGGTAGAGCACTTGGACTAGAAAACCAAGGGTCCCGGGTTCAAGTCCCGGTCTGAGCGTATAATTTTTCTCTTTAAATATGATTTATCCATCATTGAGATGTATGAAATTAATAATAAAAACATCATTATTTTGTGTCTATTTTTCTGGATAATATATTGTGATCGTATTATGTGAATTGCTATCTGTGTAGCTGATATTTTTTATCAGTTCTCACATATTTAGGGGTACTACTAGAGACCGAACTTGGGCTTGAATGACAACAGGACTGTCACCAATCTGCTTAACAACCCAAAAAAAACTGTGGATTCAATACTAACCTTGGCCACTTTTAAATTCTATTTTTCACCTCATTAAGGAGTGCTATGGTTCAAACTTTTGCTTAAATATGATTGCAACTATCACCAATCAGGCTCCAAAACTATAGATTCAATATTAATATTGGCCTTTTTCATTATTTTTACAGTTCACCTCCCCCCACCCTCTTGGGGATCTCTTATCCCTCAGTCTATTTTCCAGATTATAACTTATATGATACTGGTTTGGTTGAAATTGCCCCAAGGGTTCCTAAATTATCAATCTTTTTCCATTATTTTACATGTCATTCCTTAACTCCTAGGAGTTTCGTCTTTTGCAAATAATAATTATTTATGAACTAAATTGGATTGAAATTGCTCTAGGCATTCCAGAGTACACATACAATATTTTTTCTTCCCCTATTCAACTATAACCTATTTATATTCTTGATTATGATGCAATATTGTTTTATACAATACAATTATATTAAATACAAACATATAACATGTATACATTTTAGGACCATCTTATAATTTTGTAACAGTATGTCACTATACGTAATATGGCTGCTTGTAGTGGAATTCTAATTTAAGTATGGATCAACATTTTAGATCTAATGTTTTAGTTTGACTCCATTACAACGTCGCAGGCTAGAAGGCTGTTTGTGCCGAGTTCCAACTCACTTCTATGTTCAAGTATGGGATGTTATGTCTCGAACACCTCAAGGAATAAGAGTGCAAGGAAATCACTTACCCCAGCAGCCAACTCTCTCCAACATGACTCAATCTGAACTCAATTTTGCTTTATTGGTTGAAGAAATGCTCAACCACATCCAGAAACCAGAATACAGGCAAACTGTTGTTGAGGTAACTATAGTATAGTGCAATATAGCAATTATTCACAATTTTAATTTTCAGTTCCATGCAAAAAGAAAATTATACATTGTAATTTATTTGTTGTACAGTATAAACGATAAGACAGTAATGAGTTTAAACATTAAAATATAAAAATTAGAATAATTTGTTCTTTAGAGTGGTCTTATTATACTGCAGTACCATTGTTTTTGTGACATGCCAAGAATGTGCAGCAGACTAGAAGCAAGTCATTGGATGATAAAGTCTCCTGTACCTAATCCTCAATTCAAGCACATTGACTTCTCAATTAAATTTCCCCCCCCCTTTCCTTCAAAATGAGATATCTGCTTCAAATCTAGTGTCAGATGTACACAATTTATTACTAGGTAATATTGGTAGTTATTGTCCGATTTGGTTAGATTTTTCTGAAACAAGATTCTAAATATTTTAATTTTACTACCAGCAATGTTTACCATTTAAATTTGTATTAAGATAATTTGTTATAGCTTCTGAAAAATTGGGTATATACAGCATTACGGATGTGTAGATATCTGGTTTTGAAAAAATGCACCTCAATTACAGTTGAAATAATCATAGGGCATTGATTTTTATGTGTTAAAAGTTAAGACTGCAACGTAGTATAATGAGAAGTAAGACTTGATCCTCTACTTCTGTTATTAACACATCTAGATTTGAAGCTAGCAGCCAGATGGTATGCCGAAGGGCTTCTAGGCCTGTTGTGCAATGAACTTTAAGGGTCGCATGCAAATACATTAGTCTCTGGTGAGCTGAGTTTTCCGCAAGCACGTGCAAAGTTCAAATTAGTGAGTCGCTGACTGGTCATGCATGAAAGTAATTTTTTTGTAATATTGGCAAGAAATTACCCAGAATTCTCAGCGATAAAACCACTTCCGTTACTTTCGTTTGCTAGAGGAATGCATTTATTCTTGCGTCCTGCAAATAAAACCGTATACAACGATGTCTGCATCGCGCAATATTATGCCGATTCTCCTGTTCTTCCAGTTGAATTCTTTGGTAGACTCTATCAAATTCCTCTTTTCCGCGTATACCGAAAACATGATCGAAGTCTTCAAGGTCCGACATCTTGGATAAAGCAGCAAGATTTCAAAGTACATCGGTTACCATCGGGTTGCTCACGATTCGTTCTCTGCAAAGTCACTTCGCCAGGTAGCTTAGTAATTTCGACAATTATTATTGCATGAACAGATTTTTGAGTATGCAAAAAGTCTTTGGATGCAACTTTTTCAGCAGAGTACAAGCTGAGAACGACTTTTACGGTCTAATGCGTTCATAGATACGACCCTTAGTGAAGACTTCTGACTGCCTTTTGTCTTGGTTCCACAATAAACAGTTCAAAAAAATAAAATATTTGTGTTGCAATCTTAAATTTTAGTTCATAAAAATTGGCATCTATAAAATTTATTTTAAGAGAATTTTGTTATATGGAGCACATAAAATCTTGGGAACTAGAGGCAAACGTGCTCAAATGAGAAAAAAAAAATTATTTTCTCAGTATTATATAAAAACTGAATTTTCATTTTTTTTTGTTACTTGTTTCAGCTGCTATGCATAGTGTCCACAATATTGCAACGAAATCCAGAACTGACATTTAGGAATCAGCTAGATCTGGACCACTTGGTACAAGAAGCTTTTCATTTATATTGCAAGGTAAGAAACATTATTAATAGCCTTAAAGTGGATACCCTCACACCCTGGAATAGTCAGCAATGAAATAGCTGATGAACTTGCCAAAAAGGGTACCAGAATACAGAGATAACAATCCACCCCAAATCAAACCTCCACAGAATGATCGAAGAAATCAAGAAAGCATTCCAAATGGAAAACCTGAAAGAAAACATTGCAACAGCCAGAGGGAAATCATGGGAAAAAATTGATGAACTATACACAGAAGTAAAACATAAAGGCTGCAAGGAAGCAGTAGCGAAATTCAGACTGATATCAGGACACAACTGCCTGGCTCACCATCTCCACAGGATACACATTTACCAATCAGACAGATGTCTCCTAGCGAAGATCCGGACCTAATCATGGACAAACATCATCTTCTAGTCTGTCCAGCTTTAAATCCAACTGTGCAACACTCCAAGGACATTGTTTGCCTGTACTGGGAAGCCAGAGAGAAAATGACTTAAGCGTAAATTCTCACCATTAGAAAACAGACAAACACACATTTTAAAATACATTATTTAGTATATAACATATTGCATTTTAACAATATCAGTACATTTGCTATCATAATAGTTTACCTGGTAAGAGATGATAATGTTTTTACTGCAAAGTCACTAAAAAAAATCAAATTATTATACACAGCTAAGATAGTACAATTTACAGAACAGAGAAAAATATCTGCCTGAACCAGGAATCAAATCCTGAACGGCTCTCCATGCTGATGCTCTGACCACTGAGCCATTCAGACATTTGTACCCATTCATGCAGAAACCTTCCTCTTTTTCTCATTTAAATCTCTACCCCAGAGCAGTGAAACTTTATATACATTGCATATGGACAGATTCTAATTCTAGAAGGCAATATGGATTTAAAAAAGCTACTACTATTATAGAAATAAACAAATTATTATACACGGCTAAGCGAAAACTTGTCACAAAATTCAGAGAAACGAGGTCTATTCTTGATGAGAACCTGTTCTTATGAGAAACTACACAAAATGGGAAAAAGATCAAAACCTACTCCACAGAAATTTCTCTTGACGGCTTGCACAGGAAACTGAAATATCGATAATCTCAGCATGGCAAGCTACCAAACTTAAAATTGAACACAAGCTCAGGAAACTAAATGACAATGCATAATGCAATCCATACAACTAATAAATTAACTAATTCACTGGCATTATCTTATGCCAAGCTCTCCATATATTCATATCCTCAAGATTCTCCATCTGAAAATGGAGATACAAAATACTACAATTAAATGAGTCATTTATATTATTAAAAATTAGTAAATAATTTATTCTATTTTGGAAGGTGAATTAATGGGTGTAAATTCACGTTTTCAAGGCCGCCATGCAGTCGGGATTTTGCTTTCAATTTGCCAGGAACTGGGCTTTCAGCAGTTGTTATTGGCAGCCACCGTTCAACAGGTGACTTGACAGCGAAAGGCAGTGTACAATTTATAGTAAAGAGAAAAATATGTCTGAATCAGGAATTGAATCCCGAATCTTCAGTTCTCCATGCTGAAAGTTTGAGATTCAATTCCCGATTCAGGCATTTTTTGTTTATCATAAAATATAAACATATTTTGTGTTTGTTACTTGGAGATCATGTCATGTTGCAAACTGAAACCTTCATAGTTAGCACATGTATTCCTCCATGGAGAAAAACTTGTTGAAAATTTAGATGAACAGACCTTGAAAAAATAATTACATTCAAGAATAGTTTCCCGCATAATTGTTCATTTGCTCTCGATTCTGGAGCTCAAGTTTTGGACAAAAGCCTCCATCTATCTTGGTCTTCCATGTCTCCTCTTCCATAATTTCTATCCATTCAACTCCTCTTTTCTTCTTGTTCTTTGAATATTTATCTCTGTTGATCTTTTGGTCTCTTCCTTCCTAATCTAAATTCCAGTGCTGGTCCTGGTATCCTTCCAGTATAATCATTCTTTTTCATGTGTCCATACTACCTTATTCTACTATCTTCCATTACATATTGCATTTTATCCATCTTCAAAATTTCTCTTACTTTAGTGTTGTGTGTTCTATCTCTTCTGATTTTTCCAGAAAGCTTCATAAACGCTTTATTTGTGTTCCTTTAATTCTACTTAAATCCTTTATTGTTACTCTCCATGTTTTGGCTCCATAAATTAATATAGATTTAAAATATATTTCATACATTTTTTATATGTATGTCTTCCTCCAAGGAGTGATTTTTGGAAATTAACAGGATGAAAATTCTACAAATTATGAGTAAGAAGAATTTTTTTTTATGATTCAATTTATATCCTGATTCTGCAACAGGCTTTTAATTAAATGATAGCATCTGGCATTAATTTGTACCCTTCTGTTTATTTATTTTTTAATTTTGCCTTTTTCATTAATATCCTCCTCCTTAGTGTGACTGGCCTGAAAGGTACATTGCCTAGCAGCTGGTTTCACATCCACATGTGTTAACCATAGAGGTGGATGATCATCCAACCACATTAGGTATGATATGTGGTCAGCATGTCGGATCACCCAGCCGTTATAGTGGAGTTGCTACTTACTATAGCTACCCAAATTTCTCACAATGCTGGGTGGACACTGGTCCCTTACTGTAAAAATTCCATGAGAAAATTCCTTCCCCTATGAGGACTCAAACCAGCACAAGACTCGTTATGAACACCACTTCCTATATACACTTGTGTCCAAAAGTTAAGGATAATTAGTTCATTTGCCGACTTATTATAAAGCATTTGTCAGAATAATACAAAATTTGGTAATGGTATGTCACAGATAATTAGAAACATGGCACGAAAGAAACAATGGCATGAATACGTCATTCACTTGTCATTTTCACAACAAACGAAAACTGCATTTCAGAATTCGAACATAAAAGTTGAACAACAATGGTTCAAATGATTAGTATGGGGTGTGATTACCCCTGACAGCTACACAAGACTCACATCGACGTGGCATGTTAGTGATGAGGTTGTTCAGGAGTTCGATGCTCAGCAAATTCCACTCCTCATGAAGAGCAATGTGAAGGTCTTGAAGTGTCCTCGGAGGAGGCTGACGAGATGCAATTTGTCTCCCTAAGGCATCCCATGCATGCTCTATAAGGATTCATATCCGGAGACCTCGCTGGCCACTCCATACGCTGGATATCTTCCTCCTGAAGAAACTCATCCACCAGTTGTGACCTGTGAGGTCGGGCATTGTCATCCATGAATATGAATTCTGGACCCACAGCTCCCCTGAAAAGTCTTACATGAGGTTCCAGGATCTCTTCTCTATACCGCTGAGCATTAACAGTGCCACCTGCGAAGATGTGAAGCTCTGTGCGTGCATTCATCATTATACCTCCTCATACCAGGAGACCACCGCCACCAAATGGATGTCTTTCCATGATGTTCATGGGGTTGTAACGAGTTCCTTGCTCCCTCCAGATAGTCACGCGATGCGAATCACAGTTCAAGCTGAATCTGGACTCGTCTGTAAATAGCACGCTGCTCCACTGATTTAGAGTCCAGTCGCAATGTTCCTGACTCCACCGTAAACGTGCTCTCTTGTTATCAAGGGTGAGTGGGACGCACACTACAGGCCGTCTAGCATACAGACCAGCAGCTCTGAGTCTTCTATAGACAGTTTGTCTGGATACTCTGATACCTGAGGCGGCCGCAAGTTCTGAACTCAGTTGTCTGGCAGACATTGTTCGGTTTCTTCTTGCAGTTAACGCAAGATATCGATCCTGCTGAGGATTTGTAACTCTTGGACGACCTCCCACTGGTCTTCGCCTAACGTCTCCGGTCTCTTGGAACCGTCGCCATAACCTAGATATAACATTTTGTGGCATATTAAGTGCTATGGAGACCTCAGTTTGTGTCTGTCCTGTTTCTAGCCGCCCAATAATTCTACCCCAAAGCAGAGGGTCCAGATGTTGTCTTTGTGCCATTTTACTGCAATCTGTTCTTACACTACATCTGATTATATCATAACTCTCTTTAAAAATGAAGATTTATGGAACAGGGCTTAACTGCAACAATGCAATTTTCATTTATAATTGCTATTAATTTTTTCATTGTTGAAGAGAGATTATAATTTAGTATGTAAACTAAACTAAATGTACTGAGAAACGTTTTGATAAATAATTTTTACTCCTTGCTCCTCTTTAAGCATTTTGATTTTCCGTTTTACAAATTATCCTAAACTTTTGGACACCAGTGTACATTAAATAAACTCTTCAACTTGTTTTAAGATAGTGTTCTCTCAACTTTATCTTTGATCTGCTGATTTTTCTCTTGCTACTTTCATTACAGTTGTCTTTTCTCCATTGATTTTTATCTTCTATGACACCACTCCATTTTAGCCTAAATCTTCTAGCAACACCATGGCTCTGGGATTGACTCAGCCTCTAAAAGGAATGAGTACTAGGCACTTTGTAGGGCTCACATCTCATGCCAATTGCCTATAAAGATGGGAGCTTTAATATTCTACTATCCCAAGGACTTCCTCAGGCCTATAAAGGGATAATTTCACTTTATCTCAAATTACAATATCATCCACATACATATTTGTGTTTTCATACCTGATGTCATAGTTTTCCCTATAACTTAATTTCATTCATTACCACATTAAAAAGAATGAGCGACAAGACACTTCTTTATTTAACTTTCACAGGGAAAGAACACTATGAGGTTTAATTTAATAATTAAATTAATGTTTTTATTACCTCACCTCATATCCTTTTTCTTCTATACTGCAGTTTCGGAGCTTATCTCCATCGTCAGTAGCCTCTGGTCGACCGGTGTTATGTCGTTTCTTGGCGGTTTCCTTCTTACTTCTATCAGTGGACCGATGAACCTCTGGATCAGGTCAAAATTTGCGGGAGTTTCAAAATTCATGAGTTTGTCTTTTTTGTTTTTTTGGATATGGATTTTTTTCCCAGACTGTGAGTTCCTTTAGTTTATCTGTTTGAAGAATATAAATCAGGAATATATCAGATCAAATGTCAAGATTGCGACAAAATCTATATAGGAAAAACAAAAACAAATTTAAAAACTAGATTGAAGGAACACCTTAGAAATGTAAAAAAGGGTGAAGTGGACAAGTCGGCAGTAGCAGCCCATGCTTGGTCTAAAAAACATTTAATTGATACAGAAGCTAGCCTAATCAAACAAACAGATAAACTAAAGGAACTCACAGTCTGGGAAAAAATCCATATCCAAAAAAACAAAAAAGACAAACTCATGAATTTTGAAACTCCCGCAAATTTTGACCTGATCCAGAGGTTCATCGGTCCACTGATAGAAGTAAGAAGGAAACCGCCAAGAAACGACATAACACCGGTCGACCAGAGGCTACTGACGATGGAGATAAGCTCCGAAACTGCAGTATAGAAGAAAAAGGATATGAGGTGAGGTAATAAAAACATTAATTTAATTATTAAGACACTTCTTGTTGGTTGAAACTATTCTTTTAATTCATGGGATTATTTTGGTAAGCATTTTTATTCTCCCATCATGAGTTTATGACTTAATTGTTATTTAAAATTTAATAAAAAATTATTATATCTGATAGGTGCAAGGGCTGAGAACAGTATGTAATAAACATAAATTTACACTGGTCTTGCTAATACTCTGTTTTAAATTTCTTCAGGATAATAAACTGGAGAAACTTGATGACCTAACACCATTCTTCTCATCACACTACTCAATGACAACAGGTTATCTGGCACGGGCTGCTGTCAACAATGTACTGCAAGGAGGGCAGCTTGCTACAGGTTCTGACAATGATGATGACATTGGACAAGAAGAACCATGCAGGATTTCCTAGTACAAACCCTTTGTTTAACTTTTGTTGATAAGAATTTTCAGGGGCATAACCACAAACAAATATCCAGAGTTAGAGGAAAAATAAAAATAGCTCTACTTCATATTAGAAATAATAATTTGTTACATCTTAATGCAGAGTAAAATAATGAAGATACAATCTTTCTTATTTCTATTGCTTGAAGTCTGTTAATTTCTCTCATATACATCCTTTTGGATGGAATTATAAGAACAAGTTTAAAGTAGTTTTTATACATAAAAATTTAGTTTGGTTTTGGTGTATCTATTCCAAACTAGCGCTTTAATCATATTATATTTCCAGAGCCATAAAATAGAATTTTTTTTCTAAATTCTTCTAATGGAAATAATTGATTTTCACAATATAAACATTAAGAATAGGAATATTGGCATATCACCGTATAATTTGTAGTCTCTCGAGACTATGTTTCAGAAGGCTTGCCTTCTATCGTCAGCTTGTTCCGACTGTAGAGTAATTGGCAGTCGGCGATATTGTAGTTTGCTTCCTCATCCCTCTTTAAATTGACTGATGAACTTCCAAATCAAATCCCTTTTCCCAGGAATTTCAAAATTCATAACTTTTTCACACGTTACTAGTTTAAAATATGTAATTTTTTCCATTGCAACAATTTACTTAATTTCTCACATAATTTAAATATTTCTATATGATCTCCATTCTTAATTACAGCAAAATACAGTAAAATGTCATTTAATATAATATAATTTTCTTAAAAAAAAAGAATAAGAATTTATACTTTTATATAGCTTTGAAAACCACAATCAATCATATAAATTTATCTGGTTATTAGAGATGTAATCAAGCAAGTTTAAATTAGGAAATTGGAAGTCTCAGACAAAAAATACAAGTTATTATTAATTTAAGATTAAATTTAAATGTTTCATACCTCACCTCATTTCCAGTCTTCTAAGTAGACCGCGATTTCAAAGCCTTGGCGGCTTCATCTTTAGTACTTCCTTGTCGACTGATGTTATGTCAATCAGAAGAACTACTTCTTCCCTCTATTGGTGGATCGATAAACCTCCAGACTGTCCATAGTTTCAGTTAAAGATTTCTTGAGATGAAAACAATATTTCAAAGTAATGTTACTATTAATTATACTTCATTACATATTTATATTCCAAACCTCCAGAGGTTTATCGGTCCACTAACAGAGGGAAGAAGTAGTAGTTCTTCTGATCAACATAACATTAGGTCACAAGAAAGTACTGAAGATGAAGCTGCCAAGGCATTGAAACTGCGGTCTGCTTAGAAGACTAGATATGAGATGAGGTATGAAGCATTTTAATTTAATCTTAAATTAAACCTCATAGTGGTTTTTTCCTATAAAAGTTCATTATTATCAATAGTTTATTATTGATACTCAAAATCCAATATTAAAATTAAATAGAAGTATAGTAAGGGAGTAAGAAGCAGTTCTCCTGAACGACAATAACATCAGTCAACAAGATATTAATGAAGATGAAATACCTAGGTTTTGAAACCGGTATAATTAGAAAACTGGATATGAGGTGAGGTATAAAGAATCTTAATTTAAGTCTTAAATCTACTGACTGAGCTACTGTATTTAAGTGTGAATAGACTGCATTCAAGTTTTGTGATAAAATTTGTCTGAAGGATTTGCCATTGTTCAGCATAAATGTAACCGTTTTTTAAGAGGGCACCAATTTTTTATTTGTAATGGTGGTTACATCACCCACTCACATAAACCCCCAGTATGACTGGAGGGCCACACATGCCGTTGGTTAATGGGTCCATCGGACCTTGCCGGGAGGATCTATATATTTGAATCCACCGACCATTCTCACAAGCACCATTTGTGGACCATTTCTACGCCGTGGCATGCCAGCGTAAGTGTTGAAATAGCATTTCCTCTATTTCTGATGATGTGGTTATACCGCCATTACTCGGTCCTCATAGCCTCATTTGTAAAAGCAGGTTGCACCACGAGCAGGTTGAGGTTGAGATTTGGATAGGAGAGGTTATGGAATGCACTTCACTATCCTTTGCAACCCAAAATACAATGACAGTACTTCCAAATTCCGACAAATAAAAATGGGCCTCCCTCAAGGTGCAGTACTAAGTACAACCCTGTTCAACATCTACATCAACGATCTGCCACCAGCTATATCAAACACAGAAATAAAGACAGCTCTTTTTGCAGATGACATGATTATGTGGACATCTTCCTCACAAATAGAAAAATCTAAATCATCTATGGAAAAGGCTCTTAACCTACTAGAAAAGTGGACCCACAATAATTTAATGGCCATTAATACAGACAAAACAACGTTTCAAATATTTAGCTTGAAGAAAAAAATTCCAAAACTAAATCTACAGTTCAAGAAAACAAATCTGAGACAAACAAATGAAACAAAATATCTAGGAACAATTTT
This sequence comes from Diploptera punctata, assembly GCA_030220185.1. Classification (NCBI taxonomy): domain Eukaryota; kingdom Metazoa; phylum Arthropoda; class Insecta; order Blattodea; family Blaberidae; genus Diploptera; species Diploptera punctata. Next base: position 2,143,745 of record JASPKZ010008379.1, on the reverse strand, counting down.
TGATTCAAAATTATCATGGAGAAAACACATTGAAGCAGTAGTAAACAAAGCAATGAAAAGATTCTCAATCTTAAAAAGATTAGCCGGAGCAAAGTGGGGCAGTAATCGCCAGACTCTGAACACCACATACAAAACATTCATCAAGCCAATACTACTATACAATGGGGAGGTAATAATAACAGCAAATAACTCGAACCTGAATCGCCTAGAAGTATGCCAAAATCAGGCTTTACGGCTTATAACTGGCGCAGCAAAATCAACTCCAATCGCAGCAATGCAAGCACTAACTCAGAACCCTCCAATATGTCTAACTTTAGAGGAACAGGCAATAACACAACATGAGAAAATGTTACGATTAACAACAACAAAATGGGAAAAAAGGCAGTTACAACCAAGCAAGTTGAAAACACAAACAAGTTTCTTGTCCAAAGTAATGGAAATAAAAACAGATTTGAATCTTCCTAAATCTAAAGAAAATATTTTGATCAGAGATAACCCTCTTACTTTTGAACCAATTAACATTCAGCTAAATCTAGAAGAACCAGTTACAAAATTTGAAACTCCCACACTTGTACTAAAAGCTCTAGCATTAGAAGTTGTGAATAAGAGATATCCACCAGAAGAATGGTTACATGTCTACACAGATGGATCTACTATTGATAACAACTCAGGATCAGGAATTACATGTGCATTATTTTCATTTTATCAACCAGCAGGATACCACACAACAAATTTTGATGCAGAAGTAACGGCTATTCATATTTCACTCCAACAATTACTATACAGAATAAATAAATTTCAAAATGCGGTCATACTCTCTGATTCTAAGGCAGCAATATATGCAATAAATTCACACAAAATGAAGTCAATACAAATTAAAGAGTGCTACAAAATGATTCAACAACTCCAAAAACTACAGAAAAGAATTCAATTGCAATGGATACCTGCACATTGTGGAATTGCTGGAAATGACACTGCTGATTTTCTTGCCAAAAAAGGCTCCAATTTAATTCAGAATACTACTAAAAGCTTACCTTTCACATCCATAAAAAGAATAGTTAAAAACAAATATAAAATCAAACAAAACCAAGACCTATGTAATAAAGCCAAAGACAAAAAATGGAATATTTTAGTAAAGAAGCCAGATATTATTCCAGAATTTCCACGTAAAACTACAGTAGCAACATTTAGACTGCTTACAGAACATGACTATTTAGCCAAACATTTATATAAAATAGGAATCTACACGAATCCAAATTGTCCTCTATGCAATAAAGACGAAGAAAGAGAATGAAGAACACCTACAAACCTGTGAAGTATTACCTGTTGGATCCACAATAGAGAAATATTGGAGAGCAAGAACGCTAATGGCTTCGGTGCCAAGGCCCAGCATTTGAAAACAACAACAACAACAACAGTTTTGTGATAATAAATTGCGGAAAAAAATATTTGTCTTATATTTTTGCTAAGAAGCAGTGCAAAAGACAGAAGTAGGCCTACACCATTTTTAAATCTGGCAATGTAAATTCCAAAGGTGTTGCCGGCTATGTAACGGTACATTCAGACTGCAGCTCAGTCATTAACACAAGGGAAAAGGGACGGTCAGTTGGTAGGTACAGTATTCAATGTCATTCCTGTTCACTGTGTGTAAACATGGGTCGGTGCAGATCAAGTTATACCTCCAAATTCAAGCTACAAGTGGTTGCATATGCAGCAGAACACGGAAATAGGATAGCAGGAAGAAAGTTTGATGTGTACGAAAAAATGTGCAACATTGGATCCAAACATAACACGCACTTGAAAACACATCACAACATCGACAATCCTTCCAAGGAAAGAAAGCGAAATATCCACAGTTAGAAAGAGTTCTCCTGGATTACGTACAGAAAACAAGGGCAGACGGATTTTCAGTTTGAAGGCCTTAAGATAGCCAAGAATATGGAAACCCCATGCAATGACTTTAAGGCAAGTTATGGCTGGGCAAGGTGATTTATGACACGTCAAGACCTTGTAATTTGGCGGTGTTGTGACAATAAAATCATTCTAAAATGAAGCAAGTTTTCTAGTTATTTCATGTATAAGCCACACTCTAATTTTGAAACTTATATTTTAGATAAAGAAGTGCGGCCTATACATGCGTAAATACGGTAATTCACTTGGAAAAATTAATTTCTTTGCATATAAAATACACAGTTTTGAATATGTTGTATTAATAACCATGTCAAAATCCAGATTGTTATTACTGAAATTAGAAAATAAGGAGTATTTGGACAACTAAAGAATTATCAAGTCTTTGATTATTTTACTCTGCACAAATGATCCTCTTTAAAAACAGAAGATCAATAAGGAGTTAACCTAACTATGTATAAGAACTGCTTAATAAGGAATGATTTAATTTTTTTTAAAATAGAACCCATTGAATGCAATGTACTTTGCCCAGTATTTTAAAGACATGTTGGAAATTAGATTTTGAAATATCCTTGAGAACTGCCTCTCTATTCTTTATCTGATGATGGAAAATAGCTTCCATAAATTTGTTTTTCAGACTGAGCAAAATAAATTGTCGCATGGTGATTTGAATAAAAATTTTATCATCTCACCTCATATCTCTCTTCTTAGACTGGTTTTGGGACCTTATTTGGATCCATCCTCGGAAAATACATAACAGTTGTGAAAATGCTGAGTATGGAATCAAATTCTTCTTCTTCTTCCTTCCAAGTATTAGGCCAAGGCCTGTTACGATCCTATAGAAAATTTTCCCTCCAGCGTTTCATAGGATGGCCCAGTGATCTTTGTCCTCTTGGTATATAATTATAAACCGCTTTGGGGATCCGATTTGAAGTCATTCTTTCAAGATGGTGTTTCCAATTTAGTTGGTACTGTTTAATATATTCCAAAATTGGCGTAGGTAAGGTCCCGAAACCAGTCTAAGAAGAATATAAGGTGAGGTGATAAAATTTTACTTAAATAAATAATACTTCATAGTGTTAATTCCTAAAAAATCAATAGTTGTATGTATGGCCACACAGAAAAATCACTAGTATCTAGTGAAATGTTCAATATTCTGATGTTATTTAACTGGTGCTATGGATCCCATAAGTAGTCTGCACCCAGAGACCTAAAGGGAGGATTATTTTATCTTCAGTGAATTCCTCCAATGAAACAACAATCCTGCAATTTTGGAAGGTAAAGCGATCTCACTATAGACCTTCGGAAGTAGGAAGGCTAAGATTCCCACATTTCTAGATAATTGGCTCGAGATGTCACCCTGCGAGATGGAGACAGGTGTATTTTTACAGTGAAATTCAATTAAATATGGATTTTCATCAAGTAAACACCAACTCAATTGATTAGTGAAATATCAATATATCATTGGGTGACCCTTGTAGAAATGTTTCCACTGCATAGCGTGAGAGCCCCTCCACCATGAACAAGATATTATTGGAGGAGATGGGAGAATAACGCTAACCATGATTTGAGGGAGGTGAATTATACAGGGATGATTGAAAAATATTACCTTAGGAGGTTAGGCATGTGAGAGCTTATATTTATTCAGATGGCCATAAATACCTAGGTTCAATAGTGCCATCAGTGACAGCAGCTATGCCAATGTTCTTTCTAACTGGAGCACTGGGACCACTTTTTCAAATCTCTTTTCAAGTGATCAGGTTGTGGTTATTGTGCACACTTTTAATTCCAAAACCTGTGGGTTCAAACCTGGCTGGAGTTGAAGAATTTTTCAGGGAATACAAATTCTGAGTTTGGCTTTGTTCTGAAGAGAATTAAAGCCCCTTAGTCCTATGTCATAGATTTATGAAATATAATAGAACCTCCATGGCTCCAAGCATGGTCGCCTGTCACCGCTGGGATCTCTAGTGTGTGTCTCGGTCACTCCATGTAGGTTTCATAGTGGACAAAATGGAGTCTGGGCAGGTTTTTCTCAGGGTTTCTCCCATTTTCCCTTGCCACAACACATTCTTTTCACATTGTATGCCCCTGTGTCAGGCATTTTTTTTTCACTCCTCCAATGAAAGGAGGTTTACCGCATCTCATCCCTAAACCCGGCCAGAGAGTTGGACACAAGTTGAGGTTTTAAAAGAACCTCAAGCCTGAAATATATGCTTCTGAGTAACATTTGTCAGCTCTTTCTTGTCCAGTTTGAATTACAATCCTAATAATTTACTACTGTTCTCTTTTAAACAAACTCTGAAATGTGCTGTAGAGGAAACCAGGCTGTCCATAGTTTCAGTTAAATATTTCTTAAAGATGAAAACAATATTTCAAAGTAATGTTGCTATTAATTATACTTCATTACATGTCACCTCCAGCTGCCTTACTAGCTCAGATGGTAGCATGCTGCTTTCTGACAAGCAGATCTGGGTTTGAAACCCAGTGGGATTGGAAATTTTAATTATAAAATTTTCAATCCTCGAGGCTAGGAGGAGTTGATGTACAATTTTTAATTGCCTAAAATGTGCAACAGATGCCTGGTGTTTTTTCCAGACCCATCTGCAGTACACATGTTGAGAAGTCATGTTAAGTTGATAGCAATTCATCCATCAAGCCTGGCAGTCAACTTGAACTTTTCAATTGAATAGGCTATATGTTGGCACTGGGTTTCTTTTACCTTTTTCCTTCTCTTTATCATCTCTCATGCAACATACATACTGAATCCAAAGCATTGAAGTTCAATGGGGCCATTAGGAAACTCATATCCTTCTAATGGACCGAACTAAAATATACCATGTATACAGTACACATTAAGAATCTATTGTAAATTTTTAGCTAAAATAATTATGTACATTATATGCAATGATCATTCTTTATAAAACAGTCTTTGTATCACAGCTTACAAGTCAAAAATTGTAATGTTATTCAATTTCGCTAGATTTGAGAAACTATAATTCAGAAAACTTTTAGTGAAAATCTACATCCGAAGAGTGTAAATGTCAAATAAACTAGATATAAAAATTTCACATTTTTTTTTTGCACCAATAGGTTCAATGAACCATCACTGTGAATGGATCATAGTCCATGTCAAGTTTTGTAGTACTTTAATGCTGTCAACAAATGGAGTGAGTTGTACAAGTTCCATTCTATGATACTTCCCCCTCCTATTTTTTTTTAAATTTTGATACTTAGATCCCTTGACACACTCTTCAATAATTATAATTGCTCTACTCCATAAACTAGTGAAGCCCTTAGAAAAATATTACTCAGATATTTCAGAAATAATGTTATTCTGAATGTCATATTTTTTTAGATGTTTGTGATAAATGCCAGATTTGTAAATTAACTTATAAATATTAAATTGTTTATTAATAAATTGTTGATGTTTTCTTCCATATGGTAATGATTGTTTATTGGTACCAATTCCATACTACAACTTCCACAGAAAAGAGTAGTCACTCAATTCAGATAACTCTGGGTCATGACTGCCTTGAAAAAATATCTAAGCAAGATAAATATATTATCTACACCAGGTGTCTCAAATTTGCAAGCATTTTTGGCGCCTCCATAAAAAAAAATGTAACCACAAATTAATTAATTTTGTATCTTACCATCAAACACAAATCAAATCTCAAAGAAACAGCTTACAAATCAAGGCTTAACAGATGTCAATCTTTCTTCCATAATAAAAGTTATGCCTTCAGAATCTTTTACCTTGATTTTCCAAAACTGGTAGGAAAAAAAGTAATGTGAAGTGTCTGGCAAAAAATTGTAAAATATTTTGAGTTGGGCTGTTGTATATTTGGTGGAATATTCTGTTATAAAATTTAACTTTTTATATTGTACTAGCTGATTTGTGTTTGGTGCAGCACATTAAATATCAAACATGTACTGAAATGGTGATTCATAGTCACCCTTACCTTACATTTTACCTGGTGCTACTCTCTGCAGTAAGTCAAAACTTTTATATGTACGCAGCAGCAACTTCAACAACATGTTTATTTATTCATATAAAATTAGGACATACACAATTTAACAATATATTGTCAGATCTTTTTGAGTCTTATTTATTCTTTTTTTTTTTTTTCAAACTTGTCTTTAATCCACTATATCATTAAATAGATATAGGTTTATTTTAAAATACAATGGGAAGTAACATTAAGAGGTTCAGTCTGTAATCGCTGAAGATGGGGCTCCAGAAGCCTTAAAACATGTTCAACAAAAACAGCCATAAGTGGTAACAATACACACACCAAATATCTTAATTATTAGATATAGGTTTCTTCCATCAGTACTGGTGTATCTTCAGAAATTTCTGAAACATATAAAAAAATGCATTTAAAAATAATCAAATCGTTCTTCAGACACAGACCCAGAGTACCTTATGACTGAGACTAAGTTGATGTGGGAGAGTTAATAATAAAATGACATCACTATAGTGTTTCATCATGGCACGTGACTTTGCTTGAATAAGGTAAGTACAATAAATGGTGAAATTAAATGTTTCTTACCTCTCCTCATATAAATTTTCTAAGTATGATCGCGATTTCGAGACCACAATGGTCTCATCTTCAGCACTTTCTTGGCGACTGATGTTATGTCGATCGGAAGAAACTCTTCTTCTTCCCTCTGTTGGTGGACCGATGAACTTCAGGATCAGGTCAAAATTTGCGAGAATTTCGAAGTTCATAAGTTTTCCTTTGTTTTTCTGAATGTGAATCTTTTCCCAAACCGTGAGTTCCTTTTGTTTGTCTATTCGTTTAATTAGATTGGCTTTTGATTAAACAAATAGACAAGGAACTCACGGTTAGGGAAAAGATGCACATTCAGAAAAACAAAGGAAAACTTATGAACTTCGAAATTCCCGCAAATTTTGACCTGATCCAGAGGTTCATCGGTCCACCAACAGAGGGAAGAAGAAGAGTTTCTTCCAATCGACATAACACCAGTCGCCAACAAAGTTCTGAGGATGAGACACTTATAGTCTCGAAATCGCGATCAACTTAGAAAATTTATATGAGGAGAGGTAGGAAACATTTAATTTCACCATAAATTAAACCTCATAGTGATTAATTCCTATAAAAGTTAAATATAAGCACAATAAAACTTACATTTGAAGAGAAAAACATACGCTCAGACTGGAGTTTGAACCCAGAACCTTTCACACTCTAGGCAAATACTCTACCAACTGAGCTATCTGAGAAACTCCAATCCAAATGCAAAATCTTTAACAGCATATATAAGAGAAAGATCTGTGTTTAGATTGGAGGTAGCTCAGTTGGTAGAGCATTTGCCTAGAGTGCGAAGGGTCCTGGGTTCAAACTCCAGTCTGAGTGTATATTTTTCTCTACAAATATAATTTACCCATCATTGAGATGTATGAAATGAATAATAAAAACATCACAATAAAACTTTTCCAGATTACCTCTTTAAACCGACCACTTTTACTCGGCACAGAATATTATTCCCACAAGATAATGTATTTTTATCCTCTGTAAGATGATCACTTAATCACGTGGTTTAAGACATGATACCTTGGTGCAGAGTTACAATGCAGGTTTGAGTCCATATGGAAAAAGAAATTTTATCATGGAATTTCGGCCAGTGCTCACCCAACATCATGAGGATTGAGGGTAACTACAATAATTAACGGTTGCAGGTTGAGAAAACCAGTTATAACAACTGGGGACTCGACATGCTGGCCACATGTCATCCCTATACTGGTTAGATGATCAACCACCTCTGTAAATGACAAGTAGATGTGTGCACCATGAAGTTTTTTTTCCAAGACGACCACCTCTTTTCCCAATCAACGACCATGCTTTTGACATGTTTATAAATTTATTTATTTACAGTCTGATCATCTTACCTAAATATTAATGTTGATTTGTTCTTGGACATGTTTCAAAACAATTCTGTTTTATCGTCAGCTTGTCCAGACTGGTTAGATTTATGTTGCACACCCTGGATGTCAATGTCAGAAGAACAAAAACAGAGTTATGAATTTTTAAATACCGACGGAGCATGACCTTGCTTGGATGTTCTTTGGCCAACCACAGGATGGAGCTGACATCGACATCCAGGGTGTGCAACATAAATCTAACCAGTCTGGACAAGCTGACGATAAAACAGAATTGTTTTGAAACATGTCCAAGAACAAATCAACATTAATATTGAGGTAAGATGATGAGACTGTAAATAAACTAATTAAAATAACCTCAAAATATCACTTCCTAAAATTAAATATGTTTATAAATGTTTCATTACTTTTAAAATGATCACTTTCTCATCCAATGAAGTTTATATTATTTCCTTGTGCCATAAGAAGAAAATTTATTTAAATGTTATAGCCCACTGTAATCTAACAATCAAACAATCATTCATGAGTAAGTAATTTGTTTTTTAAATTCAAAATCAATCAACAATAGTTTATTATAGTTGTCCTACTGTGTGAGCGATAAATTTAAAACATAAAAAATAATTAAGTATTGTTGAATAATAAGCAATATTAATTTAAATAATAATAGTATTCATATTATTTGTTTTTAAACATCTTAATGATGGACAAATTATATTTGAAAAGAAAAATATACGCCTAGACTGGGGTTTGAACCCAGGACCTTTGACTCACTATGTCAATGCTCTATCCAAGTGAGCTACCTAGGCCTCCAATCTAAACGCGTATTTTTCTCTTCTACATAGTTAATTCCCTAACCCCAAATGCTACGAGCCATTGCTACGGTTTTTGCAAATGGCGGCTCCTTTGTTAAGAAAACTTTTTATTGGGAATTTAAACATTACTTATAAAGCCAGTAGTGCTTCTTTTAATGTTCATGTAGAAGAGAAAAATACACGTTTAGATTGGAGGCCTAGGTAGCTCACTTGGATAGAGCATTGACATAGAGAGTCCAAGGTCCTGGGTTCAAACCCCAGTCTAGGCATATATTTTTCTTTTCAAATATAATAATAATTGTATTTAAATTAATGTTGGTAAGTAAACATTATGAGGTTATATCAATAATAGTGAGTGGCGAACATATTTTTAACGACTCGCTCATACAATTTCAAATTTCGTTGATATCGATGGTTTCAGATGGCCTCTCATCCCTCTTCAGTCATGACTGAAGAGGGACGAGATGTTGTCTGAAACTGTTGATATCAAAGACATTTGAAATTGTATGAGGTGAGTCGTTAAAAATATGTTCTCAACTCACTATTAATAATAATAGTATTGATACACAGGATTTTCTATATTGTAATAAATGAATGTACAAAAGGATATTGTACAAGAGATTGAAGAAATCCAACTAAGATGGTATGGACATATAATGAGAAGAAGGGACACAGAAACAAATGAAGTATTGAAATGGATACCTCCTGGAAAAGGGAAACGTGGTAGACCAGAAGTCAACGTGGATAAAAGACAACAAAGAAGAAAAGAAATACGACAGAAGCAGACATGCAAGACCGGGAAGTGTGGAAGAAAAAAAATTGTATATTCTGGTTGAGGATACCTGTGTAAATAACAGAAACAATCCTGAAATAAAAAAAAAAATAATTTTCCACATGTCCCTCAATGCATCTTAAATACAGTGAACATGAGGGTCATTACTTACTCACTGGCACTATCGAACCCGTAGGTTCATGGCCGCGCGGGCATACGCTCTCCATACATCCCTATCCTGAGCTAATGCTTTCCAATCATTCCCTGTATAATCTACTTCCCTCAAATCATAGTTAATGTTATTCTCCCACCTCGTTCTTGGTCTACCAACTGGGCGTTTTCCCTCTGGCTTTCCTACAAGAAGCTTCCATGCAAGTCTTTCATTCCCCATACGTGCAACATGTCCTGCCCATCGCAGTCTACGAGACTTAACTGTTATTATTATATCTGGCTTCCTATAAAGACCATGTAGTTCATTGTCATGTAGTCTTCTCCGTTCACCTGTCTGTTCATCTCTCTTTGGTCCAAAAATTTTCCTAAGTACTTTATTCTCAAATACTTGTAATCTCCTTTCCTCCCTTAAAGTAAGAGTCCATGTTTCGCACCCATATAATATAACTGGTAGAATAATAGTTTTATATATTTTCAGTTTAACGTTTTTTGAAAGGAGTTGGGATATCAAGAGTCTCTCCAATGCATAATAGCACGCATTTCCAGAATTGAGCCTATGTTTAATTTCTTTATGCATCTCATTCCTATTTGTGATTATTGTTCCTAGGTATTTGAATTCAGGCACTTCCTCAAAATTTCCCTCATTTGTCATTAGCTGTCCATTTCCATTATATAATGAATTTCTATATGTGACCATATATGAACATGAGGGTCATATCAATCATAATGTTGATTGCTTTGGCAGAAGCACCTAAAATAATTTAATATCATAGGTACGAACAGGCAACTCTTGCCTAAACCAGGAAGTGAAGAAGAAGTAGAAGAGGTATAAATATTTGTAAGGATATATAAATTGATATGTACATTCTCTGCTCATTGAAATTATTGTTTTATTATTGAGGACAATACCACCATGCAGATACTAATTCATGTGTGGGAATCATATTAGTACAGAGAAAAATCTGCAGATAAATTGGAAGTCTAATAGCTCAAATGGAAGAGCACCAGTGGACATAACCAGAGACATTGGGTTTAAATCCCAATCTAGTTTAATTAAATAGAAAAACAAAAAGAACACAAGGTTTGGGAAAAATCCAGATTCAAAAAAACAAGAAAGAACAATTTATTAATTTCAAAATTTCCAAGGATTCTAATTTGATCCAGAGGTTCATTGGGAGGAAGAAGCAGTTCTCCTGATTGACATAACATCAGTCAATAAGAAACTGTCAGCTGTAGCAGCCCATGCTTGGTCTGAAAAACATTTAATCAATACAAAAGCTAGCCTAATCCACATCCAAAAAACAAGAAAGATAAACTCATGAATTTCGAAACTCCCGCAAATTTTGACGGTTCATTGGTCCACCGATAGAAGGAAGAAGAAAACTGCCAAGAAACGATATAACACCGGTTGACGAGAGGCTACTGATGATGGAGATATGCTCCAAAACTGCAGTCTAGAAAAAAAAAGGATATGAGGTGAGGTAATAAAAAAATTCATTTAATTCTTATATATATATAACCTTTGGAATTCACAGTTTGGGAAAAGATATATATTAAAAAAAAACCATACTAGAACCGCGAACTTTGAGATTCCGGACAAACCAAGCTTAATTACAAAAATACACCAGATGGCAGTTTAGAAAATTACTCCTTCAAAAGTACACCAGATGGCAGTTTGGATAATTACCAGCAAAAGAAAAAATGACAGTCGTGAAAACAGCTGACGATGGAGAAGATGGTTCTCTGATCTGCAGTGCTGTGTTTAAAAAACATAGATGTATGAGGTAAGAAGAATTCACGATTCATTTGATTCTTATTAATTAAACCTCATAATGTTAAAATTCCCAAATTTATTATATTAAACTATGAGATTTATTTTAATAATTTAAGTCAGATATAGGCCCCTCACCCTACAATTTGTAGAATTTTTGAGAAACGTTTCAGAATTCTGACTCTTAAATTTAACAAAATAATGAATTTTGATATTCTGAGGGAGGGGGGAGAGGATTTGATTTGGCAGTTTATCAGTCCACTGAAAGAGGGAGGAGGAATAAAGGAATACCAACTATTAAATCAACAGTCAGATGCGAGTCAACAATGAGGAAACATTCCTTGAAACTAGTCCTAGAAAGGATACAAAATATGAGCAGAGGTGTAAAGTTTGATTCATTTAATGATTGTTAAATAAACTCTCATAGGGTTATTAATTATTAATAGTGAGTGGAGAACATATTTTAATCGACTCACCTCATACATTTCAAACTTCTTTGATACCGACGGTTTCAGACAAAATCATGTCCTTCTTCAGTCATGGCTTCCACTGAAGAGTGGAATCAAAGAAGTTTGAAAATGTATGAGGTGAGTCCACAGAAGAGTGGAAGCCATGACTGAAGAAGGACATGATTTTGTCTGAAAACGTCGGTATCAAAGAAGTTTGAAAATGTATGAGGTGAGTCGATTAAAATATGTTCTCCACTCACTATTAATGATATAACCTCATAATGTTTACTTCCCAATATTAATTTAAATATCTCATACTCCTCTAAAATATCAATTAATATCCGATTGTCGGATATTAGTTAAAAATGGTGAAGATGTTCACTAAAACATGTCCAGGTGATAAAACAAAATATGAGATGAGGTATATTTTTCCAATTAAAACTCTTAACAAATTACCTCACAGTATTACTTCCTATAAATCTGAATTAGAAATTGTTTGTATTAATTTAGTAATTATACATTACCATTGCTCTGGTTTACTTAAGTAGAACTGCATTTCTCCTCTCTGTTCACAAGAACGTACAATAAGTCCCTTTTCTCCTGCTTTCTGCCTTATGCACAATTCCTCTTGGGCTGTGAGGTGTGGGGGCAGAGTTATTTGATTCTTTTCACTGTCATTCATAAATTCTGTTATCAATGCCACCACTTCCTCCTGAAACTTCTCTGTCACTTCTGCTTTCTGAAAAAATGCAGGTTTAATCTTCTTAATTATGCAAAATTTAAATGAATACAATCAAAGGAATTAATTAATGTCCTGAAACTGAAGTATATAGTGAAAGTCAAATTCCTAAATTTATTTTAGAACATAAATCTAAAAAATAATCAGAACTAATGGTACACACAATAAAAACAAATGAATTGGTTATTTGGTAAAGGCCATATCTTCAAATTATCCATTTCTTTATTATACAAATATTTTCTCCAAACAGAGCTGTTTATTTGCTGTGGAAGAGCCGTTTCTTGTAGCCTCCTATGTGAAGCAGAATGGTAGAAATAAATCTAGACGAAAAAGATGATAAGAATACCTAGAAGAGTCACAATGGAACAAGTCCTAAACTGATATATAGTACATGATGATGGTTATCTGTAATATTGCATGTTTGACATTATTTAAGAACTGCTAGAGTACTGTATATTCACATTCAATACACTGGAATTAAATATTGTAGAAATTTTTCTTAAATTTTGATATACTATTAAAGTGTCACCAGCAGGAAGTGTAGGTTATTTAAAAAGAAGCAAAATAAGAAATGGTTTGATTAGGAATGTGCTGATATACTAAAGAAAAGAAAATTAACAAAAATGAAATTGGCTACGTAAGCCAAGTGAAATAAATTTAAAACAGTTGGGTAACAAGAGACAGGAAAGCACTAGGTTATTAGAGAGTAAAAATAGTGATCTACTCAGAAGTATTTTTATTGAGAATTTATACACTACTTTTTAGTGGTGAAGCTTCATATTTTCAATGTTCTTATTTAAATTAACACTTTCCAATTCTGGACAGAAATTAATTGAAGAAATTAATGCTCGAACCACGGCTTGAACCCTGGATCTCTGATTCAGTGCATTAGTGTGATACCAATTACGCCATTCGAGCACCGATAAGAAGATCAACATTTCTTTTCACTTATACAATTCTTGTTCGTCTGAAGACCGATAGTAGTCACTACCATCATGCCACTGTAATTGGTACAGCACTGATGTAAATAATCCGAGAACCAGGGTTCAAGCCCTGGTTCGAGCGTTAATTTTTCTTTCTTAAATTAAATTGTATCCAGGATTGAAAAGTGTTAATTTAAATAAAAACATAAAAAATTTGTTCAATGTGTTTAGTTTTCATTTCCACTGTTTTCTTTTGTCCAATTCACCAGATTATCTTATAACATTTCTAGCATTTTCCCCCAAATTTATCAGAATTTTAACCCACTTCTGAGATTGGGGCACCTGGAAGAGGGACTTATGTTATCCTGATGGTATGATGAATAATGAATGATAATAAAACACCAAGGAAGCCCTTAAACCTAAATTCCAGAATATGGACGACCACAGGAATAATTCTCTTTAAGGAAAAATTTCTATGCTCTGACTGGGAATTGAACCTGGGACCTCATGAACTGTAGTAAGAAACTTCGACCACAAGACAATGATACTAGTATTCAGTTATTTAGTGAGTGTTTCAGCTATAACTGTTAACGATTATCCTATTATTATGATTCATAGTGAGATGTTACCACACCTGGAATTACAAATTCTGGCAAACTAGTGCCCCCATCTTCTAATTGTTTTTTTGTTTGACGAAAGATGCTGTTAAACTTTTGAGTATTCATAATATAAACAATTAAATTTACTATGGGAGTGGAAAATAATCAAGAAATACCATTTTTAGACCTTAAATTGATCAGAAATTAAGAAAAAAGGAAAACAGAATTTGGATGGATGTTTTTATTATTGATTTACCATTTCTCACTGAAGGATAAATTATATTTGAAGAGAAAAATTTTCGCCCAGACCGAGACTCGAACTTGGGACCTTTGGCTTTCTAGGCCAATGCTCTACCATCTGAGCTATCGGGGTGAGTTCTGATCTAGACGCAAATTTTTTCTCTTATATACGTTGTAATTCCCAGCACAAATGCTATGAAGCCTTTGCTTCTATCTTTGCAAATGGCAGCTTCTTAGTTAAGAAGACATTTATCAGGAATTTAGACACTACTTTTATAAAGCCAGTAGGGTTTCAATTTATGTTTTTATTATTAATTTAACACTTCTCACTGAAGGATAAATTATATTTGAAGAGAAAAATTTTTCTCTTCAAATATAATAGAATTTGGAACCTACAGGAAAGAAACACACATCGATAATTATATTAAAGCAACACGTTTTAACCATATTGCACATAAACAGGCAGTATTTAATAGTTTAACATACTGACTTGTGAACGTTCCCAGGAGCAGAGAAAATTTTTAGAAAGAAAAAACATTATAAAAATAGCAAAAGAGAATGGTTTTCAGGAAAAGATGAATCATAAAAAAATAAATAAATTCAAGAAACAAAAAGTGATAAATGAAATTCAAGAAATTTGCATACCATCCTTTAGTATTTAATCTTCTTGTCTTGTAAACCCATGTTTCCCTTAACAGAGATTTAGGGTCGTATGCAAATACATTAGTCTCTACTCAAATTACTTCCAATCACTGGTGAGCTGAGATCGAATTAACGGCCGCCTTACCGGTCATGCATGAATGTTGACATTTTCGTAATATTGGCAACGAATTACCCAGAATTCTCAGCGATAAAACCACTTCCGTTATTTTCGTCTGCTATAGAGGAATGCATTTATGCTTGCATCCCGCAAATAATACCGTATACAAACACGTCTGCGACGCGCAATATTACGCCGATTCTCCTGTTCTTCCACTTGAATTCTTTGGTAGACTCTATCAAATTCCTCTTCTCCGCATACGCATGATCGAAGTCTTCAAGGTCCGACATCTTGGATAAGTTTCAAACTACATCGGTTACCATCGGTTCCCTTCGGGATTTTCACATAAGTTTATATCTTGAGCTACAATCTTAAGGTACCTTGTCAGGTAGCTTACAATTATTACCGCGTGAATAGATTTCTGAGTAAGAAAAATGTGTTTTGGATAAAACTTTATCAGCAGAGAACGCCTTTTACTGTCTAATGCGTTCAAACATTCGACCCTTAGTATTTAATAAGTTTCAAAAAGATGTCAGTAAATTTAACATTAAATTAGTACCGAAAAATTATTACAATTTGAATAAATTAATCAAAACCAACAAAAATGAAAAGATTGAAGATAGCAACAAATCAGGGATTTATCAAATTGATTGTAAAGATTGTGAAAAAATATACATACAAAAAAAGAAAAAGAAACTTAAATACAAGATTGAAAGAACATGTTAGAAATGTTAAAAATGGAGAAATAAAAAAATCTGCAGTAGCTGCACATGCAAGGTCAGAAAAACACATAACTGAAACTAGGGCCAAATTACTAAAACAGTTAGAAAAATCTAAGGAACTCACAATTAGGGAGAAAATTTGCATCTGCAAGAATGAAAAGAAAACCATGAATTTTGAAATTCCCAAAGAAAGAGGAATAAAAAATATATATTTGGAAGTTCATCAGTTAGCCAGCAGAGGGAGCAGAAATCAATTTACAGGATGGACAACTGCAAAACAATAGTTGGAATGGATTGACAATGTCGCGCAAAAGCAACGAAACCTGGTCTGAATAAAAATGAAGAAATATGAGGTGAGTCAAAATAACCAACCCATCAATAATTAAAAGAAACCCCACAGTGTTATTTCCTACATATATTAAACAAATATGATTAATTTGAGGATCCCTGAATTTGTTTTTAAGTGCAAAGGGATCTGTGACGATCAATCATTTTTTGGGAACTACTGAATTAAAGCAGGACTTAACTACAATAAAAGGAAATTGTAGAAAACAATCAATGGAATAACAGAGACAGATGGAGACACTTTTGCAATCAATAAATGGATATATGAGAGAATGATAATGAATGTCTTCTTACGGGCAAGTAAATGATCATGAATGATATTTACATACCAATTTAGACTTGAATTTCATACATATATATATATATATTATTCTGGGAGGGACTTTAAGCCTTCTGAAGATTTTCAGGCTCATAAAAGATCCTTAAGCCTGAATGAAAAGGCCTCTCAGCAAAATTTACCGAATTTTCCCGTCCTAGTAGTACCTTGGTTTCCTGGATGTCAGTATGAGGTGGAATGTTGACCACGGACCACTCAAGTGACATCTATACGAAAACAAGTGTAACTAAATTCGTATGGTTCAAATTCTTACCTGTATGGGGAGAGCACCTAAATCTCTGTTAAGGGAAAAACATGGGCTTACAAGACATATATATATATATGATATGAAAAGAAAAATGAATGCTTGAGTCGGGATTTGAACCCGAGTCTCTAAACTCTACATTTAGCGCTCTAATGGCCTGAACTACCCAAGTATTCCAACACAAACATAATTTTTCTTATATATGTAGTATTCTCAATTCACACAAGAGGTAACGGAAAATCGTTCCGACTGACATCTTGTGGCTAACATAACAGTTAAGTCAATTTTGAAAGAGATACATTTACTTTATAGCAGTAACGCTTGTATATTTAGATATTATAACTATATTTTTGACATTTGGTAATGAAGGCAAATATGATATGAAAAGTAAATTGAATGCTTGAGTCGGGATTTGAACCCGAGTTTCTAAACATTGTACGTTTAGCGCTCTAACGACCTGAGCTACCCAAGTATTCCAACACAAACATACATATATATATATATATATGCTGAAAGACAATTTTATTATAAAATAAGAATAGTTTTAATGAGAAACTCTGTTGTTATTACATGGTATGTCTATAAAACCAAATAGAAAATATACTTACTCCAGTAGTTGTTCCTTTCGTTGGTTGATTGGAACTATTAAATGCTCGTTGTGAAAATGATTTAATTTCTTTGTTGTATGTTTCTTGTTTTTTATTGAGCTGCAACAAAAAAGTAAACGTAATTTATTACAATTAATAGAGGAGTGAAGCAAGGCTTTAGAAATGAAACAGAGAATCAGTTCAAATATTCAACCAAATTACTGTTGCAGGCAGACAGATCAACAAAGCCTTCTCTTATATAAAAAGTAATAAATAATAGTTTAAAAAACTAAAACAACACACTTTATTAGAAAATCAAACTAAAAAATGAAAAATAATTTTAATTTCCAACACGCTTGGGATAAAATTAAAGTGGTCAACAAAAAAATCATCTCCAACACATCTACAATAAAACTAGAGTTATATACACAAAAAAATAATAATTTTACCATCAAAAGCGTGATGTGCTCCATATCAATTAATATTTTTTATAATAAACAGATATTGGTAAAAGTAAAGTCTCTAAGAAGGAAACATAAAAACCATAAAAAGCACCCCACATGGTAATTTTTTTTTTATATAACTCTAGTTATATTATTTTTGGTCTGGACATCTTACCTCAATATTAATGTTGATTTGTTCTTGGACATGTTTCAAAACAATTCTAAAATAATATAATTAAAATAACCTCAAAATATAACTTCCTAAAATTAAATATTAACTCTAGTTATATTCTAGATGTGTTGGAGATGATTTTTTTACCACTTTAATTTTATCCCAAGTGTGTTGGAAATTAAAATAATTTTTCATTTTTTTGTTTGGTTTTTTAATAAAGCGTGTTGTTTTAGTTTTTAAACTATTATTTATTTTTTGTTTTAACCCGTTGGGTGGGCGTTACGTGAATATCCGTCTCAAGAAAGCCTTCACTCGGTGGGAGTTACGGATATATCCAACGAGATATATATTATTTTTTTTTCCAAGTTATTTGGCGGTACGGGAATGCAAAATTTTGAAGATCTGTTCTGTATGTGTATGACATCTAGTGTGATTTTTTTCAACCCCCTTTGACCGGTCTCTCAACAGTTTCTTATTACGAGAGTTAAAATCACATATCAAGTATGCGCGCAAGAACGGACTAACGTGTATTGGTAACTGGCCAGCTATATAACATTCATGATAAAATATTATTCACTAGACGTGTTCAGAAAAAAAAACAGACATCATCTGTTTGCTCAACATAATATATCTCTCAACTCAGATTAGCCTTAAACCTTAATGCAAGAACGGTCTAAGTTAATGAAAATAATAACTCTGGTACAGTTTCTTGTAACTTCTCATTCACACGTTTAAATGAGAGGTCTGTCTTTTATCACATTAGAAAAATATTGCACAAACATTCAATTGGGGTTGCTAACTTTTACCCTGCATTCTCCAGTCTTGAAGTAACTAGTTCAAACGTCTAATTTCGCTTCTAGTTTTTTTTTTCACTTCATCATATTTTTTTATAAGCAACTTACAATTTACTGAAAATATGAGTGTTTTCTAAAATGAAGTTATGTAGCATTCATAATACTAACAAAAATAATAACCAGTGACTTCTCAACACACCAGTGTTCAATAACGCCACTGATAATATCTGATGACGTCAATAATCACTATTACTACAATAAAAACTACTAATTGTACAGATATATATTTTTACGGTATATTAAAGTTCTAAAAATAAAAAAAATTGCGATTATTTGTAATAACTCAAAACTGACAGTATTTAGTAATGCCACTGGTCATATGTGTCGTAAAATTTTAATATGTACACAGTGTTAAAAGAGATTGTATATTTACATTATAAACTTCGGAGTGAATTGCCAATATAAATTAATTAATTAATTTATACATATATCCTAAATGCTTAGTTTATATCGATGTAAGACTTGAAATATCTAAGACTTGAAATATCGCCACTGATGACAGACACCATGTAAGGCCAGAGTTAACATTTATTGCATTTAAGAGATTTGCATACTTTTAATATTCATTACATGTAATATAAATAATGTTTTCCAAATTACTTTTAAATTGAACACGAGAAGACACTTGTGCCGTTTTTGTACCAAAGTTGAAAAAAATAAAAATATGAAATTTCGATTAAAAAATATGACCATATGAAAGAGAATGGTTGTTTTGTATAATATTTGATGGATATGTTACAAATGTTTACTCCCTGTATTTTTTATAATATTTTAAATTAAAGGAAGAAAAGGCTCCCCACAGAGCTGTAGAACTGCACTAGCTAGGTCCCCAATTAAGGGGTTAATATTTTACAGAATAAGATGAAAATATAAATATCTTTAAATTCGATACTATTGTAGTATGAGCTAAAAGTAATACTCTACTAAAAAAAATCCTCCGGGCCGGATTTGAACCAGCGACCTATGGATTACTGAAATTATATACCACTACAGTCCACCACTCTACCAATTGAGCTCTTACAACAACTGAGTAAGAAGTTGCTAAGTCTGCAACCTATTATACCGGTTTTTATTATTTTGATTTTTGCTGATTCTGGCCAGGGTTTTATAAACATTTATGAAATTATTGTATTGTCATTGGTCCTTTACAAGTATACAAAGTTTCAAGTCGATCCAATGATTTTAAGTGGGTGAAAATCGCGTTGAAAGATTCCGTTACATAGATACAGGTCAAGATAATATAAAGCGTGCAAAAAAATACTACCTAATGTAGACTACTGGAGAATCTACTCAGATACTCCTAGTAGTTTAAACACTCAACAAAGTTTCATACAGAAAATTAAAGCTCTACGAAATCTATTCTGTTTGCCATTAGACATATACAATATGTTATAAGAAGTCAATAGAAGACCCAAATTACCTAATTAAAATTTAAAAGGTTAATGAGATCTTATTACAGCCGGCAGTGTGCATTACTACTGTCAATATCCAAGACATAATGCTCCATCCAACTAATTTAACATTACAGTAGTCGGTAAAGAAGTCTATGCTTCAGTTATTACAAAGCCCAAATATCTAAACATTCCATCATTGACAAGTATATGTGTTCCATTATCATAAATAATATTCAATATAAAATTACATTAAATAAAATGAGTCCTGGATGTTAAAAGAGTGCCTCTAAATTCATAATCATGATTCTTTTATTCTGAATTGGTGCACAGAGCTTTAATGAAGCCATTCCATTTGGTTCTATTTCTTGCAAAAAAAGAGTCTGTTCCCAACTTTTACCTATTACTGTTAACTCATTTTCAACTGTTCTCTTAAAGTTATTTTTGGTCTACCAATCTTCTTTATGCTGTGCAGATTCCTGTCAAATACACACCCTCCTATTGCATTTTGTGGTTTTCGTACAGTATGTCCAATCCAACACTACTTTCTTTATATTTAAATTAATATTTGGAAGTAAACATTATGAGGTTACTTTCTTTAATATGCTGCCTATAAAATTAACATTAAATTACATATTTTTGATAAAAGAGAATACTGAGTGTCCCAAAACAAAGATGGAATCATCAAAAACCACTACAGAATATATAAATAATCTAAAAAATAAAATAAAATCTTGATAAGACAACTTCTAAGAATCAAGGCAGATTTATGTGGTTGCCATGACTGGCTACCAGAAGACATTACAGTGAGGCAAATGATAAGCATAACATTATTAATCAATCATCGTTTCAGTTTTCTTAACCAGCTTTCATGACCTTCTAATATCAACTACGAGTAATAACATTGTCCTCACAAGGCTGAGTGTTTAACTGGGGGATCCTACTCTGGTAGCTCGATTTAGGAGGGGCTGGTTTTTATTTGGTAACCCCCACATTAACACGGCTGTAGAATTTATTCCGCGAGGAATTACAATAAATTATTGAATTTGACCAAGAATGTTTATTTTTAAATAATTGGGAGGACCAGTTCTTTTTTAAGAACACTATATTTATTAACTATTAATGCACAAGTCCCTCTTGCACGTAATTTACTTATTTCACTTTCCACATTTTTTTTTTATTCTACTAAATTACTTCATATCACACAAACACATATTGAAGCACACCTTTTAGCTTCTTTTCTACGCAATCTCAAATATGTGCATTCTCTTTCATTTACGGGAACGATCCCGGGACCTCGGAACATGTGCCGAACGCCTTGGTCACGTCGAACTACGAGTCATGCTATGCCATCTCACATATGGCAACTATGTTGTTATCGGCGACATCCCCGGACAACAGATACCGGGCAACTGCCTTGGCTACGAGTAGAACTGTAAGTGACGCTACTACAGAACGCCAAGACAAAAGAACGAGGAATGAAACAAAGAAAATTATGTTGGCATTACTGTAACACGCCTTATCTGACAAGTGGAATATATGCAACGAATCAGACGTTACATTACATCATTTCTAAACACTTTGGATTGGATGCCAATGAAGCCATCCAAGGATATTAACAATACCACAAACTTAAAAATAAACGCTGACAAATTCAAAATAAGTGGTTCCCCTTCCTTTCTAGAACAAACAGGATGCAGGTGTGCAATTCTATACTTTTAATGACATGACTAGTGACATTTAGACGGCAGTATATTATGTGCAACAAGGATTCAAATACATGACACAATATAAAAAATCCAATATTAAACAGTATAAAAATTATCGTAACATTGAGTGTACCCATTCCAGATTCTATAACTTTCCATGGTGCTAGAGACCATGGCCTACTAAGTTGTTTATTTGTTCTCAAATCTAAATGTGTCAATCACAGAGATCGTACAGCCAACACATGGTTGCCAATCTATACTCTATAACTAACGAACTCACTGGCTCTATCAAACCTGACCGTTCATGGCAGCACGGGCATAAGCTCTCCATACATCCCTATCCTGAGCTAATGTTTTCCAATCATCCCCTGTATAAAAAATATCTATTTATAGCCAGAAATCAAACTTTTGACTTTTTGGATAGCAGACAGAAATAGATATGAATGTTCTAATCCACACCCAAATTAATTTCACTATTATGGGAAACCAGATGTAATAAAAAGTTTTAACTGATAAACGGTGATGGAAAGAGCATATATGGGGAATGAAAGAGGAACACAAGAAATTCAGAGGGAAAGTATCTAGAAGGTGAGAATAGCATTAACCATGATGGATGAAAGTGAATATTGCACAGGAATTAGAAAATATTATCACAGGATAGGAATATATGGAGAGCTTGTATCTGCAGTCATAATATACTTCAGGTTTGTTAGTGCAAGTGAGTTATTTAGTTATAATGAAAAACATTTGAAATTTAATATTCTATAACAAAATAAAATAAAATTGTCAGCCATAGATACAAACCTTTTTCAATTCTTCTGTAATTTCTGGATTATCTGGTTGTATTTTTTGTGCTTGCAAAAACAAATGTCTTGCTTGTCTGTAATCACTCAATGTAAGCAGAGCTTTTCCAAAGCTGCAAATAAATATTAAATGCACAGAAAATTATACCCACAATTCTAGTAATGCAACAATTGTAATCAAATGGTAAAGAGAAAAATGTATGCCTGAACCGGGAATCGAACCCCGAACCTTCAGCTTTCCGTGCTGATGCTCTTAACCATTGAGCTAATTCAGGCTTCCTTCCCGTCCAAGCATAAATCCTTCCTTTACCTTACTGTCTTGGTCCCACATACAAATGCAATGAATCATCATTCACAAACACACAATGAATGGCTTCTACATTAAGAAGACATGAAGGGACTCCACATAGCTAAAGCATTATTTATTAAATTAATTTTAAGAAGCTAAAGCTGTTACTATGATTGAAATAAGTATATTAAAGTACACAACTAAATTATTGTAATCAAATGGTTGGGGAACGAAGCCTGAATTAGCTCAATGGTTAAGAGCATCAGCACAGAAAGCTGAAGGTTTGGGGTTCGATTCCCGGTTCAGGCATAAATTTTTCTCTTTACCATTTGATTGCAATAATTTAGTTGTGTACTTTAATATACTTATTTCAATCATAGCTTTAGCTTCTTAAAATTAATTTAATAATGCAACAATTATGCCTTATAGCCACAGGCTTAGAACACTGAAAAATATGATTTGACACTAATCACAGCCACTTTTGAAATCTTCCTTTTCAACACCTTCACCTCCATAGGATGCTAGGTTAAACTTGGGCTTAAATACAATTTGGATTGTCACCAATCAGTTTAGTGATTCTGAAAACCATGGATTCGACACTAATCTTGATTTATTTTTTGTCATTTTAGTATTCACCTTTTATCACCCCCTCACCCCTCCCAGACGTAAAAATGACATGCTTAGTGACCCAAAACTTAGAATTTGACACTAATATTGGTCCTTTTTTGTTATTTTTAGATGTCATCCCATCTCACCCCTGTCATGGAAGTGCTAGGGACTCTAACCCCCTGCAAATTTTTCCAGATTGTAATTTACATGCATACTGAATTTGGTTGAAATTTCTCCAGGTATTCTAGAGTTATGCTGGAATAAAAATAGGTTGTTGCCATCATTTTTCATTTAATACCTCTCAACCCCCCCTCCAGGAATGTTAGAGTTATTTTACCCCTTACAGCCATGTTACCAGATCATAAAGTATGTGTATACCAATTTTGGTTAAAATTGATCCAAGCATTCAAGAAATATGCCAGCACATACATACACTACATTCATTTATATATATATATAACAGTTCTTAGGAAAATTTTCAGACCAAAGAGAGATAAACAGACAGGTGAATGCAGAAGACTACATAACAGTGAACTACATGGTCTTTATAGATATAATAAGAATAGTCAAGTCTCGTCTACTGCAATGGGCAAGACATGTGGCACGAATGGGGAATGAAAGACATGCATGAAAGCTTCTTGTAGGAAAACCAGAGGGAAAATGCCCAGTTGGTAGACCAAGAATGAGGTGGGAGAATAACATTAACTATGATTTGAGGGAAGTAGATTATACAGGGAATGATTGGAAAACATTAGCTCAGGATAGGGATGTATGGAGAGCTTACGTCCATACGGCCATGAACCTATGGGTTCAATAGTGCCAGTGAGTTAGTTAGTTATATATATATATAAAATTTGTTTAGCATGGTGGGGTTAAATAAACACTCTCATGGTCTTGTAGTCAAGAGCTTCTGACTACAGTTCATGAAGTCCCAGGTTCAATTCGCGGTTAAGTAAAATTGAGGTTGAGGACTCTCCTGGCACTTCATTATCATTTAAGACCCATCAAATCATCGGAGTCCACCGCTGTGGTCTCGAGGTAGCGTGCTGCCTTGTCACGCAGCGGGCTCGGGTTCGATCCCCGGTCAGGGCAGTTTTTCTAGGTGAGGTTTTTATCGGGGTTTTTCCCCACCTGTAAGACAAATGTCAGGAAAACTTTAAGGCCCAAACGGTCCCCGAAATCATATGGCCATCATTTACATCATCATCCTTATCATTTTCATCATCATCATCACCTTCATAGGTGTGGAAAGCAACGGGAAGCTACCACACCTACACAATTCCCTGGTAAAGCTGCAAGCATAGCATGAAAATGCTATGATTGCAGTGAAGGACCTGCCTTCGGGCAGAATTACTATGGATGGATATCATCGGAATAACATAACTCTACCTTCCAGGTGCCCCAACCTGCCAATGCCAGGAAAGAAAGCCAGAAATGTCATAAAAGACAACCTGGTGGCATTGGACAAAAAAAAATTTAGCATGGTGAGGTTAAGTAAACAAATTGTTCTAATTATTTATTTTAGGAAGTTATATTAAACAGATTGTTGTTGGACCATAACTAACTCACTGACACTATCGAACCTGTAGGTTCATGGCCGTGCAACATAAGCATTCCATAGATCCCTATCATGACCTACTGTTTTTGTATCATCCCCTGTATAATCCACTTCTCTGAAATCGTGGATAATGTTATGAAAATACAATAGGAAGTAACATTATGAGGTTATCCTTAATAAATAAGTTTGGTCTGCCTTCATCTTACCTCACAATTAGTTTTTTCTTGTAAGACATGTTTCAACTGAAGATGGAGGTAAGAAGGTTTGAAACATGTCTTAAAAAGAAACAACTAATTATGAGGTAAGATGAAGGCAGACCGAATTTTATTATTCTCCCACCTCATTCATATAGCACCAAATCCACATCATAGTAAAATTAAAAATCATCACACCAAGTGCCATGTATGGCACTTGAATTTCATTAATGAAAATTCAATTCCGAAATTAGTAGTAAATCAATGGTAAAGAGAAAATTTTTTGCCTGAACGGGAATCGAACCCCTAACCTTTAGCATTCCGTGCTAATGCTCTGCCACTGAGCTAATCCATCCAAGCAGAAATCCTTCCTTTACCAGTAGAGTAAGGTAAAGGAAGGATTTCTGCTTGGATGGGAATGAAGCCTGGATTAGCTTAGTAGTAAGGTAAAGGAAGGATTTCTGCTTGGATGGGAATGAAGCCTGGATTAGCTCAGTGGCAGAGCCGTAGCACGGAATTGCTAAAGGTTCGGGGTTCGATTCCCGATTCAGGCAACAATTTTTCTCTTTACCATTGATTTACAATAATTTAATTGTGTTCATTAATTTACTTATTTCTATCATAGTAATAGCTTTAGCTTCTCAATATTAATTTAATAGTAGTATATTATTTAACAACTCTCTATTAACTACTTGTTCGGACGCAGTGGAAAAGTGGTCATGTTCCTTGCCTGGATTTTTAGGCTGGGAATATTCGCAGGACATGTCCTCCAGGAGGGACTTTAAGTCAAGGGTCCTGCTGGGTTAGATGATTTTCAGACTTGTAAAAGAACTGCAAGCCTAAATAAAAAGACCTCTGTGCAAAATTTAACCAAACTTCATCTATCAAAGTAATACATTTGTTCTAGTTTTTTTGAGTCTATCTATAGACTTGATAAAAAGAACTTCAAAATATTACTTCCTAAAATAAAATAATTAATACATTTGTTGCCTACTAGATGTCTTATGAGCTAACCAAATGTTACTTGTTGACATCTATAGGTAAATAAGCATAACTAAAATAGCTTAATTAAGAACTACAGTTCTTCTGATCGTCATAACATCAGTCGACATGAAATTACTGATGATGAAGCTACCTAGGCTTTGAAACCGATCTATTAGAAGACTGGATATGAGGTGAGGTATGAAACATTTTAATTTAATCTTAAACCTTATAGTGATTTTTTCCTATAAAAGTTCAATCAAATAGCCTGGTTAAGAAACTCCTGCTAGGGAGCAGCCATGTCCCTAAGTAGTTCATATGGAATATATACATACATACACTATAACTACTTAGGCTATTTACATCACAATTCAAATCTGGGCATGAAAGAACTGGCAAATTTTGCTCAGAGACCAGTTTCTTTTTTTAGGCTTAAGTGTTTTACTTGCTATAAATCTATTATAGGGGATCCACTGCTTTACTTCCTTATTAAAGGAAGACATACTCAGGATTTCATTCTATTAAAAATCCATTGACACAGGCAAGTTTGAACCTGCAAACCTCAGGACTAGAGGAAATCATGGTAATCACTAAACTACCAGAACCAACACAACTCAATGATATGATATGATAAATGGGGAGACACATTTGAATGATAGCTCTTATTAACCAAAATTATAAAAAAAACTGGTCTATATGTAAAAATTCAACAGTATTGTTGAATTAAGAAGTTTAATAAAAAATGTAGAAAGAATGTGCAGTGAAATAGTATTGGTGAAAATTATGTAGATCAACTAAATCTTATTCCCTAGACAATACCGATAATATCAGCAAAAGTGAAGGTATCAAATTAATAGACTTTGAAGGTCTATGGGATAGTGAATGCAAGGATCTATAATTAACAAACAATGACATAAAGATAGAGGGTGATTATTAACATTACGCTCTGGCCAATTTTACCCCCAGAAAAGTGCCTACTTCTCAATTTATAGGCTGAATAAAATCCAGGATAAATCTGAACAGAAGTGAATAATAAAAAATCTCCAACTATCCATTGCTAGCGATCAAACTTGGGACATTACAAGGCCATAGCCAAATATCCTGCTTCCTAAATTAATTAGTCTAAAAGTATGTGAAGAAGATGATGGTAATAATAATAATAATAATAATAATAGTAATAACAACAACAATAATAATAATCAAATGAATTGCGAATTCTTCTTACTTCATACTTCTATGTTTTTTTAAACACAGCACTGCAGTATCGGCGACCATTGTCAGCTGTTTTCACGACTCAATTTTTTCTTTTGATGGTAATCATCCAAACTGCCATCTGGTGTGCTTTTGAAGGAATCATTTTCTAAACTGCCATCTGTTGTATTTTTGAAGAACTTTGTAATCAAGCTTGGTTCGTCCGGAATCTCGAAGCTCATGGTTCTAGTATGGTTTTTTTGAATATATATCTTTTCCCAAACTGTTAAATCCAAAGGTTTAGATAGATGTTTCAAAAGTTTTGCTTCTTTTTCAATTCTATGATTCTTTAATAAACTATGCGCTGATTGAAAAATCAG
Organism: Diploptera punctata; assembly: GCA_030220185.1. Lineage (NCBI taxonomy): Eukaryota > Metazoa > Arthropoda > Insecta > Blattodea > Blaberidae > Diploptera > Diploptera punctata. The sequence goes on along the minus strand of JASPKZ010008379.1, from coordinate 2,115,890 downwards.
CTTGGTTCATTCGGAATCTCGAAGTTCATGGTTCTAGTATGGTTTTTTTGAATATATATCTTTTCCCAAACTGTTGAATCCAAAGATTTAGATAGATGTTTCAAAAGTTTTGCTTCTTTTTCAATTCTATGATTCTCTAATAAACTTTGTGCTGCTATAGCTGATTTTTCGATCAGCACATAGTTTATTAAAGAATCATAGAATTGAAAAAGAAGCAAAACTTTTTAAACATCTATCTAAACCTTTGTATTTAACAGTTTGGGAAAAGATATATATTCAAAAAAACCATACTAGAACCATGAACTTCGAGATTCCGGACGAACCAAGCTTGATTACAAAGTTCATCAAAAATACAACAAATGGCAGTTTAGAAAATGACTCCTTCAAAAGACACCAGATGGCAGTTTGGATAAATACCGACAAAAGAAAAAATTGACAGTCGTGAAAAACAGCTGTCAATGGTGATGATGGTCTCCGATACTGCGGTGATGTGTTAAAAAAAACATAGAAGTATGAGGTAAGAAGCATTCACGATTCATTTGATTCTTATCAATAAAACCTCATAATGTTAAAAATTTCCAAATTTATTATATTAAAACAACAATAATACTCACTTGAATAAAGCCTTTGCACTTTTTGGATCAATTCTAAGTGCCTCTTTACTTGCAATACATGCCAGTTCTGGCTTCTTTTGTTTATTATAACATACAGATAAGTTAACATATACTTTCAACAGTTGTTTCTGCTGTTGCTCTTCCTCATTTGAATCTTTCAAATGACACTTTTCAAGAAATTTTTCAACCTTTTTGTACCTGTGTAATACAAAAATAACAGCAAATGAATAATTTAATATTGAAATTTAAAAAATGTATATCCATCTAATTGAAACTCTTCCATCTATAACCTAGTACTTATTTATATACAGTGCGATCAGTATAGCATTGGACAGCAGATGCAGGGGTTGTGCTGTGCGGTGATGAAGGCTTACATGTGCGGACATGGGACTTGAAATGTGTGCAGACTCAGCACTATACAAGCACATCTCACGCATTCACGATCACAGTCAGATTGTTTGCTTCAAGTGGATAAGATGCTGGTTCGCTTTTCCTTGTGTACTGAATGGTGTGTGTATAAGTTATTTCAATTTTAAAATTTGTATCTTATAAAACAGGCGTGTATAAGTGTAAACTGTATAATGGCTAATAATTTTTCTACTGAACAACATGTATTTATTTATGGACCAATATTTGTTAACTCAGTCCGCCAGCCAAGTGCAAAGACTTTTTGAAACACAATTCCCAGGTGTAAAAATTCGGTCACATTCAACAGTCCATAATCTGTACAACAAATTTTATAAAGAGGTGTCAAAAAATGTATGGACAACGAAGGTGAACAGTTCTAGCACCTGCTTCAATAAAGTTGGTAAATACAACAATTTGTAAAATAGTTATGAATATGTGTGTGGTTGTATCACCGCAATCCTACGCTGTCCGTTCCCTGCCGCGAGTATGATAGCAGTGTATAGTGAAATCCTTGCATCTGCTGTCCAGTGCTATACTGATTGGGCTGTATATTAATAATCATTTTATGGTGACATTAGACTCTGTAGAACACATAGACTTAATCTATTATCTATGTATGTATCTAATGCTCAGGGTTTGATAGCAAACCTATTTTCATTTCTATCTTCCAAATATTTAGTAACAATATCTTAATACATATTCAATCTTGGCATGATTTTAAGTTTTATTTGAAGAGAAAAATTTTATTTCAAGAGATTGATGATTTTAGATGTTCCACATTCATATTCTTTCCCCCCTTGCAGAGTGGACAGTCTAGCAGTGGTGATAGTCCAATTATGTGTAAGTGGCCATTCAGTAGTCTTGGCAAATAATGACAACAGCAGTAGAAAAACTCTAATTTACCTTTCCCAATACATTTCCAAGTCCTACAGAATAACAGTGTAAATCCGGATATTTACCCAGACATAATAATAATAATAATAATAATAAGGGTTATTTTATTTATGCAATATAATTTTAATATTTAATATTCAATGGAAATCAGCTGATATATTATTAGTATGAATATTGAGAATTTCATATTTTTTGTGTGTATAAAAAAATGTATAGCTGAATAGTTCATTGTTGAGAATAATTTTATGATTTTAAGAATTTATGGTATCAGTTAAGAATTTAAATGGATATTTGAAATATCAAATGACATTTGTAATTTAAAAGAGATTGGCTAACTCGGATATGAGTCAACAATAGTACTCATAAGCCTGGTAATTTTGACCAATCAGATTTAAATGTCATAATTTGAAAGAAAGAATTATGGGAGATATTTCCCAATCAAAAGTCTATAGTCCACAGATGAAGAGAAAGTAAGCAAGGGTCGAAGGGGGGAACGGGGAATTGCAAGCGATTCAATGGCATTTTACCTGAGTATAAAGGAACACTCATGACGTATGAAATACCTACTGCTTTCATTCACTTCGTCTGTGGACAATACTGGTATCACTCATGGAAGGAAGACCTACTAAGAAACGGTCACCCATGATTTTGTGAAAAATACCTTAAATATTATATAAAATAATATAAAAAGTGAATTATATAATAAATATGAAAATCAAATAAAACTATGTTTTATTTTATTTAATTAATAAATATAAAAAGTGCTTCGTAGGACTCCCGAGTGTAATTTAGCTTATATGCTGTTAATTTCAGTTAAAATATAAATAATTTTGGGTCATTTTATATGAGTATTCAAAATGGCGGTTTTAATAGTCGCTTAAAACGGTCTTTCAAGTAATTGAAAAATGAAAAGTTATTCTACATGTTTCATTAATCGTCAAAGGAAATTATATTCATGAATAAAAATTCACATATTTTATTCCAAGTTTACAAGTGACTTTTGATTCAAGGTGAAAACCTATTTTTTTATATTCCCCTGACCGGAGTTTCAAGCCGTGGCAAGGTAGAAGTCGAACCCAAGACTTCCTACAAGGAGCATCATAGTATATTCTACTTTACTTCTAATAGAAGCCGGCTGTTGGCGATGGTAGTGACATCTACCTGACAGTGGACGAAAAACGAGAATTATAGATTTGTATATGTGGAAAGAATTGTTAATGTTTGTGCCAGGTCTAGAATGGTGTAGTGGGCTGCACACTAGTCTGGAGAACTAGAGGTCCATGGTTCGATTCCTGGTTCAGACAATTTTTCTTTTCACAATATCATTATAATATTATAATATGATCATTATTGGAACTGTGTTAAAATAACATTATTGGAAAATGTTAAATAAAAGACAAGAAATGGAAATGCCTCTTACACAACACCATACCAGAACTTCCATGAAAAAACAGCAATTGCACAATTCAGATTAACCCATTTGCTTCAGGTTTAAATGCTCAATGCATTTCCCAGAAACTGGATTTAAATCACCTTAAATTATATTGTCTATTTTCAGACATTCAAAAACGAACAGAAGATTGCAGTACTTGAGATAACAATAAGTGTGAAGGCCAAAACACATTCCTCTACTATTCATAAAAGTTAACCCTGCCAAGGGATGTACAAAATTTGCAAAAAATAGAACAGCAGAGTTAAGCGAGTGCACCTTGTCTTCTGAGTTGAAGGATATTTAACTGCCGGCGAATCTACCTCGTCTTCTGAGGTGAATGGGTTAACTACAGAATACGATTGCCTTGCTAAACACTTGCAAAAGATCAATATGTTGTCTACACCAAGATGCATTCTATGCAATCACCCAGAGGAAGAAATGGATAACGAACACCTCAAAAACTGTACAGTTATATTTGAAGACAAAAATTATATGCTCAGACTGGAGTTTGAACCCAGGTTGTTCAAACAGGAAACTTCCAATACTTCTAAGTACTGGAGAGCAAGATTGCTAATGACTTTAATGTTTTTTTATCTAATGGCATTCAAACATTGACATAACGTCATTTGTTCATCTGATTCATAATCATGGTTCTGGCTTCCCAATATTTTCCAGTCTCAGTTGTACTGCGAAGAGCTGGGCAGCGCATTAAATGTTCCCTATCCATATCTTCATCCAGATAAGAGATTGCAGGTGGACACTGAAGTATTCCAAAGCGAGACAGATGTTTGGCAAGAATATCGTGTCCAGTTTGGAGCCAGAACTTCACAAAAGCTTCTTGTCTTGGCCGATCAGGTATTTTATGTATGGAGGTCTTCCAGGGCTTTGTTGCATTGTTTGTTTCTAACCTCATGAAATATTGTTTCTTCATCTGCTTCTTTATGTAGAGTTTAGAGGAATGGTATGATATCATCATGATTGAAAGCGCCAGTTAGGTATCACAAGCTAAGTAGAAGATGCAGCATATTAAGACACCAGCCAACCAACAAATTGTAAATTTGCTGTAATTTGGACAGAGCTAGGGCAGGAAGCTGATAATTATTTGATGTAATAATGGAGTAATATATATAATAAATGGGAATAGATATCTTTTAGCTGAAAATTCTAGAAATGGCCTTCAAAACATGTTCTAGGTATGAGTACAAAATTTGGGAGGTGAGGTTATGAAAATACAGACCAAAGTTATTTATTATGAGGTGATGTGGAAATAACTGATTCAATATCTTTCATAAAATATCTCAAAGTGTTATTTCCTATCACTTTTGTGTTTAAAGAAATATCTTAAGAAGTTAAGAAAGCTTTGCCATCAAATGTTAGTTCCAAGTTCTTGGTATCTCTTTGTCTCTTGCATGGAAACTGAAATGTACTTGTAGTCCGCAAGTATTCCCTGGAAAACCATTTCTCACAATAGAGCAACAGTGATCTACTATCATATTATGTACATCCCATCGTCCCAGATAGCATCAGACTACTTATTTCTGGTCTCGAGTCTGGTCTCTTGAGTACGCCAAATGAAATTTGAGTCTCAAAATAACCTTGAGGGTGCCATATACATTTTAAGTCTCAAACTAATCTTTGAAGATATGATGTTTGGTTTACACATAATTTAATTTTTGAGGATGCCCGATGTAACTATCTTGAGTATGCCAGACGAAGTGCAAGTCTAAAATAATTCATGAGTATGGCAGATCCAGCTTCAGTCTCAAAATAATTAGCTTTCTTATTAATTAACACAATGAGGTATTTATATTAAATTAATGTTAGGAAGTAAACATTATGAGGTATAATCATTACAAAAAAAAAATACAAGAAAATTACTTACCATGCCGAAATGCATAGAAAATTTCAAAAAAATGTTTGACAAATACAATATTAAGTTATGTAGTAGTAGGAAATAACACTATGAGGTTTATTTTAATATTGTTTAATCTTTCTTCACTCACCTCATACTTCTTAACTCCCACGCATACTCGAGTTTTGTCACTTCATTTGTGACATACAGCATTGAGAATGTCACAAATGAAGTGACGAAACTCAGGTATGCATGGGAGTTCAGAAGTATGAGGTGAGTGAAGAAAGATTAAAAATACAATATTACTTTGACACCAATAAATAAATTTAGTCTAGGTAATCTTATAAGTACAAATAAAAAAGTCAATGTCCCAGACAGTAAGAAATCTGGAATTTATCAAGTAAGTTGTAAAGATTGCGATAAAGTTTATATAGGAAAAAGTAAAAGGAATATTTAATTTTAGGAAGTTATATTTTGAGGTTATTTTAATTATATTATTTTTGGTCTGGACATCTTACCTCAATATTAATGTTGATTTGTTCTTGACATGTTTCAAAACAATTCTCTGTTTTATCTTCAGCTTTCCCAGACTGGGAAAGCTGAAGATAAAACAGAGAATTGTTTTGAAACATGTCAAGAACAAATCAACATTAATATTGAGGTAAGATGTCCAGACCAAAAATAATATAAGTAAAAGGAATTTGGAAACTCGTACAAAAGAACATTTGAGAAATATTAAAAATTGTGAAATTGAAAAAATCTGCAATTGCTGCACATAGTTTATTAGAACATCATAAAATTGGAAGAGAAGCAGAACTTTTAAAACAAGTGGATAAACCTTTAGAACTGACTGTTTGGAGAAGACATACATTCAGAAAAATAAATATAGATCAATGAATTTTGATATTCATAACAAAATAAATTTGATTTTTAAGTTAAAAAATTCAACCATAGATGGCAGCGCTGAAAATTGTGACAATAAAAGAGTTGATGGCTGAAGAATTTTTCATCAGTTGTCAAGTTGTGGCTGAGGATGAATGCGATCACGTTTGAAACCACGGTATCATGAAAAACATGAAATCTATGAGATGAGTTGTCAAAAAATGTTCAACAATGAGGTATTATTTAAGTAAAATTTTATCATCTCACCTCAATAAAATTTAACTTAATTAAATTTCAAAATAATCTTTGGGTATGATAAATGTAATTTGCATCTCAAAACAATCATTTATATGGCAGATGGATATTGAGTCTCAAAATAATCCTTAAGCATGCTATATGTAGTAGAGTTTAAAACAATACTTAAGTGTGACAGATGTAATCTGAGTTTCAAAATAATCCTTGAGTATGGCAAATGTAATTTGAGTCTTAAAATAATTCTTGAGTGTGCAAGATGTAGTCTGAGCTTCAAAACAAGCCATGAGTATTGCAAATGTAGTGGAGCCTCAAAACAATATGAAGTATGTCATATGTTTTATTTTAGAAAGAAAAATTATCTTACAAAAAAAGATATCTCACATATTCAAGCCACTGAAATTAAATTTTTAAGATCCGTAAAAGGATATACACGCATGGATAGATTACAGAATGAATCAATAAGAAATGAACTGGAGATATTTACAGTAGTCGATAAGCTAGAAGAGCACAAATACCAATGGAAAGAACATTTAGACAGAATGGACAATACAAGATTAAATTAAACCTCATAGTGTTCTTTCCCTGTGAAAGTTAAATAAATACAAGATTACCCAAAAAGATCAACACCTACAAACCACATGGAAAAAGATCTTTGGGACGGCCAAGGAAACGATGGACTTGAGACTGGAATAGGTCGCATTGACCTAATCCTGGAAAGGAAGAAGAAGAAGAAAATTATTGCTCAGACCGGGATTTGAACCCTGGATTGTTCGAATCCCAGTCCGAGCATTAATTTTTCTTTCTAAAATAAAACTATGTCCAATTCTGAACATGTTAATTTAAGATATAACATCAAAATGTCATGTGTTTGCGTCTCTTCAGTTTGACACTCAAACTAATCCTTGAGTATTCCAAATGGGATAGTCTGTCAAACTGATATTTTTGAAATTGGGGATGATAGTGTTAACAGTTATATGTATGCTATATTTGTACTTACTTAGTAATTGCTGCATTTATTTTGCCACTTTTAAAAAGATCATTTCCTACTAGATGCTCTGCTTGTGCAGCCTTTAAAATTACAGCAAAATCTTGCTTTTCACGCTCATCCAAGCTAAGTGCTTCAAAAGCTTCTGCAGCAGCAGCATCTTGAAAGTTTATCAATTCTATATCAAAAAGAAGTTCAGCATCTGAAATGTAGAACAACTCGTTTTATACAGTGTCAATATTTTTGTGATCAGCTGAGAATTTTAAAATTAAAATATAAAATTAAGAAATATTTACCTACAACTTTATTAGTTATTTATCTGCAGCGCTTTCAGGACTGGTCCCATCATCAGCAGAACTTTATCATCAACCTTATTAATGTTGAGAATTATATTTGAAAAGAAAAATATACGCCTAGACTGGGGTTTGAACCCAGGACCTTTGACTTTCTGTGTTAATGCTCTTGCATCTGAACCACCTAGGCTTCCAATCTAAACGCGTATTGTTCTCTTACACATAGTTAATACCCTAATCCCAAATGCTACGAGCCGTTACTACGATTTTTGCAAATGGCAGCTTCTTTATTAAGAAAACTTTTTATTGGGAATTTAAACATTACTTATAAAGTCAGTAGTGCTTCTTTCAATGTTAATATTCGTTTTTAAACATCTTAACGATGGACAAATTATATTTGAAAAGAAAAATATACGCCTAGACTGGGGTTTGAACCCAGGACCTTTGACTTTCTATGTCAATGCTCTTCCATCTGAGCCACCTAGGCATTTAGATTGGAGGCCTAGGTGGCTCAGATGGAATAGCATTGACATAGAAAGTCAAAGGTCCTGGGTTCAAACCCCAGTCTAGGCGTATATTTTTCTTTTCAAATATAATTTGTCCATCATTAAGATGTTTAAAAACGAATAATATTAACAATGTTGAGAATGTTCAGCCGGTGTGGCAGACTTGAAGTCACTGACCAGTAAAGTCACATGCACATAACTCCTCAATACAAATGCACAGATTTATCCCAGCTTCAATTATAGTTATCAATTATATCCTTGTACTACTACACATGTCTGACATCTCTTAAGAAAACACTATTTGAAAAGAAGAATTAATGCCTATAAATTCAAATTTTCTTAAAAAGTTGTTAGAAATGTATGGTGAGATATAATTTTCAATATTTTTTGTAAAAAGATAAGTGATTATTCTAACTGTAATAAATGTGAAATTCATGCACTTGAATTGAAGACTTTACACTTAAGACTTTACCAATCAATGACATGCTTCCTCGATACATCGCAAAAAATAATGCCATTCTACAAGAGATAATATATCAGAAGTGTAACATGCCCAATAAACACAGATGTTAAAAAAAACTGTATTTATAGTATTACAGTATTAATAACTTTAAATTCATGCTGAATCTGAATGAACGTCCAAATATATCATTTACTTTAGCAAATATAAATTATAAATGCCATAATGTGTTTTTTATTTAATCCTTTATGATATGATTATTAATATTAAACTATTTTATATTTATATTTGAAGAGAAAAATTTTCGCCTAGACCGGGACTCGAACCCGGGACCCTTGGCTTTATATTTAATACTCGTGAGCATTGCTTGAATTATAATATTCTTGTTTTATTTTAGGAAGTAAAATTTTAAGGTTCTATTAATATTGAGGTAAGATAAACAGACTCAAAATAATATATGATATTCTTTATTAAATTAATATTAAGAAGCTAAAGCCGTTACTATGATTGAAATAAGTATATTAAAGTACACTACTAAATTATTGTAATCAAATGGTAAAGAGAAAAATTTATGCCTGAGCCGGGAATTGAACCCCAAACCTTCAGCTTTCCATGCTGATGCTCTTAACCATTGAGCTATTCCAGGCTTCTTTCCCATCCAAGCATAAATCCTTCCTTTACCTTACTGTCTTGGTCCCACACCATTTGATTACAATAATTTAGTAGTGTACTTTAATATACTTATTTCAATCATAGTAACAGCTTTAGCTTCTTAATATTAATTTAATAAATAATGCTATGGCTATGTGGAGTCACTTCATGTCTTCTTCAGGTAGAAGCCATTCATTGTATATTTGTGAATAATTATTCATAGCATTTGAATGTGGGACCAAGACAGTAAGGTAAAGGAAGGATTTATGCTTGGATGGGAAGGAAGCCTGGATTAGCTCAATGGTTAAGAGCATCAGCACGGAAAGCTGAAGGTTCGGGGTTCGATTCCCGGTTCAGGCATAAATTTTCTCTTTACCATTTGATTACAATAATTTAATATGATATTCTTATTTGTAATATTTTGTGTAATTGTAGCATATACAAAAGCAATTGACAGTAAATGGGCCCAGCATCAACATTTAATGTTCCTGGTGAACAATATCTGCTGCAGTCGCACACTGCAGTCAATTTATTCAGAACTCATCCCAAACTTTTATGAAATTTAATATATTCTTCACTGGCACCTTCATTTTTAAAATAAAACCTATAAACAAATTCAGCATAAGTAATCTTCTAAAAACAAATATGAAAGATAAAACCCTGGATGAAACTATGCTATTAAAACATTTTGAAAAAACTAATAGAAATATCAATATGGGAAATATATATATCCAAACAACAAGGACAAGATCATGAATTTTGAAGTGTCCAGCAAACAAGATTTGATCTTGAAGTTCATTAAACCCCCAATAGATTGCAAAGAAAACCAGGTGTTAATGTCTCAATTCAAACAGTTTTTTTTTTTAGTTTAACTGATGATGAAAGCACAGGTGCTCGAAATATATCAAATGAGAAAAGCATATTTTATTTGGTGAGGTGTGAAGTTTTCAATTTTTATCTATATTTTATTAAATAATTATACTATCTCACCAGAGCTAGAATAAATAATATTAAATCCTATTTTATGACATTAAATCTAGAAAAAATATTGATGTATCTTTGTAAGTTACTTCAATATATTATAGATGAATGGCTGTTGTATCTACATCAAGAAAGCAATTTGATACACTTATTGAACTGACTTACTTCCCGGTATTCTAGGTGGACATCCATATTTTCCAAAACCCATATCTGGATGAATCAGAAACCTAGAATGTTCTCCCTTCTTCATGGTTGAAACAGCAACATCAAGTCCTGGAATGACATGGTTCCTGTTGAGTCTGAACTTTTTAGGATTTCCACGCAACCATGTAGAATCATAAGGTTCATCACCATATTCTATGTACGCATTGTAATGAACAATTACATAAGCACCTTCAGGAACAACTGATCCATATCCAGATTTCATTTCCTAAAATATTAAATTATTTTGTGATTTTAGAAAACAAGAATTACCTACAGTAATCTAAGAAGAGGTTGCGATTTTGTCTAATGAAATACTCAACCTTGCGTTGAATTTGGAGTGATTATTTAGCGAATAATAAATCAGAAGCTAAAAATAATTACAAAATGTGAGATCTTGTATTCCGATCTTACTTCTGGGTGATTTATAAGCTGGTTGTATACATAGTTATAAATAGCATATGTTTACTTTTCATTCTCTTTGGGCTTGAGAAAAATCAGTAACAAGATGATTGTATGAAAAAAAACTATTAACAATAATGTAGATTCATTATACAACATTTAATATATTTTTTAGAGCAACAGAACTAACCTTTTTTTTTGGTAATTTTTAAGTTGTTTCTTTTGGCATTTCCTGCTGTACCATATCAATCATACGAGGGTCATACTGAAAGTCGTGAGCAACCCATTGTTAAAATTCAAATTTCAACAATGTAACAAAAAACAACTGCAGGATCGTAATCTATAGACTTCATACCACAACATTGCCATTTTGTGGCGTCATAGTTTCTATCATGTGACCACACGCGCAGTGTTTACAAAATGACAGACATCAATGTTTCGTTTTGACAGCGCACTGTCATTGAATTCCTTGTTAAAGAGGAACAATCTGCTGTTGATATTCACCAAAGATTTCAATGTGCTTACGGAGATGCCTGCATGGGTGCCAGCAGTGTTAGGAGATGGGTGAAACATTTTAAAGATGGGAACACGAGTAACAAAGATGAGCCTCATAGCGGTCGCCCACGCTCTGACTCCATGGGCAGGCAACACGGGAATGAGTTGATGCGCTCATTTGAGACGACAGGCGTATCACAGTGAATGAAATCGCTACAAACTTGCAGTAGGACACAGTGCAGTGCAAGAAATGATTCACAGCTTAGGTTACCGAAAAGTTAGTGCCCGTTGGGTTCCACGTTTATTGAGTGAAGACCACAAACTTCAGAGACGAACCATCACCCATAACCTTCGTCAGAGATTTCGAAATGAAGGTGATGACTTTTTGACGAGTATTGTGACAGGTGACAAAAGCTGATTTTATTGCTACGAGCCTGAAACAAAATGCCAGAGTATGGAATGGCACCACTTGAATTCGCCATCAAAGAAAAAAGTGAAGACAGTTCAATCTGTTGAGAAAGTTATGAGCAGCGTCTTCTGGGATGCGCGAGGTTGCATTCTGGTTGAATTTCTTGAACCTGGACAAACCATAAATGCTGCCCGCTATATCCAGACACTTGTGAAGCTCCGTCGTGCATTGCACAACAAACGCCCTGGAAGAAAGATCATTCTGCAACACGATAACACGCATCCTCACAATGCTCGTGCAACTGTGGAGAAGATCAGGACATTTGGGTGGGAAACTCTTCTACATCCTCCCTATAGTCCCGATTTGGCACCCTCCGACTACCATCTTTTCGGTTCTGTGAAGGAGCAGATGTGAGGCCAATGCTACGAGACGCTGGAGGATATTCGGAAAGCAGTGCGTCAGTGTCTTCGAGCAGCTGAAATGGACTTCTATCATAAGGCATTTTCAAGCTTGTAGAACGCTGGACAAAATGTGTGCAAAGAAATGGAGACTATGTTGAAAAGTAGCACAAAGGTCTGTAGATTAACATGGTGTACTTGGTTTGTCTAAAATTAATATTATGATTGTTTAAAAAATGTTGCTCATGAATTTCGGTATGACCCTCATACATTGTTGAATCAATATCCTTGTCAAAGAAGTTAATTTGCGGAGATATCTCTCATTATGAATTTTAAATGAGAGGTTATATATTTTGATCTTACTTCTATGCGATTTCTAAGCTGGCTGTATAGTTATAAATAGTATATCTTTACTGTTAAATCTCTTTGGGCTTGCAAAAAATCAATAACAGATGATTGTATGAAAAAATAACTATTAACAATAATGCAGAGACATTATAAAATATTTAATATATTTTTAGAGCAATAGAACTATTTTTTGTAATTTTTGAAGTTGTTTTGGCATTTCGTGCTGTGCCATATCGATCGTACATTGTTCATTTGATATCCTTGTCAAATAAGTTAATTTGCGGAGATATATCTCATTATGAATAGGAAGAGGCACAACTATCAACAGGAAGAGACACGATTATCGGTCTATGAGTTAAATAGTTAACATAAGTAGAGAAAAAATTTTACTTGAGCTGGAATTTGAATCAATTAATACAGTACACCTGGTACATATTGTCAAGGTCACCTGCCCCTTATCAGATGGGAGGCTACACATCTGTTAATTGTTAAAATTTAGGTAAATGCTCTCCATAATTATGTTAACTCATTATAGAGATGTCGAAAAAATGTGAGTGACATATCTAGTATTATTTATTGTTTCTTAATAGAGAATTGGTCCAATGATTCTAAAGACACCGATGGTAATAAGGCCATCGCTGTGGTCTCAAGGTAGTGTGCTGCTTTGTCACACAGCGGGCCCAGGTTCGATCCCCAGTTTTTTCGGGATTTTTCCTCACCTGTAAGACAAATGTCAGGAAAGCTTTAAGGCCCAAATGGTCCCCAAAATCATATGGCCATCGCAATCATCATCATTTATATTCACCTTAGATTAAGCTTAGGATTAAGGACTCTCCTGGCGCACCACTATCATCATCCATCATATCATCGGGGCAACGTAACCCCGCCTTTCAGGCACCCCAACCTCAGAAGTGGGTTACAAGTACGCCATGCCAGGAGAGAACACCAAGAATGTCGAAATACAACCTGGGGCATTTGCAAAAAAAAAATATCCTGCTTTCTTACCTTCCATTATCTTTTCAACAAAATGGACCATACTGCATATGAATTTATATTTGAAGGATGCTGTATATTTGCAGAATGGATTATGAACAGGAATTTATGGCCTCCAGATCCGTAGATCTCATACCTTACTATTTTTATTTATGAGGAATGCTAGAAAATAAAGTTTATAAAAGGGTCATTCCATGTCAAGTGTCTTACAATAAAAAAAATGGTTTCCCCACTCGACCACCTCAGATTTTGTTCAAAATTTGTGCATATATGCACATGCATGTGTTAGGTTACTGTGCAAAATTTTGGCTTGATTGATGCAATGGCTCCAGAGGTAGGGCCACTTTAGTGGATCTATACTATGTCATGAAGCATGCAGCGCAAAGAATTTGATCAACTTTGATATAACATTGTGCTTTAACTGTAGTGTCTATTACCTTGAATTATTTTATACCAGTACAACTTTTAATGCTGAATCTAAATATAGCATTCAAATTGCTTGGAAATTATTATCCCTTATGGTATTTGGTCTGAAAATACCTTGATAAGTTTAACACAGAAAATTTACCCATATTTTAACCATCCTTTACTACAAGGAAAAACCAGCTGAGACCTCAATTTTCAGGCTGTCAACTAACAATCAGGTCCACATTATACTACACCAGTATTACTATCTATGAGTTTGGTTAGACCAATGTTGACCTATGGTAGTGAAGCATGGACACTAAAAAGACAACATGAAAGCAGAATAACGGCTTGTGAAATGAGATTCATGCGCAGAACAGCGGGTTACACCCGATGGGATTGGAAAAGGAACACTGATATCTTAAAAGAATTGAAAACTACGCCAATTTTGGAATATATTAAACAGTACCAACTAAATTGGAAACACCATCTTGAAAGAATGAGTTCAAATCGGATCCCCAAAGCTGTTCATAATTATATACCAAAAGGACGAAGATCTGTGGGCCGTCCTATGAAACGCTGGAGGGAAAATTTTCTATAGGATTGTAACAGGTCTTGGCCTAATACTTGGAAGGAAGAAGAAGAAGAGTTAATAGTTCAGATTTTACTGACACCCCTTCTGAGTATAAAATTAAAAATTGCAAATTTTTAGCATTTTTCAGGTCAAGTTTTCAATATGGCTATCATCTCTGATCTTAATTTTACTGACACCACTGGAAAGAGCACATTTTTTTGCTACAAGGGACATGAAGAAGTAAAATGGTAATTTTCCAATATAAGTTTTTTAGAAAAAATTTAAAACACCCTACCTATTTGGAGTACCGCTCATATTACAGTACTGGCTGCTGTTCGTTGGAGAATGTCATAGTACTTTTGATGTGATTTTTAGGGGTAAGTATTTTGTGGCATCAAACTTGTGTTACGTGATGTGCAGGTACACCTGTGGGTTCCAGAAACTTCTGGAAATCTGATGTGCACATACAATTGTTTTACAAAACAGGCACCAGAAATTGCTATAAATTTTCCATGATATTCTCCACTGTTCTAGAATGTTCTCCAGAATTCTGCTATTATAAATTTACACTATATAAAGTGTTATTTGTGCACATGCAACTTGTCGATTATTTTATTTGTGCTTATTATGGTTGAATGTTTATTTTTCTTACAAATTTTGTCAATTGCTGAATCTGGTCAAAGTCAGAACTTGCTATGGCTTCAAATGAAGGTAGTATGGACCTTGAGCAGTACACCATTGGACAAATCAATAATTCTGTGTGTCATTTACTGAAGTTCACCAAGGACAAAACACCAGCTGAAGTCAGTATGTGACCTCTCTGAAGATCAAAATTTGCTGATTCGAAGTAGAGGATTTCAATTTGATCATGATGCCAAAATATACTTACATCATGAAGCAGAGCTCTTGACCAGATTCCAATATCTCCAGAAATCATGCTGCAATCCAGTTCAAAAGAAGAATCACAAATTCAACAAAGGTTTATGTCTAATCAATGTTGCAACAGCCAACTTTTTTAAATAACTCACAAAAATTGATGTGAAGCCTGGACAGAAGTTTTGCCCAGCTTGTAGAGTGGAAAATGCAGAAAAGGCCAAGCCTTTTGCCCTCTTCAGACTCTGATGAAGATGCTACAGTTGTTTCAGGCAGCCTAAACTCAACCATGACAGCATTTGGTATGTCACCACATAAGTTTCAATGTGTTTCAAGCCGGAATTCCAGTGGATATGCAAGACGAAAGATAAGGATGGTTATGGCAACAAAAATTTCTGAAGTTGGAGGGCTTAAACCGGATGATGTTATAGAATCAAGATCAAATAAAAAATGCCACAATTGCTTCTCATATGGAATGCTCACCAATGAATTGAAATTAAAGTTGGAAATATCATCAGCATCAGAGAAAATTCAGATTTTAACTCTTGCTCCTAGCCACTGGAACATTAAAAAAAAAAACTATGGAAGGGCTCAGAGTGTCTGAGCGAATGGCGAAAACTGCCAGAAAGCTAAAGGAAGAAAAAGGCATATTAGCAAAGCCAGAGCTAAAGCGTGAAAAACCATTACCAGAAAATATTAAGGAAAGTATAGCAAAATTCCATGACAGTGATGATGTCAGCCAAATTTGTCCAGAAAAAAAAATACTTCATTGCCATAAGGAGACCAGCTGGCCCAAAAGTTCATATGCAGAAATGTCTGCTGCTATGTAACTTGAAAGAAGCTTATCAAGAATACTGCAGGCAGAATTTACCAAAGATTGGCTTTTCCAAATTTTGTGATCTTCGGCCAAAGTGCATCACAGTTGATTCAGCAGGAACATACTCAGTTTATGTTTGTACAGCTCATCAAAATGTCAAGTTGATACTATCAAGCGACTATAATCAAGGATGACTACAAGATTTTATTAGCCAAGACAGATAGGCTATTTGCCTAAAACCCAGGATAAGCAAAGAAGCAAATTTAACTTTTATAGGAATTAATCACTATGAGGTTTAATTTCACCATAAAGCAAATGCTGAACTGTAACACACACAGTATGCGGAACAGCTAGGGTATTTTAAGGCTATTTTATAAACCTTCTATGAAAAACTACCATTTTACTTACAAGTCCCTTGTAGCAAAAAATGCATTATTTTCAGAGGGCATCAGTAAAAATAAGATTAGAGATGATAGCCATATTGAAAACTGGTACTGAAAAGTGCTAGAAATTTGCAATTTTTAATTTTATGCTCAGAAGGGGGGTCAGTAAAATTAGAAATATTAACTCATAGAAGGTAATACTTGTGTATTATAACATTTATAACATGTTCCTGATTGTTAGTTGACAGCCTGAAAATCAAGGTCCCAGCTGCTTTTGCCTTGTAGTAAAGGATGGTTAAAGTATGGCATAAACCTTCTGTGTCAAACTTTGCAAGGCACTTTCAGACCAAATATCATGAGGGGTAATAATTTCCAAGCAATTTGAATGTTATACTGGTATAAAATAACTCAAAGTAATAGACACTACAGTTAAAGCACAAGGTTATATCAAGTTGACCACATTCTTTGCACCACATGCTTCATGGTATGGGTCCACTAAGGTGGCCCTAGTTCTGGAACCACTACACCAATCGAGCCAAAATTTTGCACAGTAACCTAGCACATGCATGTGGTACAAATTTTGAACAAAATCTGAGATGGTCGAGTGGGGACTCCTACGAAACTTGACATGGAATGACCCAAAACTAATCCCCTTCTGCTAAATGAAATAAAATAAAATATATAGGTTCATTACAGTAGAACAACTAGTGGACATGAATGAACATTTCTTAAAGTGTGAAACATATACATGAGAAAATGGACAGCAAATACAGCATCTTCTGTGAACAAAATAAGTACCAAAATGTGTATGTATGCCTATGTTTTAACAATTAACATATGAGATCACACTAGCTCTGATAGTGGAAGATTCGTGGTCTCCACCCATCAAGTAACCCATGAATCAAATGCACTGTGCGCATTTTGTCTTAATTGCAAATGTGATAGAAAGTAACACTATGAGGTATTTTATCAAAGAAACTGAATCATTTATATACACTTTTGTTATACACACCTTAACTGGTCTGTGATTGAGAAAGAGGGAAAAGTCCTTCAAAACATTTACACATAAGAGAGCAAAACATGAGGTGAGAGCTGTAGATAAACAATTCACTTTCTTTGATATTTCATCTTATTTATAGACACTTTAATATCAAGTTCATATTACTTCAGAGGATCTTTAGATGTAAATATTAGATTGTGCATTTCTCTTGGGAATTTAATGTTTTTTATAAGACAAATATGATATGGATGATTATGATAGAAAGATCATGTTTGGAGAGTATTTGGGTCTTTATAGAGTTTTCCGACATTTGCCTTCTTGTGAAGAAAATCCCCAGAAAAAAACTTAAACAGAAAACTTATTCTGATCAAGAATCAAATTCTACCACTCAGCTACTTCGTCTTCTGGAGAAAGCACTAATTTGTTTCCTTTTAACCCCAAAGACTAGTGATACTGTTCACGGATTTAAAGGGGAAGAGATGCTTTTACTGCAAGATGCCATTATAATGGGGTTTTGCTGTAACAACAGTTAAACTCGAATCGGATAAGTAAATTAATTTTTTCATAGAAACCATCTGTAGGCCCTAGTTAATGTAAGTAGAGAGAAAAGTTTGCTCCTAACCTTGATTTGAACCCTTGATTTCCATCTTTACATGCCAGCCATGTTAACCATGGCCTACAGATGGCTTGTATGAAAAAAATTAATTTTCAGTAATTATCAAGAACTTTTAGCAAATGCTGAAGGAATAAGGCCATTAAGCATGAACCAAAATTTTTGAAAATTTTCATTTCCTACCTACTAGATACAGAAATGACCACGGCAAAAATGTATGTTTATTAACACTCTAATGGCAGCAATTGTTTTTTCCAAACTAAACTCAGCTTAGAACAGTCAATTAAGAAGAGTAAGTCGAGTTTACCAGCAAAATTGGATCATTAGGGGTGGGGGATTAATATGAAGTAATAATTTAAAAATCTCTGTAGTATCTGCAATTTTTTTATTATTTTTAATATTTATTTTTTTAATATGCTAATGAAATAAAATGATAAAAGGTGTTGTCAAAAAAATTGGCAAAATCTGACCATTAGAAGCCAAAATTTAAAAATCATTCTATTGGTTGCTGTGTTTGTTTCCTTGTAACAAAACTCACGTTAATATTTGAATAAGACAAGTTATCAGTAAAATCAGACCATTAAGAGTGGAGGTTAACATGTGAACTGAAATTTTATGGGAACACTTCAATGTCTAACCCCACCTCCACGTTGTGGGAGATGGTTACCTAAAAGAAGGGTAGTGCTTGTTATGGTGATGTACAACTGAGATAAAAGTTTCTGGCACTTCCAAGGTAGATGTGAAGGCCTAAAAGAAACCTGAATGAGTGATCTAAAGAGGCTTCAGTGAAACCACAACAGCCAGCAAGTTGGTGGTGGATGAAATACTTTCAAAAACCAAATAGGTTTTGGAATGGATGGAGGCATATGGAATTGATCTCCTGAAAGGAGGACAAAACAGGAGGATGATGATGTCTTTCAATGCTCTACTGCATGCAATTATTGTTTTCTCAAAATGAAACATCTAACAATATATAAAAATTAATGTTTGTTTGTTCGTATTTTATGTATGGCCACACTGTTCGTCCTATTTTGATGGGGGTTTTTGCAAAATGTGCAGAAGATTCCTGGGATGAACATAGGCTATAAGAGAGTTGTGATATTCAACCCTTTCATGGGAAGGACCCCATACAAAGTAAAATCTGTCTCCAGAATAAAATTTTAGAGAGATCTAATCAATTTAAATATCTTGGATATTATCTCTCTATCTGGGATGAAAAGGATATCCCTGAAAAAGTTACTAGTTATAATAAAGTTTAGGAATTATTAATCAAGTTATGAAACCATCCCTTGTACAAAAAAACACCAGATTACGTTATATAACACTTTGGCTAGACCAGTGTTGACCTATGGTAGTGAAGCATGGACACTAAGAAAACAACATGAAAGCAGAATAACGGCTTGTGAAATGAGATTCATGCGCAGAACAGCGGGTTACACCAGATGGGATCGAAAAAGGAACACCGATATCTTAAAAGAATTGAAGACTATGCCAATTTTGGAATATATTAAACAGTACCAACTAAATTGGAAACACCATCTTGAAAGAATGAGTTCAAATCGGATCCCCAAAGCTGTTTATAATTATATACCAAGAGGACGAAGATCACTGGGCCGTCCTATGAAACGCTGGAGGGAAATTTTCTATAGGATCGTAACAGGCCTTGGCCTAATACTTGGAAGGAAGAAAAAGAAGATATTCAACCCTTCACCCCTAAAAATCACCCTTTGTTGTGAAAAACGTGAAATAAAGTCCCTATTTTGAAGCTTCAATGGCTTACACTGCCTAAACCTTAACAAATACACCAAATTAATGTACACAGAATTGAATATGCCAAAAAACTCTACAAAAAAGTCTGCAACAGCATATGTTTATCTTTTACCGATAACTCAAAATAACCATTTTTGTCTTTTCATTGATGCCAAGATCAGCATAAGTTGATTCTTGGACAAGCGTGCTCTGCCACACCGTTCATCCGATTGAGATGGGGCTTTCTGAAAAATGTTCAGGAGATTCCGGGGATGAACATAGGCTATAAGAGAGTTATAATACTCAAACCCTTCACCCCTAAAAATCACTCTTTGTAGTGAAAAACATGAAAAAAGTTCCTATTTTGACACTTAAATGGCTTATGGATGATGGGTGATCTTCTAAGATATTAAGACTCCCAAAGAAAAAATAAATTATTGTATTTGTTGACATATAAGATGCTTCCCAAAAATTAGCAAATATAGCTACTTATTATAGCTACCCAAATTCCTCAAAATCCTTGTAAGAATCAGTCCCATATTGGCCAAAATTCCATGAGAAAATTTGTTCCCCACATAGGGGCTTGAACCAGCACAAGTTCCATTGCTCTTGACCAAAACATCATGCCTTAAACCACTTGGCTATGGAGCAGGATGTATTTGTCACAATAGTGTCCAAAATACAAATGATAACAAGACATCTGAATAAATTTTCATGACAATTTACCTTCTTTTTAACTTTTCCATCATCTGATATTGATACCATTTTTAGTGCCAATATTTCAAATGGTGTCTTCCCTGGAGGAAATTTTTCACCACTGCCATTTTCATCGTCCTCATATCCATCTATACAATGAGAATTACTACATCTGAGTAGTTCTTCTTTATTAAAGTAAGTTAGCTGGAGATCCTCCTCCTCAGCATAGTCCATGTTAACTTCAAATATAGCTGAATCACTAATAACATCTCTGTAACACGGACATCACAATTATAATTTTGTTAAAAACTTTGAGACAGATGAGTAATTCATTATGAAATCCTGGTCCATGATTTAAAAAGCTTAAGTAATTAAAATATGAATCATAATAAATTCTCTTTACAATTGAATAAAGATCATAAATATTCATTATTTTGAAAAGAAAAATTAATGCCTGTATTGGGATTCCAACCCAAAATCTCTAGCTAATGTGCTAACCATTACACAATTTCAGGCTTCCG
Organism: Diploptera punctata; assembly: GCA_030220185.1. Lineage (NCBI taxonomy): Eukaryota > Metazoa > Arthropoda > Insecta > Blattodea > Blaberidae > Diploptera > Diploptera punctata. The sequence continues at coordinate 2,094,800 of JASPKZ010008379.1, read as the reverse complement.
ATGCTAATGCTAATTTTTCTTCCTCATATACAATTCCCTTCATCGTCAAAAGCAGATAGCCGTCGCTACCAGTGTCATCTGGCAGTTTCTAATTCAAGAAGACTCATTAATTAGAGTTAATTTTTCTTCAAAATAATAATTGTGTATCACTGCAAATGTTAAAACATTTAAATTAACAAAAAAAAAATCATAATATTCTCCTATCAGGAAGTATATAGAGTTGTAGTAGTAGGTGGCCATAGCGTAGTGATTAAAGCATTGCACTACAAGCCGGAAGATTGAGGGTTCGAGTCCCGGTGGGGTCAGGATTTTTAAAACTGACCCAAACCTTCTGGCAGCACTGGGGTCGACTCAGTCTCTGTGAAAAACTGACTTTCTCTGCCTAAGGCTACATTTTTGTTCTGGATGTTTCCAGGACCAAATTCCTAACTGTATATTGTTACTACATGAATCTGAATTCCAAACTAAAACTAATATTTCCTATAATATGAAAACTATAATATTAAGACTATTTAAATAACTAATTAAAATTATCTAGACTTTGATATCCTATTTTATAACAGCCTCTAATGGAAAAGAGTACCAGACACCTGTTCTGGGGGTAAATGTGGCCGTTACGCAGGGCTGACAACCCAGCTGACATGTGCTGATTGTACAGAAAAAGTAAGAGCCTTAACCTCCTACTACCCCAAGGGCCTCCCAAGGCCTGTAACGGGACCACTTTACCTTTTTGTAGTAGGTGGAGGGCAGATTCAAGAAATGTTGATGTGCAGAGCATTTTGCAAGATGACCTCAATTTATGTTTGAACTCCTCTTTACGTAACACACAAATTGGAGTTCTGTATACAGATATCATGACTAGTTCTTAGGCAGAACAAAGCCATTGCTTCATGTCAGGAAGAATAGTAATAATATTGTGGCGCATTGTAGTAGTGTCGTTTAAACTGTGAGGGCCGGCGAGAGAAACCTCGTATTGGTGGATAGCCAATCGTGGATCCACAAATTTTCTCGGCTAATAAGCCAGAGAGTTCTACGAACATCTATTCTCCCATTCAAGAAACATCGGAAGACGAGAGGGTTCCATGTTGAAACAACTCGTTCATGAACCAGGAAATTTCTGTCTATTCACCTATAAATCATGGTGAGAGCAGAACAACCCCCAGTCCCATGTTAGACGGCGAGAGGTTAAATTGTAAGCGAAACTGTGAGGAAGGATTGTGTCTGCAACTGTGTTAGAAGTGAATGTTATGAACGTTAAATAAACCTTCAAAGAAGAATAGTTGTAAGAATAAATTGTGATTGAAGATTTAGTGATAATTGTGAGAAGAAAAATAAAGTGAAAAGAAACATTTTACATAACAACTGTGTACTTATTTAAGTCCAAGTAAGTTAAAGGAAACCCCAGTGCCATTTGGGAAAATATCAATAAATGGTAAACAGCAGCGGCATTAAGAATATTAATAGCAATAGTAGTAGATCATCTAATGCTCTAGATTTGACATGATGGATGTTTATACTATATAAAGAGATTTTTTTTTCTGATTCATAACTAAACTAACTCATTGGCACTATTGAACCTGTAGGTTCATGGCCACACAAACTTAAGTTCTCCACACATCCATATCCTGAGCTAATGTTTTCCAATCATCCCCTCAAATAATGGTTAATGTTATTCTCTCACCTCATTCTTGGTCTACCAACTGGGTATTTTCCCCCTGGGTTTTCTACTAGAAACTTCCATGCACCTCTTTCACTCCCCATTTGTGCCACATGTGCTGCCAAGCATAGTCTATGAGATTTAACTGTTTTTATTATAACTGGTTTCCTATAAAGATCATGAAACTCACTGCTATGTAGCCTGTCTGTTCATCTCTATTTAGTCAAAAATTTTCCTAAGAACTTTATTCTCAAATTCTCGTAATCCTTTCTCCTCCCTTAAAGTAAGAGTCCATTTTTCACATCCATATAATATAGGCCTAACTGGGAGAATAATAGTTTTATAAATTTTCAGTTTAATTTTTTCGAGACAAGTTGGGACGATAAGAGCCCCTGTAATGCATTTTGAGCATGCATTTCCAGAACTGAGCCTATATTCAATTTCTTTGTGCATATCATTCCTATTTGTAATTATTGTTCCTAGGTATTTAAATTCAGCCACTACTTCAAAATTTCCCGTTTGTCATTAACTGTCCATTTCCATTATGTAACATATTTCTATGTGTGACCATATATTTAGTTTTATTGATGTTTACTTCCAGTCCCAATTTCTTAGTGTTAATAGAGTGTGCATGTTGGTCCTTAGTATCTCCTTGCTATCGCCTAAGTATATTACAATAACAGCATAAACTAACAGCTTATTAATACCACTGAGTTTCATGCCTTCTTCAGCCTTTAAAGATATGATGGCATGCTCTAGTAAAAAATTGAATAGTAGAGGAGATAGTGCATTTCCTTGCTTTAACCCATTGTGAATTTCAAAAGTATCCGAAAACAGTTTATTTACATGCACCCTACTCTTTGTACCATTTAGACACATTCAATTTTTTTTTCTGATTCATATACTCGTATAATATTTTAAATATTGTATTTTTAATTTAAACTCTGCATACTGTATAAAAAATATGAGGTGAGGAGTAAAATCTGATTCATTTAATGATTGTTGAGAATAAAATTTAATGTCTGTAATGTAAATGAATATACCGGTATACAGACAAACCATCTGTAAGCAATAATGAGAAAATTTCTGCCTGAACTGGTTCAAGCAGAAATTTTTCTCTTTACCATTGAAATTAAATGTCTTTCTCCCTCTAAGAAAATCCGGAAATATCTATGCACAAAATGGAAAATTGCATTTGTGATGTTATTTACACTGCTGGTCCTCAACATTCATATGTTATATTTGTGAAGATGGCTGAGTGAATCTATTCATTATTTTATTTTGATAAAAATTAATAAGAGTGATAGCTGCAGTGCAATTTAAAACAACTTTTATTGCCATGTTAGAAATGGTAAGAAATTTTGAGGTTATTACACCTATGCCACGGTACCACCCATATAAATAAAAAAAAAACAATTTATTGTTGCAGTATGTGAATAATTACCCGAGAGAAATATATATGTTGATTTAAATAAATGTAAGAATCCCTTAAAATGAAGTGAGAAGTTGAGCTGAAAGTAACATAAAATCACCATATTTACAATTAAAATATGGGCTGAAGTCCATTATTTGGCAGACACAATTCTACACTTACATTCTTATGCTACTGATGCACTAAACACTTGTAAACACGTTTCGTACTATTTTAAACATTTTGGAATAATTTTATAAACATTTCTTACGATTTTTAAATATTTATAAATTATGCAAAATTTGTGCATCGGGTTCTAGAGATGCAGAAATGCTTCATGTAAAATTTGCTAGGTGGCTCTCAAATCGAAGTTACCAACATTTGAAAATAATTTCAAACCATATTTAGTGTTAGTGTACGTAAAATTAGTTTATAGTTCATTAATTGTTTGTTAGATTAGGAAATGGCAAGTTCGTTTATGTCCATTTTTTTAGCATTTGAGAATTTATTCCCAATAGAAGAAATTGTGTCCGCCAAATACTGGACTTTTTCCAAAATATGTATTAGTCATTGTTCAAACAGTGTAACCAACTTATAAAAAACACATACTAACAAACAAGTAAATGCTAAACTATACCTTATCTGCTCTTAGAGTGATTCTAACATAAACGAACACCAATTGTATTCTTCTACCATTCGTGCCACAATTATTGTCATATTGACAGAGAGCACATGTGAAGTATAGAAGACATGTGTTTGTTGAATGGGGTAGATTACAAGAAAGCTGGTGACATTTTTCACTGAACTTGTGTTTTAAAAATTTAGATGGTGACACAGCATCAGAACACTCAACCTGAGTTCAAGTTTAGAATACCTTTACTTATGATTCTCTATATTACATTCTTGTAATACTACTGCTCTATATACTTTTTCAATTTTTACTAAACACTTTAAATATTTAAGATGTGACATCAGCTATGGGTATGATAAAGATATTGAACACAAAACACATCAGTTTCAAGCTATTTGTGGTACAATAAATAGAACATTGAATAATAAAGCCCATAAACAAACAAAATTAACATTTTATAAAACAATGGCTGTCCCTCTCCTTTTGTATGGGAGTGAATCTTGGATTACCACTACCAAACAAGAAAGTAAAATCCAAGCAGCCGAGATTAAATTTTTAAGAAGAGTAAAAGGCTGCACTAGAATGGACCAGATAAGAAACGAGGATATCCGTGAAGAACTGCAGATCTACTCAATAAAAGAAAAGATATTTAACAACAAGATACAGTGGAAAGAACATATAGAAAGAAAGTAGATTACAAAATAAAATCTTCCATTATTTTCCAAAAGGAAGAAGAGATGTCGGACGTCCTCGGAAGAGATGGTCTTAGATCTATTAGTGAAGACGGAACAGGCAACTCTTGCCTGAACCAGGAAGTGAAGAAGAAGAAGAATTTTTACTAAGCATATACTATTTTAAACATTTTGCAACTAACTTTTTATAACATGTTTTACAATATTCGCATAATTATATAAATATTTAAAAATCGTAAGACATGTTTACAGAATCGTTCCAAAATGTTTAAAATAATACAGAAAATCCTGATCGACAAATACTAGACCTCAGCCAAAAGTTTAAAATATTACACATTAGTAAATAGTAAAAATAGAAGAAGTACATAGAGCAATAGTATTATGGAAAAAGTGTACTATTTGTCTCACATGAATTCTTCTAAGTTGTACAAAATTGCAGTACACATGCGCGAGTTGCAGGAGTTGCTGTAAGGTTGACGTAGCTTCGGCTGAGGTGTATAAACCGTCGCACACAATTTTCCATCTATATTCTTATGCCACCGATGCACTAAACACTTTTCAACCATTTATAATGTTTGGTACTATTTTAAACATTTTGGAACCATTTTATAAAACATTTCTTACAATTTTTAAACATTTCTAAATTATGGAAATACTGTACATCGAGTTCTACAGGTGCGGAAATGCTTCATGTAACATCCGTTAGGCAACTCTCACATCGCAGTTACCAACATTTGAAAATAATTCAAAACCATATTTAGTATTAGTGTAAGCACAATTAGTTTATAGTTTGTTAAATAATATGCATGTAAATTGTTTTGTTAGGTTAGGAAATGGGAAGTTAGTTTACGTCCATTTTTTAGCATTTGGGAATTTATTCCCAAAGTTGGTAACACCGACTTCAGAGCCATCTACCGGAAGCTACATTAACCATTACAGCAACTGCCGCAACTTGCGCATGCATACTACGATTCTGTAGAACTTAGAAGAACTCATGTGCGACGGTTTATACACCTTATCCGTAACTTCTGTTAGATGGCTCTGAATTTGGCATTACCAACTTACGGAATAAATTCCCAAATACTAATGCTTCATGTAACATCCGCTAGGCGACGCTCACATCGCAGTTACCAACATTTGAAAATAATTCAAAACCATATTTAGTGTTAGTGTAAGCACAATTAGTTTATAGTTTGTTAAATAATATGCATGTAAATTGTTTTGTTAGGTTAGGAAATGGGAAGTTAGTTTACATCCTTTTTTTGCTAGGTTAGGAAATGGGAAGTTGGTTTACGTCCATTTTTTAGCATTTGGGAATTTATTCCCAAAGTTGGTAACACCGACTTCAGAGCCATCTACCGGAAGCTACATTAACCATTGCAGCAACTCGCGCATGCGTACTGCGATTCTGTAGAATTTAGAAGAATTCATGTGTAACGGTTTATACACCTTACCTGTAGCTTCTGTTAGATGGCTCTGAATTTGGCGTTATCAACTTTCGGAACAAATTTCCAAATACTAAAAAAAATGAACGTAAACTTCCCATTTCCTAACCTAACAATGCAAATTACATGCATATTATTTAATAAACTATAAACTAATTTTATCACTAACTTGTCCCATCGGAATCTAACAAAATTAAGTTAATTTCTTGAAATATGGTTTGGAATTATTTGCGAATGTTGGTAACACCGATTTCAAGAGCCATCTAGCGGATTACATTAAGCATTTGCGCGTCTGTAGAACTCAATTCACAGTATTCGCGTAATTATATAAATATTTAAAATAGTACGAAACGTGTTTAAAAGTGTGTAGTGCAAACAGTAGAGTAAGATGTATTGAAAATCGTCTGACACAAATAGGTAACCTCAGCCCAGTATTAAAAGTACATACCACAAAATCAAGGCAAAGATAATCTAAAGTTGGGCACAAGCCCTTCTCAATATAAGAAAGACGTTTCAATTAAATGTGCAGCAAAATAAAGACTATCAATATGGAAATATCGGGCGCACACAAATTACCGAAATGGCATGTTTCATTGATTTTAGTGAATTATGCCAATATATTATGAATAATTCTACTTACTGTATACTGATTGCTTCTTTCAATCTAACGGGTTTTTCTTCCTCTTCATATTCACATTCATAATCTTCATCTTCTACCGATTTCACTGGGTCAATATTATCCATAATAATACGATTGAAAGTAATATGCGAGAATACTTTCACCTGTTCTTTCTCTTAAATATTAATTTAAAATCTACACGCGCCGTAACCATAGGCAAACTCGAGAACCTACGGAGATGTAAAACATAGAGAATAAACTGCCTATTTTCTTTAATCTGTGCATAGACCAGAGGACTTGACCAGAGATAACCCACTTGACGTAGCCCCTTGTAAACGCTCGTACTCTATGCTTGTAAACAGAGAGATAATCCATGCTTGTAAACTGTGATGGCTTAGACTCCAGAGACCTCAAGCGATTGGCTGGAGTAACTAACAAATTACAGCTTGCTGTAATACCGACGTATTAACAGTGCCATCTGTTGGGTTACACAAAATTAATATGTCGATCACGGTAGTTTAATCGTTATTTTCGGCGTTTACTATACCACAAGTAAAATAGTTCCCCCAAAGTATTTATTAACAAAAATAACATCTCACACCACATTTTGTCTTCTTTTTAGATTTATTTCGGAGAAATTAATACACCATCGTCAGTTTTTATTCTACCATTGTTCTTTTTATTTGAGGGAAGTAGATTATAAAGGGGATGATTGGAAAACATTGGCTCAGGATAGGGAAGGATATATGGAGAGCTTATGTCCGCACGGCCATGAACCTACGGGTTCAATAGTGCCAGTGAGTTAGTTAGTTATTGTTATTTTGTGGTAATTCAATGTTTCCTTCAATGACAGAACAATGGTCCAGCAAAAATTGGCGATAGAATACTAATTTCTCTCAAACCAGGCTAAATATATATATATGAAGTAAGATGTAATTTTTATTAATATTCATTATTAATACCTCATAGTGCTACCTCCTACACATTTTGAAGTTCTCAATTTCCAAGACCTTCTAATTTTTCATTTTAACCATAGGAAGACACTCCTTACTTTAAAAAAAAAACAGTTGATAAATCTGAAAAAGTGGAGGAATATTATATAACCAAATTAAATTCTTTTAAAGTATTCAATTAGTGGATTTTTCAACATTTTTTTTAATAACATTATTGTTGCAAATAATTTTCTTATAACTAAAAATAATGGATAACCCTGCTTTTCAAGGAAAGATTCATATAAAAAAATATATATATAAGATAAAAATTATTTAATTATTTTAGACAAATGAACATAATAAACAGTAGAGAATTTCAGTATTTATGAAGAATTAATGCATTAAGATTATCTGCAAAAAAAATTGACTACGAATCTAATAAATAAAAATGTTTGTTTGTTTGTTCGTACTTTATGCGCAGCCATACCGTTGATCTGATTGTGATTGGGCTTTTTGCAAAATGTTCAGGAGATTCCCGGGATGAACTTAGGCTATAAGAGAGTTGTGATACTCAACTCCTACACCCTTAAAATCGCCCTTTGTAGTGGAAATGTGAAAAAGTAGATCTTTGGACACTTAAATAGCTTATGCTGCCTAACCCATAACAAATACACAAATTTAATGTACACAGAATTGAATATCTCAAAAATCTCTACAAAAAAGTCTGCGACAGCATACATTTATCTCTTGCGGATAACTCACAATAACCATTTTTGTCTTTCATTGATGCCAAGAAGATTGAGACAAGTACTAGATTCCTGTGCAAGCATAGCAGCACATTGCGGATATTTTTTTATGGATATCTCACAATAACAAATTTTGTCTTTTCAGCTCATTTATGACAAGAAGATCGGGTTGAGTAGATTCCTGGACAACGCCGGGTAAACAGCATGGAGTATCTAAAAATAATTACAATATAAATTTTTCCTTTCACTTATTTAACTAAACATAAAATACATTAATTTTTTTATTTCAGCTCATTTATGTCAAGAAGATCGGGATAAGTAGATTCTAGGCAGGATAAGTAGATTCTAGGGCAATGCTGGGTAATCAGCATAGGATATCTAAAAAATAAAAATGTATAATTATTTTTCCTTTTACTTATTCAACTAAACATAAAAGCACATTAATTTTCATTTATTTAGGCGTAGCAACACATGCCAGGTATTAGTTAGTTATAATATATAAACAAGCATATAAAGGAAAAATGGGGGGATATATATCGAGCATCCATGGATTAATGCTATCATTAGCCTATTCCATTCTCAGAATTCATCTGTCAGTCTTAGCCTCACAATAATCTGTTTTACCATTTGGATTTTATTACAAACTTCATTTTCTTTATAGATTTTTTTTAATGTACATATTCTCTATTGTAATTCGCCCAAGGGCAAGTCCTACACAGCAATCATAGCATTTTTCATGCTATGCTTTGCAGCTGTACTAGGGAATTATAGGTGTAGTAGCTTCCCATTGCTTTCCACACTGGCAAAGAATGATGATGATAATGGCTGGATGATTTTCAGGGACTGTTTGGCCCTAAGCTTCCTGACATTTGTCTTATAGGTGAGAAAAACCCCTTGGCATACTTTGTCTTGTCTAGCCAGCGTATGGGTGATGTGATCAGCATGTCGGGCCCCCCAGCTGTTAAAGCTGGTAGCTGTGCCTTGGCATGCCTTGTCTTGTCTAGCCAGTGTACAGGTGGCATGTGGTCAGCATGTTGGTTCCCCCAGCCATTACAGCTGGTTGCTGTGCCTTGTACGGGTGACATGTGGTCAGCATGTCGGGTCCCCCAGCCATTACAGTTGGTAGCTGTGCCTTGACATGCCTTGTCTTGTCTAGCCAGTGTACAGGTGGCACGTGGTCAGCATGTTGGTTTCCCCAGCCGTTACAGCTGGTTGTTGTGCCTTGTCGACCCAGTATATGGGTGACATGTGGTCAGCATGTCGGTTCCCCAGCCGTTACAGCTGGTTGCCGTGCCTTGGCATGCTTTGTTGATCCAGTATACAGGTGACAAGTGGTCAGCATTTCGGGTCCCCCAGCCGTTACAGCTGGTTGCCTTGTCTTGGTATTGTCTAGCCAGTGTACGGGTATGTGTGGTCAGCATGTCGGTTCCCCTAGCCGTTACAGCTGGTTGCCGAATCTTGGCACGCCTTGTCGACCCAGTATATGGGTGACATGTGGTCAGCATGTCGGGTCCCCCAGCCGTTACAGCTGGTTGCCGTGACTTGGCACTTTTTGCCTAGCCAGTGTACGGGTGACATGTGGTCAGCATGTCGGGTCCCCCAGCCGTTACAGTTGGTTGCTTCTGCATTGGCACATATTGTCTTTGTCTTCTGGTGTATAGGTGACATGTGGTAAGCATGTTGGGTTCCCCAGACATTACAGCTAGTTGCCTCTGCCTTGGTACAGCTTGTCTTGTCATGTACAGGTGATATGTGGTCAGCATGTCGTGTCCCCAGCCGTAACAGATGGTTGCCTCTGTCTTGGCACGTCTTGTTTTGTAGTACATAGGTGACATGTGATCAACAAGTTGGATCACCCAGCCGTTACGGCTAATTGCCCTGACATGTCTTGTCTAGTCTTGTAGTGTATAGGTGACATGTGGTCAGCAAGTTGGGTCCCCCAGCCATTAAAGCTGGTTGCCTCCTAAGAGGACTAACGGAGGGAACGATGGTATCTTTGTCTTTTTCTCACAGATGGTTGAAGGTCTGTATGGTAATCTGTCAACTATTTGTAAATTTAATAGATCCTGTGTCAAATTGTCACACGAACAACATCGAATCTCGCTCATGAGGTACACCATTGGCTATCCATGTTCAAATTTGTATTTTTTTTTGCGCTAAAAATCTAAAATCCGATCATCAGATCCATTCAGTAAATAATTGAAAACATTCAGTGGCTAACAAATAATATATCATGCGAGAAAAAGAAAATAAATTGTGAAAAACACATAAAGAGTGTTACAAAATGTTAGTGAAATAGAAAATATATTCAGTTTTAATTTTCTGCATAAGCGTAATATATGGAATTTCACTTAAATAATACTAAACTGTACTCGTGTACTAAATAAAATTAAAATATATGGAGCAGACCAGTTACATGAAATGAAACTACACTACTGAATAAACCACTCTTTAAACTCGAATCTATGAACGCATTAGACTGTAAAAGTCGTTCCCTGCCTATACTCTGCTGAGAAAGTTGCATCCAAATACATTTTTGTGTACTCAAAAATCTGTTCATGCAATAATAATTGTTGAAATTCCTAAGCTACCTGGCGATGTGACTTAGCAGAGAAACAAATCGTGAGCAATCCGATGTAGTTTGAAACCTTGCCGAGTACCTTGCTGCTTTATCAAAGATGTCAGACCTTGAAGACTTCGATCATGTTTTCGGTATATGCGGAGAAGAGGAATTTGATAGAATCTACCAAAGAATTCAACTGGAAGAACAGGAGAATTGGCGTAATATTGCATGACACAGACGTCGTCGTATATTATGAAAACGACGACTTTCATGCACATAGAGAACGAAATGACAGAGCTTACTACGTAAAATTGGAGGGATCATGGCAAAAACCTATTGTACATTATTGACCATTTGTATCATGGCACTCAATTTGATTGATTTTCTATTGATGTTCTCTAGCAGTAAAAGTAAATGCATTTATTATCAATTTGTGTATGCCATAATATGGGCAATTACATTTTGAAAACAAAACGGAAATGCCTTACATATCATTGGAGACCAAAACAAATTTGTTTTAATTATAGGTCATTTTACTTAGAGTAATATATGCGTTTTCACAATATTAAAGCTGTAGGAAATAAAAACCTATTTAATGTTCCCTAGGCACGACCCAGGGATTACTGACCTATAGGCACGAATTTAATTATATAATCTGTTGAACCTTCGTTTGCAGAGGTTGGGCATGTGAAGTTCGGAATCTCAGTTCTTTGGTACATTTGTGACTAATTCTCTCTCTCCCTTTTTTTTTAAAAGCATACATCTAAATAAAATATAAAAAGTAATTTGAACATGCAATAAATTCCAAATGGTAAAAGAAGATTGTGACAGGCATTGATGTGACTGACAAATTCTGAGGGCCTAAATCTTTGAATGCTCAATGATGATGATATATATATATATATATATATATAAACACACACATGTGTGTGTATTTTCTCCCCTCTCCTTCCTTTAAATCCAATGCAATGCTTGTTTGTATAAAATAAATTTTTTCGAGCTTTGGTCACGGTCTTGTTAAAGTTGGCCTAATTGAAAAAAAAACTGCATACCATCTTTATGTGTTAATCTTCATAATTACTGAAATACCTTTATTAGTGAACTATCTATTAACTATGTATATATGTCTATAATAAATAAATATTAAATTATATCTCTCCTTGTTTTTATTTGTACCTTTCCTTGACAATCTGTCATCATGTTTTTGTTTATTCTAAAAAAATGTTGAAGAATTAATTGGTATGAATACTTTAAACACAAGGATTGAAAATATTCTTCCAGTTTCCTAAGATTTTATTTCAAGAGAAAATGTACACCTGAATTTGTTTGGAATACATTCAGAATTGTATTGGTTAAATACAAAATAGTCTTGGAAATATAGAAGAATTGTACGAATTAATATATTTAGGAAAGTGACACAGATTTAACAAAAAATTACAGATTTTACACCTCACCTCATATTTTTGTAAAAGTCTGAACCAGTTTGGAAGGTGAGATTGCTTTGTAATCGGTCCTGAGTTTTACAAAAATATAAGGTGAGATGTAAAATCTGATTCATTATTATTTTATGAATTATTTGAGGTGGTATTGTTAACACCTTAAATGACTGTTTCTCTATGTTAAATGACGACTGACCCCCAAGATCAAAACTAACTAATTACATTTAAGTCGATAGATGGCGAAAATTGCTCTGTCGATAATACAGTAAGCTGTAATCGATTAGTTTTTTCTGCCAACGCTTAAGTCTCTGGAGTCTAGGCATCACACAATAACATTGCCGCTGGTCATCTCTATAGTGGGTTATCTCTGGGCACGACCTTTTATAACAGCTTTCTCTTTCTTTTTAGTAGGTAAAAGAAACACTGAAAATAATTCCATTCCCTGAGGGTAGATGGCTCTGAAATTAGGAAACAAGTTCAATGCAAAAAGATGTACCATAAAACAATATTTTTTTTATTTCATTTTAACAACCTTATTCAGATAGGGTCTGCCAGAAGTGATAATGTATACATAACAATAAAGAAGGAAAACAATATATATATATATATATATATATATTAGTTGGTTATCGTTGGATAATATAGAGACAAAACATAAAAAAGATGTCCGATATTTTATAAAACGCAATCTGTATAAGAAAGGATGTTTCTTTTTTTTTCTGTTTATTTAATTTAAATGATTACTTAAACACAATTATGTCGCTCTCTCAATCATATCGCTTCAATTACGAAAATCGCGCTTAATGAATGCTACTTTTAAATTGGCAACGAAAAAGTGGTAACTAGCGCTACTAGCGGCAATTTTAAATTCCTGTAGTGACACACAGATCTTATGTAACACGAAGGAATGAAGACACTGATCATGATAATTCGAAAATTGATAGGTTTTTTATGATATCATCTTTTCATTGACCATGGAGTGAGGGATGTGGAACTGGATATACTAATGTAAACCCCTAATTCTTCCTCTTTCTTTTCCTGGACGCGTACTCAAGTAGTTGGTTTTTTTTCAATGCGATTGTGGATTTTGATGAAGAATCATCATGCAGCCCAATGGAACTGAAAATGTTTTTTTTTATTTAAGGTGAGCTGTTATTAATTAAAATATGTTAAGTAAATATAATTCTAATCACTCGTAATAAATGTTGTACAGTAGATTCCACCCACAAGTTAAATACCGTACCGTACCAGGCACCATTTTACACATCAGATAACATAATTAAACATGTATGTACCTAATGACTATAATACTGTAATATGAGAACAAATTTAAAATATTTTGTTTTGATGAATATTAGAGATGTTTATTTGTCTTAAGTACTTGCACAGAATATATTACTTTACTTTTATAATAAAGCATTTGACGTCATAGGCCTGCGTATTAATTACTACACCACAGTGTATAATATATATATATATATATATATATATATAATGAGAGTAAAATTTAGTATTAGTATGAATATTAGAACAAATAATAATACTTTAAGTACCCAAATTTAACAATTTTAGGTCTAGTTCGACTTTAACATAATGGCGCCATTTTCATTATCTTACAAAGTACTAGCGAGAATCATATTCATCAGCACATGCATCTTAAATTTTATTTGAAGCGTGTTTTTAAGATAATCGAATATAATTATGGGCGATAAAAATAAAATCTTTGAGAACTTAATGATGCTCATTAATTACCGAAGTTAAATTTATACCGTATGTATAAAGATCAAATTCAGAGTAGGCCCTACGTCATCATTACTTAAGCCACTTTTACAGAATTATCCGAGAAGAAATATTGCAACTACGTATTATATTCTATCTTACTTTGAAATCAGATATATAAATACATTTTTTTAAATCAAGGGATGGAATGTTTGTTCCAATTGATAAATAATTTTAACAATAGTAAAGTAGCCGGGAAGTATCGTGACGTCATCGCAAGTTTAAAATTCCCGCCATTCAATATTATTGGTTAATAGTAGCCAATGAGAAAGATTCTGTGATAACCGCTATCTAGTGATTGGTGGATTCCATAATTGAGGTCAATGAACTTTAGTTTGGAGTTAGCGCCTTGGCGGCAAGAGGTGATTTTTAACGAGTACCACAGTAAATTGAATCTTGTTATTTGTTGTAAAACTAATATTTAACAAACAGGAGGTAAGCGACTTCTGCAGATTATTTTACACGTAGTTGAAGTAACTCAATGACAACTCAATGACAGTATCGAACCCGTACGTTCATGCCCGCGCGGACATAAGCTCTCCATACATCCCTATCCTGAACTAATGTTTTCCAATCATTGCCTGTATAATCTACTTCCCTCAAATCATACTTACTCACTGGCACTATCGAACCCGTAGGTTCATGGCCTGCGTGCATAAGCTCTCCATACATCCCTATCCTGAGCTAATGTTTTCCAATCATTCCCTGTATAATCTACTTCCCTCAAATCGTTGTTAATGTTATTCTTCCACCTCATTCTTGATCTACCAAGTGAACGTTTTCCCTCTAGTTTTTCTACAAGAAGCTTCCATACACCTATTTCATTCCCCATTCGTGAATTGTTTTTGTTAAATTGGAGAACCTCAATTTCTGATACTAACTAACTCACTGGCACTACCAAACCCGTAGGATCATGGCCGCGCGGACATAAGCTCTCCATACATCCCTATCCTGAACTAATGTTTTCCAATGATTCCCTCAATGAATTTGGGTTAGCTATAATGAGTAGCGACTCTAGTTTGAGTAAACCACCTATAACGGGTGCAGAACCCGATTTGCTGACCACATGTCATTCTTATATTACTCAATAATCGTCCATCTTTGTAATTGGCACATGTTGATGTGATGCTAGTACCCAACTGGTATATGTGTATATATATCCATCCATAGAAATTGTGCCCGAGGGCAGGTCTTTCACTGTAATCATAGCATTTTTATGCTGTGCTTTGCAGCTTTACCAGGGATTTATAGGTGTGGTAGCTTCCCATCGCTTTCCACACCGGTGCAGGATGATGATGATAATAATAAGGATGATAATGATGGCCGGATGATTTTTGGGGACCTTTGGGCCCTAAGATTCCTGACATTTGTCTTACAGGTGAGGAAAAATCTCACCTAGGAGCCTATCCTGACCGGGAATCGAATCCGGGTCTGCTAAATGACAAGGCAGCATGCTACCTCGAGACCACAGCGGTGATCTTATGTATATATATATGTGTGTAAAATTAGTCCATTGTTAAGTCAGGGAACTTATTTGTAATTAAAAAAATTGATTCAAAGAATAAGATAATTTTTTTTACCAATGCCACTATGTTGTTTTTATTACATTCCCGGCATTTTATCCTGCACTGGCAGAATTACAACCCACAACCCAGTTCTTAATTTGAGGCACCTGGAAGGTAGAGTTAGGTTACCTCATAATTTGGTAAATGTGAATGATAATGAAGCACAGGAGAGTCCTTTAACCTAAACTTAATCAAATCCACACCATGGGAGACAATGGCAATAATTTCCTTTAAGAAAAAAAAACCCTATGGTCTTGAAAAAGATTTTCGGGCTGTAAGGCCATGGTCGTGAGGTTTGTAGTTCCCCGACGTTTTACCAGAGACTGCATCTGGCATTCTCAACCACGACCACAGCCTACAGCCAAAAATCTTCTTCAAGATCATCATAGCAACTCTGGCCGTGAAAGTCCACGTCAATACAATCCTGTAGTCTGTTTGGGAATTGAACCCGGGACCACATGAACTGAAGTCAGAACCCTTCAACCACATGAGGTTGGTAATTCATTAAGAATAGAGACCGGATTTGTATACAAAATGCATGTTTTGTTTTACGCATTAAAAAGTATGCAGAAATGATTTACATGTTAAGTGGTCCCTTCACAGACAATTTGAGTGGTATTTGATAATGCATAGAAATGCATATTCTGGGGGAAAATGCTTATTTTAGATTTTTAATGCATATTTTACTACTAAATGTGGTATTAAATTATAATTTTTCCCTTCAGCTAATTATTAATAATTGATTAATTATTAATTCATTGTTTTTAATTAATTATCTGAAATCCATTGGATTAAGTGTAATGTGTATATTTACATCTGTGTAAGAGGGGAATATCCGTGGGCCTTGAGAAATAATATTACTGTATTATTAAAATCGTATATGATAAGTATTAAATTAAAAATCCTGGCTACAATAGAATTTGTCAAATTAGCAAAATGCTCTCTGGTGATAGTGAAAAAACTGTAACTGAAGAGGGATTCACTGAAGAAGAACTGTGGTGTTTTTCACGTGCACCTGTGACATCATGTGATGTAGAAAGGGCATTTTCATTGTATAAACCCTTCTTCACTGACAGACGAAAGAGTTTCACATAAGAAAACCTTCCTTATCTACTGTAACGGCCAGGAATAAGCTAAGATTGTATTATTTTCATTATATTCTATTATTTTCAGTCTGATCATCTTACCTCAATATTAATGTTGATTTGTTCTTGGACATGTTTCAAAACAATTCTGTTTTATCGTCAGCTTGTCCAGACTGGTTTGATTTATGTTGCATTATGTTGCATACCCTGGATAAGCTAAGATTATTCACAAAGCAAATAATTTATTTAATTTTATTACAATCTGCTTTTGCATATTTTCAACATTTTTTCATGCATATTTAGTATTTTATTTTGCATGCAAATCTGGTCTCTAATTAAGAAGAAACAATATATGGAGAATTGTTTGAGGATTAGTTGCATTTAGGAACTAGAACAAAAGAGGATTCAAAAAATGATTATTGTATGGTTAGTGGTCATATTATCAAGAGGGCAGGGGACAGTCTTATTAAAAAAACTTGCTATGAGGTTTAATTTAAGATTTGAATTAAAATTCTTTACACCTCACATCATATCCAGTCTTCTAATTAAACCAGTTTAAAAATATAGGCGCTTTTATCTTCAGAAATATCTCAACCAATGTTATGTCATTCAGGAGGACTGCTTCTTACTCCATCTGTTGGTGGGCCGATGAACCTCAGAATCAATTCAAATTCCCTGGGAAATTCAAAATTCATAAGTTTTCTTTCTTGTTTTTTTTTTGAACATGGACTTTTTTCCCAAACTGTGATTTCAAAAAAACAAGAAAGAAAAACTTATGAATTTTTAAATTCCTGGGGAATTTGATTTGATTCTGAGGTACATTGGTCCACTAACAGATGGAGTAAGAAGCAGTTCTGAATACAACATCAGTCGAGATATTAATGAAGATGAAACTGCCTACCTTTTGAAACTGGTTTAATTAGAAGATTGGATATGAGGTGAGGTATAAAGAATTTAAATTTTAAACTAAGTTATTAATATTTTTATTATTCATTTCATACATCTCAATAATGGATGAATTATATTTGAAGATAAAAATTATACGTTCAGACTGGGGCTTGAACCCAGGACGTTTGGCTTTCTGGGCCAATACTTTACCGACTGAGCTACCTGAGTGAGTTCCGATCTAAATGCAAATTTTTCTCTTATATACATCGTTAATTCCTGTGCATCAAATGCTATGAAACCTTCATTTCTATCTTTTGCAAATGGCAGCTTCTTTATTAAGAAGATAGTTATTAACAAATTTTTATATTACATTATAATGCCAGGATGCTTCTTTCGATATTTTTATTATTAATTTCATATGAGATGAATATTAAAAACATCTAAAGAAACCGTACTGGCATTTCACTTCAAATGAAATGAATAATAAAAAACATTGAATGAAGCCATACTGGCATTATAATGTAATATAAAAATTCCTAAATAAATGTCTTCTCAATAAAGAAGCCGCCATTCGTAAAAAATAGAAACAAACGTTTCATAGCATTTGGTGCACGGGAATTAACAATGTAAATAAGATAAAAATTTGCATTTATATCAGAACTCACTCAGATAGCTCTGTCGGTAGAGTATTGGCCCAGAAAGCTAAAGGTCCTGGGTTCGAGCCCCAGTCTGAGCATATAATTTTTCTCTTCAAATATAAGATATTAATATTTTAAAATTTAAAATAAAATTCTTTACACCTCGCCTCATAACCTGTCTTCTAATTAGACTGGTTTCGTAACTTTAGTGGATACATCTTAAATAGTTACACAACTGATGTTCTGTCATCCAGGAGCACTGCTTTTTACTCCATCTTTTGGTGGACCGATGAACCTCCCACTCAAATCAACTTCCCAGGAATTTCAAAATTCATTAATTTTCTTTGTTTTTTTTTAATGTGGATTTTTTTCCCAAACTGTGAGCTCTTTAGGTTTTCTAATTGTTTTCAGCCTTTATTTCAATTCAATGTTTTTCTGAGCATATTTTTTTTACTTTTCCATATTTGACATCCGTTAGATAATCCTTCACTCTCATTTTCATATTTATTTTTTGTCTTCTCTATGTAAATTTTATCACAATCTCCGCATCTGATCTGGTATATTTCTGATATGTTTTCTTCTTTCATTTTATCATTTTTGTTGGTTTTTAATTATTCTGTATAGGCTGTGTTCATTTGTCGGTGCCAATCATATGTTGAACTATTTAAAATTTTTTTTGGAACTTATGGTACTTCAATGGATGAGAAGTGAATTTCTTGAATTTTATTATAATCTTATTTATTACAACAATTATTAATTTTACTATTATTAAAATTAAAAAAAAATAAGTTATCATCCATTGTATCAACATCAGTTCCAAATATTTTTTTAAAAGTTGAATATATGATTGGCATTGAGAAATAAATACAGCCTCAATACAATAATTAAAACCAACAAAAATGATAAAATGGAAGAAGAAAACAAATCAGGAATTTACCAGATCAAATGCAGAGATTGTGATAAAATTGACATAGGGAAAACAAAAAGAAATTTGAAAACCAGAGTGAAGAAACATCTTAGAAACATCAAAACTGGAGGAGTGGAAAAAATTACATTAGCCACTCATGCATGGTCAGAAAAACATCAAATTAAAAGAAAGGCCAGATTAATAAAACAATTAGCAAACTCCAAAGAGTTTACTGTTTGGGAAAAATCCACATTAAAAAAAACTGGAAAGAAATATTACTGAATTCTGAAACTCGCGGGGAAGTTGATTTGTAAGTTTATTGACCCACCAACAGATGGAGTAAGAAGCAGTGCTCCTAGATGACTGAACAATGGTTGTGGAATTACTGCAGATGAAACTGAAAGGTTTTGAAACCATCTAATTAAAAACATAATGAGGTGATTTAATACACAAGTGATCTTCTTGGTGATAAAATATTAAAATATATATGCAGTCAATATGCCCATTTCAAATTAATGTTTTAAAATGGTCAACAAGTTTCTACAGCCAAGCTGTCATTCTCAAGACCAGATATTGACCATTTTAAAACATTAATTGGTGAAATGGGCATATTGACTGCATATATATTTTAATAATGAGGTGAGGTGAAAAATAATTTATTTAAATTTTTTATCTTATTTTAATACTTACATACGTAGAATTTTAATGCATGTTTTTTTTTTTTTTTTTACAGGTGTTGTGTTATACAGTGTTATGCGGTATTCGTATCGTTGATAGAATTCGATGGTGCGACAGGCCTAGAAGGCCTTTGGGGTATACCAGCCGGCTGCTGGCCCCACATCGGGTATTAGATAATATTTTTTTTTATTATTTTTGTAGTTAGGGCCCCTTTTAAGGGGTGAAGAAGGTCTCGGTTCAGACCGGGGCCATGTAGCAGCCTTCCATCGTTGGAAAACAACATATGTCGTGGGACCTCATCAGAATAGTAGGAAACAAGAAGACCCAAACAAACACCATAGACAATCACGCACAGCAGTACATGGCGCGTACGAGTGTCAGTGCTTCTGGTTTAATGCTGCTAATGCCCAGGTTAAAACAGAGCTAACCCAAATCCGGAATACGGAATGAAACAATTCTGTATCTGGATTACTTTGGCTGGTCTGATATTTGCGGATCTCACTGATGCTCGGGAAAAAGATCCATGCACCAAACAAGTACTGACATAACAAAGGGTGGTCCCCCCTGTCGCTATGCCTCTGCGAGTTGGTGCTAGGATCTTCGTAGATGATGTTGCAAGCATCTGGTCTGCGCGCTAAAGAGCACTTATGGAGTCCAGGCAAGTCCCCCCCTGAACTACATCTCTGCGCACCTGCTGCTATGATCATTGCAATGATGCTGCAAGCATCTGATCTGCGCACAAACCAGCACAGATGTAGACCACCAGGCAAGTCCCCGCTTGACCCACATCTCTACTGGTCTGCTGCGAGGATCTCTGTAGGTATGATATTGCAAGCATCATTGTTCGGCCAGTGTCTAGGTGTAGGTAGGGCATAGTTTTAAGAAGTCGACAATGCTGCTGGCTCTATCGATAGCTGTGCTTATGTGCTGGGCTGTCTGTGGTTATGCAAGTCGCAGTTACATAGCTGTGTCTTGCTTAAAAAGAGGACGATGGTTTTTTCCATCTTCCTCAAGACATATTCAATTATTAATATGATTTTTTCTTATCTGTTTCAGGATATAAGTTACTTCGGCTCCTGCAAGAAGAGAAAGAGATGCGCTTAAAGGTCTGCTTTCTATTAGCTAATGTTTCATTAATGATTCTTCTTTTTTTTCAGGTTTATTCAATAGTTTACAAAGAATTCAGAAATGTTGCAGGAAAATTCAAGTACATTAAAATTATTGCCTGTTATGAAAATGACAATGAAATATTAAAGGGATATGGGAGGATATTCCCCTACAACACATGGCACGGAGATCTATAAGAGCATGGGAGGAATTTCCCCTATGATGACATGGCAGCAAAAACTATAAGAACATGGGAGGAATTTCCCCTATGACATCATGGTAGCAAGATCTACAAGAACATGGGATGAATTTCCCCTACATTGACATGGGAGGAAGATCCCCTATTAACTTGGGATTGAAATGTCCTAGAGCGGACGACCTGGGAGGAAGTTGTCCACTGGCTGAGGACTTGGGAGGAAGACTAACTTCATCGGAGGACCTGGGAGGAAGACTGCCTTCAGAGGAGGACCTGGGAGGAAGACTGCCTTCAGAGGAGGACCTGGGAGGAAGACTGCCTTCAGCAGACGACCTGGGAGGAAGACTGCCTTCAGAGGAGGACCTGGGAGGAAGACTAACTTCATCGGAGGACCTGGGAGGAAGACTGCCTTCAGAGGAGGACCTGGGAGGAAGAGTGCCATCATCGGAAGACCTGGTAGGAAGACTGCCTTCATCGGTAGATAATTCTCTTAACTTAGAAATTCAATTGATAAATTTATTTGTTGAAATTCTCTCAATAACAACTGATATAAATCTATGATTAGCCCTGGGAGGAAGACGGCCTTCGGAGGAGGACCTAAGAGGAAGACTTCCTATGGTAGATGACCTGGGAGGAAGGCTGCCTTCAGCGGACGACCTGGGAGGAAGACTGCCTTCATCTGAAGACCTGGGAGGAAGACTGCCTTCATCTGAAGACCTGGTAGGAAGACTGTCTTCATCGGTAGATAATTCTCTTAACTTAGAAATTCAATTGATAAATTTATTTGTTGAAATTCTCTCAATAACAACTGATATAAATCTATGATTAGCCCTGGGAGGAAGACTGCCTTCGAAGGAGGACCTAAGAGGAGGACTTCCTATGGCAGATGACCTGGGAGGAAGGCTGCCTTCAGCGGACGACCTGGGAGGAAGACTGCCTTCATCTGAAGACCTGGGAGGAAGACTGCCTTCATCGGTAGATAATTCTCTTAACTTAGAAATTCAATTGATAAATTTATTTGTTGAAATTCTCTCAATAACAATTGATATAAATCTATGATTAGCCCTGGGAGGAAGACTGCCTTCGGAGGAGGACCTAAGAGGAAGACTTCCTATGGTAGATGACCTGGGAGGAAGGCTGCCTTCAGCGGGCGACCTGGGAGGAAGGCTGCCTTCAGCGGACGACCTGGGAGGAAGACCGCCTTCATCTGAAGATCTGGGACGAAGACTGCCTATGGCAGACAACCTGGGAGAAAGACCGCCTTCGGTGGAGGACCTGGGAAGGAGACTGCTTTCGAGGACAAGTGAAGAAAACCGCAGTCGAGTATGTGAGATAGAGACTGCCTAATCTAGGATAGTGAGCACTTCGAAGAGATGACTGGACGGGATTATTGACCACAGCAACATGTGAAGATATCTGCTTGTGTCCCAACTTGAAGAGAGAGGTGTATAGAGAGGTGTGTAATATTTTACTCTACAATCTTTAATTCAAGTCATTATTAGTTCTACAATTGAAATGTGTGGATGACAGAATATACAAATTTTACCAGATGATTACTATTTCAGGATTTTTTACCTCCCTACACTACATGACATAATCTACATCTTTAATTTATTTCTGAAAGAAGCATTTCTCACAAATATAGTTGAAGTGGTTTTGCACTGTATATCAGCTAATTCATCCAGCTGAAGGATTTTTGTGTCAAATCTCTTGAGTAAGAATTCTTCCATGAAATTTTTTAAGTGTATGAAACCATTAACATGGCAATTAGTCATGACTGTTTAAGAAAAAATTATTAAAGTATTATTTACATGGGAAAGGAAAATCAACATGCACACACACACTATTGAGTAACACTAAGAAATTGGGACTGGAAGTAAATATCAATAAAACTAAATATATGGTCACACATAGAAATACATTATATAATGGAAATGGATAGCTAATGACGAATGAAGGAAATTTTGAGGAAGTGGCTGAATTCAAATACCTAGGAGCAATAATCACAAATAGGAATGAGATGCACAAAGAAATTAAACATAGGCTGAATTCTGGAAATGCGTGCTATTATGCATTACAGGGACTCTTGTCATCCTAACTCATTTAAAAAAACGTTAAACTGAAAATATATAAAACTATTATTCTACCAGTTACATTATATGGGTGCGAAACATGGATTCTCACTTTAAGGGAGGAAAGGAGATTATGAGTATTTCAGAATGAAGTTCTTTCGAAAATTTTTGGACCTAAGAGATGAATGGACAGGGGAATGGAGAAAACTACATAAAAGTGAACTACGTGGTCTTTATAGGAAGCCAGATATAATAACAGTTAAGTCTCATAGACTGTGATGGGCAGGACATGTGGGACGAATGGGGAATAAAATATGTGCATAGAAGCTTCTTGTAGGAAAACCAGAGGGAAAATGTCCAGTTGATAGACCATGAATGAGGTGGGAGAATAACATTAACTATGATTTGAGGGAAGTAGATTATACAGGGAATGATTAGGAAAAGTTAGCTCAGGATAGGGATGTATGGAGAGCTTATGTCCACGCGGCCATGAACCTACAGGTTCGATAGTGCCAGTGAGTTAGTTAGTTAAGGAAAATTAATAATGCTTGGAAAATAAAATGAAATATGTCATAGACATGTATAACTAATTCAGTGGAACTATCAAACCCTGAGGTTCGTAGCCATGCAGACGTAAGCTCTCCATACATCCAAATCCTAAAAGGTAATGAATGGATGGATTTCTCAACTAAAGTCTAAACCACAACCGTGGTTTTCCGATTTTTTATTGTTTCCATAACAACCACAAAAACAGAAAATTACAAAAAAACAAATGTATGAATCATGTCTATGGTTTCATAACAATTCTTTGAATTTTCAATCATTCTATAGGTTTTATGGAAACAATAAAAAATTGGAAAACCGGGGTCATGATTTAGGGTCGTATGCAAATACGTTACTCTCTACTCAAATTACTTCCAATCACTGGTGAGCTGAGATCGAATTAACGGCCGCCTTAACCGGTCATGCATGAATGTTGACGTTTTCGTAATATTGGCAACAAATTACCCAGAATTCTCAGCGATAAAACCACTTCCGTTATTTTCGTCTGCTATAGAGGAATGCATTTATGCTTGCATCCCACAAATAATACCGTATACAAACACGTCTGCGACGCGCAATATTACGCCGATTCTCCTGTTCTTCCAGTTGAATTCTTTGGTAGACTCTATCAAATTCCTCTTCTCCGCGTATACCGAAAACATGATCGAAGTCTTCAAGGTCCGACATCTTGGATAAGTTTCAAACTACATCGGTTCCCTTCGGGATTTTCACATAAGTTTATATCTTGAGCTACGATCTTAAGGTATCTTGTCAGGTAGCTTTACAATTATTACCACGTGAATATATTTCTGAGTAAGAAAAATGTGTTTGAATAAAACTTTATCAGCAGAGAATGCCTTTTACTGTCTAATGCGTTCAAACATTCGACCCTTAGACTTTGGTTAGAAATCCAACATGTGCTTTTCAATCACCCCCTGTATAATCTACTTCTTTCTAACCATGGTTAATGTTATTCTCCCACCTCAATCTTAGCCAACCTACTATGCCATTTCCTTCTTTTCTTACAAGTTTCCATGCCCCTCTTCCATTCCCCATTTGTGTCACATATCCTGCTCATTGCAGTGTACAAGACTTAACTGTTCTTATTATATCTGGCTTCCTATAAAGGCCATGTAGCTTATTGTTATGTAGTCTTCTCCATTTGCCTGTCTGTCCACCTCTCTTTGGCCCAAAAAATTTTCCTATGAACTTCATTCTCAAATTCTTGTAATTTTTTTCTCATCCCTTAAAGTTTCACATCCATATAATATAACTGGGAAAATAACAGTTTTATATTTTTTCATCTTCAACGAATGCTGTCTCATAGAATTCCAAAAGCCATGCTTCGTTATTGCCCCCAAAGCAAAAAATCACTGGGACGTCAAAAAAAGCACTGGATGGAAAATTCCTCTTTGAGACCGTAACAGGCCACACGTCCTAATACTTGCATGGATGATATTGATATTTTTTCAGTTTATTATTATTTTTTTGCATGATAGTGGATTTTGTCATACTTGCAGCAATGGCAACCATGATTGAAAGTTCAACTTCCTACATTTCGGGGTTGCCAAGTTAATAACTATACTGTAATAAAAATAACCTATACTGTAATATTACAGGTTACAAACACGCGTGTGGGGAACAAAACCACTGCCCTCTAATGTATACTATATACAATGTATATACAAAAAATATCCAAAAGGTAGTGTTAATATACATTATATGAAACAAATAGCTGCATTTTAAATGAACTGAACATTGCCCACACTGTTAACATTAGTCAACTGTTTATAATGAATACAAATATTTTCAGCAAAGATGTTATTTTACTATTATTTATTTTTTTGAAAACACCATCATGCAAAAAATAATGTACTACGCACGTTTGTGAAGTGTTTTACAGAATTGAGGAAAATGTTTAAAAACCGAGCGATAGCAAAGTTTTTAATTTCCAAGATTCTGTAAAAATCACTTCCCAAACTTGAATCATAATATACTATTAGGCAGTTTGGATAAATAGTGCTTGCAATGCATAATAGCATCTGTTTCCAGAATTCAGTCTATAAATTGTACTTATATCTTGTTCTCATTACTTATGAATTCACCCTGTAACATAGGCTACATTGTGTGTTTCAGGTTTGTCTGCACCATGACAGATGTTCAAATTTCAACTTTTAAATACAATTATTTCTGCTGCACTATGACATAATGCATTGCATTTATGTTAATAAATTATATAAGCAAAATTAATTTGGATTTGTATAATAACAGAAGAAATAAACCACAGAATATTAACAGGAAACTAAGCATATTTTGCATCTCAGCTTAATAAAATTAAAACCGTTAACTAGAATTAAACTAAAAATATATAAAACCTTGATTAAACCTGTGGCAACATACTTTGCTGAAATATGGGTGTAAAATAAAGAAGATGAAAATGCTTTATGTATATTCAAAAGAAAGATATGGACCAGTATTGGAAAACAATACATGGAGAATCAGATCATATACTCAGAGGAGAGGATCTTGTAAGATACATCAAGTTATTGAGATTAAGATAGGTAGGACACGTTGAAAGAGAAAGTACAGGATCAAGATGAATGGAGGAAAATTGTGAAGGAGGCCAAAACTCATAACAGGTTCTAGTGCCAAATAGGAAGGAATGAATCAAGAGTTGCTGCAGAACAGTACTTACTTTTATAAAGAAGTACCAATACAATTGGAAAACTGTACAACAGATGTCCAAGAACAGAATACCAAAACCATTCTTCACTACTGCCCACATGGAAAGAAATCTTTGGACTTCCTGAGGAAGAATTCAGTTGAAAATCCAGTCTTGAGATCTTATCATACCATCAGACTTTATACTTCTATGGAGACGATGATGGAAAATGGGTGCAGAATGGTTTTTATACAAATAAGGTAGGAATTAAATTAATATTAAGAAGCTAAAGCTATTACTATGATTGAAATAAGTAAATTAATGTACACAACTAAACTATTGTAATCAATGGTAAAGAGAAAATGTTTTGCCTGAACCGGGAATCAAACCTTGAACCTTCACTTTCCATGCTGATGCTCTGACCATTGAACTAATTCAGGCTACACCAGCCTCATGGGCTTGTGGTCAGCATTTCTGACTACTGTTCATGAGGTCCCAGGTTCGATTCCAGGTCAAACCATAGGAATTTTTCCTTAAAGGGAATCATTACTGTGATTTCACATGGTCTGGAATTTAGGTTAATTTTAGGTTAACAACTCTTCTGGTGCTTCATTATCATTTATCACACATATATCCGCCTTCTAGACACCCAACTTCAGAAGTGGGTAACAATTAAACCAATGCCAGGAGAGAACACCAGAAATGTCGAAATGACAACCTGGGGCATTGAAAACAAAATCCGTATGATTTATTACATTGAATGTGGGACCAAGTGAATAAGGTAAAGGGAGGATTTATGCTTGGATGGGAATGTAGCCTATATTAGCTCAGTGGTCAGAGCATCAGCACAGAAAGCTGAAGGTTTGGGGTTCAATTCCCGATTCAGGCAAAAATGTTTCTCTTTACCATTGATGCAAGTAAGAATTGTTAGTATGTTACTTGATGTAAGTCTTTAAGTTTTCAGATCTTCTGCAATGCAATTAGAATTCTGGGCATGATAGGGCTCTTTTTTTTTCAGGTTTGAGTTTCTTTATACATTGTAAATCTATGACATGTAAACTATGAATTAACTTCTGAAGGAAGCCATAATGAGGATTTCTATATCTTTAAAAGACTATCGACTGCAGCCAAGTTTTAACCTGGAGACCTGGGAACCAGAGGTGAGCATGATAACCACTAGTCCACCAGGAACTGTTTTAAAAAAATGATCTCACTGTCCCTCCATGGTATCTTTACCTAGTCGTGGTGGAGTGGCTTGCGTGCTTAAATGATCCCGAGAGCTATGCCAGCGGTAGCATTACTGCCAATAGGGTTACCCATGCCAGACTGGTCGAAGGTGATAAGCCAGATGAATAAAGTACCTTGATTGAAAGAGTGATGATCTATCACTGTACAAATATAACTGTCAAGAAATGCAGATGTGGGTTCCATTGGGGTAAAATTTTCTGCTACATAACAGTGAACTACATGGTCTTTATAGGAAGCCAGATATAACAACAACAGTTCATTCTCAGAGACTGTGATGGGCAGGACATGTGGTACAAATGGGGGAATGAAAGACATGCATGGAAGCTTCTTGTAGGAAAACCAGAGGGAAAATGCCCAGTTGGTAGATCAGGAATGAGGTGGAGAATAACATTAACTATGATTTAAGGGAAGTAGATTATACAGGGAATGATTGGAAAACATTAGCTCAGGATAGAGATGTATGGAGAGCTTATGTCTGTGCGGCCCTGAACCTATGGGTTTGATAGTGCCAGTGAGTTAGTTATTTAGATCTCACTGTGGGCCGTAGTAGGCACTGGAGGTTAAAGCTCCAACATTTTTTTAGAAAATTGGCACTTGATGTCAGCTCTGCATCAGAACAAGCATCTGGTACTCATTTTCATTAGAGGCCGAGTTGATCCCAGGGTCATAGTGTTGGTAGAAGATTTGGATCAGTTTAAAAATTCTGATGCCAGTGGGACTCGAACCCTCAATCTAGTAGCATATTGCCTTAATCAGCGTTCCCCTGATACTTTTAAGTTAATGTTTTCTGTTCAATAGTATATATTGGATAATTACCTCCATCTTCCTCAGGTAAAATCGAATATCGTTTTGGAAAAAGTTTAGATTACCCAGACCAAGAATTTTTATAAGTTCTACAGGATCATAGTGTGCCATGCGCAACCGCTTAAAGAAACATCCATTTGATGGTGGGCATATGTGTGAAATCACTATGACCAACCTTCACATTAAATTTCCAAACATGTTTATAAGATTATATTTGAAGAGAAAATTTTTTGCCTAGACCGAGACTCAAACCCAGGACCTTTGGCTTGCCAGGCCAAATGCTCTACCAACTGAGTTACCGAGACGAGTTATGAACTAGACGCAAATTTTTCTTATATACATTGTAATTCCCTCTTGCCAAATGCTTTTGAAACCATTGCTTCTATCTTTCTATGGTTCGAGTCTATGTCTAGGCGAAAATTTTTCTCTTCAAATATAATTTATCTTTCAGTGAGAAATGTTAAATCAATAATAAAAACATGTTTATAAGAAATGGATGTACACCAACTTCCCACTTCTTAACCTAACAAAATAAATAACATGCATATTATTTAATAAACTATAAACTAATCTGATGTACACTAACTTGTCCCATCAGAACCTAACAAAATGAAGCGAGTGAACATCCATTTCGTAGAATATATTTTTTAATGTTGGTCATTCTGATTTCATAGATATCTCCGCCATCTAGCAGAATTTTCTTTAAGCATTCAACGCATGTGTATGATTCTGTAGAACTCTGAAAAAATCATAACAACGGTAGGCAATGAAAACTTCGTAACTCCATCAGTCATTGAAAACCACATAACTTCAGTAACCAGCACAGAAACATGTGATGCATAACCTGTTGAGAACACGGACTTCAGATTTATTAATAACTTGTATTCTGTAGTAAAATATGTGGGAACTATTATTGCCTATCAATTTTAATAATTATTTAATACAATTATTTGTTTCTTGTGTAAAATTTACCAAAATGGAGTTACAAGGTTTTCATTTATTGAAGACTACGCCAATTTTTGAATATATTAAATAGTAGCAACTAAATTGGAAACACCATCTTGAAAGAATGAGTTCAAATTGGATCCCCATAGCTGTTTATAATTATATACCAAGAGGACGAAGATCTCTGGGTCGTCTATGAAACGCTGGAGGGAAAACTTTCTATAGGATCGTAACAGGCCTTGGCCTAATACTTGGAAGGAAGAAGGTTTTAATTTCCCACTAGCAATAAGAGATAAATGCGACAATTTGCATATGTAGATAAATATTGTTGTGATATTCTAGAAATATCATGTATCATTGCAAAAAATTTGAAATAGTATGAAATGTTAGTAGAGGCAGAAAAAGTATATAGAGCAACAGTATTACAAGAATGTAGTATAGAAAATCACAGGTAGAGATATTCTAAAGTAGAGCATCATTTTATGTTTCAGATTCAATGTATAGAATATACACATCTGATAAAAATGTATCACATGTTGGGTGTTTTGCTTATTCCAACAATGTCCAAGCAAAACATAGACAAGAAAATTTTAAACAGCATGAAAAAAAAAAAAGCAACAAGTGAAATGATAAAGTAGCAAAGAAGTCAAATTCAGATGTTGATAGGACATGGAAAGTCAGGAAAAAATATGGATCTCTACAAATTCTACAAATAAATTAACCATTTATTGGTTAATGTTTGGTAATGGTAGTTTGTGCTCTGGTTGGTTTAACCATATCAAAACCATCGGAACAATTTAAATATTATGTCACTTACTTTTATGTATTGTATGTTCATTGTGTGTCCATTTTTGTATTTATGTCTAGTTCATTTTAATATTTTCTTGCACTATTACAGAATAACATTTTTGTCTTGTTTTCAGATGTTAATTATAGTAAATTTATTTTAACTGTTGTGAAATGTTACTTGTATTTTAATATTTATTGAGTGTATATGCTTTATTAATGTTTTTATCTGATTCATGTTTTTGGGTATTGGTACATTGTTATGGAATTGTATGCCACTATTGTTTGTTGTGTTATGAGGGTTTGCTTTATTTTTTAACACAAATTGCAGAAGGTAAGATTACCTTTTGCCTCAATTATTTTTCTCAAGTGTGTTACAGATTCATCAAATTAAAATGAGAAAGCAACATGTGGAAATATTTTTAAGGAAGAAGAATTTAAAAAAAAGACATTGAGCAAGACTAAAAAATAACAACTTGCTTTCTGATTGAAATTCATGGAAAGTTTGAAGAAAAATAAAATAAAGGAAATGATACTTAGCAAGATTCCAAAAATACCAATTTACTTATCAGCAGCATAAGACAAAGCATGTGTCATTTTCACAGCTGATTAATTGTAGCTGTTTCTTAATAGCAGTTACTTAATACTTTTTTTACAGCATATTGTTATTTTTAGCGTATAACAGTTATATCTGTTATATTTTCATTTAATTTTAATTTTCAGGTGATGGAATTATTGTAAATCTAATTTTAAAAGTATACTATCTTTAATAACATGTGAATTTTATTTTCAGGGTGAAATAATTATTATTTATGAATAATAGTTACAACAGTTTTTTTTTAATTTTTACTTTTTAGGGTATGAAATGTTATAATAAATATAATTAATATGTTACAGTATAATATGTGCATCATTTTATTTTCAGCATGAAGTAATAATATAATGTTTGTAAGAGATAATCAATTTTTAGAAATTTTTTTCAGAGAATGAAATTTTAATACTGTAAATATATTGTTAATATCTAAAATGTATTTCTTGCAGCATAACATTTTAATTTTCAGCGTTTTTTTTTTTTTTTATTTTAAGCAAAATGTATTTTAATGATTTGTAAATAATGGTAAGAAAAATGTTGAGTTTAATAGAAAAGCTGATATTTCAGTGTTAGGGTATGATATTTTAAAACTGTACTTAACAAAATATGAATTTTGTTTCAGAAAAATATAATTATCACAATTTATAAATATGATCATCATATTCTGTACACAAAATTAGACCATTGTTGAGCTGTTTTGTTCATAGTTAGAGAGAATCCAGAAGATGGCATCCATTGTTCATGTGGATGGTATTGGAGCATCCTAACAGCTGACATTCGAGATACACGTCGAGACTATTTTTCTCTGTATGTAGAGATTTCTCCTCCAATGGTGCCATACTGAGTACTAGCAACACAACACTCGTCATTTCTCTTACGGCAAAGAAGAGTATGTCATGCAGTTTATAAATAATGGTAAGAAATATCCAATTATATTTGAGTTATGTGTTTCAACTCACCTCATATTTCTTGATTTTATGCAGACTGGTTTCGTCGCTAATGTGCAACATTCTCGATGCTTCACAACTGTTGTCTTGTGGTTGTCCTTCCTCTAAATTGATTTCTGCACCCTCTTTTGGCTGGCCGATGGACTTCCAAATCAAGTTTTTTTTCACTCTCTCCGGGAATTTCAAAATTCATGGTTTTCTTTTGATTCTTGTGGATGTAAATTTTCTCCCAAATTACGAGTTCCTTAGATTTTTCTAACTGTTTAACTAATTTTGCCTTAGTTTCAATTCTGTGTTTTTCTAGAAAAATCTAAGGAAATCATAATTTGGGAGAAAATTTACATATGCAAGAATCAAAAGAAAACCATGAATTTCAAAATTCCCGGGGAAAGTGAAAAAAATTTGATTTGGAAGTTCATTAGTCAGCCAACAGAGGGTGCAGAAATCAATTTACAGGAGGGACAACTGCAAGACAACAGTTGTGAAATATCGAGAATGTCGCACAGTTGGCGACAAAACCGGTCTGCATAAAATCAAGAAATATGAGGTGAGTCAAAAAACACAACTCAAATATAAATAAAATAAATACTCATAATGTTATTTCCTACATATATTTAAAAAAATAATCAATTGGTAATTATTTTAAATGTCCCGCACCATAGCCAAGTGGTTAAGACAATATTCCTTGTTGCACTGGTTCGGGTCTCCATGGGGAAAGAAATTTTCTAATGGGACTCAGTGCCTACTCAACATCAAGAGGAATTTGGGTAGCTACAATAAGTAGTGGCTCCAGGTTGCTGGGGAACCGACATGCTGAACACATGTCACTCCTACACTGGATGGATAATGGTCTACCTCTGTGATCAAGACATGTGGATGTGAGGCCAGCAGCCAGGTGGTAGTCCAAGGACCTTCTACGCCTATCACATTGTGGAGACTAATTTTAAAAAGTGATTCTATGCCACATTTCCACCTACATGAATTCAAATAAATAAATGGAAAAACATAAATTGTACTTGCAGTTTGTGAATAATTACCCAAGAAAAATACATGTTGATTTTCACCAAAAAAAATGTGAAAAATGCTTTTAAATTGAATGAGAAGTTGACATTTAACATAAAATCACCATATTTACAATGTATATATATATATATATATATATATATATATATATATATTTTTTTTTATTCAATGCCCCAGGTTATCATTTTGACATTTCTGGTGTTCTCTCCTGGCATTGGCTTAATTGTAACCCACTTCTGAAATTGAGGTGCCTAGAAGGCAGAGTTACATTACCCCAATGATATGATGGATGATAAATGATAATGAAGCACCAAGAGAGTTCTTAACCTAAATTCCAGACCATGGTCAGCCACCAGCCCATCATCATCATCTGCATTCATGGATTAGGTCTGTTGACCCGTTCCAACTTCAGCCCATCTCTTTCTAGTCTGCCCACATCTCGGGTGCCTTTAGGTTTGTATTTTGTTATTTGTTTTAGATATCTATCTTCATTCATTCTGTCTATGTGTTGCTTCCATTTTTGTCTATATGTATCTATTTTATCAGTTATTGCAAATATTTCAAGTTCCTGTCTTATTTCTGTGTTCTTGATTCTGTCTTCCTTAGTGCACCCTTTAACAGATCTCAAAAATTTCATTTCTGCCGCCGTTATTCTACTTAGATCTTGTTTTTTATGTATCCAGGCTTCTGAACCATAGAGCAGTACCGGTACTGCCAATGTTTTATAAAGCCACAGCCCTTTAAGGAAAAATTTCCATGGTTTGACTAGAAATCGAACCCAGGGCCTATGAACAATAGTCAGAAATGCTGACCCCACAAGGCTGGTCTTCAATGGAAGATATGCATTAGTCACTGTTCAAACAGAATAATCAACTTATTGTTATGGTGCAGTACATTATCCAATAAACTGTCAACTATTATGATCTTGTAGACATTTTCTGGACTATTAGCCGTGATTGTGGGGGTTAAAATTCCCTCATATTTCACTGGAGACTGTATCCGGGGCTGGCTATTTCATCGACTGATTATTTCGCTTATGTATACTGTTTCATGCGATGCTTTTTGTCATAAATTGTATCTGACTTCTGATTGGTCAGCGATAGGGACTTCCACTGCAGCAATGCGGTTCCTGTCTCATGGTCTAGGAGACTCCTGCAGTGATAAATAAGCAGACACTCAACGAAATAGCCAATCTCAAGTATAGCTTAGGTTAAGAGCACAAAACATTCCACTTACAACCTATAAGCAATAATATTTCAATATTTTTATTTTAAACTAGCAAATATCTGGCATGCACTGCTACACTTAAATGAATTAGATATGTGTTTTTATTTTAATTGAATAAGTTGAAGAAAATTATGGGTTAATTAAATTGCATGGTATACATTGTGACAACCCTACCAACTTGCATGGAATTTATAGATCTTGAAAAGGCACTTGACAAAGTTCTTCTTCTTCTTCCTTCCAAGTATTAGGCCAAGGCCTGTTACGATCCTATAGAAAATTTTTCCTCCAGCGTTTGAGGGAAATTCTTGTATAAGACTTGAAAGCATAATAATAGTCCCTTCGATTGGTTGCTGGCCGAAGGAAGGCAAGACCAGTGATGGGGCTGCCATCTTATAGCCTCTGGTCAGGCTTTTCTGGAGAAGAAAAGAAAATAAAGGAAAGAAGAAATGGAAGAAAGGAAAGACTCCCTAGCCCTCGGATTCCCTAATAGCGTCAGGGTCGAAAAAACAAGAGTTAACCAAGAGAGGTTAGATAGTAAAGTTAAAAGAGTGCAAAACACAAGTAAGTGGAAGAAATGTTTTGCACAGCTTGGGCACCTTGTGGTCGCCATCCACATATCCCCTAGATGAGGACCCCTGAAACAGAAATAAATTGTGGAATATAATGAAATTGAAAGGCGTACCTCAGCACCTAATAACTGCAATAAAAAGTCTGTATGTAGAAAATAAAATAACTATAAAAACTGGAGTAAAACATAAAAATAATATATTAGCAACGATAAATAGAGATGTAAGACGAACTAAATATGGCAGTTGATAGTTAATTGCTAATTTTGGATTTCAAGTAAACCCTCACTTGTAATATCCCGATTTTGCTAATTTTTGTACAATATCTACCTCACTTTATTTTAATAGCATAATTATATTGTGTATCATTGTGAAACATAAAAAATTGCAACCATTAGAGGGATTTTTAAATTTTTATTTTAGGTGAACTCCTACACCTAATAGATAGCAACTAAACATTATCCGTACCCAGGGGGTGCCGACACATGTGGAAGTACTTGATGCCAGACCTACTTAATCACTTGGAACGCTTTGGTCACAGGTAATTTCGTCTGCTTTAAGTGTAGCCAACAGACTTACTAAGTTGAATATTTCTCATTATTTGAAATAAATCGGTTTCTTCTTAATTTTAATAAAAAATTATAATTTCATGAACTTTTGTTTCAATTCATGCTCATAATGTTAGTTTTGAATCATTTATTTATATTTATTTCTATTTAATATTATAACAAACTGTATATTTTATTTTATTATGTTGGATGAACATTTTAAAATATATGTAGGAAGAAGGATATGAAGCAACCATTTATGTTTATTTAATTACAAGTAATAAGACTCAACTGTTCTTCTGACGTAAGGAATATATTCCTAACATTGGTTAAAATCATAAGTTAATGGATCTTGAAAATTGATAACTTGAAAGTTTGTAGAAAGTAACACCATGAGTTATTAATAAAAATAAGATCTCACTCATATTTTGTTTTTTTTAGAACGATTGAGTAGAAATTAGTATTCCATTGTCAACTTTTGCTGGATCATTGTTCTGTCATTGAAGGAAACATTGAATTACCACAAAAGAACAACGGTGGAATATAAACTGGTGATGGTGTAATGATTTCTCCGAAATTAGTCTAAAAACAAGACAAAATATGGTGTAAGATGTTATTTTTATTAATAGATGTTTCAAGGAAAATATTTTACTTGTGGTATTAGTAAATGCCGAAAATAATGACTTAGCTACCAAGATCAAGAAATATTAATTTTCTGTACTCAACAGATGGCATTGTTGATATGTATCAGTAATACAGCAATCTGTAATTTGTTAGTTCCTTCTGCCAATTACTTGAGGTCTCTGGAGTCTAGACATCGCCGTTTAACATGGGCTCAATTCTCAAAATGCATGTTATTATGTATTACAGGGACTCTTGTTGTTCCAACTCCTTTTCGAAAAAAAGTTAAAGTGAAAATATACAAAACTATTATTTTCCCAGTTATATTATATGGATGTGAACCATGGACTCTTACTTTAAGGGAGGAAAGGAGATTATGAGTATTTGAGAATAAAGTTCTTAGGAAAATTTTTGGACCTAAGAGAGATGAGCAGACAAGTGAATGGAGAAGACTACATAACAATGAACTACATGGTCTTTATAGGAAGCCAGATATAATAAGAACAGTTAAGTCTTGTAGACTGTGATGGGCAGGACATGTGGCACAAATGGGGAAAGAAAGAGGTAAATGGAAGCTTCTTGTAGGAAAACCAGAGGGAAAACGCCCAGTTGGTAGACCAAGAATGAGGTGGGAGAATAACATTAACCATGGTTTGAGGGAAGTAGGTTATGAAGGGTATGATTGGAAAACATTAGCTCAAGATAGGGATGTACTGCAGTTTGAAGAAACTCAGCCCACCCCTTCATCATCAGTGCACATTTGATGAATTTGTGAGATCAAATCTTGCTTGCCAGAAACTTCAAAATTCATGGATTTGATAAATTAATTTAGATCCATTAATTTTGAAGTTCCCAGTGAGCAAGATTTGATCTCAAATTCAACAAATCAGCACCAGATGGCAGTTTAAGGGTGGCCATGAGTGAATTTTGAAACTCCGAAACTAATATAGACATTTATTTCAAATTTTTACCACAGATCTCTACCTGTATGAATATCATTTATGATAAATTTCAAGAGATTTGTTACATTAGTTTGCAAGTTAAATTATTTTTTCTCTTTTTTATTTTAATTAATTATAAAAGTTCCTTGCAGTACAATTTTCAATATTTTGTTCCAATATTTTGTTAGGATATTCATTATACTCATTGTTTATAAATTTGCATAGGATTTTACTGTGCTGTTAATACTTTTTGATAAAAAATGTTTTTTAACTAATTTTTCATGTTGGTGGAAATCGAGATAAATATGACAATATAAAAAATCATAACTCATGAGCATTTTTGAGTATGATTAAAATCCAATGCAATTTTGGTTCTTTGTATTCTTACAGATAAGTGCTGAAAATTTCAGTTGAATAAGGCAAAAATTGCAGTGCAAGGAACTTTTTTTTAAATGGGCATACACTTTGAGAAAAAAAGGCTACAAAGTTTTTCATGCTTCTGACTGCTTTAATAACACATAGTTCCAATTTTTGTGTTGAAACAAATATTTCTTTTGTATATTTGTGCCAAACTGTATGGTAGAGACTCTCATAACCATTTTGGGTTTTTCCTTTTGTGCCTCTCTCCAATAATACATCTGCTGCCAATCTTTGATATATTGGTATCATTATTGCCACTAGTTCTGGGGGAGTTTAAAAATGGCCTCCAAGGCTTTAATAATGGCAAAATAGCAATAAGTTATATATTTTCTTGAACAGGAAGCTTAGGAGAATTTTATGAGATAAAACACAAAATGTGT
Source organism: Diploptera punctata (assembly GCA_030220185.1). Lineage (NCBI taxonomy): Eukaryota > Metazoa > Arthropoda > Insecta > Blattodea > Blaberidae > Diploptera > Diploptera punctata. The sequence goes on along the minus strand of JASPKZ010008379.1, from coordinate 2,057,497 downwards.
GTTTTGGTCAATTTCCACTCATGGCTACCCTTAAAGATGAGAGTCTGGACCAAAATTCGACAGTGGGGACCCTCTTGAAACTCCAGTACCAATGCTTGAATATCATGGATTATGAGATGAGTTAAGACTAATTTTTACACACTTTATATTAGCTTGACCTGTATCTATCTATGTAACAGAATCTTTCAATGCGATTTTCACCCACTTAAAATCATTGGATCGACTTGAAACTTTGTATACTTGTAAAGGACCAATGACAATATAGTAATTTCATAAATGTTTTCTAAAATCCTGGCCAGAATCATCAGAAAATCAAAAAATAAAAACTGGTATAATAGGTTGCGGACTTATCAACTTTTTAGTCAATCGTTATAAGAGCTCAGTTGGTAGAGCGGTAGACTGTAGTGGTATATAATTTCAGTAATCCATAGGTCGCTGGTTCAAATCCAGCCCAGAGGATTTTTTTTAGAAGAGTATTACTTTTAGCTCATACTAAATAATATCACATTTAAAGATATTTACATTTTTATCTTATTCTGTAAAATATTAAAACTAAAAACTAAAAAATAAATAATAGTTTCAAAAACTAAAACAACATGCTTTATTAGAAAACCGAACTAAAAAATGAAAATAATTTTAATTTCCAACATGCTTGGGATAAAATTAAAGTGGTCCACAAAAAAATCATTTCCAACACATTTAGAATAAAGCTATAGTTATCTATAAAAAAAATAATTTTACCATCAAAAGTGTGCGGTGCTTTTTATGGTTTTTACATTTTCTTCTTAGAGACTTTACTTTTACCAATATCTGTTTATTATCAAATATATTAATTGATATAAAACACACCACGCTTTTGACGATCAAATTATTATTTTTTTAGATAACTATAGTTTTATTCTAGATGTGTTGGAGATGATTTTTTTGTTGACCACTTTAATTTTATCCCAAGTGTGTTGGAAATTAAAATTATTTTTCATTTTTTAGTTTGGTTTTCTAATAAAGCATGTTGTCTTAGTTTTTTTAAACTATTATTTATTTAATCAATTTTTTCTTCAAATATAATTTTCTGTAAGATAAATTAAAATGTTTCATACCTCTCCACAGAACCAGTCTTCTAAGTAGATCACTTCATCTTCAGTACTATCTTGATGACTGATGTTATGTTGATCGGACGAACTACTTCTTCCCTCTGTTGAGGGACCGATAAACCTTCGGATCAAGTCAGAATCTACGGGAATATCAAAGTTCATAAGTTTTTCTTTCTTGTTTTTTTTAATGTGGATTTTTTCCCAAACCGTGAGTTCTTTTTGTTTTTCCATTTGTTTAATTAGACTGACATTTGATTCAGTTGGATGTTTTTCAGACCAAGCATAAGCAGCTACTGCTGACTTTTCCACTTCACGATTTTTGACATTTCTAGGATGTTCTTTCATCCTTGTTTTCAAATTTCTTTTTGTTTTTCCAACGTTAATTTTGTTACAATCCCTGCATTCGATCGACATAACATCAGTCGTCAAGACAGAACTGAAGATGAAGCCGTCAAGGCTTTGAAATTGCGATATACTTAGAAGACTGGTTATGAGGAGAGGTATCAAACATTTTAATTTATCTTCAATTAAACCTCATAGTGATTTATTCCTATAAAAGTTCAATTAATTTTCTGTACTTCCATAATTACCAATTATTGTTTCTTCTGATTCAGGTTTGCTGTGTAACCATATATCAGCTTGGTGTGTTCATAGAAGAGGAGAAAGCTACAAGATTCTTCAAATATCAATGTAGACACAACAATCACTGTCTCACCAGCTTGTGAATTGTAGTAGTGGCTTCTAACACTCTACAAGCTACCTTGTCTAACAAAACTGGCAGTGCATGGATATCAGCACAAACTCTGCAAAATTTCAAACTATCATGATCCATCAATGGACTGCATGTGTAAGCTCTGTGATAGACCATGTGCAATATACCATATCAATGTCTGTTTAAAGAGAACAAAAATGTTGCTGGCGTACAGCAGACACCAAATCTAATGCACATCTGTGCACACTTCATCCTATTAAAACTATTACAGTTTATTGGAACATGACCGAAGTTCCATTTATGTTCCGACCCTGGTTTTCTGTGGTTTCCCATGGTTGTAAAGCGAATGCTGGAACATTTCACTGAAGGGCCACAGCCCGTTTCTTATTGAAGATGAACTATGTATTGGTGCTTTACTCAATGCCTATGATTAAAACTGTCAGCATCCATTTGTGCACTGGAAAGCAAATTGTCAATATAGTCCTCGAGAATAAAGTGTTTATTGAAATCAATGCATTAAACTTATATGTCTTCATCTCTTGTGTAGATTATGACTTTTTAATACTGGCTAGGGTATCTATGTTTATTTAAGGCATATTTGAAAATTTGTGAGTAAAAAAATAAAAAATAGAAATCTATCTGCAACATGATTTTTTTCTTTCTCAAATTGATTTTAATAGGGACTTCTGCAGTCTTGGCCACATTTTTTTTAGTCTTTAATTTGATTAAGATTAATAAATAAAAGATTCACATAACTAGAAAAAAAATATGTACTTGAAGTGGGGTTTGAAGCAAAGGTCTCCAACTGGTGGACTATTCAGTCACACCTTCCAGAACAGGCACAAGTTCCCCTTTCTTTTTCTACTCTCTGATAGGTGTGCCCAACTCCTTTCAAAAAACGCTGAACTGAAAATGTATAAAAAATATTATATGGATGTGAAACATGGACTCTTACTTTAAGGGAGGAAAGAAGATTACGGATCGAATGTTTGAACGCATTAGACAGTAAAAGGCGTTCTCTGCTGATAAAGTTTTATTCAAACACATTTTTCTTACTCAGAAATCTATTCACGCGGTAATAATTGTAAAGCTACCTGACAAGGTACCTTAAGATCGTAGCTCAAGATATAAACTTATGTGAAAATCCCGAAGGGAACCGATGTAGTTTGGAACTTATCCAAGATGTCGGACCTTGAAGACTTCGATCATGTTTTCGGTATACGCGGAGAAGAGGAACTTGATAGAGTCTACCAAAGAATTCAACTGGAAGAACAGGAGAATCGGCGTAATATTGCGCATCGCAGACGTGTTTGTATACGGTATTATTTGTGGGATGCAAGCATAAATGCATTCCTCTATAGCAGACGAAAATAACGGAAGTGATTTTATCGCTGAGAATTCTGGGTAATTCGTTGCCAATATTACGAAAACGTCAACATTCATTGCATGACCGGTTAAGGCGGCCGTTAATTCGATCTCAGCTCACTAGTGATTGGAAGTAATTTGAGTAGAGAGTAATGTATTTGCATACGACCCTACGAGTATTTGAGAATAAAGTTCTTAGGAAAATTTTTGGACCTAAGAGAGATGAACAGACAGGTGAATGGAGAAAACTACATAACTGAACTACATGGTCTTTATAGGAAGCCAGATATAATAAGAATAGTTAAGTCTCATAGACTGTGATGGGCAGGACATGTGGCACAAATGGGGAATGAAAGATGTGCATAAAAGCTTCTTGTAGTTAACCAGAGGGAAAATGTCCAGTTGGTAGACCAAGAATGAGATGGGAGAATGACATTAACTATGATTTGAGGGAAGTAGATTATACAGGGAATGATTGGAAAACATTAGCTCAGGATAAGGATGTATGGAGAACTTATGTCCATGTGGCATGAACCTTCAGGTTCGATAGTGCCAGTGAGTTAGGTAGGTGTGCCTAAGGTCAATTGTAGAATGCCAGCACATAAAGCTGAAGTTCTTGTGTTCAAATCCCAGAGCAAGTAGATATTTTTCTCTCCAGTTATGTGATGACACATTTATAAATATTAATTTAACACTTCTCACTGAAGGATATTAAGTGTTAAATTAATAATAAAACACCAATAGAAGCCCTACTGACTTTATAAAGTAATGTTTAAATTTCCAATAAATGTCTTCTTAAACAAAAGCCGCCATTTGTGTGATCGAGCAAATGCTCGTAGCATTCGGCAATCAGGAATTAACAATGTATAAGAGAAAAATTTGCATTAAGATTGGATTTTATTTAACATTTTCCAATACTGTTATTTTAACACAGTTCCAATAATGGATCATATTATAATAATATTTTAAAAAGAAAAATTAATGTCCGAACCAGAAATTGAACTGTGGACCTCTAGTTCTCCAGACTAGTGTGCAGCCCACTACAGCATTCTAGACTTGGCACAAATATTAACAAGTTCTCCAGACTAGTGTGCAGCCCACTACACAATTCTAGAATTGTTAACGTTTATGCCAAGTCTAGAATGGTGTAGTGGGTTGCACATTAGTCTGGAGAACTAGAGGTCCACGGTCCGATTCCTGGTTCGGACATTAATTTTTCTTTTCACAATATAATTATAATATTATTGAGATTGGACTTCTCAGGTAGCTCAGTGATAGAACATTGGCCCAGATAGTCACAGGTCCTGGGTTAAAACGCCAGTCTGTGCATATAATTTTTCTCTTCAAATATAAAAAAAAAATATTAATTTATATGTTACTACTACTACTACTACTACTACTTACTGTATGGAATTACTATAAAAGACCCTAGTAAAGTCCATTCCTCCCTTGGAAATGCATTAAATTTCTATCTCCTAACATTTATTCTGCTCAAGTTATCTTCCACATTATCCATTAAATCTAAGAAGGGAACTGTCGACCACTGCCAATCATATTGGTAAACAACTACATAAAACCATAGTATCAGTATATTTAAATGAAACAGTTCACCATCAATTATTTTAGAATGATTTGTTGGAGGCTTCCCAAATTGTAACAAATACAACCTCTTCAAACAACTACATTGTTTGTGGCATAACTCCTTCTAAAACGAACAACATTTTAAAAATCCAGAAGAAGTTTTGTAAAGTTCAATTTGTCTCTATTATATGAACAAATCTGGTTTATGGAGTATGTTTTAAATCTAACAAAGAAACTGACAACAACTGCATGCTGAAACCTACCTTGAATTTTCTTCCAAAGAAACATTTTAATGTACTAATGCTATGTCCAAAAAATTATCTGCCATTTTTAACTGCAAGGCACAGAAACTGAAGCCTGAATCCAGTATTGGCAAGCCAATGTGTGAAGCAAATAGGCTCCCTTCATGAGTAAAACAGAATGTAGCAGGAATTAACAGCGTTTACAAGAGAAAAATTTGCATTTAGATTGGAGATTCTCAGATAGCTCACTTGGTAGAGCATTTGCCTAGCATGCGAAAGGTCCGGTGTTCAAACCCCAGTCTGAGCATATAATTTTTCTCTTCAAATATAATTTATCCATCATTGAGATATACGAAATGAATAATAAAAAACACTGAAAGAAGCCATATTGGCTTTATAAAAAATAAATAAATATCCTCAACTCATGTCCAACTCAAGGTTGGGTCGAGGGATGAGATGAGATGAAGTCCTATATTTATAGAGGTCTGTGAACTACAAGGGTGCCGGCTGACCACTCCTGATGCACCGTCATAGGGGTGTATGAATGAAATTAATGAGATAGTATGGAGAAATGGTGGAATTAAATTTGTGGCAGGGAAATACAGGTGAAACCCTGAGAAAAACCTGGCTTTATAATGTAATGTAAAATTTCCACTTAAATGTCTACTTAATAAAGGAGCCACCATTTGCAAGATATAAGCAAAGGCTTCATAGCAGAAATTAACAATATATATAAGAGAAAAAATTTGCATTTAGATTGGAGTTCCTCAGATAGCTCACTTGGTAGATCATTCGCCTAGTGTAAAAGGGTTCAAACTCCAGTCTGAGCATATAATTTTTCTCTTCACATATAGAATGCAGTGAGATGAAATGTGGCATGAGGGCAGGTTGTCAGGGTTATCCATTTCACCAATTCAGGAGTTGTATTATTTCCCTGTAGTTTAAATGAGAGTTTTGGATTTGGATGTTGATGCCTTGCAGTTAAAAAGGCATATAATTTTTTGAACATTGTCTTGGTACATCACAACGCTTCTCTAGGAGATATATCAAGGTAGGTTTCAGCATGCAGTGGTTGACGGTTCCCTTGTAAGTGTATCTAGACCATTGAAACAGGATACTAGAGAAATCAATAACAATTGTGTGTGTCAAGTCTTTGATATTTCAGTCCATCATATGAGAATTTTGTTTTGTCAGAAATCCATTTTTTTCTGAATGTATACATTTTTTCCAAACTTCAAAACTTTTATCAATTTCTCACATAACTTTTGAAACATTTGGCAAACCCCTCGGATTTGACACAGTTTGGGAAAAGATATACATTCAGAAGAACAAATTTAGATTGATGAATTTTGAAATCCCTGGCAAGCAAGATTTGATCTCAAAGTTCTTGAAATCAACACCAGATGGCAACTTTGAAGATGAAAGTGTAGGCTGAAATTCAACAGTCATAAAGATGGCTGAAGATGTGAGTCATGCCTCTTGAAACTGCAGTTCCATGCTGGAAGATCAAGGAGTTATGGGGCGAGATTTCACAACTTGTTATTTATTAAAAAGACTAACTCATGTCCCAAATGGGAGTCAGTGACCAATCACGTTTCAATGAATTTTGTTTTATAACCAATCACAGCCGTGTTTCACCTCGATATTTATCAACTTCTGTTGATCATATTAAAGAAAGCTCCTCGTTTTTAATATTCTGAACAGGCCAGAGCATTATCTTGCAGTGACTGACTCTCTAACAAAGAAGTTGAATATAGCAATTTATATATTCACTTAGCACCATTGTAAGAACCAAAGTGGTTCCTAGAATGCATGTGGCTTCCAGATTGTACATATAGTGCACAAACATAACCAGCCACCGCTAGTGGGATATAATAGAAAAAATATATTAATAAATGAGTTGCAGAAAATGTTTTAACATCTCACCTCATAAAGTTGTGTGTCTTCACGATACCGGTTTCAAAAGTATAGTATTACTTCCATCTTCAAATTTGACTATACTTTTGAAACCGGTATCGTGAAGACATGCAACTTTGTGAGGTGAGATGTTAAAACGTTTTCTCCAACTCATTTATTAATTTATTCACATAGACTTTCACGGCCGGAGTTGCTATGATGATCTTGAAGAAGATTTTCGGGCTGTAGGCCGTGGTCGTGAGGCTTGTAGTTCCCCGATGTTTCGCCAGAGACTGCGTCTGGCATCCTCAAGGGTTGTCTTGAGACTGGCAATTCTGTCCGCTGTCTGTCCTATTTATACGTTCACCGATGTGTTCGTAAGTTGTATCTGCCTTCTGATTGGTTAGCGTTATGGACTTCCATTGCTCCAATGAGCATGGCTTCGCTATGTAGACGACACCTTTGTAATTTGGAACCACGGGGAAGAGAAATTAGACGAATTTCTGACACACACCAACAACATGAACTCCAGTATACAATTCACCATAGAAAAAGAAACAGATAACAGCATAGCATTCCTAGACATCCTGATCAAAAGGGAAGAAGACAGCAACATTTACCACACTATCTACAGAAAACCTACCCACACGGACAGGTATCTTCATAAAATCTCGAATCATCACCCTAAACAAAAATTTGGAATCATCAAATCATTGACAGATCGAGCCAAAAAACTTTGTCATCCTGATTTATTAAAAACGGAACTTCAACACCTCCAGACGGTATTCACAGCCAATAGATACACCAGGAAATAAATCAACCGAGCCAATGATCCCAGACGATACAACAGCAGCAGGGAATCAGAGGAAAATACTTCAACCAGGGCATTTTTACCGTTCATCAAGAATGTAACGGACCGCATTGGAAAACTACTAAAGAAAGAAGATATAAAGACAGTATACAGTCCTACCAAGAAAATCAAGAACCTTCTCAGACCTATAAAGGATCAACTCCATCCTCATCAGACAGCAGGCATATACAGGATACCATGCCGTTGTGGAAAAGTGTATATAGGCACCACTAAACGCAGCATCGCAACCAGACTTAAGGAGCATGAAAGATACAGTCGTCTTAAACAAATGGATAAGTCGGCAGTAGCAGAATACTCTTTACTCAATGGCTACAGGGTACAATACCAGAATACAGACATATGATCTAACTGCACACACTATTTTACTCGTCTACAACGAGAAACCATCGAAATATTCAAACATAAAAACAGTTTCAACAGAAAAGAAGAATCAAAGTATGAATACCGGCTCTAAAAAACGCAAAATGTAAACCTCTACAAGCATATTCGACTAGACTATCAAACAGCAATCTCAGTGGAACAATGGAAGTCCCTACCGCTGACCAATCAGAAGGCAGATATAACGTACAGTCGACTAGACCATCAAACAGCAATCTCATTGGAGCAATAGAAGTCCCTAACGCTGACCAGTCAGAAGGCACATACAACTTACGAACACATCGCGGTGAACGTATAAATAGGACAGAGATTGCCAGTCTCAAGACAACCCTTGAGGATGCCAGACACAGTCTCTGGCAAAACGTCGGGGAACTACAAGCCTCGCGACCACGGCCTACAGCCCGAAAATCTTCTTCAAGATCATCATTTATTAATTATTTGTATATATTATACAGAGGGCTTTGGTTGCTAGGCATATTTTCATTTAATAAATTTTTACTCTCTGCTTCTTTGATGATTTCCATTTCTTCCAAAATATTGATCTTTTGTTTGATGTTTTCTTTGTGTAAGGTAAAGTGATCCCACAACAGGCCTCAGGAGACCCTTGGGGTAGTACGAGGTTAAAGCTCCCACTTTTTCTAGACAATCAGCACTTGATGTCAGCTGGGTTGTCAGCCCTGCATGACGGCCGCCTTTACCCCAGAACAAGTGTATTGCACTCGCTTCCGTTAGAGGGTGAATCGACCCCAGAGTGCCACCAGAAGGTTTGGGTCAGTTTAAAAATCCTGACCCCACCGGGACTCGAACCCTCGACCTTCTGGCTTGTAGTTCAGTGCCTCAACCACTATGCTATGGCGTGCTCCCATTTTCTTTGTATATTATTGTCAATGTTTCACCAATTTTGCAAAATAGATGAAACATTGACAATAATACATAAAGAAAACAGCGAACAAAAAATTAATATTTTGGAAGAAATAGAAATCATCAAAGAAGCAGGGAATAAAAATTTATTGAATGAAAATATGCCTAGCAACCAAAGCCCCCTATATAAATATATAAATAAATTCAATATAAAGAAGATTCCTGAAGATGAAGCCAAGACTTCGAAAAGCTTAGAAATTTAATGATGTAACGAAGATTGTGACATGAGGACAACGGTGTAAAAAAAGGGCATAAAAAAGTTTTATAATTAGAATCTTTAGTAAATGCTAGACAAGATCACTAAGAACTAAACCAACAAAGAAACATGGACTTTCTTTTTTTGAAAAATAAAGTCTACTGACCATTTATTGGTCAATATAATATTCTGGTTTGTTCTTGGAGTTTACAGCTGACAAGAGGGTATAACATACAAATTTTTTATGAAGTTATAAATGTAAGAAAGTGTCAGGAGCCACAAGAATAACTGTAAAACTAAAATTGTTTTAAAATATTCTTTAGTGGCGTCAATGAATAATGTACACACTAATAAAAACATTGAAGTCTCTATATGAAAGTTTTATAAATGGAAAATAGTTAACATATAAAATAAGATAACAGTTTAAACCAGTGCAAGTTGCTAGCGTATACGGTACATATAACCGCACCAGCAGAATTCAACCCATTTACATGTAATGTATCTCCACACTACATACATACATAGTGTTCTGTCCAAGAGCAGGTCTTTCACTGCAAACTCGCATTCTCCACTCTTTCCTTAACTCAGCTTTCCTTTTTGTATCTGCATACAAACCATTTATTTTAATATTGCAGCTTTACTGGGGATATATAGGTGTGGTAGCTTCCCTTTTCTTTCCACACCCCAATCTCTCTTTTGTATCTTAAAAGATCTTAAGAAGGTCCTGAGGGACCCCAGCTTGGAGGTGAGGAGAGTGGATTTGGCTAAGTTAGACCCTCCGGACTTCACTGAAATTCTTGCCCGAGGTTAAATAACAGTTCCATCAGGGTTTTTGACCAGGTCAAAGATCTGGAAATCCCAATTAGCCTGTGCCCCCCAGCTGTATAATAATAACAATCAAATTAGTAGACAAAATCCGATTTTTTCTCGTAATTTCTATTTAAAACAATTAAGGCAAGATTTATATTACATCAGTCTTTTCTTACAAAAAAAGAAACACACAGAGAAGCACACAAAACACACATCTAACAATATTCACTGACTGTGTAGTCACATTTTTACACAGTTTATAAATTTGTTGTCACTACGATGAAGAATTAACTTCATTATTTAACTCACGCCCCAAATGGGAGTCAATGACCAATCACGTTTCAATGAATTTTGTTTCACAACCAATGACAGTCATGTTTCACCTTGCTATTTATCAAATTCTGTTTACCAAAATAAAGAAAGCTCCTCCTTTTTAATATTCTGAACGGGTCAGAGCATTATTTTGCAGAGACTGACTCACCAACAAATACGTTAAATATAGCAAATAATGAACAGATTCCTTCTAACTACACATTTGATAATTGTGTGTTCAATAATTGTGTTTTTAAATAATGATTTTACAGAGGTGTAGCCTAAAAAAATGAATTAATAACCTATAATGTTGGCTATAATTAGGGCTACGATTTTTATGTACTAAAAGGTAAGATTGCAACATAGTATAATGAGAAATTATACTTCTGTCTTTTGTTTTGGTTTTACACACAAACAATTGAATAATATAATGAGAAGTTAGACTTCTTACCATGTTTTATCTTGGTTTCATACACAAACAGTTGAATAATATATATTAACTGCATTGCAAACTTATCTTTTATTATATAAAAATCATAGCCTTAGTTATAATATACAGTTTGATGTGTTTTGTTTTTTCTCCACTAGGGTGCATTCTTACAATATTGTAATAAATAATTTGCAGTTGCAGTGAATAAAACAAATTAAACATAACCACACATTTCTCATTTTGTTTTCAAACATTGCCGTTTACATTAAATATATAAATATTTTAAAATACCGGTAACTATATTTAAGTAATGATATTTTAATAAACGGCTTAATTTTATTCATTAAATAGTCCTAACAAATGCTACTCTTAATTTCAAAATCCTCTAGATAAATTCACTCATCACGACTCGTGACATTACTTATGATAAATAAGGTGAGTCTTACCTCACAAACAACAATTTTATGAGGTAACATGCTACAGATTCAACTTATTTATTTAGAGGAACCTCATAATGTTACTTCCTGTTGTAATAAGAATCAAATGAATTGTGAACTCTTCTTACCTCATACATCTATGTTTTTTTTTAAACACAGCATCGCAGTATTGGAGAAACATCTTCTCCATCATCAGCTGTTTTCATGACTGTCAATTTTTTCTTTTGCCGCTAATTATGCAAACTTCCATCTGGTGTATTTTTGAAGAACTTTGTAATCAAGCTTGGTTCATCCGGAATTTCAAAGTTCATGGTTCTAGTACGGTTTTTAAATATATATATATATTTTCCCAAACTGTTAATTCCAAAGGTTTAGATAGATGTTTCAAAAGGTTTGCTTCTTTTTCAATTTTATGATTCTCTGATAAACTATGTGCTGCTATAGCTGATTTGTCAATTTCACCATTTTTTATGTTTCTAAAGTGTTCTTTTTACAAGTTTCTAAGTTACTTTTTTTCCCCCTATATATACCAATTGCAAACTTTGCAATTAATTTGATAAATTCCAGATTTTATGTTGGCTTCGATTAACAAATTCGGCCTGGGTAATCTTCTGTTAACTAATAACACTCCAGACAACAAAAAATCTCTAATTTATCAAATTAATCGCGAAGATTGCAATAGGGTATCTATAAGAAAAAGAAAAAGGAACTTGGAGTCTCGTAAAAAAGAACACTTTAGAAACATAAAAAATGGAGCAATTGAAAATCAGCTATAAGAGCACATAATTTATTAGAGAATCATAGAATTGAAAAAGAAGCAAAACTTTTGAAACATCTATCTAAACCTTTGGAATTAACAGTTTGGAAAAATATATATATTTAAAAACCATACTAGAACCATGAACTTTGAGATTCCGGATGAACCAAGCTTGAGTACAAAGTTCTTAAAAAATACAACAGATGGCAGTTTAGAAATTTACTCCTTCAAAACTACATCAGATGGCAGTTTGCATAATTACTGGCAAAAGAAAAAATTGACAGTCGTGAAAACAGCTGTTGATGGAGAAGATGTTTCTCCGATACTGCGATGCTGTGTTTAAAAAACATAGATGTATGAGGTAAGAAGAATTCACAATTCATTTGATTCTTATTAAGGAAACCTCATTATGTTAAAATTCCCAAATTTATTATTCATATTATAATTTTATAAAGAATTAACTTGACTTAATAAATTACAACAGGAAGTAACCTTATGAGGTTTTTCTTAGTTAAATAAGGTGAATCTGATGTTTTTATTATTAATTTAACACATCACTCAAGAATAAATTATATTTAAAGAGAAAAATTGTATGCTCAGACTGGGGTTTGAACCCAGGACCTTTGGCTTTCCAGGCCAATGCACTACCACTGAACTACCTGAGAAACTCCAACCTAAACGCAAATTTTTCTTCTATATACTGTTAATTCCCAATTGCTGAATGCTACGAGCATTTGCTCGATCACACAAATGGCAGCTTATTGTTTAAGAAGACATTTATTGGGAATTAAACACTATTTTATAGAGCCAGTAAGATATACTCATCTATCTATAATAGCGTAGCCCATTGAGCCATAGCCTCTCCTTTGGAAGGAGTTACTAGACCAAGTTAATTTATAGTTACCTTATTTGCTCATAGATGTCATTGCTGTCAACACACCAACTCAATGAAACATCTAGCAGGTAACTAAGGTGTTAATATTTAATTTTAGGAAGTGATATTTTGAGGTTATTTTAATTATATTATTTTTAGTCTGATCATCTTACCTCAATATTAACGTTGATTTGTTCTTGGACATGTTTCAAAACAATTCTGTTTTATCGTCAGCTTGTCCAGATTGGTTTGATTAATGTTGCATTATGAAAAAAAACTGATAAAAATAAAAGATCAGGAATATATCTAATTGAATGCATGGGTTGTGAAAAGATATATATAGGAAAAACAAAAAGAAACCTAAACATTAGAACCAAAGAACCCATAAGAAATATTAAAAATGGGGAAATAGAAAAATCTGCAGGTTGCTGCTCATGTTTGGTCTGAAAAACCAAACTGAAAGAGACATAAATATGAAACTGTCGAAATTTCAAATGGTATGCAGAACTATACATAAAACATGAAGGAATAAAGCAAGAATAGATACTAAATTGAAGTTTTATAAATCATTGGCAGTTCCTGCATTACTTTATGGGAGCGAAACTTGGGTAATGACCAAAAAAATTAAAAAGTAGAAAATGAACTTCCTTAGAAGAACAAAAGGCTGCAAAAGATTGGATCCGATAAAGAATGAAGATTTACAAACAGAGTTAAATACATTTCCCTGAATAAAAAAAAGGTTAAAGAATGCAGAGATATAAATGGTTTAGACATATAGAGAGAATGAATGTAACAAAATTACCAAAAGCAACATTTAACTACAAGCCAAGAGGATCAAGGAATGTAGGAAGGCCAGTGAGAAGATGGACAGAAGAACAAGAAGACTAAAAAGAGGTACAATAAGACATTAAACATAGGCTCAATTCTGAAAATGCATCATATTATGTATTACAGAAACTCTTGTCCCAACTTCTCTAAAAAATGATCCAAACTGAAAATATATAATATTGTTATTCTTCCAGTTACATAATACGGATGCGAAACGTGGAATCTTGCATTAAGGAAGGAGAAAAGATTACGAGTATTTGAAAATAAAGTTCTTAGGAACATTGTTGGACCAAAGAGAGATGAACAGACAGGCGAATGCAAAATACTATTTCAGAGTGAGCTATATGATTTTTATACGAAACCAAATATAATAAGAACAATTAAGTTCCGTAGAATGCGTTGGGCAGGACATGTGGAATGAATGGGGAATAAAAGATGGGCATGGAAGCTTCTTGAAAGAAAACCAAAGGGAAAACGCCCAATTGGTAGGCCAAGAATGAGGTGGGAGAATAACATTAACCATGATTTGAAGGAAGCAGATTATACAAGATATGATTGGAAAAATCTCAGGATATGGATGTATGGAGAGTTAAGGCCATGAACCACGGGTTCGATAATGCCGGTGAGATTATTATTATTATTATTATTATTTATTATTATTATTATTATTATTATTATGTATTGTTTAGTATTATTGACAATCATCTTACATAACTAATATATAAAAATTAATCTTTGTTTGTTTGTTTGTTTGTTTGTTTGTTTGTACTTTATGCGCGGCCATACCGTTGATCCGATTGTAATGGTTTTTTTTGCAAAATTTTCAGGAGATTCCCGGGATGAACATAGGCTATAAAAGAGTTGAGATACTCAACTCCTACCCCTTAAAAAACACCCTTTGTAGTGAAAAACGTGAAAATGTCCCCTTTTTTACCCTTAAATGGCTTACGCTGCCATAACCATAACAAGTACACAAACTTAATGAACACAGAATTGAATATCTCGAAAAGCTCTACAGAAAAGTCCGCAACAGCATATGTTTATCTTTTACAGATAACACACATTAGCCATTTTTGTCTTTCATTGATGCCAAGGAGATCGGGATAAGTAGATTTCCGGGCAAGTATGTGCTGCCACACCATTCATCCGACTATCATGGGACTTTTAGCAAAATGTTTAGGATTTTCCCGGGAAGGTTACAGGTTATATACATTTTTCCACTTTTTTTCACTACAGAAGGTGATTTTTAAGGCTTGAGCACGGGGTATCTATAAAATAATTACGATATATATATATATGTTATAATTAAATATTTAACATTGAGCAATGCAAGCTTAATATGGTATGATAAGAAAAATAAATGTCTGGACGGGATTCGAACCCGGATCTCTGAGTCTGTACCTCAGTGTGATATCCATTACACCACCAGGCGAATCCAATTCAAACACTTATTTTTCTTATATATGTATTATATTCCCCATTATTACTAGATGTCGCGAGAACTCGGTCTTCACTGCCATCTAGTAGCTGACTATAACAAGTAAGCAAATTAAAGAGAACATTTTTATTTTATAGCAGTGACGCTTTATCGATGTTATAATTAAATATTTAACATTGAGCAATGCAAGCTTAATATGGTATGATAAGAAAAATAAATGCCTGGACGGGATTCGAACCCGGATCTCTGAGTCTGTACCTCAGTGTGATATCCATTACACCACCAGGCTTACTTGCTTACTTGTTATAGTCAGCTACTAGATGGCAGTGAAGACCGAGTTCTCGCGACATCTAGTAATAATGGGGAACATAATACATATATAAGAAAAATAAGTGTTTGGATTGGATTCGCCTGGTGGTGTAATGGATATCACACTGAGGTACAGACTCAGAGATCCGGGTTCGAATCCCGTCCAGGCATTTATTTTTCTTATCATACCATATATATATATATATATATATATATATATATTTTTTTTTTTTTCCACTTACTATTCAACTAAACACAAAAACAAAAACACATTAATTTTCGTCTTTCAGCTCATTTATGCTAAGAAGATCGGGATAAGTAGATTCCCGGGCAACGATGGGTAATCAGCACGGGATATCTAAAAACAATTTCGATATAAATTTATAATTATTTTTCCTTTTACTTAACATACGTAATAAACATTAATTTTTATTTATTTAGGCATAGCAGCGCACACCGGGTATTAGCTAGTTGGTTATATAAGTGAATATCTGAATGTAAGGTGTGGTAAGCCCTAACTTAGTTTATTTTGCTTCGGAATTGTTATGACTACTGAAGCTTGCAGAAAATTCCCAAACACAATTACCCCGGTACGTGCTGTTTACGTTATGGTTGTCAGGAGATGGAGTGCCAATCAGAACAAGAGGAACAGTAGACTATCAAGAGGCAATAAACTTTTCTATAGGAACCCAAATCACGTCCCCAGTTCGTAGAGAGAAATTCGCTTCAGGTTCGTGCATTCATGTCTCCGGAATAAAAACAATCACTTCTGGTTAAAGTTCCTTTTCTTTGTTGGTGTTTGGTCAAATAAATAGGATTTAGTTTAAAATAAGTAATTGTTAAAAATCCACATATCTACTAATTATAACCGTACAGCTGTCACCGCTGCGGTCTCGAGGTAGCGTGCTGCCTTGTCACGCAGCGGGCCCGGGTTCGATTCCCGGTCGGGACAGGCTCCTTGGTGAGGTCTTTTCGGGGTTTTTCCTCACCTGTCAGACAAATGTCAGGAGGATTATGGCCCAACGGTCCCCGAAAATCATCCGCGATCATCATCATCACCATCATTATTATCATCCTTCACCAGTGTGGAAAGCAACGGGAAGCTACCATATCTATAATTCCCTAGTAAACTGCAAATCTTAGGATGAAAATGCTATGAATGAAGTGAAATACCTGCCCTCGGGCAGAATTACTATAGACAGATAGACATACATAGATAATTCTGTCCAAGAGCAGGTCTTTTACTGCAAACTCGGCCGCGCTCAACTAGTGGTTATGATCCTTGCTTCTAGTTTCGAGGGTCACGGCTTCAAACCCGGCCGCTGTCGATGGATTTTTTTAGAATGGAAAAATCGAAGGAGCAAGTTCTCCGGGAGATACTTTAAGCCGTGTGTCCTAAGTCTGGAGATTTTCAGACTCATAAAAGATCCTTAAATCTGAATAAAGAGGCCTCTAAGCAACATTTACCGATCTCAAACATCCTATTATAGTAATTTCTTAGTTGCCTCTTAGATGTTTCATTGAGTCGGTGTGTTGACCTATGCAACTCGTGGCTCTCTGGGCAAATAAGTAACTGAAATGAAATTGGTCTATTAACTTTTGACAATAGAGAGGTTATATTATCATCATGATGGACTTAGGTCGTTTGAACCTGTTCCTATGTAATATCAAGATGTGGTGGCCAGTCCATCTTAATTTTGGTCTTCCTTCATCTCGAAGTCCTTTAGATTGTTACACCAATTGCAATTTAGGAAAGCGAGATGGGTCCATTCTTAGGACATGTTGTAACCAATTGCTTGGATAATTTAGAATTTCTTCAAATATATTTTAATTTATCGCATATATCCGACAAATGTCATATTCAAGACATAACCAAATTTATTTATTGGTAGACGAAAATATTGGAAGGGTCATACAGAAAGAATGGAAGACAACCGACTTGCAAAAAGAGCTAAAAAAGATAGACCAATGGACGGGAGAAGAACAAGAGGAAGACCAGTCAATAGATGGATAGACAGTAGATGCACATCCAATACGTCTTCCTCCGATGAATGATTTTGGAAATAAACAGGATGAAAATGCAACTAATGCCTAAACCAGGAAGTGAAGAAGAAGAAGAAGAGATTATGAAAGAAGAAGAAGAAGCGTATATACAGTTTCTATACAGATAATGTTGTTAATTACAAATATTTGCAACAAAAAAAAAGCTCCAGCGCGACAGGCCAAGAATGCCCTTGGCCTACCAGCCGGCTGCTGACCTCACATCCACACGCGTTAATCACAGAGGTAGGCTATACGATCAACCCACCAGTGTAGGGGTGACATGTGGTCATCATGCCGGGGTCCCCAGTCGTTATAGCTCGTTTACTTAGAAATATTTGATTGCTGTAATTAATAAGCGATTAGACGCTCCCCTCTCACCCCTGGGGTCCCTAATTCGAGTCTCGGTCACTACATGTGGGTTTCGTGGTAGACGGAACTGAGCTTGGGCAGGATTTTCTCGGGGTTTCTCTCGTTTTCCCCTACCACCATTTCATTCCACCAATTCTCCATACTCATCTCATCCATTTCATTTCACTCATCTACCCCTGTGATGGTGCGTCAGCATGGTCGGCCGACACCCTTGTCATTCACAGACCTATATATATATATATATATATATATGGGCTCATCTCATCTCATCCCTCGACCCGACCCTGGATTGGACAAGGGTTGAGGATATTGTGTTATTTGGTAAAATTAATACCTGAGTGGGCATTTTGAAAATTTTAAAAAACACGGAGGTATTATGAAATCAATAACATAATATAGGCCTACGGTATCCTAGAAATAAACTAACAATCATTTCTACCTAGTGTGAAGGAAAGATTCAAATTAAACTTACCTTTAACTGGAAAAATAACTACGTTCTTAACAGGGCACGGGGAAATAAAGTTATTACTTACATCTTGTAAGTCCATGTTTCCCTTAACAGAGATTTAGGCGCTCTCCCCCTACAGGGAAAATTTTGAACCATATTAATTTAGTTACACTTGTTTTCGTATAGATGTCATTTGAGTGGTCCGTGGTCAGCGTTCCGCCTCATAGTGACATCTAGGAAACCAAGGTAGTACTAGGATGGGAAAATTCGGTAAATTTTGCTTAGAGGCTTTTCATTCAGGCTTAAGGGTCTTTACGAGCCTGAAAATATTCAGATTGGGACACACGGCTTAAAGTTCCTCCCGGAGGACTTGCTCCTTGGATTTTTCCATCCTAAAGGAAATCCATCGACCCCGGCCGGGTTTGAAACCGGGACCCTCGGGACCAGAGACAAGGAGCATAACCACTAGTTCACCGCGGCCGACTTACTACCGTTTTAAAATAAAAGACAGTCCCTTGTGTACATGCGAAAACGATAGAACATCTGTCATTTGAATGTATAAAACTAGAAACAGATAGACGTTATTTAAGAACAACGTGATTAACAAATATGGTAAATGGACATTCAATAAAGTAAGACTATTGCACGATTACGCACTTAAATTAATCCCATTCGTTAATTCAATAGATTTAGACAGATTATAGAGCAAAACAAGTGGGACCATAAAAGAAATGAGGAAATGATGGAAGAGTTGGATGTAGAACCCATTCTTCACCATATACAAAACTACCAGAACAACTGGAAAGCCCATCTTCAACGAATGCCGTCTCATAGAATTCCAAAAGCCATGCTTTGTTACTGCCCCCAAGGCAAAAGATCGCTGGGACGTCCAAAAAAGCGCTGGATGGAAAACTTCTGAGACCGTAACAGACCACAATACTGCATGGATGATGATAGAGCAAAACAAAGCCAATTCAATTAAATATTTAATGTCACATTGAGCAAGATAAATGGGCCAAATAGATCATAATATTACAATTGGTCATGGAATGAAAACATAAGTAAATTGTGCAAATTATTTTATGAAAGTAATGTTGTATAATATTTATTTAAATAAAGCATGTAGTACTGTATTACTTTCTTCATAATGGAACATGCTGTAAATAAAATGAAAAAAAAACAATAAACCAACAATAAAGTACTAAGACATAAAAACAAATGATGGGTTGGTTTTTCATTATCAGGCTATTATTTCATTATTGAATAATAATTAATTACAAATCTATATAAGCGAAATGTTACGTCATAAGGTTATACGTAAAACAGAAGTAAACAGTTTACTAATCTACATTCATCTGTCTGTAAAGTAAGCCGTTCAATTGTCAATAAATAAGAAAGAAAAAAGTGACATGTATTTGTCCCGTTAGAAACAATGATCGTTATCGTGCAAATAATTATTTCTAGAAACGTAACCGAGGAGAGCAGTTTCGTGTCGGGAAAAAATCGCATCGCCGTATGGATTCTTGTTTCAACAATTCAAAGACATCAAATCAGAGCATTCAACACCTGTCGTTCGCAGGAGTATACAAATAAATCTTTTCTAACGGACAGAATTTCCGAAGGCATTCTGTCTCTCTCATATATATATATATATATATCGCGTTCAAATCGGGTTTAGGAGTTAATTTTTCTTTTTATATAATATTTGCCCATCATTGCTAAATGTCAAAATTTAATTATAACATCGAAATAAAAAAGGATTGCTGATATCAAGTAAAATATTTTCATAACAAATATATTTCTTTTTACAGAAGCCGTAAGGTGGCACTGCGAACTTTGTCCTGTTACCTCATATGATAGATAATTTTATATAATGAAAAAAAAAAAAAGTTAATATCTGCACTGGAAGTCTGAATGGCGATGATGGTATCGCGCCAATGGTTTAACTTAGAGATCTTGGGTTCCAATCCTGGTTCAAGCGTTAATGTTTATTTTCATCAAATATCTAGAGGATGAAGAAGGCCTACAACTCAATGGTATTAATAATCTGTTAATTTATGATGTTGTTGTGGTATTATTGGGCGTTAGCGGGGAGATACTAAAGGACAACACACCATATTATTAAGTAGCACTAAGAAATTAGGACTGGAAGTAAATATCAATAAAACTAAATATATGCACACACATAGAAATACATTATATAATGGAAATGGACAGCTAATGACAAATGAGGGAAATTTTGAGGAAGTGGCTGAATTCAAATACCTAGGAACAATAATCACAAATAGGAATGAGATGCACAAAGAAATTAAACATAGGCCCAATTCTGGAAATGCGTGTTATTATGCATTACAGAGCCTTTAAAAAAAACGTTAAATTGAAAATATATAACACTATTATTCTACCAGTTACATTATGTGGATGCGAAACATGGACTCTTACTTTAAGGGAGGAAATGAGATTACGAGTTTTTGAGAATGAAGTACTTAGGAAAATTTTTGGACCAAAGAGAGACGGACAGGAAGGTGAATGGAGGAGACTACGTAACAGTGAATTACGTGGTCTTTATAGGAAGCCAGATATAATAAGAATAGTTAAGTCTTATAGACTGCGATGGGCAGGACATGTGGCACGTATGAGGAATGAAAGACGTGTATGGAAGCTTCTTGTAGGAAAACCAGAAGGAAAACGCCCAGTTGGTAGACCAATAATGAGGTGGAAGAATAACATTAAAACTATGATTTAAAGGAAGCAGATTATACAGGGAAAGCATTAGCTCGGGATAGGGATGTATGGAGAGCTTATGTCCGCGCGGCCATGAACCTTCGGGTTCGATAGTGCCAATGAGTAAGTGTATATATATATATATATATATATATATATATATATATATATATATATGGTGTGTCGTCCGCGGTAGTCTAGGGGTGACGTTCAATGCCTCTAGTTCCGAGGGTAGCAGTTCAAACTCGAGCGTGGTCAACGGACTTTTTAGGATGGAAAAATCCAAGGAAAAAATCCTTCGGGAGGTAAGATTTTCAGGCTCGTAAAAGAAGGCAAGCTTGAATAAAAATATCTGTGTGCAAAATTTAAAACACCTTCATCCATCCAAGTAATACCTAAATTGTCTACTAGATGTGTCATTGAGGCGATGTGCTAACCACATGGCATTAGTTGACATCTATAGGTAAATAAGCGTAACTAAATTAACTTGGTTAAAAAACTTCCCGCTAGCGATTACCCATGTCTCCATGTGGGACATCGCGGTGTATACATAATTCAATATCCCTATAAGCCCTACCTTTTTGGCGTTCTTTTGTTATAATTTTAAATATCATCCCGCGCCGTAGCCGAGTGGTTAAGGCAAGAAGCATTTGCGCAGAGCTACAGGACTTGCGCTGGTTCGAGTCTCCATGGGGGGAAGATATTTTTCTCATGGAATTTCGGCCAGTATGGGACCGGTGCCTACCCAGCATCGTGAGGCATTTGGGTAGCTACAATAAGTAGCGACTCCAGGTTGAGAAAACCAGCTATAACGACTGGGGGATCCGACGTGCTGACATGTTACCCCTACACTGGCTGAATGATCATCTACCTCTGTGATTAACACATGTGGATGTGAGGCCAGCAGCCTGATGGTCAGCCGAGGGCCTTCTAGGCCTAACGCGCTTGGAGTTTTTTTCTCTTAAATAAGAATTTATTACTATGGACATCTGGTTATAAAGAAATAACTATGATATTTTCCCATGTTTTACCAATAACGTGTATTTATTGTTTTATATCGGGATACACACTTCCTCACTTCCAGACCTGAAATATTCTACTCCAGAAATGTTTCAAGAGAAACGCTTTCATTTCCAGATAGTTTTAAAGCGGGAGGAATGTGAACTTCTGAAGTGCCGATTTACGTTACAAAAATGACAAAATTCCAACCTGTAAAGCGCCGAATTAGGCGCCGCCGGCGCCCATCTGTTGCTCTACAAAAAGTTTTTGTTTAATAGAATTTTGAGGTAGGCGACTTTATAAATAATGTGCACTGTTTTACAAATACTTTCAAGTCATAAATACTTCTACAAGTATTACACTTACATTAATTTTCTTAGAAGCTCTACCGTTGAGTAAATTTTCATAAGTAATGCCACGAATGATTTCCAATTTATCTAGAGAATTTGGAAATCAAGAGTGGCATTTGTTAGGACTATTTAACGAATAAAATTAAGCTATTTACTCACAAATCATTATTTAACTACAGTTATTTTAAAATATTTATATATTTAATGTAAACGGTGATGTTTGAAAACAAATGAGAAACAATTGGTACGTTTCATCTGCTTCTTTTGTTTATCACTGCAACCAGATCATACTATTTATTGCCAAAGGAACGCAATATTATAAGAATGCTCTCTAGTGGAGAAAAAATGAAACACATCAAACTGTATGTTAATTCATTTCTGATGTCGTATGATGTAAATATGACAATTATATTTTTCTGGATTATTACCTGGGAAAAAATACATTTAAGAAAGTACAAACAGTGGTTTCTTTTTTTGGTGGTATAATCAATTGCTACAAATGTTTTTATATTAACTACTGCAAGCGCTATGTGTTGACATCCATGCACTATATATACAATCTGGTAGCCGTATTTCTTACAGTCAGTCACCGCAAAATAATGGTCAGACCTGTTCAGAATATTAAAAAGGAGGAGCTTTCTTTAATATGGTAAATTTAATATTGATAAATATTTGGTGAAACACGACTGTGATTGGTCGTAAAACAGAAATCATTGAAACGTGATTGGTCGTAAAACAGAAATCATTGAAACGTGATTGGTCATTGACTCCCATTTGGGGCATGAGTTAGTCACAATAACATTTCTTACTGGAATCAATTCCAAGTGTTCTCATAATTTCTAGTTAGGATTCAAAATATGTAGAATTTAGGTTAATAAAATAAACTCACAAGGGAACTGTCAACTATTACCATGCCCAAACCTACCTTGAAATTTCTTCCAGAGAAGCGTTGTTATGTTCTAAGGCCATGTACAAAAATGTATTTGCGTTTTTACCTGCAGGCATTCAAATCCAGAGCCAAATCTCTCATTTAAACTGTAGAGAAGTAATACAACTTGTGAATTGGTAGACTGGATAACTCTCACTGCCTGCCGTCCGCGAAGCGCCCCTCCTCATTTCACTTCACTCTTACTCTTGCAGGGAGTTAATCTGCTCCGCCATTGCTGTATTAGTTTTAATTTCTGTGCCTTGCAGTTAAGAATAACAGTTCTTTTTACACTCTACATCACAATGCATTTCTGGGAGAAATTTCAGGTAGGTTTCGGCATGCAGTAGTTGATAGCTCCATTGTCAAAAAGTTCTAGTTTCTCTGACATTGAAAACAAATTAATAATAAGATAACAGAACGAAGAAAACTATATTTCAAGTTTTGTTAAAAGCAATTTATTATATGGGTCCAAAACCTGGACAGTAAGTAGAAAACAAGCCAACCAACTGTTAGCAGTAAAAACGGATTTTTGGAGGCGATTGACAAGAATATCAAGAAGGTGATAAGGTCAGAAACAGCACAGTAAGGAAAATTTATGCAAGTTGAAAAAAAAACATTAGAAGAAATAGAAGAATAACGTTTGAAATGATACGGTCACCTCATAAGAAGGTGTGATCTCACGCACAATTTATGCGCATTATATATATATATATATATATATATTAGGAATATTCCACAATACAGTGTTTCTCCTTCAACCCAAAGTGATTTGTCGCCAGAGGTTCCTGTCTAGAGCATCTCCTTCCCTCAAATCTCTAGCTTCCACACTTCTCCTCACTCCATCTATCCAATGTTCTCTAGGTCTGCTTCTTCCACTTCTTCCGTTAGCTTTCAAATTAATTATCTTCTTTGGTATTTTCTCTTCTTCCATTCTTATGACGTCTCCATACCATTTCAAACGTTTTTCTTCATTTTCTAATATGTTTTAATAATAATAATAATAATAATAATAATAATAATAATAATAAATAGCATATTATTATTATTATTATTATTATTATTATTATTATTATTATTAAAGGCGCATTAGCATAAAAACATATAAACACCCCTTCACCAAAAGATATTTGTCATTTGGAACGTATAAAATAGACAAAGTAAGAAATAAAGATGTGCTAGACAGAGTGGGTGAAAGAAGAACTATGCTGGAACTCATAAAGAAGAGGAAAAGAAATTGGATTGGCCCCTGGCTAAGAAGAAACTGCCTGCTGAAGGATGCTCTAAAGGAATGGTCAACGGAAAGAAAGTTAGAGGCAGAAAAAGACATCAGATGATAGACAATATTAAAATAAATGGTTTGTATGCAGATACAAAAAGGAAAGCTGAGATAAGGAAAGAGTGGAGAATGCTGAGTTTGCAGTGAAAGACCTGCTCTTGAGCAGAACACTATGAATGAATGGGAGCGGATGTAGGCCTATTCTACAATAAGAGAAGTTAAAAGAAAATAGCGGTTACTTTAAGGTAAGACGGTAGGCCAAAATTTGAAGAAAAAAACATGTTATAATTAGTCTGTTCTTTTCTGAACTTTTCTGTGTATGATTTTTTACTGAACGCCAATTATAAGCGTGTTAATTTTTTTTACACAATTGACAGTTCTAAGCCTGTAATATCATTACACTTTAAACCTTGTTTTCTCGAAAGTGAAAATTTTCGAACATTTGCCCCATTGTCTCAGGAACTATTAGATATATTTACATGACATTTTTACAGGCGGTAAACCTAGTTATACTAAAGCTGTGGAACCACAATCATGATAATCTCTTGCACAGATTCTCACTTATGACTTTTTAGAAGTATTTTTTTAAATAAAAAAGAGACTAGTGGCAAAAAAATAATATAGAACATCAATATTTAGATACAAGTTTCACCGAGGTTCAGTGGTCTTTACAAACCTCATTTAATATGCTGTAAAAATTTCATTACAAATCAAGTAAGCTGCTGAAATGAGATTCCTCAGACCAATAGCAGGATATCAAACAACAGACAAAAAACATAACACAGAAATAAGACAACGATTAAAAGTAGAGGAATTAAACACAACAATAGAGAAATACAGTACAAACTGGAAAGAACACTTGGCAAGGATGAGTGAGAACAGAATACCAAAAGCAGCATACAACTATTCACCACGAGGTAGAAGAAGTTTGGTAAGACCAAAGAAAAGATGGAAAGAGAAGCAATTTGGAGCCGGAATAGGCTAGTAAATAAGCTAAACCGCGAAGAAGAAGAAGAAGAAGAGACAAATCAAGCAGTAGTTCCGTAGATAATAGGTCGCAAATTCATATGTTTTAACATTGATGGGATAGGACCTACCGTCTCACCTTAAATTGAAAGAGACGCATATTTTCTGAAAGATGATAATTATGAGGTATAACTGAATCCAAGCCAAACCTCTAACTTCCAATTTCACTTGATACACAAACAAAAAAAAAAAAAAAAAAAAGACCAATCGAAAGAAGATTATCTCAAAAAAGGAAAAGAGATAACCTTTTTAAAAAAAATGGCTTCTAATTTAGAAATTTGTCCCAAATTGGAGGATTGGTGACAGTAGACTGTGTTTGTCAGCTCATTAGCCGCAGAACTGAACTCCTCATTCTTCAATCAGCGACGAAACCTGATACAGTGACTGAGGTTGTATGTAGGCCTACTCATAAAAAGAGAACCATTTAAATGTACGCTTAGCAATCTATAGCACATTAGTCTCTATGTACTGAAGTTGAAATCAAATACGTATTTCAATATACACTGCTCAAAAAAATTAGGGGATATTGTAGAATAACCTATTAAGACTACGTTTTTAGGAACAGTATTAGATGCAATCACTTTCTATTACTCCAAAAGAATGTAAACAAGAGTTTGAAGTCATTACGTAACCTCTGTACCACACCAGATGTCGAAGAGATCCTGATTAGGAATATGGCAAACAAACAAAGCAGCATTAACATAGGTGAAAATGTTTCTTTAGTATGGTGTATGGTCTCCTCGAACGGCCAGCACTGCCTCACACCTGTGTGGCATTGATGCAATGAGGTTAGCAATGAGTTCTTGGGGGATACGTGGCCACTCTACCATAAGAGCAATGTGCAGCTCTGGAACAGTTGTGGGAGGTGCTGGTCTGCCTGCAATGCGCCTGCCTAATGCATCCCACACTATGCTCAATCGGATTTAAGTCCGGGGAGGAAGCTGGCCATTGCATACGCTCGATACCCTCCAATTCCAGCATGTCGTCCACCAAGCCAGCTCTGTGGGGTCGTGCATTATCGTCCATAAAAAGAAAAGAATCACCTATGGCACCAGCATAAGGCACGACAAAAGGTCGGAGAATCTCATCTCTATACCTTACCGCAGTCAAAGTACCACCTTGGATGACGTAGAGGTCCGTACGTCCACCACTACTGACTCCTGCCGCACACCATCAATCCACCGCCACCATATGGGGATCTTTCACGTACAAAAGCTGGATTGTTTCGTGTCCCTTTTTCCCTCCAGATGAATACACGCCGACTATCACATTCCACGTTGAATCGCGACTCATCAGAAAAAAGAACTGATCTCCATTCGGCATGGCCTCCACCCACGATGTTCCTCCGCCCAGTTTCTGCGATCTCTACGGTGTTGTGGAGTTAACCTGGTACACACCATGGGCCTACGGGCATAGAGACCACTTCCATGCAGTCGATTATCGGACAGTTTGAGTTGACACCCTGCGTCCTGTTGCTGTTTGAAGTGTATTTCGCAGTTGAGTTGCATTCTGCTGTCTATTCCGACGGGCTGTTAACAAGAGGTAACGGTCATCCCTTGCTGTTGTTGCCCGTGGTCGACCTTGTCCGGCTCTTCTGTGAACGGTATCTGTTCTTTGAAAACGATTCCAAAGTCTGGAAATCACGCTTTGAGACACCCCAATGGCTTGTGCCATCTCTTGTTGTGTCTGTCCAGCTTCCATCCTTCCTATGACCCTCCAAGCCATTGGTTCAGGTAAATCACGTTGTCGAGGCAAGTCCCTAAGGCAAGTCATTCACTAACTGAAAACTAGACTGGATTTAAAAACAGCAACAAAACTTTCACCCCCACACCACCCTTTCACATCAACAGTACAGACACTGCCCTCTGGTGTGGTACTGAGGTTACGTAACAACTTCAAACTCTTGTTTACATTATCTTGGAGTAATAGAAAGTGATTGCATCTAATACTATTCCAAAAAAACATAGTCTTAATAGGTAATTCTACAATATCCCCTAATTTTTTTGAGCAGTGTATATACACATCAATATAATTACCATCATCATTACCAGCAGTACCATTTCTTTATATTCTTACAAGGGAACTCTCTACTATTGCATCCGAAAACCTACCTTGAAATTTCACTTAGAGAACCATTGTGATGTGCATTCAGTTATTTAGTTTCCAGGCGCCATCAAAGGCAACTCTTTCCCTCTGGTTTAAAAAGAAATACATTGTTACTGTCGGGCAGAGCCGGGGAGTTGTTGTTAGAGGCTTCTAAGACGCCGCTCCAATCACCAAAAACTGAAAACAGTTCTCTACCAATAAAGTCTTCGCATTTTTAAATGACGTTTCCATATCTACTCCACGTGGATACAATTATTTTAACAGCGTTGCGACTTTTATCTTTTGCAGTATCTTTAGTTGGTAAAAATTTATTCTAGTGAATAAAACGTGACATCGCCGCTTGATATTGTAAATATTTATGCGTGCAAAATAGACCTACCTAACCACAAAGCAAAGCGCATGTAAACTAAATGACTATATCAAGGCTGTGTCAAAAAAAAAAATATATATGCTGTTTTTAACTGCAAGGCACAGAAATAGAAACCTGAATCCAGCAACGACAACCCAGTGAATGGAGCAGATGGACTCCCTGCATGAGAAACATTGGAGTGGAGTGAGACGGACGGCAGATTGTGAGGCTTATCCAATATAGCAATTCAGCAATTATATTACTTCCCTGTAGCTTAAATGAGAGGTTTAGGACTGGATTTTAATGCCTTGCAGTTAAAAACGCGGATACATTTTTGGACATGGCGTTTGTATATCACAACACTTCTCTGCAAGACATTTCAAGTGTTCCATATCACATAACATATCTAGAGATGATGGATCATATACACACTTTTTTCCCAACATAATGACATGGAGTATCTGGTCCTAACGTGCGATCAGCTCAATTCGGGGCCACCTCCGAGACAACACCAACATATAAGAAAAGTCGCACCATTTACTCACACATTCTAGACCAAGCAAAAATGATAAGATGTTTATGATGATCAGATGGAATTAGGGGACTATTTGGAATTTAAAATTTCCCGATATTTTGTCTTAAAGGTGGGGAAAATATAAAAAATCTTACCACAGGAAACTTGTCCCTACCGGGAATCGATCGCTACGTATGACACAATGGCAATACCTCGAAACCATAGCGGTACACAATATTAATAGCAACAAACTTACTGGCACTATCAAACCCGTATACTCATGAAAACGCGGACATAAAGCTCTCCATAAATACCTATCCTGAGCTAATGTTTTCCAATCCTGTATAATTTACTTCCTTTAAATCATCGTTAAGTGAGAAAATAGCATTTTTTCGGCGATAGTGCATTTTATCGTAAATACAGAAATGACGACCATGAGAAAAAGTTCAACTTTCTACAATTCGGAGTTGCCATCTTAAATAACTATACTGTAATAAAATAACTGTACTGTAATATTGCATATTACAAACCACGTGTTGGAAGTAAAACCACTGCCCTATATGTATACTGCTTGCAATGTATATACAAAAATATATCCAAAAGGTAGTGTTAATATACACTGCATTTTAAATTAACTGAACTTTATTTGAAACAATAATTACGTACTTGCCGCCATTTTATCACTAGACTGGTGTCATGGCCTGCTGCAGTTTCAACTAATAAACATTGCCTACACTGTTAACGTGAATCAGTTGTTTATAATGAACGCAAATATTTCCAACAATATCAATGGCAACCGACCAGAAAGAAGAAAAGAGGGAGACCAAAGTTAACATGGAAGGAAAACATGAGGATAGTAACGTAAACAAGAGGGCTAAACATTGTAGATGCCCAAGATCGTAGGCTTTGGAGATTTGGCACGGGAAGACGGCAGCAACTATAAAAACCCGAAGATAGATAGAGAAATATTTCCAACGAAGATATTATTATTTTACTACTATTTATTATTTTGAAAATACCATCGTGCCAAAAAATAATGTACAACGCACGTTTATGAAGTGTTTTACAGAATCTCGGAACTTAAAAACCTCGCTATCGCTAGGTTTTTAAACATTTTCCTCGCTTTAAAAAAAAACTACCCAAACTCGCATCGTAATATACTAAACCATGATTTGAGGGAGACAAATTGTACAGGAAATTTTTGGAAAACAGCTCACGATAGGGATATATGGAGAGGTTATATCCGCGCAGCCATAATCCTGCGGATTTGGCGAGTTGTTTATTTATAATCCAGAACTTGTTAAGATGGACGAATGAAACTTTAGAGAGAGCATCAACTCTAGGGCGAGACACTCGTTTCCGACTACGCATTTCTGCTAGAGTTGCATTCTTTTGCAGCATCGAATGGGCCGTCGCATACTTTAATTAAAATATGCTACTGCACTTTAATTTACCTCGCATACCATGCATTTATTAAAACAAACTAGAAATACACATCCAAACATTAGTCTTGTCCCCTCAGGGGTCCTCATCTAGGGGATATGTGGATGGCGACCACAAGGTGCCCAAGCTGTGCAAAACATTTCTTCCACTTACTTGTGTTTCGCACTCTTTTAACTTTACTATTTAACCTCTCTTGGTTAACTCTTGTTTTTTTGACACCGACGCTATTAGGGCATCCGAGGGCTAGGGAGTCTTTCCTTTCTTCCATTTCTTCTTTCCTTTATTTTCTTTTCTTCTCCAGAAAGGCCTGACCAGAGGCTATAAGATGGCAGCCCCATCACTGGTCTTGCCTTCCTTTGGCCAGCAACCAATCGAAGGGACTATTATTATGCTTTCAAGTTTTATACGAGAATTTCCCTCAAACGCTGGAGGGAAAATTTTCTATAGGATCGTAACAGGCCTCGGCCTAATACTTGGAAGGAAGAAGAAGAAGACATTAGTCTTGTGGCCCACGCCATTTTAAATAACATTATCTCTTCTTGTTGATATAATAATAATAATAATAATATAATTAATAATAATAATAATAATAATAATAATAATACAATTGCACACAATCGTGCAAAATTAATTAATTGGCGTATTGCGCTAATGACATTGTCACTTTGGAACACAATTCCAGATGATACCTTGTACACTCAATTTCCAAGAAGCTATGTCTCTACAATAGCTGAAATATTGAACTACAGTTTTTTAGACGTATGAACTAAATTAGTAACTATTTCAACAGAAGCATTTCTGGACCACAGATATATAATTTCTAGTTCTGTCATCAAACTAATGTGTCATTGCTCAAAGAAAGTTCCTTCAATTAAGGATTTACGTTTCTTACATGTTTTACAAAATATACAATAATTTAATTTATGTTGTGTATTTTTGCGTAGAACACGTGCGATTCTGCACCTGTGATATGTTCCACATTTATTAATTAACCCACTGGTTTGCAAATTTTGAACAATATCTCTGTAGTCCCCTGAAAAATATAATATTAAATCTTTAAACACGTAATTTGATAATTAACACCAAATTTTGGCCGGGTGGGAGATGACCCCACCCAATACTATATTATATTAATAAAGAGATTTTATATTCAACCTTGTCCACCGCTGTGGTCTCGAGGTAGCGTGCTGCCTTGTCACGCAGCGGGTTCGGGTTCGATCCCCGGTCGGGGCAGTTTTTCTGGGTGAGGTTTTTATCGGGGTTTTTCCTCACCTGTAAGACAAATGTCAGGAAAACTTTAAGGCCCAAACGGTCCCCGAAATCATATGGCCATCATCATCATCCTTATCATTATCATCATCACCATCATCCTTCACCGGTGTGGAAAGCAACAGGAAGCTACCACACCTACACAATTCCCTAGTAAAGCTGCAAGCATAGCATGAAGGACCTGCCTTCGGGCAGAATTACTATGGATGGATATTCAATCTTCTTATCGTAAAATACATAACACTTCTGTTCATAGAGAGAGAAGTGCTTAATTTAAATCATAGGTTATTTTTTATTTAAATTTGATTAATTCGATTTAACAACTCGATTCTCTCGTCTACAATCGATAAAATGGCGTCTGTGGCGCAATCTTATGATGACCTGCATACTACGTGGCATAAATAGTTGCTTCGAAATCTCCCTATAAAGATTCACAGGGCTGGTTCTGTATGGTTTGTAATGACGTCAAGGAGAAATGGCAGCTGACTTGTGGAAATGAATTCGTGTCCCAATTGCAATTACTTCGTTTACTTAGTGACTCACACTTACGAATAAAAATGTTGATTAATGAAGTGTTATCAATTAATGTCTAATGAAGACTCTGAGTGTTACATTCGTTAATGTTTTATAGTTTATTGGAAAGGTACAGATAGAATAAGATGTAATTATATTTATGTCGTCTGCTTATATATTTATTTGAAATTTATGTAGAAAATAGTGTGTTGCGAAGAACTGTAAGGATGCAGTCGAATTTTACCGACCTTTTATTCTAGGACTGTGAAGAGCAATATTTAAAATACAATGTTTGCCAGTTTGAAAAATAAAATCAAAGAGGAGACTGGGAGTGATCCTACAAAACTTGCCCCTATACTGAATAGCCCCCCACAAAAAATTATTCATGGAAATAGTGTTAAGGGACGACATTCAAGACAGGGTTCGGGATCAAGTGTGGGTAGCCTTTCCTTAGACGGTGTGAAAGAAGATTTTGCATCATCTCCACCTTCATTGAAAAGACAAGACAGTTTAGAAATAAAGCTTGCAGATGGTAAGGTGAGTATTTTAATTAGTATGTTTAATTTTCTTCTGGTCTCAACTGCACTTCTACTAGCGCTTGATATTTCAGTTATATTGTTGTAAACTATAGCTCTTCTATATTTACTAACATTATTTTATATTTTATACTTTTTCAAACAATTTTTATAACATTATTAGACAATGTTGAAGTATTTATTTAAATATGCAAATCACAATATTATGACACTGTTAGACAATATTGTGATGCTAACTGCTATTTTCTCCACAGAGTATATCACTTAGCCTATGATTTTTCTATCGCTGTTTTGGGTTATCTCTGGTTAGTCTAGCGTTAGGAAATAATAAGTAAGGGTACACCCATTTTTAATAAGCGTTAGGTAATTTTAATATTATTACTATATATTTTTAATGTAGATTTGGGGATTTATTGCAAATATTGGTCATTTAAATTTCATAGCGACGGATAGTAATCGAGGATGATAATCGATGTGGTTTCGATTGTGGGTTATCGCTGGCTCTATAAACTATGGCGCATGCGCACTGTTGTTCTATGGGAATTAGAAAATATTTCACGCTAGTTTAAGTGCAGTTTTTCCTTATTCTGTATTGAGAACAATGGATTGTCCAGAGATTCGTGGATTTAATGACAAATTGGGGAGAGCTGAAATAGGCAATTTTCTTAGAATCGCATGGTATCATAATGCCGAATAAGGTGTATAAACCGTTGCACATTAATTCTTCTAAGCTCTATAGAATCGCAGTGCGCATGCTGGAGTTGCTGTAATGGTTAATGTAGCTTCTGTTAGATGGCTCTGAAGTCGGCATTATCAACTTTGGGAATAAATTTCCAAATGCTAAAAAAAAATAGACGTAAACTAACTTCCCATTTCCTAACCTAACAAAACAGTTTACATGCATATTATTTATTTCCAAATGCAAACAAAAAATGGACGTAAACTAACTTTCCATTTCCTAACCTAACAAAACAATTTACATGCATATTATTTAACAAACTATAAACTAATTTTACGTACACTAACACTAAATATGGTTTTGAATTATTTTCAAGTGTTGGTAACTGCGATGTGAGAGTCTCCTAGCAGATGTTACATGAAGCATTTCTGCGCCTGTAGAACTCGTACAATATTTGCATAATTTAGAAATATTTAAAAATCGTAAGAAATGTTTATAAAATGGTTCCAAAATATTTAAAATAGTACCAAATGTTATTATAAATGGTTGAAAAGTGTTTAGTGCATCAGTGGCATAAGAATATTACATGGAAAATTGTGTGTGACGGTTTATACACCACAGCCCTTGCTTTCATTTTACACCTCCTCAACTCGTGTCCAATACTGGATAGGATATAAGGATAAGATGTGATGAAATCCCTTACATTGGAGGTCTGAGTAACAAAGTTGCTGGCCAATCGCATCTGATGCACCATTACAGGGGAAGATGAATTAAATGAAACAAGCTGGAAATTTTTGGCTTGGGAAAACAGGAGAAACCCTGAGAAAAACTTGCCCAGACTCCATTTCGTCAATTACAAAAGCCACATAAAATAACCTAGATGCAAATTCGAGATTCCAGTGGTGAGAAGTAAGTATTTAACCACTTACATTATGGAGCCACCAATTAATTTTACAAATGAATCCTTATTAAAAAGATAAATAATCAAAACCTAACCACAAAGGCTAATATGATTATACATTAAGAAAAAAGAGCCCACCGCTGTGGTCTCAAGGTAGCATGCTGCCTTGTCATGCAGTGGGCCTGAGTTCGATTCCTGGTTGGGACAGGCTCCTGGGTGAGGTATTTTCGGGTTTTTTCCTCACCTGTAAGACAAATGTCAGGAAGCTTAGGGCCCAGTGGTCCCCGAAAATCATTCGCCCATCATCATCATCCTTATTATTATCATCACCATCCTTCATCGGTGTGGAAAACAACAGGAAGCTACCACACCTATAATTCCCTAGTAAAGCTGCAAAGCATAGCATGTAAATGCTATGATTGCAGTGAAAGACCTGCCCTTGGGCAGAATTATATGGATGAAAGAAAAAAGAAATAGGGATTCTAGTGCAGGTAGCTATATACTATATTTTCAAGAAAAACAGCAGAAAAAGCAATTATATTTTAGTTTAATTTACTTTTATACAGTGTGATCAATGTAGTATTGGACAACAGACATGCCTGCATGTGCAAGCCTTCGTTATTGCACGGTATCTGCTGATCTGTTGTCCAATGCTATACTGATCGCACTGTATGTAGGCTACAGGGGGAGAAACTTTAAAAAGCTAACAAACCATATTAACTCTCACAAACTAATTATTTAATTTTTTGTCTAAGGTAAGTTTGGACAAGTTAGGGTGAGAAAATGGTGAGTTAGTACACCAGAATAGTTAAGCGTTTACTTGTTTGTTAGTGGGGTTTTGTGATAAGTTGGCTACATTCTCTGAGCAGGGGCTAATACATATTTTACTTTGCAAATATCGTGATTTTAGGATAGGCTACTTTGAGCTCAACTTCTCAGTTCATTTTAAGACATTTGGGGGGGATAAAAATCCAACATAGGCTATATATTTCTTTTAGGTAATTATCCAAATACTGCAACAATAAATTGTGTTTTTATTATAATATACTGGTGTATATATATATATATATATATATGCATACATACCAACACACACACACTATTGAGTAATACTAAGAAATTGGGACTGGAAGTAAACATCAATAAAAGTAAATATATGTTCACACATAGAAATGCATTATATAATGGAAATGGACAACTATTGACAAATGAAGGAAATTTTGAAGAAGTGGCTGATTTCAAATATATACTTACTTACTCATTGGCACTATCAACCCATAGGTTCATGGCCGCGCGGACATAAGCTCTCCATACATCACTATCCTGAGCTAATGCTTTCCAATCATTCCTCGTATAATCTACTTCCCTCAAATCATACTTAATATTGTTTTCCCACCTCATTCTTGGTCTACCAACTGGGCGTTTTCCCTCTGGCTTTCCTACAAGAAGCTTCCATGCACGTCTTTCATTCCCCATATGTGCAACATGTCCTGCCCGTTGCAGTCTACGAGAGATTTCAAATATATAGGAACAATAATTACAAATAGGAATGAGATGCAGAAAGAAATTAAACATAGGCTCAATTCTGGAAACGCCTGCTACTATGCATTACAGGGACTCTTTGTCATCCCAACTCCTATCAAAAAACATTAAAATATATAAAAGTTATTCTCCCAGTTACATTATATGAATGCGAAACATGGTCTCTTACTTTAAGGGAGGAAAGAAGATTACGAGTATTTGAGAATAAAGTTCTTGGGAAAATTTTTGGGCCAAAAGAGATGAACAGACTGGTGAATGGAGAAAACTACATAATAGTGAGCTACATTATAGGTATAGGAAGCCAGATAAAATAAGAACAGTTAAGTCTTGTAGACTGTGATGGGCAGGACAT
This sequence comes from Diploptera punctata, assembly GCA_030220185.1. Taxonomy (NCBI): domain Eukaryota; kingdom Metazoa; phylum Arthropoda; class Insecta; order Blattodea; family Blaberidae; genus Diploptera; species Diploptera punctata. The sequence goes on along the minus strand of JASPKZ010008379.1, from coordinate 2,021,682 downwards.
ATGGCAAGTATGGGGGATAGAAGAGGTGCATGGAAGCTTCTTGTAGGAAAACAAGACGGAAAATGCCTAGTTGGTAGACCAAGAATGAGGTGGGAGAATAACATTATCCATGATTTGAGGGAAAGTAGATTATACAGGGGATGATTGGAAAACATTAGATCAAGATAGGGATGTATGGAGTGCTTATGTCTGTGTGGCCATTATCCTATGGGTTCGATAAAGCCTTTTAGTTAGTCTATATATACATAGGTAGCATGGTGGCACTGAATTTCCCAATTTTTATGTGGTAGTTAATGAAATTTTCATAATACTTCAGTTAAGAACCGAACATGTTAATATTTTCCTGATACATAAATTAATTTATGTCCAATAATTAATTGTAAAATTAACCATGGCAGTATTAAGAACAATGTGTTCCAACATCCCATTTTTAAATTGTTTCCAGTTGCTAATATTATTATTTGAAACACAAAAAGTATATTTGAATTTTACTTCATATTGTCACCCAAACTTAAAAGAAAAATATCTGTACCTTTTGTCTAAGCGTTGATCATTATTAGTCAAATTTTGATTGTTTAGGTTTTAACATTTCTTGATAAAAGAAAAACTCACTTTGATATTCTGGAGTGTAAAGCTGAGCAGCAGCTCGGAAGAATTGTGTAGAAGTTGTTGTGGCCATGAATATTTAGTTTTGAATAAAAATTCTACAAAATAATCCATGAAGTGGGCTTTTTTTACTTCATAACGAAGTGTTAGCCCTTAGGCCTACTTCCCTCCACACACACATTCAATTTTGTTTGTATTGGCACAGTTTCAGGATCTAAAAAAGAATGTACGTATGGTTCATAGTCAGATATTCTCACCATTTTTCTTGCAGACTATTGCAGGATTGTCAGCAATCACAAATTATAATAATTGATCCAGATGAAAAGTAATTTTTTATTAATTGGAGAATATTATCATTTGTACTGTCAACTGGCCAAATAAGGAAATTAGAAACATAATGGAAGCAGAAGAAAGCATAATAGAAAGAATTGAGGAAAAGGAATTAAAGTGGTTAGGACATGTTTTAAGAATGGAAGATGAGCGATGGCCGAAGCAACTATATGAATGGCATCCTAACAGAAAGAAGAAAAGAGGAAGACCAAGGTTAACATGGAAGGAAAACATGAAGACAGTAATGCAAGCTAGAGGGCTAAGCATCGAAGATGCCCAAGACCGTAGGCTTTGGAGGTTTGGCACGGGAAGACGGCAGCAGCTGTAAAAACCCGAAGATAGATAGATAGACTGTCAACTGGCCTAAGAAACTTTTTTTGTTTTCCCTCTCTATTCCTCCGGATACTGATTGTCCCTTAAGAATCTTGTATGTGTGAATTGTTCTCCTTCCAAATTTTATCTCATCAATTTTCTACAGTAATACTTGGTCCTCCAAGCATTTTATTACACTGGATCAAATGATCTGTGAAGATTTCTCGAGAAGAGCTGTACTAATCAATAACAGTTCGGTTGGAAACATTTAGGTTTTCAATGAGTAATGTTTGTCATGGGTGTTTAATATGCAACAGGTAGCACTGAAAGTGAAACAGTTTTTTCTAATATTGAACTATTATAGGAAAATTTACTATGAGGTTGAATTAAAATTAAATTCTTTTCACCTCACCTAATATCCTTTCATCTAAATAGACAGGTTTCCTAACCTTAGTGGTTACATTTTCAGTAGTTATATGACCGATGTTTTGTCGTCCAGGAGCACTGTGTCTCATTCCATCAGTTGGTGGACCGATGAACCTCTCAATCAAATCAACTTCCCCGGGAATTTCAAAATTCATTAATTTTTCTTTCTTAGTTTTTGAATGTGAAATTTTTTCCAAAACAGTGAGCTCCTTAGGTTTTTTATTTGTTTTATTAAACTATCAGTCCACCAACAGATGGATTAAGAAACAGTGCTCCTGGATGATAGAACATTGGTCGTCTAACTATTGAAGATGTAACTACCAAAGTTACAAAACCAGTCTAATTAGAAGACAGGATATGAGGTGAGTTGGAAAGAATTTTATTTTAATTTTTAAAAAGTTTTTTAATAGTTAAGTTACTATAGTTATTGAGTGTTCCTTTTTTAGTGGACAACCTCTTTTCTGACATTTAACTTTCTTCTAACTTTTAACCTTCTTCAAAATACCACTTTGTACAATTGAAGAATATTTTAAAATTAATGTTGGGAAGTAAACATTATGAGGTTATATCATTAATAGTGAGTGGAGAACATATTTTTAACAACTCACCTCATACAATTTCAAATTTCTTTGATACCGACGGCTTCAGACAACATCTCCACTCAGTGGAAGTCATGACTGAAGAGGGACAAGATGTTGTCTGAAACCGTCGGTATCAAAGAAATTTGAAATTGTATGAGGTGAGTCGTTAAAAATATGTTCTCCACTCACTATTAATTCAAGAATAGTTTATCTCTGTTGAGTTTGACAGTTTTTCCACACATTGTACAAATTGTAATATCTTTTAGGCCAGTTCTCTGTATTATGCATGGGACATTTGTTGTTAATTAAGCTAATTTTAATTTTATATTTGAAAAGAAAAATATACACCTAGACTGGGGTTTTGAACCCAGGACCTTTGACTCTCTATGTCAGTGCTCTTCCAAGTGAGCTACCTAGGCCTCCAAACAAATATAATTTGTCCATCATTAAGATGTTTAAAAACGAATAATATAAACATAATTTTAATTTTACCTATTTCAAGATTGCTGTCTTCGATCAATTTCAGTATGTTACTATTCAAGGTTTAAACAAACTTTGTCAGGAAGGAAGATCCAGCTCTAAGCTATATATTGTATATAAAACTAGCCAGAAATTTCTATGATCCACAGGACTTGGAGAAATCACTCTTTTTCACATTGATCTCTTTAATTTACAATTTCTGTGAATTATGGATGATCCTTTAGTGAAGCATGAACAATACGAAGAAGAAACGAATGCCGAATAACAGCAAATGAGATGCAATTTATGCAGTGTACAGCAGGCTTACAAAATGGGCCCATGAAAAAAATGATAAAATTATGGAAGAGTTAGGTGTAGAACCCATTCTACATCATATACAAAACTACCAGAACAACTGGAAACCCCATATTCAATTAATGTCATCTCACAGAATTCCAAACCTACACTTCATTACTATCCTTAAGGAAAAAGACTGCTGGGACATCCAAAAAAGCACTGGATGAAAAATTCCTCTTTGAGACCGTAACAGGCCACATGGCGTAATATGTGCATGGATGATGACGATGATGGATGATCAATCCTTGAAATTGTTTATATGCAGTGAATATGTATGATACATTAAATGTACAAGTCCTTGCGGTAAAGAACTATGATTCTCATGCAATTAAACTTTCTGTTGTTATTTTTTCTTCTGTGGGGCACAGGACATTTAAAATGCGATACATGGGACAACTTTTTTAGCATGTTTCAGACAGTAGCTAAGCTGTGAAATAAGTATATTTGAATATGTTGAAAAATCAGAAATTGTCTCATAGTTCTAGATCTCATTCACAAGAAACCTTTATTCAATTTTATTATAAACCGTGCTTGTATATACTGCCCTTGTAATGAAGGAAAAAATGAAAAGAAAACAAGAGAGAGAAAATGTCTTTAAAGGAAACTTGTCAGTTTTTGTGATCAATTCTACAAAATCAAAATATTGTTTTCCACATTTTGCAAGCTTGTCCCAACAAGTTCTTCTTTTGCATGATACACCTTCTAATCAATGTAAATTATGATAAGTGAGAACACGTTTTTTAAAAAAACTACGAATCCAGAATATTTTGAGAAAATATGCCTACCCTTTGCAATAGTGCTGGTAAGGGCAATGTGATGAACTTGGGAAGAATGAGAAAAACTGACCAAAAATAGACTTCAGTTTTGGTGAATTATTAAAAAAAAATGAATCAGATATGGTGCATCATATTAACACCAAATGAATTCAATTATGGCAATTCAACATGGAAAAGAAATTATTCACACACATACACAATGACAAATGCCAAACTCATAATGTGTGTTCACATATAAAGGTTAATGATAATAATAGTGCATCTGCCTTAGTTTCTAAACTGTATGACACGATAGAACCGAAATCAGAGTCACTTCCAGAGGATGATGAAGTCATATGGTCTAACTAACTCACTGGCTATATTGAACCTGTAGATTCATGTATGCACACACATAAGCTCCCCATACATCCCAATCCTGAGCTAATGTTTTCCAATCATCCCTGTATAATTCACTTCCCTCAAATCATGGTTAATATTATTCTCCCACTTCATTCTTGGCCTACCTATTGGGACTTTGTTTTTCCATGCCCCACTTTCATTCCCCATTTGTGCCACATGTCCTTCCCATTGCAGTCTATGTGACTTATTATACCTGGTTTCCTATAAAAATGAGGTAGCTCACTATTTTGAAGTGTTCTCCATTTGCCTGTCTGTTCATCTCTCTTTGGTAAAAAAACATCCTAAGCACTTTATTCTAAAATACTCACAATATTTTCTCCTCCCTTAAAGTATGAGTCCATGTTTTACATCCATATAATATAACTGGGAGAATAACAGTTTTATATATTTTCATTTTAACATTTTTTGAGAGAAGTTGGGACAGCAATAGTCCCTGCAATGCGTAATAGTATGCATTTCCAGAATTGAGTTTGTTTAATTTCTTTGTGCATCTCATTTGTGGTCTGATGGATTATATTTTCAATTTAAAAACTGATTTGTGGCTGATTTCTTAATGATAAAAAGATAGAGTGATCCCACTACAGGTTTTGGGAGGCCCTTAGGGTAGAGGGAAGTTAAGGTTCCCACCTTTTCTAGATTAGTTGTAAACCCTGCATGACTGCTGTCTTTATCCCCAAACCAAGCATCTGGTACTCATTTCTATTAGAGACTGAGTCAATGCCAGGGCCATGAAGCCGCCAGAAGGTTTAAACTAGTTTAAAAATCCTGACCTCACCAGGACTAGAACCCTGGCCTTCTTGATTGCAGTGTATTGCATTAACCAACTATGCTACGGCATGCTCCAGATTTTTAAAGAACTCCGTGAACAAATTTGATAAGACATTCATGTGGAAGTGCTTTGCAATGACACATGGAAAAGGTATAGCTGACAATACTGATGAACAAGCTAAGTCTCTTGTTTGAACTCAAATTATGAGTGAAGCCAGCTGTCTTCAATTGTTAAAACTTCTGAAGACTTTGCTACTGTAAGAAGTTAATGCCCAGGGAAAAATTTCTGCTAATTAAAGAAGAATGAATGTCCAGAGACAGAAATTGGAAAGATGCATTGCGCAGCTACAGAGTTATAGACATAAAAACAGTTCATGCAATGAAATTTTTTTTTGTTTTAATTCAAGGGAATAGCAAGTCTTCAGAGGTACAATCCATCTAAAGGAGGGGGGAAAATGACAGTTATAACATATGGTCAGAAACAGCATGTGTCCATAATGATACAGACAGGAGAAAATCTAACTTTTGGAAGTGGCCTTTGAAAATTGACAAGTTATATTTCATTTCAAATTATTAAAATAATAAAAATATCTGTCTTAGTAAATTCAAGAGTACAATATAGTTAAATTATTTTCAGTCTGATCATCTTATCTCAATATTAATGTTGATTTGTTCTTGGACATGTTTCAAAACAATTCTGTTTTATCATCAGCTTTTCCAGAAAATATAGGTTTGAAAATATTGCATTTTGATTTTTGATGCACAGGATATACAGTAAAGCCTGTCTTAGCCGGAACCTTTGTAAGAAGGAAACCTGTAGAGATGGAAAAAAGTCTCCAGAACGGTACGATTTTATATGTAAAATCATCCTGTATAAGCTGGAAACCTTCATAATGCGTAAACGGAATGTTTTTTAAAGTACCAATAGTTAATTTTTACCTCAGTAAGAAGGAAAATTATTCTTAAGCATGTTCTAATTACAGTATTAATGACCACACATGAAAATTCTGCATATGATGCTTCTGCATTAAATCGTTTTACCTTCTTGTGTTGCCATTGTATTGTGGGGATTCCCTTGCTTATGTGCGACAGTGGGGAATCCCTCGCTTTTCCTTGCCTGCTTATGTAATCTGCGAGGGAGTTGAGAGACTCTTCAGTCCAGTTGAAGTCTTCCTGTAGTTGAGTTTCTTCTCACTTTTGTGTAATAAAGTTGTTTGGTATTGCTGTGCAAACTATGCTGTGTTACATACACTATTTTGTCTGTAGTTCAGTTCAATGCGTATGTCTTTAAAGCAAGCATGTAAAACTCTTACACTGCGTGAGAAAATTCAAGTTATAAACGAACATGAAAAAGAAAAGCGAACTGCTAAAGATTTAACTGTTAAATTCAATGTGAGTAAAACCCAAATTTATGACATTTTAATAAATGAGAAAATTAAGAAAATTTTGGTTTGAAGGAAAATTGGGTGATGTGGAACGATCAGGAAAATTTTCTGAAAATCAAGTGATAAACAGTGCTGTGTATGAGTGGTTTGTTTGTGCGCATGGGAAGGGAATGCCCATTTCAGGCCCGATTATTCAGGAACAGGCATTAGAAGTTGCAAAATCTTTAGGAAATGGAAGTTTTAAAACCTCTAATGGTTGGCTAGAAAGCTTTAAAACCCATCATAACGTAGTTTTCAATCGTGTTTGTGGAGAAGCCAATGCCGATGACGTGCAGACAGTGTCAGAATAGATCCAAGGGCGTTTAGAAATTTAAACTGCAGCTCTCTACCAGTGACTTGGAGAAAAAACAAGAAGGCCTGGATGACAGGCTCTATTATGGAAGAATGGCTAAAGAGTTTCAATATGAAAATGAAGAATGAAAATCAGAATGTTATTCTGTTTTTAGACAATGTTACATGTCACCCAAAACTTGAATTGACCAATGTAAAGTTGCTATTTTTCCCTCCTAACACAACATCCATCATCCACGCTATGGACCAAGATGTCATTTACACCTTAATTGCATTACAGGAAATTTGTGTTCCAGTTGTTAGTCGCCAAGATGGGTACTTGTTCAAATGTGTCAGAAATCATCGAGCAGATTAACGTTTTCGATGCACTGAAGTGGATACATCAAACTATGGAGAAAGTTCTCCCAGAGACTCTGAAAAGGTGTTTTTTAAAAGCAGGATTTCCTTGTCAAGAAACATTCACTGAACATGATGAGATGAAGGAAAATTTAACCGTCATTGCCGACCTAATTAAAGATGTGGAACCTGCAATTGAGATTGAAGATGTTACCAATTTGAACAATGAATTGACAACAACACAAAATAGAGAACGATCCGTCCATTCTTTAAATGAAACAAGAGGGGAGTACTCGAAATGTGAAGGAACTCAAATTTCCGAAGAAGAAAAAGAAGGGTAAGAAGAAGCCCCATGAGAGCTGAATATATTTAGCTACAAACAAGCATTGTTGAATGTGAATGATCTCCAAGAATTTACTGCTTCGCGCAATGATCCTGCTTTGATGGACCTCCTGCAAGATGTAGAGAACAACATACTTGCCCATGCTGTGATTAAAACTAGGCAGCCTACCTTACAACAGCTATGGAGGAAGCAAAATTAACTAAAAATGCAAGTAATCTCTTTTTTTACTTTTTTTTTGTGGTGCATATACTGTACTACTCTAAATAATTTGCTTGTAATTTGGGAACTCTTTATAAGAAGGAAAACTGTCAAGATGGAAATATATTTAAGGAACCGTCATATTCCTTCATAGACAGGTCTTACTGTACAAAAAATTATACTGGTAATCTGTAAACAAAACAATAATGTAATTGGTTTATCTTAAAATTAATAGTATCTAGCACTAAAAGTGCTGCAATCAGTTCTTAAATGTATATGTTGGCAAAGTTTCAGAGGCCTATGGCGCTTCTATGTGCCCTAAATTACGTCAGAGTTAAAAGGCTGTGCCAGTTAAATGCCACCTGCATGCAAATCTTTAAACTTGTTTTTTCACACTTTTATTTTTACTGCATTTTTGTACATTCAAAATTGAATGGAATTCAGAAATTTTGTCCTAGTAGGTTCAAATTTTTACTACATGTCCTAAAAACAATGGGTAACAAAGTAATGCATGGATTTCATGATTGAAGTAGTATTTTAAGAAATAAAAAATAAAATGTATGCAATTATTCTTTTTTTTTGTCATTCCACGCATGAGGTACAACATTAATTTTTTCTCCCTTTGCATTCACATTATAAGAATTCTAATGCATGATGTTTTTCTAAATTTTTAGAGGTCTTGTAAAAAATCAGACATAAATCCACTAAAAAATTGTGGAATCCATTTAATTATAATATATGCAAATTTTTTAAAATATAATATTTAATAACTCGTAAAATAAATGTCTCACAAGAATGAAACTTAAACACATCATTATGTGTATCATACAGTGAATGTTTGTACAAAAAATCAAGTCTCTGCTCAAAAAATGTATAAAATAGAAATGTTACCCATCACCCCCCTTAATACCATTGAGTTTATACATATGTATATCTTAAACCATTAAGTCTGAATTAATTTATGAATAATTCCTCTCAAACCACCCTATTGGTATACTTTTCTCAAGAAGTACTCATGATAATGGTTCTGAAAATTTAGGACACTTTGAAGTGTCTGTAGCATATTTATTAATAAATTCATAAAGTTTTTATAAAAAAATATTCTTTGAAGTTAAAATTGATATCCTGCACTTAAAATCTTACAGGTACAACAATAAAATTGCTAGGGCAGATTTTTATGTATAATTACTATATGTAGTCAAAATTTAACTTTTTTATTTATTACAGAAGATAAAAAACTGTATCTAAAGTGTAGGTACCAATACCTATGTGATAGTAAACTTCAATTATTTAAACATTAAAAAAAGATATCTAAAAGATACCTAAAAATATGCATACATTTTTAAAGTTACTTATATCCTTAAATTTTTTTGTAAGCCTATGTTTTTCCCCCTACAGGGAAGAATTTGAACCATACTAATTTAGTTACACTTGTTTTCGTATAGATGTAATTTTGAGTGGTACGTGGTCAGCATTCCGCCTCATACTGACATCTAGGAAACCAAGGTAGTACTAGGACGGGAAAGTTCGGTAAATCTTGCTTAGAGGCCTTTATAAAAATTCTAATAATACCGGATAATTGGAATCAGAGTTATAATTATTTGATTACAAGTTACTGTTTATCTTTCCTAACTGACTCTTTGTAAAAAGACAAAATTCCTTATATAACTCATAATATACCAGGAAAATTACAGTTAGGAAATTTAGTATGTGTTATTTAATTATTTATTTAGTATGGTAGAATTAGGGCATTCTCTTCCACTCAACCGGACAAACATATGTTACATTAAAATAGAACAGCAGTCACAGTAATTTGGTGGCAATACTAAATATAACGTAGTAGTTATAATAATGCTTACTTTAAGGGAGGAGGAAAGATTTAGTATTTAAGAATAAAGTTCTTAGAAAAAAAATTGAACCAAAAAGAGATGAACAGACAGGTGATTGAAGAAGGCTGCATAACAGTTAGCTACATGATCTTTATGGGAAACCAGATGTAATAAACAGTTAAGTCTCATAGATTGCAATGGACAGGATAAATGGAGAATGAAAGAGGGGCATGTATACTCTGTAGGAAAACCAGAGGGGAAGCATCCAGTAGGTAGGCCAAGAATGAAGTAAGATAATATCATCAGTCACAGATTAACCCCATGTGGCTTGTTTTGGTCTCATAGATTCTCATTCAAAAAGTTGAATCCATCTCTTTTTCGGTCTACCAATATTCCTGTCTCCTCTTGGTTTGAAATTAAGTATAATTTTTGGAATCCAATCATCTTTCATTCTTTGAACATGTTCTTTCCAGTTTTATCTAGATTCTTTTATTTTATCTAAAAGTTTAAAAATATTTAGCTAATTTCTAATATCTTCACTTCTTCTTTTATCTAGAAGTTTGCAGCCAGCCACACTTCTCAGAAATCTCATTTCAGCTGCTTCTATGATCTTCTCTTCTCTTTTAGTTAAAATCCAAAATTCACTACCATACAATAGTAATGGGACAGCCACTTCTTTATAAAATTTTAGTTTTGTTTGCATTCTTGTGTTTTTAAATATTCTTTTAATTGTGCCACATATATAATTAAATTTATTAAGTTTGTTAATCAGATCTTCATTTTTAAAATAGGAGATTTCATAATCCAGGTATTTAAAATGGTTCACTTGTTCAATGGTTTCCCCTCCAGAATTATTTTAGCTCTCATGGTATCTGATCCCTTAAAAGCTAAGATTTTTGTTTTTCTTATCGATATTTTCAAATTATAATTCTGTATAACGTTATTTAATTGAAAGAGTGATTTCTGTAGATCATCTTGTGAGCTAGATATTAGAACTTGGTCATCTGCAAAAAGTAAGGTATCTAAAGGTATGTACACACTTGCGCGCCGCGCGCGCGCGGCGCGCACCATGTTCATCAGATTTGAACGGGTTTTTAAGGTGCGCGCGAACGGCGCGCGCGCGTCTCGCACCACGATCCACTCATTGTCGGTTTTTTCTACGAACACTTTGATGGTTCGCTGTTTAGATTTGGACGGGTACCTGAGAGGTTCGTTGTTTTCGGTGCGCACCTATTATTTGAGTATGGAGTGGTAAGAGGAAAACATGTTAAAACTTATTGATATTTATAGAAGCAAGCAATTATTGTGGGATCCTCAACATAAGGACCATTTTTAAAAATCATTGAAAGGAGATGCCTGTTTTTTTTTCAATGTTATGTGTTTTTTTTTCGTTGTGTACTGTAATTGTATGAATAAATTAGAATTATTTAGAAAACATTATTTATTTAAGACGTTCATTTCATAATATTATGTATGAAGTATCACAAAACAATACAATATATAAACACATTTATTATTAATTATTTATTTATTTCTTCAAAGACTCCAAAGACCAAGATTGCTCGTGTTAAGGGGCAATATACAAAACATAATGGCCATAAAACAATTAATAAAAACAAGAAAACAAATTCAGGCATAAGTGTAAGTAATACAAACTACTATAGATGCACAATATATATACACATATAAATACAACATTTAAACAGGATAATATTAATAATAATAAAATTAACCTAATTAACTAAGAAAGCAATGAGAAAAAATATTTTTTAATACAATTAGAAAAATGTTTAACATTCGTGAAATGTTGATATTCAATAGGTAAGTTATTGTAATGGTTGATTAATGCATAACGAATCCCTTTTATACCTTCTTTTTTTTAGAAACTAGTATCTTTGTAAAGTACAACCTCTAGTATAATAATCATGTACATCTTTATTAAAAATTAAGGCCATGTTATGGTGAGATAGATTCTTAATAGTTTTAAACATATATAAACAAATCATATATATTTTTAAATCCCTTTAATGCTATAATATTTGAAAAAGTATAAATAAAGTTATAAGATGTAATAAGTAATAAGCGTGACCAGACGTCCCGATTTTGGCGGGACAGTCCCGATTTTTAACAATTTGTCCCGCGGCATTTAAAAAAAAAGTCCCTATTTTTGGGAAATAATGCAGGACAAGCGGGAGAATGGAAAGGGAATAGACATGATTGGTTACACCTGCTCTGCAAAATGTCTACTGAAGGTTTGTGGGTTTCCTATGGATCGCAGGAGGTTCATTGAAATTAATCATTTCGACGAACATAACACGCGCCGCATATGTGTACGTACCTTAAGATCTTATTTCTTATTTTGAAATGTGAGTCCAAATTTATCTGCCAATTATATATGATATCGTCAATATAAATATTAAAAAGGGAGGATGAAAGCGGACATCCCTGATTTACACCTCTATTTATTGTTGCTGTTGTATGCTTTTTATTTTTTATTCCAGTTTCTATTGTTATTTTATTTTCTACATATAGACTTTTTATTGCAGTTATTAGGTGCTGAGGTATGCCTTTCTGTTTCATTATATTTCACAATTTATTTCTGTTTAACTTTGTCAAACCATGATATTAATATGAGGGCTGATTTATACAGGGAATGATTGGAAAACATTAGCTCAGGATAGGAATATATGGAGAGCTTGTGTCTATGCAACCATAGTATTGAGTTCATTAGTTATAATGATGAGGCTAATGGTAATTAAAATCAATGCTCATCATCATCATCATCTGGTATCATGACAACTGCTGCCGTCTTCCGGAAACCAAATGCCATTCCTCTCTGTCTATCCATTGATCTTCCTCCAATCCTTTGATAATCATAGCTGCTTGCATACCTTCTATCCAGGTTTTCTTTGGTCTTCCTTTCTTCCTCCTTTCCATTGGGATCCATTCCATAATAAGTTTAGGCAATCTTTCCTCTGGCATTCTTTTGACACTGTAATCTTTTCTTTTCTATAATGTCTATGATATCAGGCTCCTCTTGTTCACCCATAATTTCCCTTATTTTTTATTTTATATTCTATCCATCTAGATTTTCCAGCTGATCATAAAACATCCATTTCTGTAGTTAAAATTATTTTTATTTCCTTGGTAGGAATTTGACAAACTTCAGCACCATATGTTAAAATGCTTTGAACTATGGTTTGATATATTTTTAATTTGCTATTTTTTGTAATATGTTTGCTTCACCAAACAGAGTTTAAAGCATTTGTTGCTTGTTTTGTTTGTGCGATTCTATTTTTAATTTCCACTGTGTTATCGCCTCAATGGTCTAATTTTGTTCCTAAATAAGTGCATTCAATACTAGGTTTTAGTTCTTCTCCATTGTTGAAATTTATATTTTCCCTTTCTTCTCATATTCACAGATATTTAGTTTTCTCTATATTTAAATAAAGTCTCCATTTTTCATATTCTCCTTTTAGTTTTCTTGCCATATATTCTATGTCATGCTAATAATAAAAATGTACTAATAAATGTAAATAAATACTTTGAAAAGTCATTATGATTCACCATTTTTTATTCTTTATTTTTGTTAATATTAATATTAGACTAAATTAACATTGTGTGTTTAAACTATATTTTAATAATATTTTAAAATTTTATTAATTATATGAAATACCTAGGAACAATAATCACAAACAGGAATGAGATGCACAAAGAAATTAAACATAGACTCAATTCTGGAAATGTGTGCTATTATGCATTACAGGGATTCTTGACATCCCAACACCTTTCAAAACATTATTATATGGATGCGAAACATGGACTCTTACTTTAAGGGAGGAAAGGAGATTACGAGTATTTGAGAATAAAGTTCTTAGGAAAATTTTTGGACCAAAAAGAGATGAACAGACAGGTGAATGGATAAGACTTACATAACAATGAACTACATGGTCTTTATAGGAAGCCAGAGATAATGAGAACAGTTAAGTCTCGTAGACTGCAATGGGCAAGACATGTGGCACAAATGAGGAATGAAAGACGTGCATGGAAACTTCTTATAGGAAAACCAGAGGGAAAATGCCCAGTTGATAGACTAAGATTGAGGTGGGAGAATAACATTAACTATGATTATACAGGGGATGATTGGAAAACATTAGCTCAGGATAGGGATGTATGGAGAGCTTATGTCCGTGCTGCCATGAACTTAGGGGTTCGATAGTGCCAGTGAGTTAATTAGTTAATATGAAACTTAGTATTACTTTATTATTCGCTGGTTGAGTGGAAGAGAAGGCATTATGGCCTTAACAATACCCAGCTTAGGTAAAGCATTATTATTATAATTATTATTATTGTTGTTGTTTTTTTTTTGTTACTGTTATTATTGAGGTTACCAACATCATAGTTGACACTACAGCCCATATTGAACCCTGGCTGCTGAAAAAATCTTCCTCCATCCATCCCTATCCAATGCCTTCCTCCTCCATCCTCTTACACCAAGCTTCCTAAGATTTTCTTCTGTTCCATCTAACCATCTGAACTTTGGTCTGCCTATTCTTCTACTTCCTTCAGGTTTCAGTAGTGTATGTTTTTTAATAGGATCATCCTCTGCCATCCTGATAATATGGCCAACCCAATGCAATCTACTTATCTTCGTAAACTTAACAATGCCAGAGTCTGTAAATGAGGAATACAATTCATGATTTTATCTTATTTGCCATATTCCATTTTCATTCACTGGTCCAAATATCCTCCTAAGGAATTTCCTCTTAAAAACACTCGAGTTATTTTTTACTACTTTTTGAGAGTGTTCAACACTCACTGCCATATGTGAGAGGTTACCATATAAAATGTTAAAATAATAAAATATGCGCCTAAAGATCTGAGGTAAATATTTTATTATTTTAACCTTTTATAAAGAAAAGTAAATTATACAGTAGTTGAGCCATATCTAGTAGAATAAAAAAAAATATAAGGAAAAATTAAGTACTGTACTTATCTATCTGTTATATATGTCTTACAAATGAGGATGCCTAGAGCTACAGAATAATATACCATTTTAGTTAATCTCAGAAGTGATTTAAAGTATTATGTGTGGTTCAAATGGAGATATGAGAATTAACAACAAAACAGTTTTCTTGTGGCATAAAATATAGATCAGTCTTAATAGTAAAGTAAAATGATCCCACTATAGGTGATAGGACACCTTTGCGGTAGTAGAAGGTTAAGGCTCCCACTTTTTTTCTAGACAATCGATTCTTGCTGTCAGCCGGGTTGTCAGCCCAGCTTGATGGCCATCTTTACCCCCAGAACAAGCATCTAGTACTCATTTCCATTAGAGGCTGAGTAGAGCTCGGGGCCATGGTGCCACCAGGTTTGAGTCAGTGGTCAGTCTTAACCCTCTGCATGCCACTGGTAAAATCTCTTGTGTCAGAGATTTAAATTGCACCCGCTGATGTGATCGGCTTTGCAAATAGTTCCTCTAAGTGTATTGTCTGGCAGGTAATGGACAGAAGCATCAGAGCCGATCTAATCAGCTCACGGCACCTAAAGGGTACTGTTTAATAAAAATAAAAGGAATTAAAGTATTATGGAATACTGATACCACAGTGTGAATAGATTATTCAATAGTGGAGATTGTAATTTATCTGGTCGCAGTGCTAGGTGTCTCATCTTCCAAGAAGTGACAGTCCCACCGTTCACTTAGTTAGGGCTATACTCATTGTTTAAATTAGTTTCATACAATATAGTTCTTTATTCATGTATTCTGTGTTGTTTCATGCCATTTTCATTACATGAATGTGTATATGTACAGGATACATACATAAAGTACAGAAAATATTGGGTGAAAACAGGACAAAAATTCTGATATGAATTTCCAATACAATAAGAAGTTTAGACAAAAAATTCAAACAGATTGGTTCAGTAAATGATCATAAAAGATTAACATTCTTACAGAAGAAAAGTTGGACAAGATAGGACAGAAACTGCTTTTGGCACAGGAAACAGGAGTAAGTTACAGATCTGTTCATCAAGTAACAAAATTACTTGAATTAAAGCCATACAGAATTCTGATAGTTCAAAAATTAAAAGAACAAGTTCCTCATAAGAGTAAGTAAAATTACTATACAAAATATTTCACTGTCAGAAGGCCAGCAGTTTTGCTTTTACTGCAGATAAGCTGATAGCCTCTGCTACCAGGAAAATTAAAATCTTTACTAATGAATAATCTGTTCGTGCTGTAAATAAGTTTGTTGTTAAATAATTCAATATGTTTTTATACTAATAATAAGTTTGGTCTGCCTTCATCTTACCTCATAATTCATTGTTTCTTGTAAGATATGTTTCAAAGTTTCTGGAATCTGTACCAACTGAAGATGAAGCTAAGAAGTTTTGAAACATGTCTTACAAGAAACAATGAATTATGGAGGTAAGATGAAGGCAGGCCAAATTTATTAAGTAGAACCTCATAATGTTTCTTCCTATTGTATTTTCAGAATGTTTTATACTACCTTCACTAAAATTTATATTATGTAATTTCATTTCACAGCTTAAATTTCTAATATTTTTGTTATTAAAAATATAACATTTAATTCTTTTTACATTATATAAATGAAATAGTTATTTATACAAGTTTAGAAAGCATCTTTTTTTTTTACACGCTTTATATTAGCTTGACCTATCTGTCTATCTATGTAACGGAATCTTTCAATACGATATTCACCCACTTAAAAACATTGGATCGACTTGAAACTTTGTATACTTGTAAAGGATCAATTATTGTATTGTATTGTCATTACATGCAATAATTTTATAAATTTTTTCTAAGATCCTGGCCGGGATCATCAGGAAATCAAAAAAATAAAGACTGGTATAATAGGTTGCAGAGTTATCAACTTTTTAGTCCATCGTTGTAAGAAATTAATATTATATCCTCTGGTAGCTCAGTTGGTAGAGTGGTGGACTGTAGTGGTATATAATTTCAGTAATCCATAGGTTGCTGGTTCAAATCCGGCTGGAGGATTTTTTTTTTAGAAGAGTATTACTTTTAGCTCATACTACTACAATATTGAATTTAATCTTATTCTGTAAAATATGAATGACAATTTTGGAAACTTACCACATTGTAATTTATCCAAAAAATATGAGAAGGATATGATTTACTGTAACTACTTATCTATATTAAAATATTCAAAAATATTATAATAATGTTAGATGATAATAATTTTAAAAAAATATAATTATATTTGTGCCTAGACACTAAAAATATCATAAGCAATTAAATTTTCATGGGATTCCGGTTTATGACAATCAATTAAACTAAAAATAAAAAAATAAATAATAGTTTTAAAAAAACTGAAACACACTTTATTAGAAAACCAAACTAAAAAATAAAAAAATAAATAATAGTAAATAATAATAAATAATAGTTTAAAAAAACTAAAACAACATGCTTTATTAGAAAACCGAACTAAAAAATGAAAAATTATTTTAATTTCCAACACGCTTGGGATAAAATTAAAGTGGACAACAAAAAAAATCATCTCCAACACATCTAGAATAAAACTAGAGTTATCTACAAAAAAAATAATTTTACCATCAAAAGCATGGGGGTGCTTTTTGTGGCTTTTACGTTTTCTTCTTAGAGACTTTACTTTTATCAATATCTGTTTATTATCAAATATATTAATTGATAAAGAGCACCCCATGCTTTTGATGGTAAAATTATTTTTTTTGTAGATAACTCTAGTTTTATTCTAGATGTGTTGGAGATGATTTTTTTGTTGACCACTTGAATTTTATCCCATGCATGTTGAAAATTAAAATTATTTTTCATTTTTTAGTTTGGTTTTCTAATAAAGTGTGTTGTTTTAGTTTTTAAATTCCCCTCAGGGGTCCTCATCTAGGGGATATGTGGATGGCGACCACAAGGTGCCCAAGCTGTGCAAAACATTTCTTCCACTTACTTGTGTTTTGCACTCTTTTAACTTTACTATCTAACCTCTCTTGGTTAACTCTTGTTTTTTTCGACCCCAATGCTATTAGGGCATCCGAGGGCTAGGGAGTCCTTTTTTTTTTTTTCCATTTCGTCTTTCCTTTATTTTCTTTTCTTCCAGAAAAGCCTGACCAGAGGCTATAAGATGGCAGCCCATCACTGGTCTTGCCTTCCTTTGGCTAGCAACCAATCGAAGGGACTATTATTATGCTTTAAAGTCTTATACGAGAATTTCCCATAAGGGAAAATTTTCTATAGGATCGTAATAGGTCTTGGCCTAATACTTGGAAGAAGAAGTAGAAGAACTTTTTTTTCACATGGTGAGGAACTTTTTGAACAAGCCATAGGTGAGTTAAAAAATCTCACCAAGTACAAAAATAAGCTTTGTAAACTTGTTACATGCATACTTTCTATGCCACCAAGAATTTTAAAATTGTTAAAAACATTCATTTTAAATGTAAATGTGAAGCAACATGATTGAATTGATCACATTCTACAATAGTAGTTAGGTCTTGTAGACTATGGATTAGTTATATTGCATTGCTGTAAAATACAGCATTGGTGTTAATTTGTTCATGGAGACAAGTTTAGAGTATTATATTAATCAAAATGAGTCACAAAAGTGATGAAGAAAATTCATTGGACATATCAGATAACATAAAGGAGACTTAAAATATTTTTTTGTTAGAGTTGCTTCCCAAAAAAAGTCCTACCTTAGATATTTTAATATAATATTGTGTTTAACGGAATTATCACTATGGTATATTGTTTTATTTTTATGTTTATATGTTTATGAATTATCGCAAAATTATGCTTGACTCCGTTAATTATTTTAAAAGTTATGTTTATTAAAATTCATTTCCATAAATAGAATGAAAAAAAGAACAACTTTAGTAATTGAGTTTGTAATTTTTAATTTAGTTTGTATTTTTTAACATTCTTACATCATATGATCGTTTTGTTGGACATATGTTTCAAGGCTGTTGCCCCATTGTCAGCGTTGCACAAACTGATGTTTTTTCTTTTCTTCAAGTTGTTGGCCCTGGATCTGTGTTCCAAAGAACTTGGTAATGAGGCTCCTTTCTCCGGGAATTTGAAAGTTCATAATTTTCTCCTTGTTCTTCTGTATATAGATTTTTTCCCATATAGTGAGTTCATTGTTATTTTCTAACTGTTTTAATAATTTTGTATTTAGATCTATTTTGTGTTTTTCTGTCCGAACGTTTTTCTGTCCAAATTTTAAAATTTTAAAACAATTTTAGTAACTCAAAATACTTCAAGAATAGAATACTTAGGAGGTTGGTAGCATAAAAAAATTGTTTTGTAATTCTTTGTTATCTTCAGAACTTACAATGATCGGAACTTATGAAGCTAAATCTATATAAAAATGGTCTCTAATATTAAAAATAATAGATGAATTACTTAATTTAGAAGTAATTTGACATTAGAAATTGTGATATACTATTGTAAGTGATATTACAGTAATGGTGAAAGTATAGTTGACTCAATATTTACTCAAGTGTGAAACTCATTGTAGTGTAGATAAGCAATTGGCAGATCATTGCTCTATAACAGGGCCTCCCAAACTTTTTAATGGGCTGGGCACAATAACTGATTGTGCAATTCATCGCGGGCCAGAACATAAATATCATTCTTATTATTGCTGCTACTGCTACTACTAATATTATTAATATTATTATTACTACTAAAATAAAATTACATGATTATACAGAATAATGTTTCAACATTTGTAACACCATGCTGCAATTAAAATTGTAAAAAAAAAAATTGGTACAAAAGTGAATATATTTACCTAATGAGAAGAGTGGTTCTTGTAGGAAAGCCAGAGGGAAGGCGCCCAGTCGGTAGACCAAGAATGAGGTGGGAGAATAACATTAACTGTGATTTGAGGGAAGTAGATTGTTATGAACCCGAGTGGATTTATTAGGCTTAAAGGACCTTCGGGACTTGGAAAATCTGGTAGCGTTTAACTAGCCGAGCGTTAGTATGAGGATGTACAGTTTACATGTTTTGAAATAAACAAAGGAAGTCTTATTTTAAACTATTTTATTACTAACGTATAAATAATTATAAATCCTTAGTAGTCTAGCCCTAATCTAATCTAAGCCTATATTAAAACTACAGTACTTTCTTGGGGGGGGGTTGAGAAGAGGGAGTTGTGGAATTTTTAAATCTAACCAAATCTACATGATTAAAAATGTTATATCCCTTTTCTAAAATATAGTTTCAAAAATGTTAATGGTACTTGATTCAAAATCCAAAAGAAATGGACTACATTATTAAGAAAAATGGTCAGTGACTTACCCTCCAGCCGTTTACACACACAGACAGACACGAGACCCTCACTTCTCAAGTGTTATATACTCAAAATGACCTCGAGTCACCCATAACTGTACAAACTAACATTCCAAATGAACTAAATGTAGGGATGTTTACAGTTAGTTTCAACAAGACTTTGCTCTGAACTATACTCTATCTCAACAGACTTGAATGTCTAAAGTCCATCTCGAACGACTTTGCTCGAATAATTAAGATAATCTATAAAACAATAAAAAAAATCTATATAAAGAACTATGTATTCATAACATAGATTATACAGGGAATGATTGGAAAGCATTAGCTCAGGATAGGGATATATGGAGAGCGTATGTCCGCGCGGCCATGAACCTACGGGTTCGATAGTGCCAGTGAGTAAGT
Organism: Diploptera punctata; assembly: GCA_030220185.1. Lineage (NCBI taxonomy): Eukaryota > Metazoa > Arthropoda > Insecta > Blattodea > Blaberidae > Diploptera > Diploptera punctata. Next base: position 2,001,515 of record JASPKZ010008379.1, on the reverse strand, counting down.
AAATAAGTAATGAGAAGAGTGGAGCTGGCTTTTTAAAGGTAACAAACAATTGATATCAGGTGTCTGCTGAGTAAAGTAAAAGTAAAGTGTATTCCCACTACAGGCCTCAGGAGGCCCTTGGGGTAGTGGGAGGTTAAGGCTCCCACTTTTTCTTGACAATCGGCACTTGATGTCAGCCGGGTTGTCAGCCCTGCGTGACGGCCGCCTTTACCCCCAGAACAAGTGTCTGGTACTTATTTCCGTTAGAGGTTGAGTCGACCCCAGGGCCATAGTGCCGCCAGAAGGTTTGGGTCAGTTTAAAAATCCCGACCCCACCGGGACTTGAACCCTTGACCTTCCGGCTTGTAGCGCAGTGCCTTAACCACTACGCTACGGCACTGATAAATAAGACATCTTGGAGATGTTCGTCACTCAAGCTTGACCTCAATCGTGATTTTTGAATTTTAGAAAATGTTTATTCACACAAGTATGTCGAGGAAAACATGCAGATTAATTGTCGGGCATGTTCCTTCAACCCTAAATATTTTTCAGGTAGTAACTTGTAGAACTTAACAAGATCTATTGGATTAAAAACTTCTTTCATTGCGTCATCACACTTCAAATCTATTAGTTCAAATTGCAACATTGCTGGTGCTTATCAAGACATCGAAGGAAAATGGAGACAAAAACAAAGAAATGTCTGGTTCCATTTTATTGAAATCAACAAATCTATTAGAAAACTCTTCTTCAATTCTTTTAATAACTTCCACAAAAGAATCACTTTTGAAACACAATTCAGGATATTCATTTTGAGAGCATTTACACTTGGAAAATGTACCCACTTTTTCGCAGACACATACCTTTTCAATAGCTTCAATTTCAATTTGAAAGCTTTTATTGCACTGTAAACTTGGTTGATTAATTTGTCTTTGCCTTGTAAAATTATGTTCAAATCATTAAAATTTTTTGTCATGTTGACAAGAAAAGCTAGACTGGACAGCCAGTCATGATGACTTTAACATATCACATTCATACTTTTTTTCCCTTAAGAAATTGGCGGATTTTATTTCTAAAAGCAAAAAATCTTGCTAATGTTTGACCACGGCTTAACTACCTTATTTCAGCATGATAGATTATATTACCGAATTCACTGAACATATAATTTAGGAATGTTTTGAAAGTGTGGTGATTCAAGGCTCTGCTACGAATGAAATTAATTATCTTAGTAACAGTGTGCACAACTCCATTGAGATTCGCCGCTGTAGCGCAAAGAACTTCTTGGTGTACAATGCAGGGCAATTTATGCTCTGTGACCCCCAAAACAACTTTTTCCTTTATTAATTCTGCCGTTCTGGCCCCCAACATATATGGTGCACCATTTAGTTGTTATACTACATAAGTTCATCCAGTCTATTTGAAGAGAAAAATTTTTCTCTTCAAATATAATTTATCTTTCATTGAGAAATGTTAAATGAATAATAAAAACATCATTAGAAGCCTTACTAGCTTTATAAAGTAATGTTAAATTCCCAATAAATGTCTTCTTAACTAAGAAGCCGTCATTTGCAAAGATAGAAGCAATGGTTTCAAAAGCATTTGGTGATAGGGAATTACAACATATATAACAGAAAAATTTGCGTCTAGATCGTAACTCGCCTCGGTAGCTCAGTTGGTAGAGCACTTGGCCCGGAAAGCCAAGGGTCCCGGGTTCGAGTCCCGGTCTAGGCGAAAATTTTTCTCTTCAAATATAATTTATCTTTCATTGAGAAATGTTAAATGAATAATAAAAACATCATTAGAAGCCTTACTAGCTTTATAAAGTAATGTTAAATTCCCAATAAATGTCTTCTTAACTAAGAAGCCGCCATTTGCAAAGATAGAAGCAATGGTTTCAAAAGCATTTGGCGATAGGGAATTACAACGTATATAAGAGAAAAATTTGCGTCTAGATCGTAACTCGCCTCGGTAGCTCAGTTGGTAGAGCACTTGGCCCGGAAAGCCAAGGGTCCTGGGTTCGAGTCCCGGTCTAGGCGAAAATTTTTCTCTTCAAATATAATTTATTTTTCATTGAGAAATGTTAAATGAATAATAAAAACATCATCCAGTCTAGTTCAATAATGTTGACTGCTTTCACAACTTCCTCGAACAAGTCAGTACCTTTCGTCATACCATGTATACTTCTTACCCCTATAAATAAGTTCTTCCGTAATTTTGAAATCGGTATCTATGCCTCTAACAAATACCAACAACTGAACAGTATCAGTTAGGTCTGTACTTTTGTCGCATGTATTGGAGAAATTTTCAAATTGTTTTCCTTTTTCAACAAGCTGATGACATGCTGGATGCTAGTTCTTCTACACTCCTACTTAACAGTGTTTCTTGATAGTGACACTGAATTAAATAAATCAATTTTATCGGGACACAACTTCTTGGCAACAGCAATCAGACACTTTTTACAAATTCGCCATCAGAAAATGGGTTTTCCGTTTCTCAGCAATTAGTTTTGAAACTTCATAACTCGCTTCGGTAACATTTCTTTGTCTTACACCACCACCCTGAATTAATAACTGCTGTTGTGTTGTAACTTTTGAAAGGAGCTCGTTCGCTTTCACAGTACGCTCATCTCCATTGAATTTATCAAAATGGCTATGCTTTGTTTGGTAATGTCTTTTAATGTTATATTCTTTCACAACTGCAATAACATTGTTACAAATAACACATAACACTTTGTTTCCATATTCCTTCACAAAGTACTTGCTGGTCAAGGATTCATTAAACTTCTTACATTCGGAATCAACTTTACGTTTTTTTAAAGCATTTTGTCACTTAAACACTATTTTTACAACTATTCCATGCACAGGCTACTGTTTGATTGACAATACGACAAGCGGAAGAAGTAATGTTGAAAGTTTGGAGTTGAAGAAAATAGTAAATAAGGGATGAATCACCTCTATTTCTTTGTCAAGAGGAGCGCTGATATCTCAATCCCACATTCCAGAGAGCTGAATTTCACACAGGGATGTCCAAAGTAGATGTTACATTTTAAAGTCTAAATTTACAATATAAAATTAATTTGTTCATTTCAGTGCTTACTCGAGCCATACGAAAAGCTATAGCAGGCCGGATGTGGCCCACGGGCCATAGTTTGGACAGCTCTGCTTATAATGTAATCCCTCACTGGTCTTGTGGTATGCATTCACTGAAAAAGTAGACATGGGATTGAAATGATACATGATACTGAAATAATACATTGTTGTAAGGCCTTAAGGGCTATTTTGTGTAGGTATCATTTACCATTGACTTGTAAATGGAGAAATAATTCCAGTAATAATTGTTTGTGTGTTTTCCAATGCCACCCACTGCACTTTTTATGGTTTGGATTATAATTGTTTTGTATAATAATTAGCTAATACCTGGCCTGCACTGCTACGCCTACATAAATGAAAATTAATGTGCTTTTATGTTTAGTTGAATAAGTAAAAGGAAAAAAGTTATAAATTTATATTTTTTAGATACCCTATGCTGATTACATGGCGTTACCCATGAATCTACTTATCCCAATATTGTTGACATAAATGAGCTGAAATATGAAAATTAATGAGTTTTATGTTTAATTAAATAAGTGGAAGGAAAAAATTATATCGTAATTATTTTTAAATACCCCGTACTGTTTACCGAGCTTTGTCAAGGAATCTAATTATCTTGATCTTCTTCTTGGCATAAATGAGCTAAAAGACAAAATTCATTATTGTGAGTTATCTGTACAAGAATACCCGCTATGTGCTGCTAAGCTTGCACAGGAATATATGTACTTGTCTCAATCTTCTTGGCATCAATGAAAGACAAAAATGGTTATTGTGAGTTATCCGTAAGAGATAAACATATGCTGTCGCAGACTTTTTTGTAGAGCTTTTTGAGATATTCAATTCTGTGTAAATTAATTTTGTGTATTTGTTATGGTTTAGGCAGCATAAGCCATTTAAGCGCCCAAAGAGCTACTTTTATCATGTTTTCCACTACAAAGGATGATTTTTAAGGGTGTAGGAGTTGAGTATCACAACTCTCTTATAGCCTATGTTTATCCTGGGAATCTCCTGAACATTTTGCAAAAACCCCATCACAATCGAATCAGTGGTACGGCCCGTGCATAAAGTACGAACAAACAAACAAATATTAATTCTTATATATTAGATTTTAATTACCTCATCCCTGTTTTCAAATTGTACAATTAAGGGTACTGAGAAATTTGGTGGAGCTGGTCCTTACCATCCAGTGAGTTGTTTACATGAGACCCATATATAGATATTTCCAGCACTATTACAGTGCTTACAATAACAATTCTAGAATTTGTACTTTCCAAACTCATATTTTTTACTGAAAATGTCCTCAATTCGCTCAAAATTATCTGTTACTTTTGCGACTTCTTCAGCAGCTTTTATAATTTAATATAATATAATTTAAGTCCATTTATGGAAGTAGTTTTTTCTCTTTTCTGCATACTGATTTTAAAGTTTACCTCATAAACATGCCATTAGATCGAGGCCACAAATTCTTACTTATTTGCCCTCTGCACATAAGATATAATTCTGCCCAGTGCCAAAGATATGAACTGGTCTCTCACATTAATCAACCCTTTGATTAGTAGAGATTGGTTCCTGCAAACTTCTTAGCATTCTAAGCTGTATTCACTGTATATGGCCCATTATAATTCTATTACTATTAAGTCATTCAATGAGTAAAAAGAAGGAATTTAAGAAAATCCAGAAAATTAATACACTGGATCCGGCTGAGTAGTAATATTTTGCAGTAGCACTAAAAATTACTTATGTTGCAGAAAAAGTAAGAATAACATAATTACTTAAATATTAAACATCTGACGTAAATTAAATTACTCAAATTTATTGTACCAGAGCTTGTTCTTGGTAATTTTATCATTAAGTCAAGAACTCTCTCTTCTCTGTTATTCTTCCTTAAGTTGTTTCAAATTGCTTGGGGATTAACTTTTGGAAAGAGATTTCCAGCCATCTATGTCTTACCATGTTTTAGTTATGTCTCTCTCTCCATGTTTATCCTCTATCTACAATATATTCTTCCTTAATTTGGTCTAGATATCTGGTCCTGGGTCTTCCTCATGGTTTGTTCCCTCTTAGATCTATCAGGAACACAATTTTTTTATTCATTCTGCTGACATGCACATAGTTATTCATACCATTATAATATTCAGGAAAATATGACACATATGATATTGTATAATTTATTTTTAGTTAATGTTCTTTTTGTATCCTTTTAGACACTCACACCAAAAGAAATAAAGAAACTTGAAAAACGTGAAGATGAATGGAGGCGAAAATTACAAAAAATGGAAGAAGAATGGACAAAAAAATTGGAAAAGAAAGAGGAAGAGTGGAAAAAACAGACTGAAGAAAAACAGAAAGAGTGGAGGAGATCATTGGAACTTCTAGAGAAAGAAAAGACAGTGTTAGAAGAAGAAAAACGTGAAATTATACAGCAAAAATTAACCCTGGAAGAGGCTGTAAAAGTGGCTGATGGTTAGTTATTAATTTTGTTACTATAAAAGAGTATGTGCTTGCATAATGAGGTAAATATGAAAAGTTAATTTTAAACTTCAAACATTTTTAGACTTAACAAAAAATGCTTCAATATGTTCATTCTGTCATCTATTATTTTTTTTAACAGAAGTAGTATATGACCTATTATACTAGATTGTTTTCTTGAAAATTTGAATTATATGTTCTTTTCAGTAAGGGGTTTATCCCATTTTTTGCATGTGTGTTCAAATTTCATATAATATACCTTCACACTTTTCATTACCAACAAGTATAATATACTATGTATATAAGAACTGATGGAATTGTAAAAAAAAGCCTAGTTTGTGCCCAATTACAATATAAATAGAGTAGTGGAACAAATATATTCTAAAGTGGAAGGTCTTGCATTGAAATAAAGCATTTCTGGACTTGTGTTCATATAAAATTTTCATATGCTAGATGTGAAGAATATTTCCTTAACATTGTCTTTTTTCTTTTTCACTTTGTATAAATAATATCTATCGGCCTCGGTGGACTAGTGGTTAAACTCCTTGCCTCTGGTCCCGAGGGTCGCGGGTTCAAACCTGGCCCAGGTCGATGGATTTTTTTAGGTGGAAAAATCCAAGCAGCAAGTCCTCCGGGAGGGCCTTTAAGTTGTGGGTCCCAAGTCTGAAGATTTTCAGGCTCGTAAAAGATCCTTAAGCCTGAATGAAAAGGCCTCTAAGCAAAATTTTCTGAATTTTCCCGTCCTAGATGTCAGTATGAGGCAGAACGCTGACCACGGACCACTCAAATGGCATCTATATGAAAACAAGTGTAATTAAATTAGTAAGGTTCAAATTCTTCCCTGTAGGGGGAGAGTATCTAAATATCTGTTAAGGGAAAAACATGGACGTACAAGGTACAAGAAGATAAATAATATCTATTTTGATCAACTAATATATTTCAAATTATAGCAGCTTATTATAGAGAATAAAAAAAAGGTCTATGGATGGTCCATAAATTCTTGATTTTCAATGAGGAGAATGAAAGATTGTTTACAGAAAAGAACACATACAGCACTTCTTGTAGAGTGATTGAGCTTTAAGTCTTTCATAGCCTGAATGATGTTGCTTTGGCAAAGATAAGCTGAACAAAGAGAAGTCCCCTCGTTCGGCATAGCTTTTTTAATCCTGGGTTAGATAATCCAGTTTTTGAAGGTAGCTTTTGCCATTGGTAACTTATTTAGAATATATTTGTTCGTACAAGCAATTTAGAATGCATAATGGACTAATTTCAACATATAATTCCTGCATGCACCAGTTGTGTACATTATCAGAAATTGTTCAGAATTTGACATAGTTTGAGTGTTTTTGAACTGTACTTTAACAGCCTGCTAGGTAATAATGTTCATTTTTTCTTCTTTCTGTGTGAAAATTGAAATTATGTTCATTTTCCAAACTTGGATTCATCATAAAGTAGGTAACGTTCACTGCCATTCATATCACATATGATTGAATTTTTAAATCTCTGTCTGACATGTTCAACCTCTACCCAGTATCAATGGACAAAAAATTCTAACTGCATGAAAGTGTGTTTTAACCTTCTGCATGTGACCAGAATTCCAAGTTCCTTCTTGTTTTCTACAGTCAGTTTCACTCATATCAATTGAGTTCCAAGGCTTATTGGAACAGTCAGCTTGCAGTTCGGAACTGTTTCTGAATCAGATAAAGTTGTGTTGAAACATATCCTGTTCTATGTATGAACAGGCAATTCAGAATCAATCTTCATCTTGGTGGAACAAACATTAATACATTTGTGGACTTCGATAGTCCTTGTCATCATTAGAGTTTTTGTTGTCTGGGTGTTGCAGCATCAAAGTTTTTAACTAATGTCTTCAACATAATGTCATGGCTTCTTCAGAGCTGATCTAGAAACAATGTTTATAAATCCATTGTTATATATGTGTAGCCTCAAATGGCCTGATTGACATAATGGAGGAAACATTAATTAAAAAGTCTCTGATGCAGCAACACCCAAACAAAAAACTCTTAATATTTAGAATATATTCCAGTAAAGATTTCATGATATTCTATCAACCAATAAAATATTTAATAAGTTTTTAATGTACTGGTATTTCTATTGTAGATTTCCTGGCTAAACATCTCACCAAGCACCGTGGCCAAGTGGTATAAAGCACTTTGCTTGGGATGAGTCCCCATGGGAGTAGAAATTTTCTCATGGAAGTTTGGTCACTGCCCACCCATAATTGTAAAGAATTTGACTGAGTAAACCAGCTTGAATGTCCAGGGACATGATATGCCTGAACACACGTTACTTTTGAGATTCTCCACTTCTGTGATTAATATATGTGGATGTAGGGCCAGCAGCTAGCTGGTAATCCTATGGTCTCCTACATATGTCATGTCATGGAATAACACATATCTCAAACAAGCAAACTTTGATGACTATATTGAGGCATAGTAAATTACAATGTATATAAGAGAAAAAATTGTGTCTACATCGCAACTTGCCTCAGTAGCTCAGTTGGTAGAGCATTGGCCCAGAAAACCAAAGGTCCCGGGTTCAAGTCTCGGTCTGGGCGAAAAAATTGTTCTCTTCAAATATAGTAAAATTTCCTGCAATATACTTAAATTTAAATTATTAACTATTTTTTGTAATTAGGTATATGCAAATTGTAGAGTGATTTTTATGTTACAGAATATAAGAAAAGAGTTTATCAATATCAGGAAGATATTGACCAATTGGAGGGTTTCCAGACCCAAGAAATGGCAAAAATTAAACATTTGGTAGGTAAGCTTTAATGCTGATGTGAATAAATTTTTGGCACAAACACTTTGATTGTTTTATAATTATTCTATGTTTATTTGCTATCAGTTACTTGTGAAGGAACAAGAAGTGGCAGAGAAGGCAGATGCATTAAAAGAGACTTCTAGTCAAGTAGAAAGTATGAAAATGGAGATTAATCGGTTGAGGCGATATGAAGAGGAACTTGCCAACCTCCAGGTATTACAGTTGTTTATTTCTTCAGATATTATGTGAGTTTTTAATTTCATATTTTATAGCTTACAAGGAAATGGAAGAAAGTAATGTTTTATGTAGAAAGAAAAAATTGGGAAGTTACAAACCTGTTGAACAACAAAAATAGCTATTTGCATTTGAAAATTGTTTGTTTCAAGTCATATTTTTATTAAAATTCTCAGTTACAAATATGAAAGGACTTAGCTTATTTATAAAAAAATCATGATAATTAAAATTAAAATTCATAATTTATGACATGCAGTATTAAGTTCCCAATTCATAATTGTATTCTATTGACTTAGCTTTGTTTTTAATTTTATTTCGTTCTTTATTTTATTCCTTGTGGATTGTATTGTTTATATCAGCCTTTTATCTGTGTTTACCATTTACCATTATTTAAAATTATGTAAAAATGGTCATTTTTTTAAATTAACTTTAAAAATATTCAGAAGAATTCTCTCATACAATCTGAGTAATGCACCCTCTTGCTGTTTTTTAGCTCTTTTATTGAATGATTCTGGAATTATTTTTATGAATGTTCGTCTACTGTTATTGCAACATTTTCAAGATGAATGCTAATTCAAAATAATTCATTCTATTCATTTAGGTCATATTTCGGTTAGTTTTAAATATTGGTAATTAATCTTGAACTAAAAAATAGTTCAACATGCAGGAACTGCATAAACTCTGCAAATTCCTCAGCAAGTCGAAGTTGCTGATTTGCAGAATATATCTTTGTTTTGTTAAATTCGAGAAACTTAATTTCTTATGTAAACTTTAAACATCAATGTTTTTATTATTAATTTCATACATTTCAATGATGGGATAAATTATATTTGAAGAGAAAAATTATTTAAACAGGTTGAACTGCAGAGAAAACTGACCTTTCTTAACTGTAAGTTATTATAATTTTATTTTAATAGCATATACTAATGTGGATGGCGACCACAAGGTGCCCAAGCTGAGCAAAACATTGCTTCCACTTACTTGTGTTTTGCTCCTTACTTTTATCTTTAACCGATCTGGTATTTTCCCCACTTACTTATACCAGACTCTTTTAACTTTACTATCTAACCTCTCTTGGTTAACTCTTGTTTTTTTCAACCCCGATTCTATTAGGGCATCCGAGGGTTAGGGAGTCTTTCCTTTCTTCCATTTATTCTTTCCTTTATTTTCTTTTCTTCTCCAGAAAAGCCTGACCAGAGGCTATAAGATGGCAGCTCCATCACTGGTCTTGCCTTCCTTTGGCCAGCAACCAATCGAAGGGACTATATTATGCTTTCAAGTCTCATACAAGAATTTTCTGGAAGGATTGCCGTCCCACGAAACGCTGGAGGGATTGTAACAAGCCTTGGCCTAATACTTGGAAGGAAGAAGAATACTAACTTTTGTTGCAAAACATTAAAAATTGCAACTACTAGAACAACAGACAAAACAATGGAAATTTTGGAAAAATAGCTAAATAAAAACAAGATAGATGATGGGAGCAGTGAGGAATGCATGAAATTAACCAAATTATGCATAGATCAAATGTTCTTCACTTACAGAGGAAAATACTACAGACAAAGAACAGGATTTGCAATGAGAAATTCACTAACACCATTTTTGGCAAACATGTTTATGGGAAACTTCGAATGTCAGATAATCAAAGCATACCCTCGATTTTTAAATTTTGATTAGGTATGTGGACGATATCATAGCAATAGTCAAACAAAACATTTGGAAGATGCTTTTAAACTTTTGAATATTCATAATAAAACAATTAAATTTACTATGGAAGTTGAAAATAGCCAAGAAATATCATTTTTATACCTTCAATTGAAGAGAAATGTAGAAAAATTGAAAATAGAATTTGGAATTTACAGGAAAGAAACACACATTGATAATAATTATATTAACCCTTCATGGGCAAAAACCCAACAGGTACAGTCCTGAGTAATAGAAAAAAATATGCCAGATTCCCTAAAGCCAAATTAAATTAAAAAAAGATGAAAAAAGGGGGACTTAATTAGTTTTAGAAAAGAAGAAAAACTGGCTCTTGCATGGAGAGATAAAAGAACTGTAACTCTTCTGATTACTTATCATAAAGGGGACAAAATTTAAATGACAGCAATATCTTGAAAATATCCTAATCAACCAGCTACAATGAAACCAAATTTAATCCTGGACTACAGCCAGCACATGGGTGTAGTTAATAGGATGGATAATTATATTGCACAGTACCAGTTTTGTAGATGCACTCATAAATGGTACAGGAAAATATTTTATTGGCTCTTGCAGGTGTATATTGTAAATTTGTATTTGTTGTACACCGTGAATCTAAAAAAAAAGATACAATAAGAGCTCTCTATCACACAAAAAATTCAGAAAAGCACTTGTCACATCTCTGGTTCCTGAATGCATGAGTACCTGTAAGACCCTCAGTAAGTCCGGTAAGGGTCACACATTACAAAGATTAGATGTCTTACCATATTTCATAGGAGGAACACCAAAAGGTTCTTGGACAAATCCCTGTGTTGTATGCAGAACAAAAAGTGAGAAGAAAAAGTCAATTTTTTCTGTGAAACTTGAGTGTCAAAACCTGCTCTACATCCAGATATGTATTTCAAAATTTATCATACAGAGGAGATATTTTAGGAACAAAACAAACTCTCCAATCTTTCTTTACATCATTCATAAAAAAATAAAAAACTATCAATAGATAAGAATTAAATTAATCATGATTTCTTCTTACCTCATACTTCTATGTTTTTTTTAAACACAGCACTGCAGTATTTAAAAAAACATAGAAGTATGAGGTAAGAAGAAATCACGATTTATTCAATTCTTATTAATTGAACCTCATAATGTAAAAATTCCCAAATTTAATATATAAACTATCAATAGACCTATAACAGTTATGAAAAACTCTTCCTTATCTAGGTGCACTATTTACATTATTATTATTATTATTTTTATTATTATTTATTCATATTATTATTTATTCATTATTGCTATTATTATGATTATTTTGTGAAGGATTTTCATACAAAAACTTATTAATACAGAGTGATCAAAGAGTGTACAGTTAAACAGGCCAGTGAGACTTATGTCATTTTTGCAGTGACATTATTTACGTAAAATAATAAATTGTCACTTTGAAGGACATCAGTGATGGATATCAACAAAAAAACAAGGTATATGGTATGATGATCTTGAAGAGGATTTTCGGGCTGTAGGCCGTGGTCATGAGGCCTCTTCAAGATCATCATAGCAACTTCGGCCGTGAAAGTCTACGTGAATACAAGGTATATGGTGTTTTTATAAGTAAATGCATTTAAACATTTGTATGAAATTAATTATTTTTAAAATTTACCTTTCACCCTCAGCCAAAAAAATCATCGCCCTAGAAGGGTTAAAGTAACAGGTTTCAACCATATTGCACATAAACAGGCAGTCTTTAATAGTTTAACGTACAGACTTGCGAACGTTCCCATGAACAGAGAAAATTTTAATATAGAGAAAAGACATATTAAAAATAGGAAAAGAGAATGTCAAATTTAACTTGAAGAGAAAAATATATGCCTAAATCGGGATTTGAACCCAATATCTCTGGTTCTGTACACCAGTGCTCTAATGATTTAAGCTAATAGGTTTCAAATCCTGATTTAGGTATATATTTTTCTCTTCAAAATTTAATTTGTCATTCAGTGAGAAGTGATAAATTTAGTATTAAACATCGAAAAGATAATGGTTTTGAAGAAAAGACAATTCATAAGAAAATAAATAAATTCAAAAAACAAAAAGTGATAAATGAAAGTACTCTTCAGACAGATAAAGAAATTTGTAAAAAATTCAGGAAGTTTACATACCATCCTTTAGTATTTAATAGGTTTTAAAAAGAGAATTTAACAAATTTAACATTAAATTAGCATCAAAATATGATTATAGTGTGGATAAATTAATTAAAACCAACAAAAATGAAAAGATTAATAAAAGCAACAAATCTGGGATTTATCAAATTGATTGTAAAGATTGTGAAAAAATATACATAAGAAAAACAAAAAGGAACTTGAATACAAGATTGGAAGAACACCTTAGATATGTTAAAAATGGAGATATAGAAAAGTCTGCAATAGCTGCACATGCATGGTCAGAAAAACACAGAATCAAAAATCAGGCCAAATTACTGAAACAGATAAATCTAAAGAACTCATAATTTGGGAGAAAATTTACATCCACAAGAATAAGGAGAAAACTATGAATTTTGAAATTTACCGGGGATTGATTTAGAAGTTCATCGGTCAGCCAACAGAGGGAGCAGAAGTCAACTTACAGGATCGACAACTGCAAATACAACAGTTAGAATGCATCAACAATGTTGCATAAATGCGACAAAACTATAGTCTACAAGACTATAAAAAAATTGAGGTGAATCAAAATAACTAACTCATAATAACTTTTAAATTTTCATTTCAGATGAACTCCTACACCTAATGGTCCAATTTTTCTGGTTAACAAACTTGACTTTACTTTTTTTACTTGATTGCTATATGCCAAGTTTGGTTCTGATAAAACAAAAATTGTAGCCACTGGAGTGGTAACACACCCACACACACACACATATATGTCATGGTAATTTTTGGTGCTTACTAGATATGATAGGTGAAGATTTGTAAAAAAAAATTCTTGAACACAACCCCTATAGCTTTATTCCTTTGGAATTCACTAATAACACACAACATTTGAAAATACAATAGGAAGTAACATTATGAGGTTTTACTTAATAATAAGTTTTGTCTGTTTAATTCTTACCTCTTATCGTTGTTTCTGTTAGACATATGTTTCAAGGCTTGTTAGCCTCATATTTGGTAGTTACAGATTCGGACAAAGACAAAACTTGTTATTATCACAAAACATACTAACCTCATATTTGTCAGTATTTGTCTAGTTAGGTTGAATTCAGGCCGGGGTTAGCTTTTTTCAAATGTCATGTTCTGGAAATATAACGATTATTAACATTTATTAAAACTTGATGTCGCTCGTAACAGTGCATCAACATCACTATAATTACCACTGATATCAAGATGATATATTTTGAGTTTTAAGTTGCTTTGATTCTCATGTATATAAGGAATCATTCCTTAGGGGTGATGGTCAAGGTTTAGGAGGCTCTCATGTAATATAACCTAAGTTTTAACCAATTTGAATCTTTTGTTCATTGAGTGATTCAGTTTGATAAAAACAGCTGGAGGGTGCATTATTCAGATTACCCATGAATTTTAAAATCCACTAACATGGACTGGAGTTTCAACCTTTGTCTTTAATCCCTGCCATATGTTTTACAGGCCAGGGCTTTTAAATTGGTGAAATATATATAGAAAATAATAGAAATACCATGGTGAGATGATAATTTCAGAATTACAAATCAGGAAAAATATATTGTGCACAACTAAATGTGGGGCAAAGGGTAACGTTCCTAATTTGCAAATTTGTTGTTAAATTTAAATGCAACTCAATGCTGAATTTTAATAAAGAAATTAACCCATTCACTTCAGGTTTAAATTCTCAATGCATTTCCCCAGAAACCGAATTAAAATCACTGTAAATTATATTGTCTGTATTCAGACTTTCAAAACAAACAAAAGATAACGGTACTTGACAATTCAATGCGGGTGAAGGGCAAAACACATTCCTCTACTATTCATAAATGTTAACAAAAGATTACCCTGCCAAGAGATGTACAAAATATTGTGAAATATTTAACAGAGTTAAGCGAGAGTATCTCGTCTTCAGAGGCGAATGGGTTAAGCAACAGATACTGATCAGTTTAGATAGTTTAAGATTAATATAAAATTATGGAATATTCACCTGAAAGGTCCGTCTCCTCAACTTAATTAATATTTAACTGTAGCGCTTTCGGGACTTGTCCCATCATCGGCAGGAATCAAAACTGGTGTTTCACTGAAGATCTGGTAGAGGTGAATATTCCATAATTTTATATTAATCTTGAATAATACCTCAACGGAACACATCATGAATCTTATAAAAGTTGATTAGATAGTTTAAATGGAAAAAAAGAAAAAAAAACCTTTTAACTATATTATCTGTTGGTAGAAAGTCTTCTATTGTTAATTTTTATTCAGCATTCTCAGTTTCATTTATTTCTTTTGTTTTTCACCATAAAGTTCTAAGATTATAAATGATACAAATGATTCTTATATATTCATCTTCATTTGTCAGTATGAAGCTTTATATATGATATATTTTAGGCATTAAATAATATAATTTAACCAGTAATTACAAACAGAGAAGAGAATCTTTCTCCATAATTTTCTTCATGAGTGTATACTCATGCCATGTGTTTAGTCTTTAAGATGATTTCATCCACCAGACATTTTACAGGTATATTTTCTTACCTCAGGATTTACTTTAAATTTAGGGTTAGGTTGTCAATGATTTTAGTATTTTGTATCTAATTTATTTTATTTGTATAAGAGTAAAAAAAGTTAAGTAATTCCACTGCAGGTCTTTGGGGTAGTAGGAGGTTAAGTCTCCCACTTTTCTAGACAATCAGCACTTGATGTCAGCTGGGTTGTCAGCCTGTGTGAAGGCTGCTTTTATAAGCATCTAGAACTCATTTCCATTAAAGGTTGAGTCAATCCCAGGGTCATGATGCTGCTAGTAGGTTTGGGATCAGTTTAAAAATTCTGGCTCCATCGGGACACAAACCTTTGACCTTCTGGCTTGTAGAATATTGTCTTATTTTATGAGAGTAATGTTCCTAATTCCTTAATTGTTGATAACTAACTAACTCACTGGTTCTATCAAACCTGTAGGTTCATGGCTGCCCAGACATAAGCTCTCCATAAATTCCTATCCTAAGCTAATGTTTTCCAATCATCTCCTGTATAATCTACTTCCCTCAAATCATGGTTAATATTATTTTTTCCCACCTTGGTCTACCAACTGGGCGTTTTTCTCTCTGGTTTTCCTGCAAGAAGTTTCCAAGCATCTCTTTCATTCCCCATTCATGCCACATGTCACAGTCTATGAGACTTAACGGTTCTTATTTTATCTGGCTTCCTATAATGACCATGCAGCTCACTGATATGTAGTTTTCTCCATTCACTTGTCTGTTCATCTCGCTTTGGTCCAAAAATTTTTCTAAGAACTTTATTCTCAAATACTCATAATCTTCTTTCCTACCTTATGTTTCACATCCATATAATATAATTGGGAGAATAACAATTTTATAGATTTTCAGTTTAACATTTTTTGAAAGGAGTTGGGATGACAAGAGTCTCTGTATTGCATAATAGCACGCATTTCCATTTAATTTCTTCATGCATCTCTTCCTATTTGTAATTATTGTTCCTAGGTATTTGAAATGAGTCACTTCTTCAAAAATTTCCTTCAATAAAATGGTACATACAGGATTATTCATAAGTAATAGATATCAAACAGCAAAATAAAAAAAACACTTTTTTTAATGTTCGGTTACATCAAATATAATATTTTAAGATTAATATTTTATAAAAAATAACAAAATTTTCACACATTATTTTACAACAGGTTGTGATATCATTTAAAACATTTAAAAAAAGCAACCTTTTTTTTTTTGAAAGGTAGTTATTTTCTTTAAGTGCATACAAAGTATATTCAGTTTAATTTCTTTTTTTCTTCTTTTTTTTTGTATGGGAAGTTTAATTAGTGTCTTGTTTTATTAGTTTTTTTGAGAATCAACACAACTCCAAGAATTATTTTTCAGATTGTTTAAGGCGTTCAGAATTCTCCCCATTTACAAAAAGGCAGTGGCTAAGCCAAACTCTGAATTCTTATTGAACATTTTTGATTACTCCTGGGGTATATCTCAGTTCTTTCCTGATCCTCTCTCGCTTCCATATTATTAAGTCTCATAACAAAGACTATATATCAATTACATGTTGCTCTCACCCTAGAACACAAGTTTGGAAATATTTATCATAAGTATGTTATTATCGGCCATGAGTTATCTGTTACTGGCCTTCAGCCAGATAACATTGCAACTAGGTAATTATACTTGGTTTCACATTTATCAACTAGAGGTTATTGATCTCTTGACTTCTAAAAGAAAAACATAACTTAATATTTTTAAAAAATTATAGCAGTGTCACTTTATTTATACCCTTTATTAACAAAAAACCTCCAAGCCTAGGCTTACCAGCTGGCTGCTGGCCTCACATCCACATGTGTTATTCACAGAGGTAGACAATCATATGCCAGTGTAGGGGTGACATGTGGTCAGCATGTCGGGTCCCCCAGCCATAATAGCTGGTCTTCTCAACCTGGAGTCGCTACTTATTGTAGCTACCCTCACGATGCTGGGTGGGGACTGGTCCCATACTGGCCGAAATTCCATGAGAAAAATTTCTTCCCCCATGGTGACTTTATTAACAAGGCCATACTTAAAATTTATATGATGATGTAACACACATGGGGGGAAATTGGTTAATATTATAAGAAGCTATAATAAATAGTTATAATTTGATAAAATTGTCATTTCATTATACAGCCTGAGACTTCATGTAAA
The DNA here is from genome assembly GCA_030220185.1 of Diploptera punctata. Classification (NCBI taxonomy): domain Eukaryota; kingdom Metazoa; phylum Arthropoda; class Insecta; order Blattodea; family Blaberidae; genus Diploptera; species Diploptera punctata. The sequence continues at coordinate 1,984,415 of JASPKZ010008379.1, read as the reverse complement.
ACCCCAGAAATTATGTGAACTACTTGTTTTCTCCCTCTTTCACTCCATGAGATACAAATCCCTTGGAGGAGGAGTGTAACTTCACAGCCAATAGGACAAACCTCTACATAGTATTGCCACAAAAATGGTTTCTTCTTCACTTCTTCCTTGAATGCATTCGAGAGAGGGTCCTCGAGAGAAGGTCCATAACAATAGCATTGGAGTGGACTTGTCGACCACCAATGTTTTTGTTTTTATTAGGTTTGCCCAACTGTCAATGGAATTCCTCATAATTACACAAGGAAAATCTATGTTGTCAAAATCATTCGAGCTCACCCAATAACTGTCTGTGAGTAATACAGTAATAGTTTCCTGCCCTGAGCAGCTTAAGAAGATATGGCAATATCACATTAGTATGTTTGTCTCTTTCTCTACCCTATCACTCTCTTTCTAGTATTTTTGACACACAGCACCAGTGAATTCAAGCCAGGGTTTTAATTGGAAGTTGTCAGGCCATTATAGTTATAATTTGATAAAATTGGCATTTCTGTAAGGATTAAAAAAATAATTATTTTATGTATTTATAGTAATTCATAATCATTCTAATCTTGTTATTAATAATGACTCATAATATACGACTAGTCCACCGCTGTGGTCTTGAGGTAGCATGCTGCCTTGTCACGCAGCAGACCCAGGTTCGATTCCTGGTCGGCACAGGTTCCTGGGTGAGGTTTTTATCTGGGTTTTTCCTCACCTGTAAGACAAATGTCAGGAAGCTTAGGGCAAAACAGTCCCCAAAAATCATCCGACCATCATCATCATCATCATCCTTATAATTATCATCATCATCCTCCTTCACCGGTGTGGAAAGCAACGGGAAGCTACCACACCTATAATTCCCTAATGAAGCTGCAAAGCATAACATGAAAATGCTATGATTGCAATGAAAGACCTGCCCTCGGGCAGAATTACTATGGATGGATGAAATACACTACTCCACAACTGGTAGTATTTTAATGACTCTCTGACATCCTAGATCATAGCATCATATAATTGAAATATGGCTATGAAGAGCTGACACATTTTAGTCTGAGACTCATTTTTTTTAATCATAAAGTTATTTTAAGAGTTGTAAATCTATGACTCAGGATCTTTAAAATAATTTTATAAAATTACACCTTCCTATTGATATTAATAATCCATATACTTAAATTATCCGATTTTTTATGCCCTGAAAAATTCATCAACTCCAGTTGGGTTTGAACCAACAAACATTGTATCCAGAGGCAAGCATAATAATAGCTACAAGATCACTGAGATTTACCCCTCTCCCTCGGCATCCCATTCTAAAGAATGTAAATATGATAAAATGTGATACTTATTAAAAACATTTTTGTTAATAAGGCAATGACTTCAACATATTGGAACTACATGGGTCACTAGATAAGTTTTGAGACACAGCAGTATGGCGACAGGAATGCAATAAACTAATATACCATTTGAAAGCCCAACTTTCGAACGTCAAAACCATAGCACGTAGAAACAATTCCTTTCAGTTCTCTCTGAGCAGCACCCTTGTGAAGTAGTCTGTGCGTGGTGAAATCAAAGGTGTCCTATGGAGCTTGAGAGGGAGTATTTTCTTGCTACAATTTTATATGAATTTAAGTGTGGTGTAAATGAGTCGTAAACACTTGAGCAACTCACACAAATATTTGGGGACCTTGCTCCTTCGCGTGCAAAAGCTTTCCGCTGATTTCCTGAATTTAAGAGGGAGAGAACATCCTTTAAAGATGAAGGGAGACATGGGAGGCCAACAACAGTGGTGTCAGAAGAAAACGTCTCTGCAGTGGAGACTCTGATTCACGACTGACCTATAAGGACATCAAGGGGGCCCTAGGGATTAGTTCGCCAAGTGTTTCCACCATCCTACACCAATACTTAAGGGTGAGGAAAATTTCTTCTCGATGGGTGCCACACGACTTGTCAGAAGGGCATAACACACTAGGGTGGAATTGTGCAGATAAATACTGCCAAGATTCAACAACGGGGACTCCCGCCGGGTGTCAGACACAGTGATAGGTGACGAAACTTGGATCTACCAGTATGACCGTGAAACAAGCACCAGTCATAGATGTGGGTCTTCCCAGATGAGCAGCCTCCAACCAAAGTCAAAAGACATAAGAGTGTGGGGAAGAAAATGATGGCCACTTTCTTCTCAACAAGTGGTCATCTGGCTACAGTTGTACTAGAGGATAAGAGGACAGTTACTACTAAATGGTATACAGAAGTCTGTCTTCCCAAAGTCTTCTCAAAGAACCAGGAGAAGTGGCCAAAGACTGGACTGCGGGGAATTCTGCTCCACCTCTTTGCATACAGCCAATGCAACAATTAGGTTTCTGGAAAAGACGCCGGTGAAATTAATGTCTCATTACCTCAGTCTGGACCTAGCCCCTTGCGATCATTTTCTGTTCCTGAACGTGAAGAATTGCATGGGCGGACACCAATTTCCTATGTTTTTATTATTAATTTCATACATCTCAATGATGGATAAATCATATTTGAAGAGAAAAATTATATGCTCAGACTGGGACTTGAACCCGGGACCCTTGGTTTTCTAGTCCAAGTGCTCTACTATCTGAGTTACCTGAGCAAGTACCGATCTAAACGCAAATTTTTCTCTACATACGTTGTAATTCCCGCTCACCAAATGCTTCGAAGCCTTTGCTTCTATCTTTGCAAATGGCGGCTCCTGTATTAAGAAGACATATTTGGGAATTATACATTACATTATAAATGCCAGTACGGCTTTTTTCGATGTTTTTATTATTAATTTCATACATCTCAATGATGGATAAATCATATTTGAAGAGAAAAATTATACGCTCAGATGTGACTTGAACCCGGGACCCTTAGTTTTCTAGTCCAAGTGCTCTACCATCTGAGCTACCTGAGCAAGTACCGATCTAAATGCAAATTTTTCTCTACATACTTGTAACGTAGTCCCGGTCTGAGCGTATAATTTTTCTCTATTACAACGTATATAGAGAAAAATTTGCGTTTAGATCGGTACTTGCTCAGGTAGCTCAGATGGTAGAGCACTTGGACTAGAAAACCAAGGGTCCCGGGTTCAAGTCCCGGTCTGAGCATATAATTTTTCTCTTCAAATATGATTTATCCATCATTGAGATGTATGAAATTAATAATAAAAACATCGAAAAAAGCCGTACTGGCATTTATAATGTAATGTATAATTCCCAAATATGTCTTCTTAGTATAGGAGCCGCCATTTGCAAAGATAGAAGCAAAGGCTTCGAAGCATTTGGTGAGCGGGAATTACAACGTATATAGAGAAAAATTTGCGTTTAGATCGGTACTTGCTCAGGTAGCTCAGATGGTAGAGCACTTGGACTAGAAAACCAAGGGTCCCGGGTTCAAGTCCCGGTCTGAGCATATATTTTTTCTCTTCAAATATGATTTATCCATCATTGAGATGTATGAAATTAATAATAAAAACATCGAAAAAAGCCGTACTGGCATTTATAATGTAATGTATAATTCCCAAATATGTCTTCTTAGTATAGGAGCCGCCATTTGCAATGATAGAAGCAAAGGCTTCGAAGCATTTGGTGAGCGGGAATTACAACGTATATAGAGAAAAATTTACGTTTAGATCGGTACTTGCTCAGGTAGCTCAGATGGTAGAGCACTTGGACTAGAAAACCAAGGGTCCCGGGTTCAAGTCCCGGTCTGAGCATATAATTTTTCTCTTCAAATTTGACCAATTTCCTAGCCCAAAAGATGCTGTTGGAGGAGCTTAGTGCAATGTCTGAGATCGAGTGGTGTGGCTGCTTCCAGAAGTGGTTCCAGAGGATGAAATGGTGTATAGAATGTGCCGAAGAGTTGTTTGAAAAGATGTGATAGGTATGGAAACTCTATCATGGCCCATTTTTGCACATCTCAAAACGTATCTAGTGACCTACATAAGTTACCTACCACACTAGTGGAGCTTCATTTCATTCCTAATCAGATTGATTGGGGAAATGTCACATGCAGAGAGGTATTCAGATTAACAAATACAATAATCTAGTTTTTGTGCATCAGGGAGCAGAACGGGCCAAACAGGCCCGTACCTTGATGATGATGAACAATCTAGTTTAATTAAATATGTGTTCAGAAAAACCAGTTCTATGGTTTAAATTGTACATCTAGTTTCAACTCTAGCCAGAAATGTATTAATTTATCTTCATAATAGCTAAATAAGTTTAAGAAACTATTCATTAGACAAAATAATAGGAACGTCAAATTATAGATTTTTAAATACTAATTTTAAAAATATATGTTAAGCTTTGATGTCTGACATTATTTTGTACACATCTTCTTTATGGACACAGTTTGTCTGAAATACATATTACTAAATTTTATTTTTGATGAGAAAAATTATATGCTCAGACTGGAGTTTGAACCTGGGACCAATGTCTTCTTAAACAAAAAGCTGCCATTTGCATGATCAAGCAAATGCTCATAGCATTCAGCAATCGGGAATTAACAATGTATAAGAGAAAAATGTGTGTTTAGATTGGAGTTTCTCAGGTAACTCACTGGTAGAGCATTGGCCTAGAAAGCCAAAGATCCTGGGTTCAAATATAATTTTTCTCTCCAAATATAATTTATCCTTCAGTGAGAAGTGTTAAATTAATAATAAAAACATTACTAATCCTATTTTAATAAAATATTTTCACTGTTCAGTTTTCATTTAGATTTTATACATATTTGTTTTAAATGTTAGTAGATTTGCTTAATTGTGTGTCTATAAACGGACAAAGAGGATACAAATTACCATAAATATTTTTGTATGATATTGCTAATGACATCTGTCTCTAATTGTTTATTTTGTTTTGGAAAACATATTGCTGTATGTATAATAGGGGGCCATAAAACACTTTGTAGGAAAACTAGAGGGAAAGCTCCCAGTAGATGGCCAAGAATGAGGTGGAAGAATAACATAAACTCAATTATTATCAGTCTCGAACGAATCCACTCACCACAATTTCTTCTCTATCACTGCTCACCATATAGATGTCACTTCACAACTGATTGCTTCCTGCCCTTGCCACAGATTATATAGGGTGGGAAGGGAAATTTCTAGGTTCTCCATTGAGACATTTCCATTATGGAAATTTCTGCCCATCAAAACTTCATGATAGTGAGGGCTGAGGCTTGGAAAAGCCTCTGGATCAGGGATCTTGATACATTGGTGATCTGCATAGACCTTTCGACTCGCGAGATGGTGACTCACAAATTCACCCCTACCAATGCCTTAGCCCATGAAATTCAAATGTCATTATTACGTTGCATTCCAGTATTGAAGATGGATGAAACATTCAGAGATGTTTATATCAATCTAACTTGAATAGTTACCTCAATAATAATCAAAAATATTCTTTAAAAAGCTGCATAATGGGTGAACATTGTGTTTTATTTTAATTTTTTTCTTGTAAGATCTGAACACAAGTTGTTTTAATTTGCAAACACTCATTTTGAAACAGTGTAAGCCAAGAGCTCATAGATATAGAGTCCAAATGTTGCCCATGTATTTGACACAGGGAGGTAGCAATCAGAGCATGGTATGGAAACATGGCCTTGGATCTTATGGCAAATAAGGACAATAATTTTAAATAAGCCTAAAGTGACTGGTGTGCAGCCGTGTGCATTATGCAAATTAAAAAAAAAAAAACAAACGTCATACTGGCATTTATAATGTAATGTATAATTCCCAAATATGTCTTCTTAATATAGGAGCCGCCATTTGCAAAGATAGAAGCAAAGGCTTCAAAGCATTTGGTGGGCGGGAATTACAACGTATATAGGGAAACATTTTTGCATTTAGATCGGTATGCTCAGGTAGCTCAAATGGTAGAGCACTTGGACTAGAAAACCAAGGGTCCCGGGTTCAAGTCCCGGTCTGAGCGTATAATTTTTCTCTTCAAATACTATATAGATTAGTTTAAAAAGAGGAGAGTATTTTGCCCATGAACAAGTAGGCATGAACTGTCCCTATCTATTGGTATACTTTAGTACTTCTGTTAAAATTTGTGACCTATACTACAGAACCAATGTCAATTCAATTCTTTATTCTTACAAGGCGGATGCAAAAAGGAAAGCTGAGTTAAGGAAAGAGTGGAGAATGCTGAGTTTGCAATGAAAGACCCACTCTTGGGCAGAACACTATATATATGTATATATATTCTTACAAGGGACATGTTAATCATTGCATATCAAAACCTACCTTGAAATTTCTTCCAGAGAAGCATTGTGATATACAAAGTCCATGTCCAAAAAATTATGTCATTTTTTAATTGTAAGACACTAGAATCCAATGCTAAATCTCTCACTTTAACTATAGGGAAATAATATAACACGTGAGTTGGTAGATTGGATAACCCTCACCACCTGCCATCCACACTGCATCCTGCCTCATTTCACTTTGCTCTTATTCATGCAGGGAGTCCATCTGATCCATACAATGGGTTGATATTGCTGGATTCTGGCTTTGATTTCTGTGCCTTGCAGTTTAAAGCAGCAGATTTTTTTTTTTGGACACTGCCTTGGTGCATCACAACGTTTCTCTGGGAGAAATTCCAAAGTAGGTTTCGGCATGCAATGGTTAGCAGTTCCCTTGTTATAGAACAGAAATATTAAGGTAGAATATGTTTATCACTGTTTAACAATATGAGGTGAGTGATAAACATATTCTACCTTAATGAATATACCTCATAGTGAGAATTCCTAAAATAAGTAACAGAAATATTATTAGTGCTGGCTTATTAAGATTCCAAACTGCAGCAGAGACCTAATTTTCTTAAATTATTCTAAGTTATTATCATATTTATTATAATTATTTAAGGAAATAAACTTAAAAGGACTGTTCATTTATACAAATGTGTAAAGATAACAACTTGTGCAATAACTTGGAATACTGATAATGTGAAAGTTAACTGAACATTTAGATAAGCACTGTGACACTTAAAAACTGACTGGGCTTTTATCCCCTAAGTTTAATACCACATCACTAATACCTGCCTCTGGTCCCTATTCTCAACCAACTGAATCCAATTCATATCCTTTATATCCAGTTTCCTTAAGATCCATCTGAATATTATATTCCCACTTATGCCTAGACTTCCTAATGGTATTTTCTCCAAGGATTTTCTAATAACAATTTGAAAGCATTTCTACAATCACCCTTTGAGGTATAGACCTGTCCATCTCCTTGACTTAATAACCATGACAGTATAATAATAATATAAATTATAGAGTTCCACATTGAGAAGCTTCCTTCATTCTCCATCTGCATCCTCATGGGACTGAATATTTGAATAGTTGCCCCGAAAAGAGATCTAACCCACAACAATTTGAAAGTTCAGTTTTCAATGGAGATCTATCCAGAGAGTATCATGGTATGGTGCATGTAAAATTATCCATACTCTTCCAGATCTGGTTTATTTACAGAGTGATTCAGAAATATGGCTATACGTTTGATCGCATTTTGTGATGAAAATATTATTATTAAAAGAAATATGATGTTATCATTGGAAAGGGATTCCTTCAAATTACAACAATAGAACAAAACAAAACATCACTGCTCACATGCAGCTTGGCGGGTTGATTTTTGTGGGCTAGTGTCGAACACCTCCACAATTCTCTTCATTGTTTCTGCATCCGTGCTAATGCGAGGCCTTCCAGGAGGTTTGATTTTCTGCATCCTTTCTGTTTCCAACGTTTTCTCCACTTCCCCACAGTCGACGGCTGCAATGCTACATTAAACTCACGTCTTGCCCATCTTGCGGCCTCACGATCATTAGCATACATTATTGCCCATGCAGCAATTGTAATTTGCTGTTGCATATTCGTCATTTTGACTAATGACGTAAGTTCTACACTGTTTTGTTTTATTCCATTGTTATAATTTTAATAATTGCCTTTCCAACGGTAATTTCATATTTCCTGTAATGGTAATATTTTCATCACACAATGCGATCAAACGTATAGCCATGTTTATGATTCACCCCGTATTTTTAAAAGTTGGCTTTCAAGCAAATAGTGATCTATATACAACAGAATGGCAGAAGCAGTTAGTCAAGTCATGAGTAGCAGTGCAAAAAAACAATTATTGCAAATGTGCAAATTCATTCCACCGCAGTTCTAATCAGAATCCTAGATAAATTGAGTAAAAATGAGAAAGACACAAAGAAATTAACGAAATAACATTAAATTGAAAATAAATACTGAAAACTGATTAAGTTAGACATTTTTATAACTGAATCAGTGTTCAATATGTATTTACTATTTCTTATTATATCATTTTTAGTTAAATATATGTTAGATCATTTTTCCACTCTATAGGGTAGATCACTTTTGCACTCAATTCTGTATTAAATTGTTAATATTTAGTTATTAGTATGTTATTTTGCATTCAAATTGGCTGTATATGATTCCAATAGGATGAGAGATTAATATGTATATGATATAATAAATGTAATAGCCTCAAAATTAACTTATACGTTTTTTTCGTTTTCCCAACAATTTTTTGTTTGTGGGTTAGATCTCTTTTTGGGGCAACTATTCATTTCTAGGGATTCTATTTTCAATACTTTTAGCTTGTCTTCTTTTAATATGAGTGATTATGTTTCACACACATTCCCACAAGCAGTAGGCTGTTATGGTTTTATAAATTTTATAAAGTGTTTCTGAAGATTTCTATTCATCATTACTGCTATTTTCTTTCATATAAATTCTGGATGGATATTCAACTTATCAACCAAATTAATTTCATTAACAATTTCTATACCATTAATATCTTTTAATTGTAAATATTCCAATGTTTTATAATTTTCTGAATATGAGTAATATTTTTTAACAACTTAAGAGAGACCCAATATCATTAGTTAAAGATAATCTTTTATGAAATAATGCTTAAAAAATTGGACAAAGAAAACGCTTTGAAATAATAAAAATAATTATTCATCATAATCCTTTTGTTACAAATTTATAAATCACACAAAAAAATCACTCACTAATATAATTTGTTACTTAAAACAAGAGGAAAAATAATAATGTCAAATGTATGTCTTTATTTGAGCACCTAAGAAATTTCACAAAGAGTTTCCTTGGTTTAAGTAAAGGGATTGTTTTAACATTGTACCATTTAAATTAAAATGCTTTAAACCTCACTTCATATCCAGTATTCTAATTATACTGGTTTCAAAGCTTTAGGCAGCTTCATCTTCAGTAATTTCTTGTTGACTGATGTTATGTAGATCAGGACAACTGCCTCTTCCTCCTTCTGTTGGTAGACCGATGAACCTCCGGATTAAATCAAAATCCCTGGGAATTTGGAAATTTGTTTTTCTTTCTTGTTTTTTTATGTGAATTTTTTCCTGAACCATGAGTTCTTTTTGTTTTCCTATCTATTTAATTAAACTAGCTTTTATATGAATTAGATGTTTTTTCAGACCAAGCATGAGCAGCTACTGCTGATTTTTCCACTTCCCCATTTTTGACATTTTTAAGATGTTCTTTCACCCTTGTTTTCAATTTTTTTGTTTTTTTGTTTTTCCTATATACATTTTGTCACGTTCCCTGCATTTGATATGATAAATTCCTGATTTAACTTTCACAGGAAAAAATCACTGTGAGGTTTAATTTAAGAATTATATTAATATTTATAATACCTCACCCCATATCCTTTATTCTTCTAGACTGCAGTTTCGGAGCTATATCTCCATCATCAGTATCCTCTCGTCAACTGTTATGTCGTTTCTTGGTAGATTTCTTCTTTCTTCTATGAAAAGAAAACCACCAAGAAGTGACATAACACCAGTCGACGAGAGGCTACTGATGATAGAGATATAGCTCCGAAACTGCAGTCGAGAATAATGAAGGATGTGAGGTGAGGTATTAAAAATTTTAATTTAATTGTTAATTCCTGATTTGTTTTCTTCTTCATTTTTTTTTTCATTTTTGTTGGTTTTAATTGTCCTATTGAGGCTGTATTCATTTTAATCAAATTATGCATTGAACAGATGTTTTTTACATGTAATGGAAAATTTTACAAACAAAATTCTGGACTTTCTATAGGAAACCCCCTATCACTCTTGTTAGCTAATTTATTTATGGGTAGTTTTGAGCAGAAAATAATATTTGACATCCTTTAAATTTCAAATTTTGGTGCACATATGTTGACAATATAATTGCTATCGTGAATCATAAACAAATAATAATTAAAAGAAACCTCATAGTATTTACTTCCTTCAAAAATTAAATAAAAAAAATAGAAGATGCTTTAAATCTTTTGAATATTCAGAGTAGAACTATAAAATTTACCATGGAAACTGAAATTGATAGATTCCATTTTTTAGATCTAAATTTGACAAGAAATGAAGAAAGCAAAATAGGATTCGGAATATGTAGAAAGAATACACATATAGATAACTGTATTAAGGCCTTGTGATTCAGCCATTTTGCTCACAAAGAGGCAGTGTTCAATAGTTTGACTCACACTGAGTGAAAGTCATGACTGAAGAGGGACAAGATATTGTCTGAAGCCGTCGAAATCAAAGAAATTTAAAATTGTATGAGGTGAGTCATTAAAAATATGTTCTCCACTCACTATTTATGAAAATACACTTATAAAACAAACAGAAGAGAACATAAAATTCAAGAAATTCACTTATCATCCATTGAAACACCATAATTTTAAAAAGTTTAACATAAGATTGCCATCGAAGATTGAATACAGCCTCAATAGAATAATTAAAACTAACAAAAATGAAAAAAAATTGAAGAAGAAAACAAATCAGGAATTTTTCAGATCAAATGCAGGGATTGTGACAAAATTTATGTACGAAAAAGAAATTTGAAAACAAGGGTGAAATAACATCTTAGAAATGTCAAAAATGGTGAAGTGGAAAAGTCAGCAGTAGCTGCTCATGCTTGGTCTGAAAAACATCTGATTGGTACAAAAGCTAGTTTAAGTAAACAAATAGAAAAACAAAAAGAACTCATGGTTTGGGAAAAAATCCACATTCAAAAAACAAGAAAGAAAAACTTACGAATTTCGAAATTTCGGGATTTTGATTTGATCAAGGTTCATCGGTCCATCAACAGAGGGAGGAAGAAGCAATTCTCCTGATCTACGTAACATCAGTTGACAAGAAATTACTGAAGATGAAGCTGCCTAAGCTTTGAAACCGTTATAATTAGAAGACTGGATATGAGGTGTTTTTCTTATTTTTCTGAAAATTAGTTATATTCTTTAGCTGCATGCAAAATGTCATCTGCTTCATTTATTTATTTTTTTTCTATGGGAATGGTTTTAATGTTGACTTGTGTATTAGCTTTCTCCAAAATTAACAAAAAATTCTATAATGAATGCATTTCATATTATTTAATCTTGTAAGCCCATGTTTCCCTTAAGAGATTTAGGCGCTCTCCCCCTACAGGGAAGAATTTGAACCATACTAATTTAGTTACACTTGTTTTCATATAGATGTCATTTGAGTGGTCCATGGTCAGCGTTCTGCCTCATACTGACATCTAGGAAACCAAGGTAGTACTAGGATGGGAAAATTTGGTAAATTTTGCTTAGATGCCTTCCATTCAGGCTTAAGGATCTTTTACGAGCCTGAAAATCTTCAGACTCGGGACCCCAGCTTAAAGTCCCTCCCGGAGAACTTGCTCCTTGGATTTTTCCATCCTAAAAAAATCCATTGACCCCAGCCGGGTTTGAACCTGAGACCCTCGGGACTAGATTATTTAATAAGGTATTCAAAATGCTCCCTATTTACAATCCCACATTGGCTAAGTCAAAATTTGAATTCTTGTTGAACATTTTCAATAACAGAAGTTTTCTCCGTGTGAATTCTATAATCAAGACAACAGTTAAAACTCTTCCCATAGCAATAAAAACATTAAATGAAAAACATTTTTTTAAAAATATAACTACCTTAAAAAATAAAACAAATAAATTGCCACTTTAAAATGTTGTGACATGATGTTCATCCTGTAGAATAATGTCTGAAAATGTTGTTACTTTTTGTAAAATATTTCTTTCAAAATATTACATTAGATGTGACTGAACATTTTTAACTAAAGAGTTATTTTTTATGGTATTAATATTATGCATTACTTATAAAAAAAACTATGTTTAACTCTTAACTTTAAAACTAAGAATGTGGGTCCTATTTATGACTGACTGGCCATAAAATAGAAAAAAATGATTAAATATATGTAATTTAAAACATTAATTTTATTTATTTTATAAAGTATAGTATAATTAGCATATTTTTTCTTTGTTTTAAAATTTCTATAGATACTTGAAATGTTTTGGCAATTTTATTTTGATGGTCCTGGCTTTTTTTATTTTTGCGTAAATTCCTGCCATATGAATGTCTGTGTGAAGTTTTGTTTTCTGCACTTTCAATTCTGCACGTTAAGTTTATACATTTTTTCTTTTGTAATTTGCACTTAATTGTTTGTGGACTTGTTAGCTTTGTGTTGTGTTCCCCAAACACACAATATTCACGTTTGCTAGTGAGCAGCATTTGGTTACTACAAGATTTGCAATTTCCTACCGGTCAGAATTGTGGTGGCTTTTTTTGAAGATTGGCTGAGCTGAAGCTGTTTTAGACAAATATTCTTTCAGGTATGTGGATGTCTTCATCTATCTGCTTGTTTTATGGTTACCTCTTTTTTATCATTTACCACAAAATAATTAACATATTACCAATTTATTTTATACCTGCTATTGAATAAGTAGAAAAGCATTTGGGTTAGTATATGATGATTTTAATTTATTTTTGATACTGCTTGTGAATGGCTAATAATTTAACACCTATATCACTGCATGAAAAGCTGATTAGTAATATTACACCAACCAACAAGTCTGGGTTACTATTATTTTTTTATTTGTTTATTAATTATAAAGGTATTTTGGCCAAGAAGAAAATTGAATTCAATTTCCACTTTTCATATGTTTCTGCAGCAGAGATCCTTAGGAAACTGGGCTTAGTTGTTTATTTGGTGGGTTAATTGCAATACCATAGGACATAACTAAATTATTGTAATCAAATGGTAAAGAGAGTAATTTATGCCTGAACTGGGAATCGAACCCCGAACCTTCAGCTTTCCATGCTGATGCTCTTAACCATTGAGCTAATTCATGCTACCTTCTCAGCCAAGCATAAATCCTTCCTTTACCTTACTCTCTTGGTCCCACATTCAAATGCAATGAATCATCATTCAAATACACAATGAATGGCTAGAGAGTAAGGTATAGGAAGGATTTATGCTTGGATGGGAAGGAAGCTCAGTGGTTAAGAGCTTCAGCATGGAAAGCTGAAGGTTCAGGGTTCGATTCCTGATTCAGGCATAAATTTTTCTCTTTACCATTTGATTACAATAATTTAGTTGTGTACTTTAATATACTTATTTCAATCATAGTAACAGCTTTAGCTTCTTAATATTAATTTAACCATAGGACATGACATACTCACCCTAAAAATTTTGCTGAGAATGCATTCTTAACATTTTATGATTCTTTAATTTGTTATATATTTGTTTGATACAGGTCTGATAACTTTTAACATCTACAAAGGAGCCCACTCTTGAATTTCCTTAATCCAAGAAATGTCAAACAATCTTAGCCAGAATCAAACCATATACCTTAGATCCAGTCTCAAGGTATCCCTTTGTTATTGATCTGGCTGCCTAGAATTATCCACTGTATTATCAGATTAAATAAATAGGAAGAAATCAGCAACAGGACCATCTTTTGGTTTTGTCAGCTTAATTCAATTCATTCATTTTAAGTTGGCAGAAAAAAAAATTTAGTGCTTACTGAATTGCCTTAAAATTATTAGGCCTATTTCATTATCATCACAATTGAAGTACAAGTTTAATAAAAACTGTACATTGTACATATTACATATGTGGTGAAATATATTACAAATAATAGGTTGGCTTGGGGCAGACATTTTATATGGATGAAGGTAACAGAATTGCCAAAAAAAGTTCATGAGGCACAACAGTTAACTAGGAGGATGGTATAATTAATGATGTCATAACTGTGGGAATAAAAAACTGGAAGGAGCAAGCAAAAGACACAAAAATTTGGCGAGAGCATCTTAAGAAGGCCAAGACTCACAAAGGGCTGTTGTGCCATTTATGATGATGATTGATGACATTAGATATTTCAGTGAGATAAATCATAAGTGTGCATTAAAATTAAATATTTGAATAAAATATTTGTTTATAATCTCAATAAATTGTAATAATTTAAAAATATAATAATAATTCATGAATTTACAGACAACATTTGACAAAACCGAGGATTAACTAATAAGTATAAAATAGCAGCTATTAACATATTCAATACTGTGTAGTTCATTTGTTTCAACATAATGGCTGGAGAATTTAGGAAATCAGATAATGATGAAAAAAATTTCAGTGTTAATGTTTAGGGATTTAAGGTAGGTTGATTTGACCGTAATTATTGTGATATCTGCTATGAAATTTGGTGTTGTTTAATCATAAAATAAAGAACAAACTTGCTCATTTTTCATTTTGAATTTATTATATTTTTTATATATATTGCTTGAGGAAAGTCAGATATAATAAAAACAGTTAAGGCTCATAGACTGCGATGGGCAGGTCATGTGGCACGAATGGGGAATGCAAGAAGTGCATAGAAGCTTCTTATAGGAAAACCAGAAGGAAAACGCCCAGTTGGTAGACCAAGAATGAGGTGGGAGAATAACATCCATGATTTGAGGGAAGTAGATTATACAGGAGATGATTGGAAAACATTGGCTCAGGATATGGATGTATGGAGAACTTATGTCTGTGTGCTCATGAACCTATAGTTTCGATAGAACCAGTGAGTTAGTTAGTTATTGCTTGAGAATAAAGTTATTGAAAAATGCTGTTATTTTTACTTTTGATGGTAGACCCAAACTGGATTAAGAGAGCTTTTAGCTGAAGAAACTAAAAGAATATGTCTATTTGACCCATTAAAAATTAGTAGGGTGTTTCCCATTGAATTCCACAATATCATTTTCCTTGTCATAAAAATACAACTTCTTTAGAAAAAGTTTTGTTAATAACCAATAAGCGGAAGATTAAACATTTGTAGCTCATATATTAAATTTGGGAATTTTTAACATTATGAGGTTCAAATTCATAAGAATTAAATTAATTGTGATTATTTCATACCTCATACTCTATATTTCTTTAAATACAGCACTGCAGTATCGGCAATTTCTTATCTTGGTGATAAGAAATATAGAAGTATGAGGTATGAAATAATCACGATTAATTTAATTCTTATTTATTTGTAGCTCAGATTAAAATTTTGTGTTGACTGGTGTAATTGCTTTTCATTTTTTAACAAAATTAATTTAAAAATACCCTGCTTTGCATTTATAGCCTCCAGTAGTTGGATGTTAGTTTGGTATTTTAAAATTCAAAGCCACAAGCATTTTTAGAGATTCAGTGACACTAGTATGCTTACTTGAGTTCTGAATTTAACTGCAGAAATCTATCTGGATTGCAATTTGAGATATAAGAAACTGCATTCAGATGAAAAAAATATATCTAACTTATCAGTTGTTAAATTTGTTCATATGTGATATTCATAATCAAATATTAAAATTAAATAGGAGTATGGAATGGTATGAGATGGCTTTGACTTTAATTAGAAATTGAATGAAACTCAACTTTTAAAAACTATTTGGGTAAAATTTAATCACTCACCTCATATTTTGATATATAAGATATGTATGTGATATATAAATATGAGGTGAGTGATTAAATTTTACTTAAATAAATATACCTCAGTGTGAATTCTGAAAATAAGTAATTATTTTTAAAAACTAATCCATATTATATTATTTTTGGTCTGGACATCTTACCTCAATATTAATGTTGATTTGTTCTTTGTTGATTTGCAAGAACAAATCAACATTAATATTGAGGTAAGATGTCCAGACCAAAAATAATATAATTAAAATAACCTCAAAATATAACTTCCTAAAATTAAATATTAAAAAACTAATCCATAGTTTCAAAATTTAGTTTTAACAGAAACTTTGTGCTTCTAATGCCACCCACTGCACTTTCCATGCCCTGGGTTACATACTGGGCAGAGAGATTGCATTAATATGGTTGAATTCTAAAAATAAGTAATTATTTTTAAAAACTAATCCATAGTTTCAAAATTCAATTTTAACAGAAACTGTGTGCTTCTAATGCCACCCACTGCACTTTCCATGCTCTGGGTTACATACTAGGCAGAGAGATTGTATTAATATGGTCTATTTTCAATTTATTTACCAAAATACCACTTTATCTAGTTGTATTTGTGTATTGTGTACAGAGAGGAGTGTAGGATGAACATATGTATGTGCTAGTGTATATTGTGCTGTTGAGGGATGATGATAAAAAGAAGGGAGAAGATGAAACCCGGTGCCAGCACTTGCCCAAAAGCACCAAAACGACTGCCGTCCCGCCGTCCCCATTTAAATCTTAAATTAAACCTCTCAGTGATTTTTCCTATAAAGGTTTAATCATGGACAAAACATGAATTTTAGTTTGAAACGCTGGAGGGAAAATTTTCTATAGGATCGTAACAGGCCTTGGCCTAGTACTTGGAAGGAAATGACTCTTAAGAATCATTTAATATGAAAAATGCGAAAAATAAAAAAATGTAGATATAACCTTCTGGTTCTAATTTCTGAAATGTAAACAGGTCATAGATCAGATTTTTTTTTGTCTGAGACCTGGATTTCTTATATAAATTTGTTTTCTGAAACTCCTCTATAACCTGATCATTTTCTTCAATTCAATTCTACAACACTCTGCACAATATTCCAATTGAAATTTATATCATTATTTACTAAAGAAACTCATTCATAGGTTTTAAATAAATTCCATTAAGCCTTCACCACAAAATTACCTGAAATATGGATTTGAAAATGTTTTCTCATTAGTGCATACTAATGTTTTAAATTAAATCTTATCTAGTTAACCATTTATGACTCTCATCACGTACTGTCGTGCTACTAATGAGGCATTTTAAACACAGTTTTCATGAAATGTTATCAAGCAAAAACTTTTTAATTACTTGTAACAATGCTGTACGTAACCTTGGTCCCTAGAAAAATCATTCAAACATGAGGTATCAACCAATGCCGTATATTAATATGTCCTCCCATATCCAAAATAACTAAAGAAGGATATCAAGAAATTTTACAGTAGGTTACTCATAAGAAGACTAGTGGTTGGAATGTTGGCCTGCTAAGCACAAACACCACTCTTCCCTAAATAGTGGCATTACTGTCCATGCTACCTCTGCATTGAACAAATAGTGGAAGGACAACAAGTAAAGGAAATATTTATGGAGGTTAATATTTTCATATTAAATATGTCTATATATTATTCCCTAAGAGTAGATATAATACGAGAAACGACAATAATTCCCAATCAATGTCTTCTTAAACAAGAAGCCGCCATTTGTATGATTGAGCAAATGCTCATAGCATTTGGCGATCAGGAATTGACAGTGTATAAGAGAAAAGTTTGTGTTTATATTGGAGTTTCTCAGGTAGCTCAGTGGTAGAGCATTGGCCTAGAAAGCCAAAGGTCCTGGGTTGAAACCCCAGTCTGAGCATATCATTTTTCTCTTCAAATATAAATAATAATTAATTTGTTATCTCAGTCAAATATTAAATTAATTCAAGTCGACATTTCAATCTCTTTGTGTGAGATCATTTTCAAGACATTTGACATTTCCAGTTATCCATTTTGTGTGGTTATTTATACTACATAGTTACATATTTTTAATCATAAAATTGGAATTTTGAATTTGTTAAAATTTAAATTGTAAAAAAAAAGAAAAAAATTTTCTTGGTAATGGTAACTATTTAGCATAAACAACCATACAAAATAGATAACCGGAAAAGTCAAAGTCTTTAAAATGATCTCACACGTGGAGATTGAAACATCGACTTTAATAAATTGAATATTTCACTGAGATAATGAATTAATTACATTGGTCAACATGATTTTTGTCTCATCAGTACCTATAGTCGTACTTAATGCAGTTTTTTATCGTGTTTTCAAATATGTATTCGGAATTTCTCCATCACCCACAGTTCTTTTTATTTCAATTTCAATTAATGGATTTAAATAATTATTTTTTAATAAACATTTTTTCTTCCATTTGTCCATTGTAAAATAAAACCAAATGAGCTAACTCAGGAGATTTCAGCTATGGAAAAGAGATATCAAGGCAAATGGAATCCTAATATGCTGACCGATTAATGTTGGACCATCAAGAGGGATGCTCCACAGGTGAAATATAGCAGAAAATCGTCATTTTTTACTTTCTAGGTGAGTCCGAATGTTCGAATATTGTGTAGTTATGAACATAGAAAATATTAAAGTGTTTGAAATTATAAATTCTCATCTCTCGAAAACCTTGCATGATGGAGAAAAACCAATATCATATTTGAATTCAGGAGTAAAAGAACTATAAGAATCATGTATTTTTCTTTCTGAGACAAAAAAAAGTTTCTTTTTTGTTGCTCAGTGTTATTGTTGTTACTCGTATTGTGAATATTTATTTTAGTGGTTATACATATAGATCAAGTAGTAGGCTAGTATTTTCCCCTCCTCTTCACTTTCTGCAAGTCTTCTCATGAGTAATGAACTGTAGTTATTTTAGTAGATTTCATATACTGTAGTATTACAGTCTAACTTTAACAAGGAACACCCCCAATTTGAACAAAGAATCACACCAAAATGCAGTTCAAGGTAATCACATCCCCTAATTTCAGTTGTGACATAATTTTTATGTAAAACTATTTAGTTACAATCTAGAAGACTATTGCATTATAGTTTGAAGAGGCAGAACCACAATTTAATTCAATCATGGGTCTTTTATTTGTCTCTGGATACTCTGTAACTTTGTTTTTCTGTACAATGCAGCAGTAGGCCAGTAAACCTATATAAGAATAACTTCAGTTTTCAGAGCCAACCAGTACACACAGGAGTATTGTTCATCATCCATGCAAGTATTAGACCATGTGGCCTGTTACGATCTCAAAGAGGAATTTTCCATCTGTCGGGATTAGGATGTAAGGACGCCCCAAGGTCATAAGTACAATAAGAGAAAAAAAAATTATAATAATGAATAATATATATTAAGTATTATGGAGAAAAATGTTGATATCAAGCATGCTTATGAACTGGCCTAAATAAACAGGATGTAGATAAAAGTATCTAAAACTATATTGGAATATGGAAAACACTAGGAAAGTTGCTAAATATTCTGTATAAATCTCGAGCGTGACTAAGAGAGATCAGTTTAAATAACTGTCCTAAAATAGTGCTTTTATCTCTAATTAGTTGTTTAAATGCCGAGAATTAGGTTCTCTGTTTAATATAAGTCTATTAGTACATAAGCAATATTACTAGTTAAATATGTATTCTTTCCAGAATCTAAGTTCTTTATTCCAACAGTTTATTAAGTATGATAATTATTGATTGTGAGAAAGTCCACCAGAAATAATAAGAATTAGTATGTTCACTTACGTAAGAGGACAGAGAAAACCATGTCCAGACAAGTAGAGCTTCAGAGACTATCACCTTCTATGCACATAGGGCCTAACTGCCTAGCTTAAATATTCATTTTCCCCTACTTTCGTTCCCAATTAAAGTATGAAAACCAAGACTTTCCCAGCGTAGGGCTACTTTCTCCGATCTGAATGTTCCCAGAAACTTCACTCTAACTGTATTATGTTTTGATAGAAATGGTGAAAAGGCCTAACTGTATAAGTTTTGATATAGAGGATGATTACAGACTGTTATTGTCAAAGGTAAATCTGATACTGAGTAAAGTGTTTTCCATATTCCAATATAGTTTTAGATACTTTTATCTACATCCTGTTTATTTAGGCCAGTTCATGAGCATGTTTGATATCAACATTTTTCTCCATAATACTTAATATATATTGTTCATTATTATAATTTATTTATTTTTTTATCTTATTGTACTTATGACCTTGGGGCATCCTTACATCCTAATCCCGACACCATCCATCGCTCTTTTGGACGTCCCAGCAATCTTTTGCCTTGAGGATAGTAACAAATCATAGCTTTTGGAATTCTGTGAGATTATATTCATTAAAGAGTAGCCGAGTGGTTAAGGCAGGAAGCCTTGGGGCAGAGCTACGGGACTTGAGCTGGTTCGAGTTCTCCATGGGGGAAGAAATTTTCTCATGGTATTTTGGCCAGTATGGGACCGGTGCCCACCGAGCATTGTGAGACATTTGGGTAGCTACAATAAGTAGCGGCTCGAGGTTGAGAAAACCAGCTATAATGGCTGAGGGACTCGACATGTTGACCACATGTCACCCCTACACTGGCTGAATGATCATCTACCTCTGTGATTGCACATATGGATGTGAGGCCAGCGGCCGGCTGGTAGGCTAAGGGCCTTCTAGGCCTGTTGCGCCAGGAGTATTCATTAAAGATCAGCTTTCCAGTTGTTTGGTTGTTTTGTAATATGATGTAGAATGGGTTCTACACCCAACTCTTCTGCAATTTCCTCATTTCTTTTATGGTCAAACTTCATATAGCCGTATCTTAATACTGGTTTTGCAAGAACCTTATAAAGTTGTAATCTTGTGTTCTTTTGTACTAAAGATGGTTTCATAATACTATTAATTATCCCCTTTGTTTTTGTGAAATTTGTGATTTTCTTTATTATATCAGCTTTATCATGAATTGTTAAATTATAACCCAAATAATTGAATTTGATTTACTCTTTTTAAAATTTTATCATCCAAAACAATTTTGCTAGATAGCTTCTTATATGTGTTGAATGTCAGCCATGATAATCATAAAAAATATTGTCTAATGTTTTAATGTATTTTGATGACTAGAGTAAATATAAATATGCCCAAATATAAATAAGAGATTGCCAAATATGAAATTTTGATGACAAAATTTGAGAGAAAAAATGTTTCTTTACTTTGTCATCATTAATTTTTATACCTGGAAGGTAAATTATAAGCATTTAATTGAAAATATAATGACTAATAGTTAATTATTTATTTATAATATAATTATAAACTTATTTTAATGTTACAGACTAATAAAATATTTAAATATAATTTATCTTTCAAGAATTTGAACCAAAGAGTAATTAGTTATTAGTTAATCACTAATCATTCACATAAAAGTTAATTAAAAATGACTAAGCTAACTCATTTTAAAACTCATTGTTGGAATAATAAACTCATTATGGGACATGGAGATTCATGGCAATGCAGACATAAGCTCTCCATACACCTCTATCCTCCCTGAGTTAATATTTTCCATTAAATTTGAAGATAAATTTTTTGTCAAAACCGGGACCCGAACCCGGGACCTTTGGTTTACCATACCAATGCTCTTCCAACTGAGCTACCAGGGTGAGTTCCAATCTAGACATAAATATTTCTCTTATATACGTTGTAATTCCCGTGCACCAAATGCTCAAAGGTGTGGCTTCATCTTTGCAAATGGTGGCTTCTCGATTAAGAAGACTTTTATTATTTTAACTAATAATAAAAACATTAATATTTTCCAATTATTCCCTATATAATTCATCTCCATAAAACCTAATTAATGTTATTCTCCAACCTCATTATATTTGACACTTTCTATCTGGCTACATATTGTCAAATAGCATGTGATTTCATCAACCATTATCTATATGAGATTGTCACTAATTACGTTTTTGATGTTTTGAATAGCCTGGAAATCTAAAATTAAACAGAAAATAAAGATAGAAAGTTGTCCTCAAAGCTATTGTTAGAAAAGGATTTATTACATAATGAAATAATATTAATGTGGAAATACTTCAAGATAGGCTATTTTATAAAATGAGATGAATTTCTATAGACTAATATTTCAATACTAATCTATTAATATCTGCATAAATTACACTTTTTTTTAAATATAAAGTTCTATAATAAGCTTAACAAGGAGTTTCACTTTCATGAAAGTTTCCTTACCTTTTTAACTACTTAAAATAATTTTCCAAGAAGTCTTTGAGTTTTGGATTTCCAATGTTTTTGAGGAAGGGGGGCACAAGATAGGGTAGTTGATTAAAGTAATATACTACAAGCCGAAAATTTGCAGGTTCAATTACTGAGGTGTCAGGATTTTTAAACTAGCCTCCATATTCTGGCTGTACCATGGCCCTGGGATCAACTTAGCTTCTCCTACTATCCAAGGACCTCCTAATGCCTGTAGTGGGTCACTTCGTTTATTTTTTTTCCCCCAGTTTATATTAAATTTCATATAATACAACACTTTTATGCATACACACTAATAATGATCATAAAGAGCTGACAATTTTATAAAGACCAGATTTTGTATAGCGCTGAATGAATTCATCATAAAATAACAATAACTAACTAACTCACTGGCACTATCAAACCTGTAGGTTCATGACCGCACAGATGTAAGCTCTCCATACATCCCTATCCTGAGCTAATGTTTTCCGATCATCCCCTGTATAATCTACTTCCCTCAAATCATAGTTAATGTTAATCTCCCACCTCATTCTTGGTCTACCAACTGGGTGTTTTCTCTCTGGTTTTCCTACAATAAGCTTCCATGCATGTCTTTCATTCCCCATTGGTGCCACATGTCCTGCCCATTACAGTCTACGAGGCTTAACTGTTCTCATTATATCTGGCTTCCTATAAAGACCATGTAGTTCACTGTTATGTAAATTGGACATGGAAAATTACCAATGGAGATTTAATAGGATGAAATGAAAAAATATGATGTACAATAGTACAGTACCAGTAAGTTTCACTTGACTT
The DNA here is from genome assembly GCA_030220185.1 of Diploptera punctata. Lineage (NCBI taxonomy): Eukaryota > Metazoa > Arthropoda > Insecta > Blattodea > Blaberidae > Diploptera > Diploptera punctata. The sequence goes on along the minus strand of JASPKZ010008379.1, from coordinate 1,961,499 downwards.
GTGGCTGCTAACGGAAAAAGTGACTGCAGGCAATGAGTCATTAACTCGCGGTGCCCAGGCTAGTGGCCATAGGTTGAGTAAAAAACTCACTCTATTATAAACATGATGCATATTTCCCTCACTCGTCATTTTCTGAATATTGTTGGGACTTTCACTGCCAAAAATGGCTATTTATTGAATAGATTTGAAACACTTCACTTGTGTGGAAAAAAGACATGCATATCATGTTTCCATGGCAAACCAACATATGAAAGAGTAGTAGTTTATGGATATTGTAAGGAAGTTCCTCTAGGCATTGCATCCGTTTATTTTTTCTAGGAAGAAAATATCTGTGTTTCATGCATCAGGTACAGAATACCATTCATATCAATAATGGGGTGCAGTTGCTATTTTTAGGAATAGTTGAGAATACCAGTAACTATTAAAATTAATAATAAGAGATAAATTGTTGAAATGAAAATAGACGAAATGCCATTTCATTTCATCATCTACAAAGCTGCCACTGAAATGAAAAATATATGTTCTGCAAATATGCCATGAATACAGAAACCGCAAATATGGAATGGTAATTTGTATGGATATATAGGGGATAAGTTCCAAGGTTACAGAATAAAATAAAAATTATCAAAATAAAATCAATTAATGGGAGATTTTTAACAATTTCTATTAATTATTATTATTGTCAGATTTAGGCAAGGTCTTAAAGAACTTAGTAATTTTTTTCCTATTTTGCCATTAAAAGGTCTTTGAATTAAGATTGATATTCGACTGTGAATTCTGTGATAGAATTACTTATTTTGTCTTTGGATTTCTTGATTCATTAACATTGAAATAGCATGATATAGATGCATATAAACGGTCAAGCATTTCTATTTTTACTTTAAGCTGCAACACTAATTTTTTTTCTCTTCAGTACTAATTTTTCTTTCCTTTTATTTGACATTATAAACTGGCAACAAAGCACAAGAAACATGTGTTATTCAATCAAAATTATTGCAATGTATGACAAGTTGAAACAATAATATACCGATTGTGGTGATGAAGGCATTTACCAAAGTACATATCAGCACGTAAAATACGACAACAGATTTTAACAATGAACTTTAGGGTTAGTGACAATAAGGTTTGTTTTGTTTTGATATTTATTTGTCCATTTGGTTTGAATCACTATTTGCAAAAGCCACCTTGGCACCAGCCTGCAGTAAAAAGAAAAGAAAACTGCTGATGGTTAATAAAGGACACTGATCCTAATTCCTTCTAATATACCGACTGGATCCGTGAATAAAGAAATTTTTAGCCACGAATACAGGAACTGTCGCAATTTTTAACTCGTGAATAATGAAGCAGCGAATAAAGGAACTGCGAATAAGGAGCTTTTACTGTATTTATTTTTCTTCTGTTTTATTTTCACTCATATTACAAGTAAGTAATCTAAATTTAAACTAAAGTCCTTCATTTTTTTGAGAAAAATTGATTCAAACTCATGGTAAAGCCTTTGGATTAATCTTAAAACAAAACATTAAAAACAATTAGCCTTCAGAATCTGCTTTAATTTTATATCTTAGTTGTAAGCTAAGGATTTCAATGTCATCAAGGAGTAACATCTTGTGATTCCTATTCAGATATTTTAATCAATTGAGTTGGTGAGTAGATATTTTAATGTTTTTTTTTTCTCCTCAATTGTAAAATAATTATTAGCATTAAAAAATTTAGCCAGGCAGATTAGTAAACAAAGCAGCTTTTCTTCTCTCTTGGAAACAACAATTTTAAGTGGATGTAATTAATAAATGTACTACCCTCCAAGACAAGATAGGCCACGACTTAATAAATAAATAAATAAGTCGCCATTTGCAAGGTAGAAGCAAAGTTTTCATAGCATTTGGTGCGTGGGAATTAACAGCGTATATAAGAGAAACATTTGCGTTTAGATTGGAACTTGCTCAGATAGCTCAGTATGTAGAGTATTGGCTTAGAAAGCCAAAGGTCCTGAGTTCAAGCCCCAATCTGAGTGTATAATTTTTCTTTTCAAATATAAAATAAATAACACTTACTTCCCATGTGATTTTATTATTATGTAGTTAAGTAAACACCAGTAGTGTACTTATTATGAGTTAGTTATTTTGACTCACCTCACACACACACACACACACACACACACACACACACACACACACACACATATATATATATATATATATATTATTTTATTAAAAGAAACCTCAGAGTGTATTTGCTACAAATATTGAACCAGTATTGTACTTTATTCCTTTATCTATTTTTTATTCCCAGGCTACCTTTGAAATTTAAATCATATTTAATCTTGGGTATAATTTGGCCAAGCCATTAACATTTGTCTCTGACCTTACTGTATAGTTAGTTATATGGTTAGTATTAAATAGACATTCTAAGTTCATTGTATTGCTCACCAGAAAGAAAACGGTTTTTGGAGAAAATTTAGTTTTCATATGTAATTATATATAAGAATATTCTAAATTATTGTATTTTCTCTTTTTATTTGACCCCTAAATTTTTGTGGAATTTACACTAACCCATTTGCTTTGTATATGAATTAAAAAATATATAGTTAATACTTGTTGGTAGTGAATAATTTGATTAACTTTATGTATAACTGACATTTGATTATGTTTTAAAAAGTGTGTTCTTACCCTTTGTTGGGATTTTGGTATTATGCTTTTTGTATTTGTGGTTTACGTTGTTTGTATTTATTTACAAGTACCTACTTATTGACATATTTGTTTATATAAGTGTTTAAATTTATGCCATGTAATTTATTGCATATATTTAATTTTGAATACAGGATGAATTGGAGTCATTACGCCACTCATCAGATCGAGAACGGTCTCAGTTGTCAAGTAAACTGGCTCAGAGTGAAGAGGATGTTCGACATTTAAAAGACAGAGTGGCTGTTCTTGAACAGAGAACAAATGCAGAATGTATCAACCTTGGGGCTGAGTTAACTGTAGATGAGAGAGTTCAAGCCTTATTGGGAGAAAGAATACTATTAGAAAGAAGGCTTGAAGAAGCACACCTGCATTTGTCAGACATAAAATCATCTTGGAGTGGTAAAATATCTTCCTTAGAAACCCAGGTTGGACGGTTGTGCCGTCAAGCAGCTGAGGAAGGTAGTGAGAGGCGTCGAACAGAACAGGAAAGAGATGCACTAATGGAGAGAACGAAAGCTTTAGAAGTTATAGTTGAAAAGGGGAAAAGTATAGCAAAAGAAAAAGAGGAGAGAATAGAAAGATTGAAAGAAGAACGAGATGCACTTATTGAAGAATTGAAACAGTTGAAGGTGACGACAGACCAGGAAGTTACAAGCCTGCAACAGGAAATTGTGAGTTTAAAAAACTCACGCATAACAGTAGTTTAGTGATCATCCATGCACATGAGATATGCAAGAAGAATGCATTTTTTTTATTATTAATATGATTTATAGTGGCTGGAATAATGCAAACAGGAGTAATATTGTATGTTCTTGGTATTTTACTTGTTTTAATTTTGCTTTTCTTGCTTCTTTAATAATACATTAAAAGCCATCTTACTGTTCTATTCCAATGACCTCACAAATTAAGCAAATAGTAAGGGGGAAAAAAAAAATTAACATGAAAGTAATGCCAGTTTTAGACTAATGATTGAGCCAGTTATCTTACCATGACACAAGCCTTCTTATACATTGTACAAGGCTGCCAACTGTCCATTCAACTACATCATCTTACTGGCCTTCAACTTCTCGTTCATTTCAAACCTTGCTTATATTTTAGGAAAAAGATAAAAGTCACCCGCTATCAAGTTTGGCATATTGAAAATGTCCCATTTAAACTTCTTCAGAAGTTCTTGTCTCTCTTAGATAAAGTGAAGATGATTAATTATTAGTGGGAGGAAGAATTATTAAATGCTCATTTGTACATTCTATTGGGATTTTGTGTACAGCCCACATATATTCTTTATTTTTGTTATTGGAAACAATTAAAAATCCACCTAATTATTTATATGAAACAAATTACCTCTCAAAAATTAAATATGTATATGATAATTTTCAAAAAAAATTCTCACATGAGAGTGTTATATATAACTAGAGCTAGGAATTTTAGGTGCTGCACCTTAATTTTTTTGTTACTACAATGCTCAAATTAGCTTGTCTTGCAAAGAAAACATTAAATAAATGCCCCTAACTGTCTTTTAGTTGCATCTTTTTGCAATGCTAGCACTTTTTTGCACCTTTTTTTCAGTGCAAGCACATTTTGCACTTTTTCAAACCTTTTTTGTCTCCTTTGCAGCATTTTATTCCCAAAATAATGTGTGTATATACATGTAATATATATATATATATATTACATTTCTTCAAATACATTTTCAAGGGTTGGTAATGATGTGTGGTATCAGGCCACATCACATTTCTTCCACTTCATCATCCTGCTGATGATGGAAGTTAACTTCTGAAAGGCCTCCAACTAATATTTTAAATACATAATTTTAACAAAGTTGAGGACGACTATACCTACCAATAGATACATTTTAATTTTTATCTTAAAACACTGAGTTGCTAAAAAATATATACTTTAACAATTTTCTGAACTTCTGATTTCAGTAACATAATAATCTGGGACTTTTCTTACACAGACTTTTGAATACACGAGAACATGGGTGAATTTTGTGTTGTTAGTTATTTAATGTAATTGATTTTGGCACTCTTTAATGATTATTTACATGGGAAATTTGCACCTTTTATTTTTTAAAAATTGCACTTTTTTGCACCTTTTTCACCAAAATTTTGCACGTAAAATTCCTAGCTCTACATATAACCAAGAAGGATTGCTCTTTCCTTACAAGTATGCAAATTTCTTTTTTTATATGTAAACCTAATCAATAGGATATTTTCTTTGGATTTTGTTATTTTTATTTGGATATTGAATGAAAGTTTTATTTATCTTTTTCTATAGTTACCTCCATAAATAAATAATGTCCCTGAAATTTAAAAAATGTAAAATTTTATGTTATTGGAAACAAGTTTAAGCTTTTTTTTTTACTTAGTAATTTTGTTCCTATTTATGTTAAAATAGTCCTGTAGTCTTGCTTTAAATATTTTTAATATCTGAACATAAACTCTGTTAATTTTTTTATGTTCTTAAAAAAATCAGAGCTTCTTAGTTGAAATTATAGAAAAAATGTCTTGGAAAACTATTGAAAATTTATATTCTTTAGATGTTATTTCATTCTATTTTCAGTCATTTCTTATTGATGTGTAGGCATTGCATATCGTGAATTTTTATTAACATATAAAGCTTATTGCCATTTAATGTTGCAATATATATTGATTAATTTCCAAGATTGTTTTTTGTTCTTACTGCTGTAAGTGAATTCTGTTCTCTATTATTCCTCGTCTTGGAAAGATATCCTTCATTGCAATGACTTGTTTGCACATATTCAATCTACTTATGGCTAAAAATCAAATAGTTCAAGTCGAGTTCTTGGAAAGAAAAGGGCTGGATTTTTCTAATCTTATCCATATCTTGGCTGATTCTGAGAAATATCTACTTAGGATATCTAGCTACTTGCTGGCAATATATTTCCACCATGTATTTCTTGTACTAATATTAAATAAGAGAATAACATTTAACTTTGATTTGAGTGAGGTGAATTATATAGGAATGATTGAAAAATAATAGCTCAGGATAGGGATATATGGAGAGCTTATCTTTGCATAGCCATGAATCTCTGGGTTGGATAGTGCCAGTGAGTTAGTTACCTAGTTATATTAAATGGGTATAATGCAGTGTTCATAGTAATTTCAGCTGTCAGAATACAAAATTGAAATGTAAGCAATTTTGTTTTGTTTCAAAAGTAACAGATAATGAAGATTTTAGTTTACAATTTTGAGAGTTTGTAGGAGGACAATTTACAAAAATGTGATCCAGATCTTCTCCATAATTGTAACATCAGCAGCAAAATGTAGTGTCAGTGAGGTTGAAATGATATAATAAGGGAACTGTCAACCATTGCATGCCAAAATCTACCTGAAATTTCTCCCAGAGAAACATTGTGATGTACCAAAGCTGTCTCCAAAAAAATCTGCTGTTTTTAACTGCAAGGCACAGAAATCAAAGCTAGAATCCAGCTGTAGGGTCGTATGCAAATACATTACTCTCTACTCAAATTACTTCCAATCACTGGTGAGCTGAGATCGAATTAACGACCGCCTTAACCGGTCATGCATGAATGTTGACGTTTTCATAATATTGGCAACGAATTACCCAGAATTCTCAGCGATAAAACCACTTCCGTTATTTTCGTCTGCTATAGAGGAATGCATTTATGCTTGCATCCCGCAAATAATACCGTATACAAACACGTCTGCGACGCGCAATATTACGCCGATTCTCCTGTTCTTCCAGTTGAATTCTTTGGTAGACTCTATCAAATTCCTCTTCTCCGCGTATACTGAAAACATGATCGAAGTCTTCAAGGTCCGACATCTTGGATAAGTTTCAAACTACATCGGTTACCATCGATTCCCTTCGGGATTTTCACATAAGTTTATATCTTGAGCTACGATCTTAAGGTACCTTGTCAGGTAGCTTTACAATTATTACCGCGTGAATAGATTTCTGAGTAAGAAAAAATGTGTTTGAATAAAACTTTATCAGCAGAGAATGCCTTTTACTGTCTAATGCGTTCAAACATTTGACCCGTAGCAACCTACTGTACGGAGCAGATGGACTCCCTGTATGAGTAAGAGCGGAGTGGAATGAGGCAGGATAGAGATTGTTATGTAATCTAACAATACAGGAGTTGTATTACTTCCCTATAGTTTAAATGAGAGATTTGGCACTGGATTTTAATGCCTTGCAATTAAAAATTACATTTTTTTTTTTGGACGTGGCCTTGGTATATCACAATGCTTGTCTGGAAGAAATTTCAAGGTAGGTTTAGGCATATAATGGTTAGATACATCTGGGTGACAATATAACTTGTTCTTGCTCTTTTCTGTCTTTGTTCTTCTGAGGGATGAAGTCAGTTAAATCATATAATTGTCATTTAATAATTAAAAAGATCCCTTCACTGAAATATTGAATGAGTATTTTTATCAGTTCACTGAATGATTCTATTTTTAATTAGGTTTGTTATGTGTGGTGGTCATAGGCACAATTTTTCCATGATTTACAATGTAAAATATATATTACTGCAAGGTTTTCAAAGAATTTAAAAGCTGTACAGATATTAAATTGAGTATATTTTGTTTTAAATTTGAAGAGAAAAATTTTCGCCTAGACCGGGACTCGAACCCGGGACCCTTGGCTTTCCGGGCCAAGTGCTCTACCAACTGAGCTACCGAGGCGAGTTACGATCTAGACGCAAATTTTTCTCTTATATACGTTGTAATTCCCTATCGCCAAATGCTTTTGAAACCATTGTTTCTATCTTTGCAAATGGCGGCTTCTTAGTTAAGAAGACATTTATTGGAAATTTAACATTACTTTAAAAGCCAGTAAGGCCTCTAATGATGTTTTTATTGTTAATTTAACATTTCTCAATGAAAGATAAATTAAATTTGAAGAGAAAAATTTTCGCCTAGACCGGGACTCGAACCCGGGACCCTTGGCTTTCCGGGCCAAGTGCTCTACCAACTGAGCTACCGAGGCGAGTTACGATCTAGACGCAAATTTTTCTCTTATATACGTTGTAATTCCCTATCGCCAAATGCTTTTGAAACCATTGTTTCTATCTTTGCAAATGGCGGCTTCTTAGTTAAGAAGACATTTATTGGAAATTTAACATTACTTTAAAAATTTTTCTCTTCAAATTTAATTTATCTTTCATTGAGAAATGTTAAATTAACAATAAAAACATCATATTTTGTTTTATACGTGAACAATGGGTAGTGACATACTATAAGGTAATAATCACCAAAATTGAATCAGAAATAATAATCTCACTTATAAAAATAATATTCTTATCTGGACATGTTTTAGACACTGTCATTCTCATCCTCAAATACATTCTGGTTGAGTTAAACTATTGATATTAGCTAGTTTCCAGACTGATTCCCCTGCAAATATTAATATTTTTATTTATTTTCTTGTCAGCTAGATCTCTATCTCTCTGTGCTTTCTGTTTCTCTCTCTCTCAAAATTACACTACACATCATCATGTTCTTTCGGAAGGTTGATTCAAAATATACCTCCAACCATCTCTATCTTCCCATGCTTCGCTTCTTTTTAGTAAAATTACAATACTAATTTGTATAAATGCAATTTTTATTTGCCTTGGGTTTGTGCAAGGTTTAAACTTGGGACCTTTAATCTTTAGAATCATACCTAAGAAATCTTGGTCATGCAACTATGTTGAGAAACAGAGAAACTATGATCTTATATGTTTACTGCAGGGTTTTTGAAACATTAAAATGCATTTTTTAGCTTATACCATCATGCTGGCTCAGATAGTAGCATGCCTGCTTTCTGACTAGCTGGCCCAGGTTCGAAACCTGGCAGGGTTGAAAATTTTAATAATAAAATGAATTTACTTTAATTAAGGTAGAATATACCTCATAGTGAGAATTCCTAAAATAAGTAGTTACTTTAATTAATTTAATTGTAATATTTTAAATCTCGGTGCCAGGAGTAGTGGCGGTATACAATTTTTTATCATTAGATTTTCCACCAGGTTCCTGCATTAAATTGCAAATCCCTCTGCACTACATATGTTTAGAAGGCATATTGATAGTGCTTCATCCATCGAATGGAGACGTTAAGTGTGGCAACCTCCGCAGTGCTTTTCTACAGGAATAGGCTATGTGCCGGAACAGGGTTCACCTTCTCCCTTATCATCATCATCCCTAATACAACACACTTTACATTACACAAACACATAAAAGTATAAGATAAATTAAACCTCATAGTGATTTATTCCTATAAAAGTTCAACATAAAAGTATGCTCAACCTACACTCCTGTCAGTACATAATACAAGAATACATTATCTGGATAAAGTGGTCTGCCAAAGTGGTACATAAATTGTAAACAGATCACATTAATACCATCTATCTGCCAAGCGCAGATCCTGAAGCACAAAAGATGCAGTGAATGACATTAAAATACATAGATTTATTCTTGTATCTGAATTATTTCCAATGTTTGATAAGGATGAAATTACAGCTTTCTGCTTGTACATGTTTCATGAGGAGCCACCATTTTAAAACTAAAGAACATCAAAGCCATCTGTTGGAAAACAATTAAACTTTGTTATGTTATAAAGGAAGGATTGAAGTTCTGTAAGTTTTGTTTATTTCCAATGAAAGGCAATTGAGAACTAAACGTATGTGCATTATTTATTGAATGTCCCACATAACTACCCAAGTTCCTCATGCTGTCAGGTGGGAATCATTCTCTAACACTGGTCGAAATTTAACAGGAAAATTTCTACTCCCACGGGATTCTAACTAGCACTTCCCTTAGCTTTACACCAATATAGGATATTTTAGGCCACTTGACCACTATGGATCTCAGTTATAATATTTAATCTAGTTATGAATTGTTTTAAAAATAGGATCATTAATTGATCTAAACTAGTAAAAGATGTCTTTGATGTTCTTTAGTTTTAAAATGGTGGTTGCTCATGGAACATAATTTAATTAAAATAACCTCAAAATATCACTTCCTAAAATAAAATATTAGTTCACTAAAGTTCTCTTATACCAAAAGTTTGAAAATGTTGTATTTTGCATTTGTATTATCCACAGACCTTTTACAATGCAGTTATATTGAACAATTTTGTGCATAACTTCTTAAAAAAATATAGAGCTAGTATCTAAGTATCTATATTCAAAGCATAAGGGGCTTTTATTGTATTAATTACACTTACAAGATGCATGTTGACTTAGAAACTTCTGTTTTCATTATTTTAGCAATAGTACTGCACATGGTAAAAGAACAATAAAGATGTCTTGAAAATTGTTACTTTAAAATATGAGTAAAATGTTAAACTATTAAATATTGAAGGTACTGACGATTTTTATTATTAATTTAACACTTCTCATAGAAGGATAAATTATATTTGAAGAGAAAAATTTTCGCCTAGACCAGGACTCGAACCCGGGACCCTTGGCTTTCCGGGCCAAGTGCTCTACCAACTGAGCTACCGAGGCGAGTTACGATCTAGACGTAAATTTTTCTCTTATGTACGTTGTAATTCCCTCGCGCCAAATGCTTGAAACCATAGCTTCTATCTTTGCAAATGGCGGCTTCTTAGTTAAGAAGACATTTATTGGGAATTTAACACTACTTTATAGCCAGTAGGGCTTCTATTGACGATTTTTATTATTAATTTAACACTTCTCATAGAAGGATAAATTATATTTGAAGAGAAAAATTTTAGTTGGTAGAGCACTTGGCCCGGAAAGCCAAGGGTCCCGGGTTCGAGTCCCGGTCTAGGCAAAAATTTTTCTCTTCAAATATAATTTATCCTTCTATGAGAAGTGTTAAATTAATAATAAAATCGTCAATAGAAGCCCTACTGGCTATAAAGTAGTGTTAAATTCCCAATAAATGTCTTCTTAACTAAGAAGCCGCCATTTGCAAAGATAGAAGTTATGGTTTCAAGCATTTGGCGCGAGGGAATTACAACGTACATAAGAGAAAAATTTACGTCTAGATCGTAACTCGCCTCGGTAGCTCAGTTGGTAGAGCACTTGGCCCGGAAAGCCAAGGGTCCCGGGTTCGAGTCCCGGTCTAGGCGAAAATTTTTCTCTTCAAATATAATTGAAGGTACTGTTGCTATTCATTATTTGGAATAATTAAGAGATTAGTAAATATATTAATCATCTTTTTTATGTAGCCTATATTAGTAGATGTAATATGATTTTGGTTTTGGAACTGTCTGGGTAGGTGATTCTGTAACACAAGTTGTTAGACACTCGCTTTCCAATTCTGGATTTTGAGTTTGTATCTCAATCACTCTCTGTGGGATTTGTGATGGATGAATTGGAGCCAGGGCAAGTTTTTTTTTTTTGAGCTTATAACATTTTCAACTGCCAAAAACTTCATTCCACCACTTCTCCATACAAATGTCATCCCTTTCATCTGCCCTGGCATCCTTATATGTCACAGATCTTCAATAATAGGAGCTTCATCTCATCCCACAACCTGACATTATTTTGGACATTATTTATTATATACAACTTTCCTCATTAGAGGATTGCCTCAAGGACAAAGTGATACAGACAATTTTTGAAATTGATGAAATACATGTTGTAAATACATTAAAAAATTTCAAATTGTAATTGAAATATACATACTATAAAGTAGAAATTTTGTAAATATGGTTTCTTAAAATTGAAATTGATCTTCTAATGGCAGCGATGGCAATTTTAGAAAGATATACCCTGTCCAAATCTAAGGAATTCCAAAATTTAGATAAGAATCCTGGTATAGTACCTCTTGCCGTGATCATCAAATCCTGTGACAGTTATACTATCTAATTGGTATTTATCTTTGTAATAGTCAATTGTTGGCTCATATATGGCTTTCTTTTCACAGTCAACTTCCTCAGGTTGGTCACTATAAGTCTCAAAACGGATTGTGGGATCTAATATCATACCAATTTTAGGAGGTAGTCTATATGCAATAATATCTATTCGTCTGTTACTTCCATTAGTGGCCACATCATGAACTTCCTCATAAATTGTTTATCCATAATCTCACAAGGCTTCTGCCATCATATTTTGAATAGTGTGGTGCCGAATGTTTCTCAGTGATTCTCCAAACGGACAAGCCCCAAGGACGTGTGCAAGGGTTTCATGCTCTCTGCGACAATGTCTACAGAGGGTATCGTCCCTAGACCTGCAGCAAAGAACGCACTGCCGATACATTTGGCTTGCATTTTAATCGCTTCTCTCCATTCGGAACAAGACAATCCCTGATGATCACGAATCCATTGATTTGCCAGTATATATTCATTGTAGAGAGAACGCCTTTTTCAAATATGGTTGGTTGGTTGGTATCTAATGTCGAGCACTTGATAATGAAATCATTCGCTCTCTTGCACTCCAATATTTAGCAGAAAGGCTGGTCTCTTCTACAAAAGCTGGACAACGGAGGAGATGGTTTCTTTCCATATCTTCATTTAAATTGCAAAAAGGGCATTTAGGTGAATCTGTTATGCCAATTCTGTGTAGGTGTTTATTCAAGCAGTCATGTCCCGTTAGCAGTCTGAATGTTGCTACTGCAGATTTTCTTTGTAATGTAGTAATGTCATAAGCTTGTAGATTTTCCCATTCCTTTCCAGATGTTTTGGTGGTGTATTCTTCTCTAAGTTTATTGATGTATTTATTTGAGATAATTCTTTTGATAGAGTGAAAGGAAACTGGAGCAGAAGTTGGGTTTGAAACAATTTTGCACCCTTCTTGGCTAGAAAATCGGCTATTTCATTGCCTGTCACTCCACAATGGGCCGGAATCCATTGAAGTACAACTTTTTTATGTAGACGGGATAAATGTTTTATCATTTTGTGACATTCGATAATTTTGATGCTTTTGGGTGTTGTGTCTCGTGTTATAGCAAGAATGGCTGCTTTGGAGTCACATAGAATTACAACTTTTGTAAATTTTTGGATGTGATATAAGAGATTTTGTAAACTTAAGAAAATTGCTAGAATTTCGCCATCAAAGTTTGTTGAATTTGTGTTTAGTTTACGATAAAAGGAAAAAAGTGGACATACTGCACCAGCACCAGTGCCACCATCATTTGGTAGGCTGGAGCCATCTGTAAAAATATGTATCCACTCAGGAGCTGGGTATCTTAGATTTATCATTTCCAGTGACATTTGTTTTAAAATATATGGAGGAGTTTCAGATTTCTTGATGTCTTCTGTTAAATGAAGGTTATATTCGATTTCCAAAAATTCTAGAGGGTTGTTTCTCATCTGCATATTTTCTTTTGAATGTGGAAGTTGCAATTTCTGTTTGATTTCTTGTACGATGCTTAGGAAGCTTTGCTGAGATTTTAAACATACTTGTGGTTTTCTTTGGGTCCAGTTATTATGGGGTAGCCTTAAAAATTTTTCATACTGTGTGACTGCTGTTTTCTCAATTTCAGATGCTATGTTTGGGTTATTTGTTAAGATTTGCATGGCAGTGATTGGTGTTGTTTTAACGGCTCCTGTTATCAGACGGAGGATTTGGTTCTGCAATTTATTAAGTTTTTCCACTTTAGTAGTTACTAGGATTTCTTCACAATGTTCTTCGCAATGTTCGTTGATTTCCAAGGAGCATATGACTCTATTTGGAGATATAAATTATTAGAAAAAATGCAGACTTTAGGCATTCAAGGGAATATGCTACTCTGGATCAGCAATTTTCTCATCCAACGGTTCATCGCTACAAAGTATAATAGTCACCTCTCTAAATACCCTTTTCAAATATATATATATAAGTATATTTTTTTTTAAAGAATTATTCCATTCATGATTTGTTGATTTCTCATATTTTAATGGAATTGATTTCACAAATAAGGATTCATTCAATTCATTGACTTAATATTTAAAAATTAGGTCTTAGACCATGCCATCTTTTCATCATCTTAAGGTTTTATTATCTTAAAAATTAAGATTTTAATACCATGTTCTGGATCTTGTTTTAAAAATTATTGGTCCATTAAGCTCTTTACTCGATACTCAACTAACATATTTCTACAAATGTTACAATATACTAGAACTTCTATTTATTTTCATGTAATTTAAAATGTACTTAACTAAATTGATTCCATAATGTTCTTTTACCATGGTACATAATTTTATATTTCACTTCTTGTTTATATGGCATGTAGATTCCTTTGTAAACCACTTAATTAAACACACTTTTTTATATAAATTATGTGCATAATAGGAAAACAATTGAAATATTTATACTTATGGTACAAAATTAATTTTGTTTATGTCTTTAAGATATGTTAGTGGCATTTTAATATTCTTTATTTCACAAAATGATTTCATATCTGAAGGACTGTTCACAATTACAAAGACAAGTAAATGTTTTAAACTTTAAATCAACATTTTTTTCATTAAATTACAATCGGAAGTAACACTATAAAGTAAATTACAATTTATATAAATGAATGTGATATGTTTACATCTCACCTCATAATACTTCATAATTTTTTATTGGACCGTTTTTGGTCTTCCTGAAATACACAACGTTGGTAACAAGATTAGACCCATAAAATTAACAATATTGGCTCTCCATGTTACATTTTGTCAAAAATAGCTAACAAAAAAAATGTACGATTTGTTAAAATAGTTGAAGGATTGAAAAGCATCTCAATAGAGCCTAATGACAGTTTGGTTTCTTTCGATATTATTTATTTCCTAGAATCCTGATTATCAACATATTAAATATTTTTAAAAAATTGCTACTTTCCTTAAAATTAAAAACAGAAATATTAGAAGAATATCCATCCATAGTAATTCTGCCCGAGGGCAGGTCTTTCACTGCAATCATAGCATTTTCATGCTATGTTTGCAGCTTTACTAGGGAATTATAGGTGTGATAGCTTCCCATTGCTTTCCACACCATGAAGGAGGATGATGATACGGATGATGATGATGGCCGAATGATTTTTGGTGACAGTTGGGCCCTAAGCTTCCGGACATTTGTCTTACAGGTGACGAAAAACCCCCAAAAAAAAGCTTACCCAGGAGCCTGTCCCGACTGGGAATCGAACCCAGACCCACTGTGTGACAAGGCAGTATGCTGCATCGAGACCACAGCGGTGGTTTAGAAGAATATATTATATCTAAATTGAACAGAATCTGGTATGTGCAGAATCAACTTCTAGTCCCATGCATTGCAGATGTAGAGGGGTCAGTCTAGCTGTGTTTGATTCCTGTGACAGAACGGCTCTAAGCAAGTCTATGTTAATTGTTGTATATTTTACTTCAGTAAAAGGATTCAATGATATAGTTCTGATATTGTAATAATATGAGTAAGTGTGTATCTGGTCGACTTCTAAGAAGTCAAGCTTGTAATATTGTTTATAATGTTGATCTAACCTGATATTGAATTTTTTTCATCACCTCTTCTGAACAGTCATGCACATAATTTTTTCTAGTGTGGATTCATTTCGTGTTGACTGTTTAGTATATTTCTCCTAAAATGTCTTAAATATTTTATCACTTTCCATACAGGGATACCTGCCTCTAGGAATACTTTACACAAATCCATTGTAAAACTAGTTGCTTTTTCATTAAAGTTGACAATAGAGTACTTTTTTCTACTTGACGATCTTAGCTGCAGCAGAAACAAGTGTAGTTGTTCCAACATATTATGTTACAAAATATTTCTTCTCATGATCTACAGACTTTTTACACACTTTACATAGTAAAATTGTTCCATCTGTTAATAGACTTTTTACACACTTTACATAATAAAATTGTTCCATCTGTTAAAATAGGTTACCTCCAAACTCTTTAACAAATTTATTCAGTTTTGCACTTTCATGCTCACTTGTGTTAGGCATAATGTCAAATTGTGAACTAAAGTGTAACCATAAGAGATTCACTAAACAACTGACTTTTCTTCTTGAGAAGAAAATACATTTATTAACAACGAGCTTAATGTAAAAAGCGAGCTTATCCCTTACCGAATGTAACAAAGGATGTTGTTATAAATTCCTCAAAAATGTTTCAATTAATATCTCAGTAAAAGTTTATAACAATAACAAAGTGAACTACTTAAACTTGGTACATTTCTGGCACATTTCCTTTATAAAGTGTTATCTGTCGTAAGCCATGTTGGGACAAACAATTGTAAATATTACCAAAGGCATTAAATTACAATAACAAAGTAACTGCAAAAATAAGAAAATAGTTACAAAAAAGATAGAATAGTATAATATGGACAAAAAGAAAAAAAAGCATTTTACAATAAATCCAGTCATAAACATTCCATTTTCTTATGCACTTGTATTGCATGGTATAGTATAATTTTTTGCTTGTAATTTAATAACTCGTTATTGACATGTACATAATACAATATTGTAGTTTGTCTTTTTCTCTAAACTAAATATTTAAATATTTCTAATAATAAGATTTTAATGATTTGCAAGTATAAATCTGCAGATGATTTAATGATAACTATTCATTTTTTTATTACTTTCTTATATGATAAATAATGTATGTTACAAGTAGATGCAATGTTTATTAAGTATTTATGTTCTACAATTATTTATATGTTGTGCTTACTGCATTACATCCAGTAACTTGAGCAGTTTTGTATCCTAATCCTTTGCATCATTATTACCATCAATTTTTACTCATTGAATGCATGAGGTTTATGGATGTTTGTGTAGTTTTGGTAAATTTGAAAATCCAAATCAGTTTTCTAAAGCATCTATTATCATTAAATAGTGGTCTATATGAATACTTAAAAAAAATTAGGTCTTTGTATTTTCTTGATTAGGAGCATGAATGGGTTAGAAATCAATTTTCTTTCATTTATTCCCCCTATGTCAAATCGTAAAAAGTCAAAAGAGAAAGGTCTAAACCAAAAGTTTTCTAATTTTTAATTAGTGCGGGAACATATTACACATTAGTACTGTATGATTGTGGTTTGTTAAAGAAAAGTCGTAAAACATTCTGTCATTTTATTATTTCAAGCTTTATGTTAAAGTTAGTGGGTTGAATGTTAATTGGTAAATGAATTAAAGGCCATGAGACCCATATAAGGGTGTTAATGGGTTGAATGTTACTCAGTAAATGAATTAAAGTCTGTGAGACCCATATAAGGTTGTGGATGCAGATATTAACACATCCACAATGGCGGGAAGAAGAGGTAGTCTGTGCTCCAACCACATTTATGTCCAGGAAAGTTTTTAGTTATATTATTTTTAGTCTGGATATCTTACCTCAATATTAATGTTGATTTGTTCTTGAACATGTTTCAAAACAATTCTGTTTTATCGTCAGATAAAAGAAAGCTGACGATAAAACAGAATTGTTTTGAAACATGTTCAAGAACAAATCAACATTAATATTGAGGTAAGATGTCCAGACTAAAAATAATATAATTAAAATAACCTCAAAATATAACTTCCTAAAATTAAATATTAAGTTTTTAGTACTTATTTTTAGGGTTAATTTAGATACAAGGAAGTTAATAAAATTCTCTACCTCTTCACAGACCAAGAACAAACCTGGACTATCAGGCATTTTGATGCCTAAGCTATCTTACTTGGTAGAAATTAGTATATGTAACTAATGATTTTATTAGAAAAATATCTTTTCTTTTTTTTCCTATTTGCTCTTAGCTTTTCAAATTTTAATAATAATTTTTGTGGCCTCCAGTTGTATTATCATTGGGTATTACTACTACTGAAGAAAATACTAACAATTTTGTTGGAAAAAATCCTTTATTTTCTAGCTGTAAGCCTTTCACATCATTAACAACATTTTGTGTGCTCTAATTTCATTATATTTTGGTATTGCTACTTAAAAAAATGGTGTCCTTTCTCCTCCCTATTGATTTGAAGTTGGTGATGGTTAAACTCTGAATGTCTATCTAAATGTTCAAATAAATTTTAAAACACATGTTGCAGAATACAGTTTTCATGTATTGAAAAAGTAAAACATTTTTCTGAAAATCTTAACATATGGAAATTATATTCTGCTTCTAACTGTATTTGCAGGTTGTCTTAGCATAGTGTGTGTCCTCCAAATTTTAAAATGTATAGTTAACTTTTGAATGCCTAATTTAAAAAAAAAAATAAATTGTGTTATGAGTATGTTGGATGAAAATGTGTGTTCTGTTTTATGGACATAAAATTCCCTGTTATTGGTTAATTTGGATTTAGATAATATGGTATGTATAAATGCATGGAAAAACTAATGTAAAATATAGTTTGTACATCTGCATGCATACAGAGCTCTAAAACTGTTTACACTGTTCATGAAAAAATAACACTTTGCTTCAATGCAAACCAACTCTTATTGGGTTACACATTTTCTATTTTATCATTAAATTTATTAACTTAATAATTTAGTATCTATCAAATGCTCTGTGATATATGTTCTGCCTCCTTCCCTGCTCTCTCAAATACATTTTAGTATAATCCTCTTATGTGTTCTTAATCCTTCTAAATATTTTTTCCTTGACTAACTTAAACTACATACTATATACAATTCTGGATTATTTTCTACATACTGCCCTGAATATCTCAACCATCAGAATTGAAGATTCATAATTAGTCTTACATTAGTTGAAGAGTGCAATGTACAAAACTCAAATTGTCAACTGTCTTCATTGTCTAACAGTTTTTTTCTTTCTTTTTAGAATTTTAGTTTTCTATTTATGACTTTATTATATTTTCATGATATTTATGCCCATTTTAATGAAACTACCTACTGTTCATTCTATTCAGAATTTTTTTGACATATTTTGCTTTTGTTTTAAGGCTGATTTTTTTATATAAATATAAAAAAAATTATATAAATATCATCAGTTATGTAAACTGTAACCTATAGATAGCTTGTCTGAAAAAAATAATTTCGTAATTACTTACTTACTTACTTACTCACTGGCACTATCGAACCTGTAGGTTCATGGTCGCACGGAAATAAGCTCTCCATACATCCCTATCCTGAGCTAATGCTTTCCAATCATCCCCTGTATAATCTATTTCCCTCAAATCATAGTTCATGTTATTCTCCTACCTCATTCTTGGTCTACCAACTGGGCGTTTTCCCTCTGGCTTTCCTACAAGAAGCTTCCATGCAAGTCTTTCATTCCCCATATGTGCAACATGTCCTGCCCATCGCAGTCTACGAGACTTAACTGTTCTTATTATATCTGGCTTCCTATAAAGACCATGTAGTTCATTGTTATGTAGTCTTCTCCATTCACCTGTTTGTTCATCTCTCTTTGGTCCAAAAATTTTTCTAAGTACTTTATTGTCAAATACTTGCAATTTCGTAATTAGCAGATGTTATGACATTGGCTGTTTTGCTACTTATGGGGGACTCAGGCATTAAAACTGAGAGGAGTTTGTGTTTGCTCCTGGGAGTGTGTCTATGTAGCTCCATGGTAGAGACCAATGCATAAAACTGGAGATCATGGGTTCAAATCCGGCTCAGGCGCAAATTTCTCTCTACTTACGAGGGTCATGCTGAAAGTCATGAGCAACATTTTTTTAAACAATCATAATATTTATTTTAGACAAACCAAGTACACCATGTTAATCTACAGACCTTTGTGCTACTTTTCAACATAGTCTCCATATCTTTGCACACATTTTGTCCAGCGTTCTACAAGCTTGAAAATTCCCTTATGATAGAAGTCCGTTCCAGCGTCTCGTAGCGTTGGCCTCTTATCTGCTCCTTCACAGAACCGAAAAGATGGTAGTCGGAGGGTGCCAAATCGGGACTATAGGGAGGATGTGGAAGAGTTTCCCACCCAAATGTCCTGATCTTCTCCACAGTGGCACGAGCAGTGTGAGGACGCGCGTTATCGTGTGCAGAATGATCTTCCTTCCAGGGCGTTTGTCGTGCAATGTACGACGGAACTTCACAAGTGTCTGAATATAGCGGGTAGCATTTATGGTTTGTCCAGGTTCAAGAAATTCAACCAGAATGCAACCTTGTGCATCCCAGAAGACGCTGCCCATAACTTTCCCAACTGATTCTTTGATGGTGAATTCAAGTGGTGCCATTCCATACTCTGGCGTTTTGTTTCAGGCTCGTAGTGATGAAACCAGCTTTCGTCACCTGTCACAATACTCGTCAAAAAATCATCACCTTCATTTCGAAATCTCTGAAGAAGGTTATGGGTGATGGTTCTTCTCTGAAGTTTGTGGTCTTCACTCAATAACGTGGAACCCAACGGGCACTAACTTTTCGGTAACCTAAGCTGTGAATCATTTCTTGCACTGTGTCCTACTGCAAGTTTTGTAGCAATTTCATTCACTGTGATACGCCTGTTGTCTCTAATGAGCGCATCAACTCTTTCCTTGTTGCAATCTGTGGAGGCAGAGCATGGGCGACCGCTACGAAGGGCTCATCTTTGATACTCGTGTATCCCATCTTTAAAATGTTTCACCCAATACTCCTAACAATCGCTAGCCGATCCATGCAGCGCATCTCCGCCTTAAGCACATATGAAGTCTGATTGGGAATATCAACAGCAGATTGTTCCTCTTTAACAAGGAATTCAATGACAGCGCACTGTCGAAACGAAACATTGATGTCTGCCATTTTGGAAACACTGCATGTGGTCAATGATAGAAGCTGAGATGCCACAAAACGGCAATGTTGTGGTATAAAGTCTGTAGATTACGATCCTGCAGTTGTTTTTGTTACATTGTTGAAATTTGAATTTTAACAATGGGTTGCTCACGACTTTCAGTATGACCCTTGTATGTATCAGTTTTGTTTTAATTAATAAGGTGAATCAGGAATCATATTATCTCTTGAATTGTTGTGTTCTATCTAAACATGTTTCGATATGCTATGCCCATCATCATCAGCTTGTCCAAACTAGGTAATGATGATGTGCATAGCATATCAACACATGTTCAAATAAAACACAATGATTTAGGCCTATGAGGTAAGATGGTTCCAGATTCACCTTATTTATTAAGAACCTCATAATGTTATTTCTTATTGTAATTTATTAATGTTTTATTTAATTAATGTTATTAAAAATTATATCTAACTAGCTAAATGACTTATGGGATTTGAAGGTTCAAATTCCGCATTCGCTAAAGATACCTGTCCTTGGTCAATTGAATCCAGTTTATATCTCCAATATGCCATGAATATTAAAGTAAGAATAATTAATATGATAAATCCATTAATATTAATTGTATAAGTTCTCTACGATCTTGCCAAATATTTTCCTCCCATCTATGCCTAGGGGTTCCTAAAGGTCTTTTCCCCCAGGGTTTTGAAAGCACTTCTACTGTCACTATGTGAGCCATAAGATCAATCTCCTAGATTTAGTAACACTGGTAATTTTAATAAAAATTTGTGATGAGAATTAACATTATGAGGTAATTTATAATTTATCTAAGTGAATTGGATCATTTTTACATCTCACTTCATATCATAGAGTTTTATGAGGTGAGATGTGAAAAGTTATCCAACTCACTTATATAAAACACTAATAATATTGTGACAGTAATGTAAATTATGGAATTCCTTGTGGTGTAGCTTCCTCCATTCTCTTTCTCGTCCCTTATGGGATGGAATATTTGCCTCAGGGTCCTATTTTCAAAAATGTTAACTTGTTTTCCTCTTTTAATGAAAGTAATTCTTAGAGTACTTACTTACTTACTTACTTACTCACTGGCACTATCGAACCCGTAGGTTCATGGCCGCACGGACATAAGCTCTCCATACATCCCTATCCTGAGCTAATGCTTTCCAATCATTCCCTGTATAATCTACTTCCCTCAAATCATAGTTAATGTTGTTCTCCCACCTCATTCTTGGTCTACCAACTGGGCGTTTTCCTTCTGGCTTTCCTACAAGAAGTTTCCATGCACGTCTTTCATTCCCCATACGTGCAACATGTCCTGCCCATCGCAGTCTACGGGACTTAACTGTTCTTATTATATCTGGCTTCCTATAAAGACCATGTAGTTCATTGTTATGTGAGTACACAGGCAATATTATTGTTTTATGAATTTTATTCTTTAGATTCTTAAAACATAAGCCGAGAAGATAGGGAATCTGAATTGATAACAAAAATTAATTTCCTGCTTTAAGTCAGTATTTAATTTCTCCATGTGTATGACTGTGATTGTTAATAATCTATTATTGAAAAAGGCGTAACAGCCAATGTTGGACCTTAGTCTCTTCTTCGTTAGGGGTTTCTAGAGCAAGTCAATTTAGTACTCTTATTTCTCTTTGAATGGTATGTAGTCAACATACCGACACAAAGAGACATCTAGTAGGAACTAAGGTATTGCTAAGATGAAGGAGGTCAGTAAATTTTGTTTAGAGGCCTCTTTATTTAGGCTTAAGGATCTTTTATGATTCTGAAAATCTTCAGACTCAAGACCCATGGCTTAAAGTCCTTCCTGGAGAACTTGCTCCTTGGATTTTTCCATCCTAAAATGATCCATCAACCCCCAGCTGGGTTCTGTTAACAATAATTATCCCAAATATTTTAATATGTTCACATTTTCACAAGCATTATTGCCTATATAATTACTCTGTTGTTTTCAACTATATTTCAATCATGATTCATTTCCATGTGCTTTGTTTTTTAATAATAAAATAAGAAATGCGCACAACGTGCAAAGAAGATTGTTCTCAGTCACCGCAGAGTTTCAACAATGATTCTGATCTCATTCTACAGTTTAACACATGATATTTCTCGCACTGTTCGCCACATCTTGCACACATGCAGTCTGGGCTGGACTCGTGGAATCTCTGGTTGCTGCACAGCTTGTGGTGAAATCCATGCACAGCGAGTCTGGTCACTGTGTGGTGCAATTCATATCCTCCCTGAGTCTATTCACGGTTTGTCATGGCGTCAGTAATATAGAATTCTTCCCATATTTTGCGTTTCTTCTCGTGGAGTTCTTGCAGGAGGTCCTGGTAAGCTGGTGTCACTGGTAGTAGGAACTTTAGCCTCAGCTCTTCTATGTAGAATGGCTCTCTGGAGAGTTCATATACAAGTCGTGAGGGCGTGTATCTGGAGAGACGGAGCACCCTTTTTAGGTATGTGGCTTTTAGTTTCTCTAATTTTTCTAGGTTTGTTTTCTTTAAATGGACCCATATGTTCTCTAACCCATATGTTGCAACGGGATCAACTTTAAGTTCAAAAAGTTGTAGGGCTGTTTCTAGTGAGAGTTTGTTTATTGACTTAATGTCACTTATGGCTCTTATCGCAGCATTTACTCTGTCATTTACATGGTTTGTAAACATGCTTCCCTGTGTTTTGAAAGTGACTCCCAGATACGTGAAGCTAGTTACTGATTTTAGTGCTTTTCCATCGATGTAGAAAATGCCTCGTCTGCCCCCTTTTCTGAAGGTCATGGAGACTGTTTTCTCTTCATTCAGTGTCAGTTCATTTTCTTTTGCCCAGTCCAGTAATTGGTTGAAGGCTTTCTGCAGATCACTATCCGAAGTTGAGGTCAATACCATGTCATCTGCGTACATAAGCAGGTTTACGTTGTCAGGTTTTATTGCCTTGATGATGTCCGCTGTAGCTAAAATGAACAGCAAAGGGCTTAACGGGTCCCCCTGCAGTACCCCCAAGTTTGCTGTATCAGGTTTGATTTGTCTATACCGTCACTTATTTCCACCCAGTTGTTGGTGAGGAGGTCTCTAATAGGCGGTAGTAGGTAATGTTTTAGACCTATAGCGTTTTCCAATTTCTTCATTAGGATGGTTCTATTTATTGTGTCGAACGCCTTGGAGTAGTCAATAAATATAGCATGTAGCTTTCCTCCACGGTTTGCTATGGCTGTTTCTATATCAGATTGGAGACAATGTTTTTTTCTGTTTACAACTAAATCAGTTTCCTTGCAGGCATTTGAAAAGGCTTATCTATTTCTTGCCACCTTATCAACATTATCTCATATTAGATTCACATCATTGTCAGATTAAAGATATCCTGTCTAAAACGTTTGTCAGAATTAATCAGTATATTCATACAAATTTAAATTCAACATGAGTGCTTATGATAATGTGAGTAAAGCTTTGGATTATCAGTAGATTAACAACATTATTTAAATTTAACAAAAATATTTACAATGATAAAATCTTTGATGTTTCCTGATTTTCTTGTTTTCTGATATTGTGATTATGGTAATTTAATTTTAATTAACTCTTCTTCAGGTAAGTGCTACTTGTGTCCCATACCTTATCTTATTTTTTAATCCCACCAGTACATCATCTTGAAGAAACAATATAGCATTGTAATATACCAGTGCTAAATATTAAATGACATTTTAATATTAATAATTAATATATCACATCTCACAGAATGACAAATTAAATTTGAAGAGAAAAATATATGCCTAAATCAGGATTGAACACAATATCTCTGGTTCTGTACAACCAGAACTCTAACGATTTAAGCTATTAGGCTTCTGATTTATTCGTAGATTTTTCTATATGCTATATGATTCCCACACGCAGATAGCAGTGAAATTCGTTCCACTAATGCAATCTATCATCATCTTAAACAAGAAGACTTTAAATGGAAATTAACAGTATATTTATAGCCGTTAAACGAATATTACTGCTATCTGGTGCATGGGAATCGTATTAGCATAGAGTAAAACCTATGAGTAAATTGGTAGCCTAATAACTTAAACCATTAAATTATTCGAACGCTGGTGTATAGTACCAAAGGTATTGGGTTCAAATCCCAATTTAGGTGTATATTTTTCATTTCAAATTTAATGTGACATTTTAATTATATTTTTGAACAGAGATGGTTGTGAAGAGGAGTAAAAAGTAACTTGTGATAAAAAACTATGAATCTTATTCTAATTACTTAGCATTATTACAATTTTATTTGAAATTAAGGATACATTTAGCTATAAAAATATATGAAGAATGAGTCATTTTTTATAACTTACCTCATAGTTTGTGTTTTCTTAAACATGGGGACTGCTGTATTTTCGTTGAATCTCCATCTATAACATTGTCATCTGGTGTTGATTTGATGATCTTCGAGATCAGGTCTCGTTCATCAGGAATTGAAATTCATGGATTTAAATTTCTTCTTCTGAATATATATCTTCTCCCAAACTGTCAATTCAAAAGGTTTTTCGAAATGTTTTAAAAGTTTAATATATAACAAATTTCAAGAAATTCAATATTACATTGGCAGCAATAAATAAATTTAGCCTTGGTAATCTATTAATAACCAATAAGAAATTGAACATCCCAGATAGTAAAAAATCTGGAATTTATCAAATTAGTTGTAGAGACTGCAATAAAGTATACATAGAAAAACAAAAAAAGGAATTTGGACACTCGCACAAAGGAACACTTTAAAAATATTAAAAGTGGTGAAATTGAAAAATCAGCTATTGCAACACATAGTTCATTGGAGAGTCATAAAATTGAAAAAGAGTTGTCAAAGAGCATCATTAAATGAAATAGCAACTATCTAATTAAGATAGATTAAAAATGCTATGGGAGGGATATGTGTGACAATGTGACATTTAACTTAATTTCCTATGATTGAATGATAAATCTAGTGAGGAAATTTGAGAGAGGGGCAGAAATATGTGATGATATTATCTATGATTTAATGGTTAGTATTCTAGGGGTGCCAGATTCCATTCCTAGCTATAACAGAGCATATTTACTTTAAGTATTGGTCTGAAATGGGATCCACTCAGCCTCATAAGGATAATTCAGTAGCTACATGAATAGATTAAGGTTATGGGTTGCATCACACTAATCACCCGACCCCCTAAATTGTCAGATGACAGTGTTTGCAACCATCTCTTAGCCCTTCATAGACATCGTCCATGGATTTATTTTATAGCATTAGGTATATACGAAAAAACCAGTAATCAATAATATTTACTATTCATACACACACAAATTTTATATTCTTTTTTATTTTTCTTATTATTTATGATAATTTATTGTGTAAATATGCCTATTTCGGTTCTCGATCAACAAGATAAGCATTTTTCATGATATCATATCTGTATATTTAATCTTAAATTGAGCCTGTTAATAGATACTAAATGCAATTTGCTAGTGTTAACAAATGCATTGTAAGCTTTCTTATGGGCATGTATTTAGATTTCAAATCATATGTACACACTACTAGATCACAAAAGAAAATGAAGACATCTTAGAAGAATTACACATGAAACAAATTTTCTGATTATAAGTCAAGATGGATGCAACATGTTCATCGAATGGAAGATCACAGGATACCCAAACAAATGTTAAGATATCAACCTGCAGGAAGAAGAAGACCAGGATGTTCACTCAAAAGACTTCTGGATGGTGTTTCTCTTGAGGCCAAAACAGGTCAACAAATGGCCTAAATTCCTGAATGTACTATGATGATGATATTAACTTTCCATTGGAGTCTTCATTTTATTTATGCATAACACCCAAGTGATGGCAGTTTAATCTTGACATGGCACTGACAAGGGAATTGTCAATCGTTGAGTTGCATGCTAAAACCTACCTTGAAATTTCTCCCAGAGAAGCATTGTGGTATACAAAGACTTCCAAAAAAAAAATCCGCTGCTTTTAACTCTAAGGCACAGAAATCAAAGCCAGAATTCAGCAATGGCAACCCACTGTGTGAAGCAGGTGGATGTCCCTGCATGAGTAGAGCAGATTGGAGTGTGGTGCAGGGGCAGATTGTCAGAGTTATCCAGTTCACCAAGCGAAGAGTTGTATTACTTCCCTGTAGTTTAAATGAAATATTTAACACTGGATTTTAGTGCCGGCTTACTTCGTGAATGTTTCTGTGAGTAATTGAAAATTTTACATCTTGGAAGTGAGTTACTAGTCCTTCTTCTTCGATGGGTATCTCTTTTAGTCTGGACCTTCTTCCATGACCTGCCAGGCATGGGAGGCCCTGTTGGTAGTTACACTAC
The DNA here is from genome assembly GCA_030220185.1 of Diploptera punctata. Lineage (NCBI taxonomy): Eukaryota > Metazoa > Arthropoda > Insecta > Blattodea > Blaberidae > Diploptera > Diploptera punctata. Next base: position 1,934,900 of record JASPKZ010008379.1, on the reverse strand, counting down.
CACCTGTATAGCTCATGGAGTCATTAGGACTCACATGCCCCACCACCACATCAAGGTAGAGATACCAAATCTCAACAAATAAAACCAAATCAATGGCATTATCCAAGGACCCACGATGTGTTAAATTAGAAATAGAAGGGAAAAGTATAGAACAGGTCATGAAATTCAAATATTTAGGAATAGAAATTAATAGCAGCAACAGAATAACATGAACTCCATCAAGCAAATAATGCAAACAAAATATCGGGATGTTTAAACAATACTGTGTGGAAAATTAAAAATTTAAGAATTTACAAATCTGTTGTAAGACCAGTTCTAACATATGGTTGTGAATGCCGAACAGAAACTAAAAAAAAAACAAAACAAATCAATAAAACAACCAAAATGAAAGTTTTAAAGAAAATCATAGGAAAATCACTGAGAGAGAAAATTCGCAGCTCTGTTATTAGAGAAGAATGTGAAATTGAACCTCTGGATAAATGATAGAAGACTAAATTGGAACGATCATGTAGATAGAATGGAGAACAGTAGACTAGTGAAGAAAGTATGTGACTGGATACCTCAGCAGAAAAGGCCTTTAGGAAGACCACAACTACGATGGAAGGACATCACTATACCCCGGACCTGTAGTGAATGAACATGCAACTAGCTGCCAGCTCATGCATAGAGGAAGAAGAAATTTTAGTGCCTTGCAGTTAAAAAGCAGTAGATAATTTTTGGACATGGCTGGCCTTGGTATATCATAATGTTCACCTGGGAGAAATTTCAAGGTAGGTTTCGACATGCAAAGGTTGACAGTTCCTTTTGTGAGAAAAGCCAAGAACCACTGAAGTATTTTCTTTCATTGGTCTGCAATAGTCAGTATGTGGAATAATATGGGTAGTGAAATAATGCACTCAGCCATAATTTCAGTTTCTATAACCAATTTTGCTGCTTCCCATAATATAGAATCACAGTCATTCAAATTGAATTTAACGAGAATGTGAAAAATTTTAATTACATAAAAAAATATATCATTCATCAAATTTTGTAACAATTTTTTTTTCTGTGTCTAATTTTTGGTAAGCCTCCCTCTCTAGATGAACAAACTCATTTATTAATTTTATTTTCAGCACTCATTCTTTCAGACTAAAACTTAAAAATTAAATATCTTAAAAACAATGAAAACTCAATTAACTAGAATAATTAGGAAAAATAAGTGCAATGTCACAATATTTACACCAAGATTATTATTAGACAATGTAATTTCAGATAAATAAAAATAAAGTTTGTTAAATTTCAATAGTTCTCCTGCAATTGAAGGTAATTTCTAATTTTAATATCTTTAGCATAATTGGTTAAGGAAATGTGCTACAAGGTGGAAGGATGAGAGTTAAAGTTTTCTTTGCGCCAGGATTTTTAAATTGTCCTAAAACTTCTGGCTGCACAAATAAAATAATCAAGATTTATCAAAAGTAACACTTGATTAAAATTAAATGAGATTTTGTTTAAGAATTCATGACTTGTCAAATTTTTTATTTTTATTTTTTATTATGTGTGTTACAATTTTAAAAAATGAACAATTAGATGACACCTCCAAACAATTAGTAATATTGACTAGTATATCTGAATTCCTTACTTTATTCTTAACTATCTATAAATATAATCATAGTTTTACTAATATTGTTATTAAATAATTTCTACAAATAAATGTATTAATTGAATTTCTGGTGTAATAACTTTTTCTTTCAGAGTATAGGATGTGGAATGAGATTGAGCAGACCTTTGAGGTAAAAATGAGTCAGTCTAAATAATCAATGTCCCAATGAAACTAAGTTAAAAAAATGCTAACAAATACAATTTTTACATTATATTTTTTATTTATTAAATAAAACTTTCAAAGTTTTATTGATTTTCATGAATATTTGTTTTAATCAATATACATGACAGCTGTTTCGATATATCTGCACCTTCTTCAGATGTATGCCACAAATACAAGTACATTTTATTATTTATATAAACAAGTGTAACTAGGAAACGCTTTATAAATTTAACAAGAGCAATAATTTCCTTATTATAAATTGATACCTTGATGGTTTGCTTTGTATATACACAACATTTTAACATCAATGAGTAGAGTACATCCCATGGTTTCATTCAGAGGCAAAAAAAAAATTCAAAAATGTTAATTCATATGTAGATTACACTGAGCAACAAAAAAGAAACTTTTTTTTTGTCTCAGAAAGAAAAATATGTGATTCTGATAGTATTTTTTCTCCTGAATTCAAATATGATATCGGTTTTTCTCCATCATGCAAGGTTTCCGAGAGACAGGAATTTATAATTTCAAACACTTTAATATTTTCTACATTCGTAATTACACAATATTCGAACATTCGAATTCACCTAGAAAGTAAGAAATGATGATTTTCTGCTATATTTTGCCTGTGGAGCATCCCTCTTGATGGTCCAACAATAATCAGCCAGCATATTAGGATTCCATTTGCCTTGATATCTCTTTTCCATAGCTGAAATCTCCTGAGTTAGCTCATTTGGTTTTATTTTACAATGGACATATGGACGAAAAAATGTTTATTAAAAAAATAATTATTTAAATCCATAAATTGAAATAAAAAAACATGGGCAATGGAGAAATTCCGAATACATATTTCAAAACACGATAAAAAACTGCATTAAGTATAATTATTGGTACTCATGAGACAAAAATCATGTTGACCAGTGTTATTAACAAACTAACATTTGGATTGAATAGTTATGTAAAAGCACAGTTCTGCTTTGTATTTGATTCATCATTCTCCAGAAAATATTTCATTGTTTGTCAGCCTTGTTATATCCATTTTTTCTCTATTTGAGAATTTATAGTCTCTTTAAATTGTTATTTATTATATCATGACATTTAATCTTTGTAAACATTTTATGGATGTATTTATTTGGTATGCTGAATTTTATAAATTTACAGTCCAGAACTCCAATCTTAAATATTTTAGCAAGTAAAAAAAAAAATCGTAGGAAAGCAGAGATAGATAAAAGCGCATTTAAAATCAATCTCCCGTAATGGGACACAATATATTATTAATAAGCTATCCAGACCATCAAATATATATTTCAGTTTATATATTGAATGTAATTAAAATTAATTTGAACCATTTTAGGTATTCTTTAAATTGATACGTAAAAATTAACTAACTGAATCCAGCTTTGGTCTCCTTTTAATTTGTTTTCACATATATTTTGAGTCTACTTATTTTCCAAGAATGTAAAGACATAAATGAGGAAAATTTATAATTTGAATTTCATCTGTATGAAAAATAAAGTCAAAGTCGGTATGTTGTATTAAGCCTGTAAGATGCATTAATATTCAAAATTAATATCATTAAAGGCAAAGATTTAAGTTCAGAAACTTGCTTCCTCAAATTAGCCATTTACAGCTGCATTTAAATATATGACATTGATGTTTCAGTTACTAACATAGTATTTGGCATGCAAGAGCAGATAATAATAAAGAAGGTGTGTTCTAATGCCACCCACTGCATTTTATGTGTTTCGGGTTATGATAAAGAAGGTAGAAAATTTGTACTTGCATAACAATCCAAATTACTAGCACACTGCTAGCCTTTTAGGAAGAATATAATTCCAATAACATTCTGGATGTATACACTATGCTTTACATATTGTATGTAGGTTCTTATGTGTCCCATTTTTAATGAGGTATTTTCTTTCTGGCAAAGTGAATTGATTAAAAAAACACTTCTCAGAATACAAATTATTTCAATAAAATCATAGTTTTAGTCTGGTCCTTCTTTGAACATGTAAATGTTATTGCAGTACCTTCGTTAGTCTCTTTCATCATAAACTTGAGTACATTATGTGCAAAACTTGGGATTAGAATTTAAATATTGGTAAACACTGTTCTAACAATTGAATTAGAAGAATAAATATTCTAAAAATTAATGTTAAAGATATTTGATGCATACACAAGAGAATGCTTGGAGTGAATGATTTTCAGATATAATGTGCAAAGTATATATGATGCAATCCATTGTAAAGAATAGGAGTTCTGTAAACAAAAATAACTACTAGAATCAATGATATGACACAGAACATGAGATATAGCCACTTTAAAATAGTTTTGTCTATGAGAAGAATAAATTAATAATACATTTTAGAGTATTCCATCCGTGTTGTAAAGAAAGTGCAGACTATATTAATTATATTATTTTTGGTCTGGACATCTTACCTCAATATTAATGTTGATTTGTTCTTGGACATGTTTCAAAACAATTCTCTGTTTTATCTTCAGCTTTCCCAGACTGGTTTTATTTATGTTGCATTATGTTGCACCACCTGGATGTCGATGTCAGCTCCATCCTGTGGTTGGCCAAAGAACCTCCAAACAAGGTCACCCTCCATCGGAATATCAAAATTCATAACTCTGTTTCTGTTCTTCTGAATATAAATTTTTTCCCAAATAGTCAGCTCGTTTGTATTTTCTAACTGTTTTAATAATTTAGTGTCTGAATTTATATTATGTTTTTCAGACCAAACATGAGCAGCAACTGCAGATTTTTCAATTTCTCCATTTTTAATATTTCTTATGTGTTCTTTGGTTCTAATTTTTAGGTTTCTTTTTGTTTTCCCTATATATATCTTTTCACAACCCATGCATTCAATTTGATATATTCCTGACTTTTTATTTTTATCAGTTTTTTCATTTTTGTTGGTTTTTATTAGTTTATTTAAACTGTAGTTATTTTTTGGTGCTAATTTAATATTAAACTTCTCAAATATATTTTGAAATTTATTATGTACCCAGGGGTGATATGTGAATTTCCTATATTTTTTCATAGGTGGTTCTTCTTTTTCAAGATTACTTCTGTTTATCATTTTTTGTTTTTTATACTTTTCTATCCTTTTATGTACCATTTTTTCATCAAACCCATTTTCTCTTGCTACTTTGATTATGTGTTTTTTCTCATGTTTGAAATCTTCTTCGTTTAAGGGTAAGTTTACCAATCTATGAGTTAAACTATTAAATGCTGCTAATTTATGTCCAATTGGATTGAACCCTGTTGATTTTATAAAATTTTCCGTATGAGTTTCTTTCCTATGAATCCTGAATTCAATTTTTCTTTTTTCTTCGTTTCTGACCAATTTAAGATCCAAAAAAGGTATTTGTTTATTGTCTTCTATTTCTTTGGTGAATTTAATGTTTGTACTCTGTAAATTTAATAGTTTTAGGGAATCTTCTACATGTTTTCTTTAACAATACAAATTATATCATCAACATATCTACTCCAAAATTTAAACATTGTGGGATGTGCTTTGGTGATTTTACATTCAAAATCGCTCATAAATAAATTTGCCAGGAAAGGTGATAATGGGTTTCCCATTGAGAGCCCTGATTTTTGTCTATAGAAATTCCCATTGAATGTAAAAAACATTTGGTCAATGCATAACGCAGTTAATTTCAAATAATCTTCTTTGATCTCTCTGTCTATGTTGTTTTTTTCTTAACCAATTGTTCAATATCTCCAAAGTTTTTTGTTTCGGTACATTTGTGAATAGTGAAACTACATCAAACGAAACCAACCTATCTGTGGGTTCAATTTCCACTTTTTCTAATTTCTTAACTAATTCCAATGAATTTTCAATCTGCAGACTTTCAAAATTATTAATTCTTTTAAATTGATTATTCAGCCATTTCGAAATTTTGTAGGTTGGTGATCCAATATTGTTAATTATTGGCCTCATTTTGTTTCCCGGTTTGTGAATTTTTGGAAGTCCATGTATATTAGGGTTTCTTGGGTTGCTTACTTTTAATTGAAATTTTTCTTTCTTGGATAGAATTTTAACATTTTTAAAAACAGTTTTCCACTTTTTTTATGGTTTTTGGTAGGGGGTCATTCTTAATTTTTTCATACTCTTTTTCTTTCAAAAGTTCTTCCATTCTATTTTGATAATCTTCTTTGTCCAGAATTATAATTTGGTTACCCTTATCTGATTTTGTATATACAACATTTTTGTTATTTATTTCTTTGAGTGTTTTTAAATTCTCCTTACAAACTGGGTTTTTATTTGTATTCTTTATTTTATTCAAAATTTCTTCACATTTTTTTCTGATGATTATTTTTTCTTCTGTAACTAACCCTTCTATTGAATTTTCAATGTCCACTATGTATTCTTCTATTCTATTGGAATAATCTATTGCTGTTTTTAGACCGTTTTCTAACAATTTTGTCTCTTTTAGGTTAAAGGTTGCCTTTGAAAAATTTTTAACATAATTTCTGGTGGATTCTGATTTTCTTCATTTCTGGTTTTATTCTGATGTTTGATTTTATTTGATGTATTCTTCTTTCCCTTTGATTTAGTTAACAAATTATTTATCTTTGTCTTTTGTTTCTCAATTTTCTTTTTCATGGTTATGTTCAAAAAAGTGAAAAATTTATTTTCTAGGTTTCCCACATGATGTTTCCTAATATTTTAGACAATTTGATATGTAACAAATAAATTTCAATATCCAGATTACTGATCATTTCAAAGTGTTTATTCTTTTCTAGTTTTAGTAATTTGTTCTCCAAAATTTTTTGTTGTTTGCTGTTATTGTTATGCTTAACGGTTTTTTCTAATGAACATGGGAACCAATTCTAATTTTAGACATTGGTTGATGAATTTAATGTCTGAAAAAACTGATAAAAATAAAAAGTCAGGAATATATCAAATTGAATGCATGGGTTGTGAAAAGATATATATAGGGAAAACAAAAAAGAAACCTAAAAATTAGAACCAAAGAACACATAAGAAATATTAAAAATGGAGAAATTGAAAAATCTGCAGTTGCTGCTCATGTTTGGTCTGAAAAAAAACATAATATAAATTCAGACACTAAATTATTAAAACAGTTAGAAAATACAAACGAGCTGACTATTTGGGAAAAAATTTATATTCAGAAGAACAGAAACAGAGTTATGAATTTTGATATTCCGATGGAGGGTGACCTTGTTTGGAGGTTCTTTGGCCAACCACAGGATGGAGCTGACATCGACATCCAGGTGGTGCAACATAATGCAACATAAATAAAACCAGTCTGGGAAAGCTGAAGATAAAACAGAGAATTGTTTTGAAACATGTCAAGAACAAATCAACATTAATATTGAGGTAAGATGTCCAGACCAAAAATAATATAATTAAAATAACCTCAAAATATAACTTCCTAAAATTAAATGCAGACTATATGTTTTATCAGAACCCTAATTTTGCTTTGCTAATTCAAAATTATATGCTTAAAAATGTAGATTCTAGTTAATTTTGTGTGTCACAACATTATAGAGCTGAATGGAATGAAATGCATAATAAATGCATGAAAATTGACAGGTGTTAAAATAAAAATATTCTTTAAAGGTTTATCTGATTCCAAGTTGGAATAAACATAGCAGTGTGTAATAGGATAACCTTCATATTAATTGGTGACAATGCTTATATAAATATAAATTCTATGGCCACAGGGTAACATACATAAGTCTGAAAACATAACTTTTCACGAGAGCTTATTAATATTCAATTAACTTATTAATAATCAGAGATTTACATTACATTACTTCTGACCAAGATATATGTACCATAAGAAATTAGCTATCACTTAAGAACTTCCCCTTATGACATGACAGTAGGAAAGAAAGCTGTATTTCTGACATATTAATCTACAAAATAAAAATCACTAATATCACATTTGTATACTTTTACCCTAATGCCACAGAATTTTTAATCAATTCACTGAAATTCAAAATTTAATTAAATAATGAACTGTATATAATTAAATTTTAAGATATACTGGTAGTGAAGAAACTGAAAGGGCTTTGTGAATTCTATAAGGCATCATTAACTGAGATAAGACCTTTAGCTATTATTGAGAAAATTCAGTGTAAATTTGATCTTAGTCTTGAAAACCAAAAAGTCTTAATGTTGAAAATAAATACAATTATATATAAATCCCTTCTTATATTTATCTTTTTTGTTCAATGATGGCCTTTATCTTTAGTGGCATTGAATATCATGGAAAGATAGTGTCGTCTATTTATTTTTATTGCAGCTAGTATGTGATGGATTTATTTTTATCCTGCATTGAACTTGTGTTTTATTATTCTTTTATCAGATCACGAACTATGTGTTTAACACCTGAAATAGTTCTTGGAAAATGTTCCTACATGCTTTGTGACATTCGTAAGTTACAAGTTGCAACTAATGAAGATTTTTTTTATGTTATTATTTATTTTTTTTAATTTACCACTCTCACTGCAGGGCAAATTAATATTCAAAGAAAAAAAAATACTTAACTGACTATAATACTTATGTAAAAATCCCATTAAAATGTCTTCTTGAATAAGAAACCACCAGATGGCATTGACAAAAAAAATGTTCTCTGCCTCGTGGTGATCTGAGATTGTATAAGAAAGAAAAAAAAAATCTGGTTGAATTGAGATGTCTGGATAGCTCAAAGGTAGAGCGCTGGTGAATAAAAACAGAGGTCTTGGGTTCAAATCCGAGTCAGACAAAAATTTTTCTCTTCAAATATTAATGAAGTTTTGTTTATTTAATTGTCTAACCAAGTTAAAAGCATCATTTGATGTGATGTATAGATCTTCAGTCAGTCAGTTGTCAGTACTGCTGTTCTCCAGACAGTGCACAGAACATGTAATATTTTTATATAATATTTAAAAAACCCAACTCATAATTAATGTATTAACTTCATCATCATCATGTATTAACTTCAAATTAAAATTATTAAAATTTGATTAATCAAGCAAAGGCTTTCTGTTATATTATCGAAAATTTTAATCAATTCATGTATTAAAAAAAGGGAGATTATACTTCTTGGAATGTGCATGATGATCTAAGAAGAAATGTAGAAATCCCTGTTGGTAAATTTAATTTAGATTTCAGTTTTATATATTCATATGAATGGGAATTCTCTCTTGTAAATTTATTCCCTAGGGAGTTTGTATTATTAACTTTTGAAGGGATTGAAGAGTTGGTTTAGCAATAAAAAGAAGTTTAAGAATGAACTTTAATTGGATAATATATTTTTTTGTATCGTAAGTAATTGATATATATATTTTTTTTAGGAATTAGTGGGTGAAGAAAATAAGGATGTTAAGTCAAGACTCTTAGACATTGAAAGAAAACTGAAGTCATCAGAAACAGAATGTGCACACCTGCATGTTGCATTAGAAGGTAATACATCTTAGCTTAGGTCTAATGACCTATTCTGATATAATTTAAAACTACTGTATTTGTCTTTTACTGTTTCTCTTCTCATAAGGGGTGTAATTTTTTCTTTTGTTATCCATCCTATTGAAATGTAAAATCTCTTCTTTTTTTTTCCTCGGTATTTCTCTACTTGAAATTGTTGAAGTTGGTCTTTTATTTCACTTTTTTTTTATTTAGCTTGTAATCTGACATTTCAATAGCTTTTGTATGTTCTTTCATTCTCTTTTGTTAATATTGAACTTTAAAATACTTTAAAGGAGGAGTTTCCAATTTTTTGATACATTAGACATTTTTTCATCATCATCATCCGGTATCATGGCAGCTGCCGCCGTCTTCCAGAAACCAAACGCCATTCCTCTCTGTCCATCCATTGATCTTCCTCTCTTCCTCCTTTCCATTGGGATCCATTCCATAACATTTTTTGGCAATCTTTGCTCTGAAATATTTATTATTTATTTTTTTTTGCTGAGGTTTCAGCTATTTTAAAACTAATTTGGAAATTAAGAATTATTTATGTATCTAAATGTATTTATTTGTTTAAAAACCTATCTCATTAGTTGTGTTATAGTTCCATATCTCAAATTGAATCTAGACATTGAGTCTCTTTTTTTTTTTGAACTTTTATAGGAATTAATCACTATGAGGTTTACTTTATGGTGAAATTAAATGTTTCTTACCTCTCCTCATATAAATCTTCTAAGTAGATCGCGATTTCGAGACCATAACAGTCACATCTTCAGTACAATCTTGGAGTAGATCGCAATTTCGAGACCATAATGGTCACATCTTCAGTACAATCTTGGCGACTGATTGTACTGAAGATGAGACTGTTATGGTCTCGAAATCGTGATCTACTTAGAAGATTTATATGAGGAGAGGTAAGGAACATTTAATTTCACCATTAAGTCTCTGTTAACTTAATGATAAAATTATAATATATGTTATATAAATTCTGAATTATATAAAATACCTAAGTTAATATTGCTTTGATTTCAGTAGGCGAAGGTTTTAAGTATATTATTAAACATTGTAGGAGAGAAATCTGGCAATGCAACTCTTCACTTAGAAGTGGCTAGATTACGAGAATCTCTAGAAGCAGAAAGAACCCGCTGTGCTAATTTGAGCATCTCGTTGGACCGAGAGAGGGGGGAGAAGGATACAACTTTGCTACGTAATGCTGAAGTGAACCAACAGGTGGAACTAGCAAGGCAAGAGTTGCGTGAACAAGAACAGGAGACCTTGGAACTTCATAGCAAACTCACTGAGTTGGAGAAGAAACTTACTGAAAAAGACAAGGTATAATTATATAATTATCATTTCTTCCCATTTTATGAAAGCAAAATTTAAATCATATTTCAGTACTTGTGTACTTATGTGAGAAGATATTTAGTTCTATTGTTAGCAGTTTGTTAGATGCAGATATTAACCCTCTGCCGTGCCACTGGTAAAATCTTTTGTGTCAGAGATTTAAATCCCATCAGCCAATGTGATTGGCTTTGCAAGTAGTTTAAGTATATTGTCTGGCAGGTAATGGACAGAAGCATCAGAGCCAATCTAATCAGCTCACGGCACCTAAAGGGTTAAGCAAGTTGGCCCCATGTTTGCTTTTCAACAGTAGAATACTATTGCCGACACCGGATTTCACTTTCTTTTTTCTCATCATTATCATCATCATCATCCTTTTGCAACACACCTAGTACATTAGCATTTGAATATACATTCATCCTAATGTCAATTTCTTACTGTACACATTACCTAAGAAATTGATCTGTCACATTAATGACAGATGCAGAACTTAAAGTACAAAAGCAGGTTGGCCTTGGATGTACTCTTACACGCGTGCGCACACACACACACACACACACATTATATTATAATAGTGATATTATTGATGCTAATCGGACAACACCATTGGTCTTGGTGATCAAGGTCGTTTCTGGTTCTTAGGTTTACAACTTCAGACCTGGCCAATGTAGATGGATTTTTTAAGGATGTAAAAGTCCTGAGTAGGGCTTCCTTTGGAATGAAAGCAAACCTATGGGTCCCATGTCATAGTTTAAATTTATGACACACAAAAGAACTTCAAGGCAAGCGTAAAATGTGAAGTCCATTGAACAAAATGTATTGGTTCTTTCACACCTTATTATAATTGAGGGATTACATAGATTAACAACCTAAGTGACTTCAAGTCATTATTGCACAGATCACATTTTTCTATCTATCTAACACTCCGGAATAGCTGAATTCGGCCCTCAGTTGGGCGGACACCGTGGCCATTTAATGGCTTAATATAATTATATATATATATTTATATTTCATAGGTTATTATTATTTTTATTATTATACTATTGGTGTTTTGTTTTTATCATTTTTGTCATCAACTGTCATCATTATCACCATTGAGAAAATTTAATATCTATTATCTCAGGTGGGTGTGTAAATGGATATTTCTTATCAAGTTATATCTCTTGATACAAATTACCATTAAATACACTATAAAATATACTTATCATTAAAGGGTTGATTCTCTGTCATGCTATATTTATTTCATGTCATACGTTGCATTTCAAGTAAATAAAAACATGTATGTAACCTTTCTGATAAAATTGAATGATTTTTGTTTTAAAAGTTATATTTTCAGTTGTTTTGATGATATTGATTATATTTGTGCTTAATTCTCATATTGGTTCATTATTTGTCGTATTAATGTATTTTTATACTGCTTGAGATTTTGTTGTTAAAATGGTAACAATTTTTTACAATGAATTTGTCATGATTTTTTATGTTAGAAGTAAATGTTATTTTGTTAGAATTTGTTCATTTTATTGAATGTACATTTTCCTTGCTAACAGGTTTCTGTACATAGTCTTGTTCACTAATGGAGTTTTTTTTTTTAAATCACAGAGCATGTAGGCCCCCTAAACTTACAAATATATAAAAATGGAGTAGGCTTACAAAAATGTATCTTAAGAAGTTAAAATATATGTGTATATATATATATATATATATATATATATATACATTTTTAAAGAATAAAAACAAAAAATTGAATAAATATTATATTTTTCCTCTTGCTCATCACCATTGATGATACAAAATATCTTTCTCATTATACACATTAGCTCATTTAAAATGTAAAATGTATCCTTCTTTGGTTCTATTTTTCACAATTTTAGAGATACCTCTCTTTACACACCCATCTAGGATATTTGGATGTGATTATGTTTCTTATGGATTATTTTTATTTAAAAAAATAAAATCAGTTTATCAGTTCAAAAAAATTAAGAATGTAAATACTTTTATCAAAATAATAAACATTCTTTCATTATATAGTTGGGTAACTTTTTTAAACTAATTATTTTGTTATTGTAGGAAATTGAGAAAATGAAACTGAATAGTGAAACATTATCAAAACAAGTTCAAGAACTTCAAGCAGTGGAACACAGTAAACAAGCTTCTGCTAACTTGGAGGAGGAGTTGAGGAATAAGATTTTAGAATTGGAGGAGCAGTTAGTTGATAAGAATAAGGTAAATATGTGTGTATCTGTGTGTGTATGTTGGCGGCTGTGGGCTACTTATTTTACTATAATCTTCAGACAGATTAGTTTCTTTTGATGATGTTTCCTTATTTCCAAGCATTCCAAAAGACCAAACTATGGAAATTTTAAAGATTTGGATGAACAATAATAAAATTGAAAAAGTAAAGATAGTCGAATATAAAACTTTAACTAAATTATGTATCGATAATATGTTTTTCACCTACAATGGAAGATTTTATAAACAAAATTCAGGACTTTCGATGGGAAACCCTTTATCTCCATTCTTAGCTAATCTATTCATGGGGAATTTTGAACACAAGATAATTAATGGACATCGTTTAATTTTCAAGTTCTGGTGCAGATATGTGGATGACATAATTGCAATAGTTAATCATAAACAGATAGATGACGCATTAAAATTATGAACATTCAAAGTCAAACTATAAAGTTCACTATGGAAAAGGAAATCAATGGAGAAATACCATTTTTAGATCTCAACTTAAAAAGGAATGAAGAAAATAAGATAGAATTTGGAATTTACAGAAAAAAGACACATATAGATAACTACATAAAAGCTTTAGGTTTCAATCACATAGCTCACAAAGAAGCAGTTTTCAATAGTTTGACACATAGATTAGTGAACATACCAATGAACAAAGAAAATTATGAAAAAGAAAAAGAACACATAATCAACGTAGCCACGGAAAATGGTTTTGCTATAAAAATGATACTCAAAAAAATAAACAAGTTCAAAAGACAAAAATTTATTAATCAAAGCACTCTTCTAAAAGTAAAAGAAGATAATGTAAAATTTAGAAAATTCACATATCATCCATTAAAACACCACAAGTTTCAAAAAAATTTTAAAGATTTCAACATAAGGTTAGCACCCAAAAATGACTACAGCATCAGCAGACTGATTAGACCTAATAAGAATGAGAAAATTAAAGAAGAAAACAAATCAGGGATTTATCAAATTAAATGTGAAGAATGTGAGAAATTCTACATAGGAAAAACTAAAAGAAATTTGAAAACTAGAGTTAAAGAACATCTCAGGAATGTCAAGAAAGGGGAAGTAGAAAAATCTGCAGTGGCTGCCCATGCATGGTCTGAAAAACATCTTATCGAGAAAGAAGCTAAATTATTAAAACAAATAGAAAAACCAAAAGAACTTACTGTTTGGGAAAAGATCTACATTCAAAAGAGCGAAAAGAAGAAATTAATGAACTTTGAAATTCCTGGTGAGAATGACCTGGTTTCGAGGTTTTTCAGTCAGCCAATGGAAGGAGAGAAGAACAGCTCTTCAAGACGACAGAACAACGGTCGTGACGATACTGAGGATGGAACAGAAACTATGTTCCAAAACTAGTTTATAATCAAATAAGAAGAACAATATGAGGTGAGTGATAAAAAATATTCTACCTTAATGAATATACCTCATAGTGAGAATTCCTAAAATAAGTATTAATGAGTTGCTTATTTTGACTCACCTCATATTTCTTCAAGAAATATAAGGTGAGTTAAAATAACCAACTCATTAATAATTGTTACTAAATTTAATATGGCTGAATTCCCCCCCCCGCAGGGGAAGAACAACTAAATCTCAATGAGAGACATAAGGGCTTACTAAATAACATAACGTGTAAGTTAATGAGTCATTAATTTACGAATCTCATAATGTTATTTCCCATATTTAACTATGAACATAATGTGTGTGTGTGTGTGTTTGTCTAACCGTTTACAAATCCATGTCCTTCCACAAGTCTTTCAGTTAGTCTCTTTCCCTCTCTTTCATTTATTCCTTGATATCCTTTTTCCAAATTGTCCTTTTCTGCCTGGTAGCTCCTTTTCCTTATAGTTTTATAATGATATTTGCTTTGGGAGTGTTTCATCAATCATTCTTTCTACATGACCATACCAAGTCATGTGTTTAGTTTTGATATTATTAACTATTATATGTGTAATATCCATTATTTCCCTGATTGTAATTTGCGTATTCTATCTCTTCTAAATTTACCAGTCAACTTCTTCAGTGATTAATTTTTGTAGCTAGTAACTTGTTTCAGTGCTCTTTTTAAGAGACTACACTTCACACTCATGTAATTATATGCTTTATATTAGTACAGTGTATATTTGTTGTTTGTTACTTTTGGATATAGTTAGGCCCCACAATATTTTAGAGAAAAGGAAGATATTTCTTTAATATATAGAATAAGATTTAACTCCTTCCCTTAATAAGTCATCCATCTGAAACTGAATGGGTGGTCAATGTAGGATGGTAATTAAGCAATATGATTGGTCATGCTATAAATAAACTACCATTTTGAATATGTTGCTATTGCAATCTTATATTGAAATTAGTCTGTAAAAATCCATTCCACTGTTATGTTCAGTGATCACTTACAGTTATAGTGTAATCTAGTATTATGACAATTAGGAGGCATTACCGCTAATAAGGATGGTGGCTCTCCTATCATTTAGGAAGTAATATTAGTGAAGGAGGAAAAAACAAGTAGGAGGATACAAATTAGTTCCAAATGCTACCATTTAATTAAAAGCCATATATGGAATCAGGATATACCATTGAATTGTAAACAATATGTATAAAAAATATTTTAAAAATTATACTCTATGGAATGACAGGTCTAGAGTGCCTTGCCCAACATCCGGTTGCTAACCTCACATCTACAAGTGTTAATCACAGAGCTGGAAAATCATCCAACCAATATAAGGGTGACCTCTGGTCAGCATGTTGGATTCCTAGCCATTGTAGCTGGTTTTCTCGACCAGAGTCACTTCTTATTGTAAGAAGTATAGTAATCCCACTACAGGCCTCAGGAAGCCCTTGGGGTAGTAGGAGGTTAAGGCTCCCACTTTTTCTGGACAATCGGCACTTGATGTCAGGCCTGCGTGACGGCCGCCTTTACCCCCAGAACAAGCGTCTGGTACTCAGTTCCATTAGAGGCTGAGTCAACCCCAAGGCCATAGTGTCGCCAGAAGGTTTGGGTCAGTTTAAAAATCCTGACCCCACCGGGACTTGAACCCTCGACCTTCTAGCTTGTAGCACAGTGCCTTAACCACTACGCTACGGCATGCCCCCAAGCTACCCAAATTCCACAATATTGGGTAAAAATGCCAAGAGAATATTTTTTTCCCATATGGAGACTAGAATCAGTGCAGGTCTGTTGCTCTGCACCAAGGCACCATGCCTTAAACTGCTCAGCTTCAGCGTAGGACAAACATATTTTAAACTTATATTAATTTATGAAGCGAAAACATGGACAGTAACAAAGAGGGATTTAAATAGAATTCAAGGAACAGATAGGAAGTTTTTAAGAAGCATGCTTGGTAAAACCAGAAGAGATAGAATTCAAAACACTAAAGTAAGAGAAATTTTGAAGTTGGATAAAATATGAGATGAATAGTAGATGGTAGAAGATGGAAGATGACCACAATAAAATAATGAATAGTGGAAAGGTACTAAGACAAGCAATGTAACTAAGATTACAAGGGAAGAAAACAAGAGGTTAGCCGAGATATAGATAGGAAGAACAAGTTAAGAATGTCAAGTAAAGAGGATTTCATTAATGGAGTGATGGAGAAAGAGATGTGGAATGAGTAAGATGGAATAGAGGCTTTTGTCTAAAGCTCTACCCCCAGAATGAGGAAACGAAATTAGGTGAAGAAGAAATAATATATAAGTTAATACACTCACGTAAATCGTATGAAACAATTTTTAAAGAGAAAAAATTTCTGCCTGAACCATGACTTGAACCCAAAGACTTCCAGCTTTATGCACTAGTACTCCGTCCTCCATTTGAGCTACCCAGTCAAGTTCATGTCTTAACACAAATTTTTCTCCCTTATAATCCCCCATTCCAGTCATTAGCAGTGAAACATAAATGGGATTATCAGAGAAAGGTTCAGGCAGAAATTTTCTCTTTAAAAATAAAATGCTATTTGAAGATGCTAAGAAATACAGCATTAAAACTATTAGCACTAGATTTCCAAACAAAAAATAGCTTCATTAAATATACGAGGGTCATACTGAGTCATGAGCAACATTTTTTTAAACAATCATAATATTATTTTAGACAAACCAAGTACACCATGTTAATCTACAGACCTGTGTGCTACTTTTCAACATAGTCTCCATTTCTTTGCACACATTTTGTCCAGCATTCTACAAGCTTGAAAATTCCCTTATGATAGAAGTCCGTTCCAGCTGTTCGAAGACACTGACGCACTGCTTTCCGAATATCCTCCAGCGTCTCGTAGCGTTGGCCTCTCATCTGCTCCTTCACAGAACCGAAAAGATGGTAGTCGGAGGGTGCCAAATTGGGACTATAGGGAGGATGTGGAAGAGTTTCCCACCCAAATGTCCTGATCTTCTCCACAGTGGCACGAGCAGTGTGAGGACGCACGTTATCGTGTTGCAGAATGATCCTCCTTCCAGGGCGTTTGTCGTGCAATGCACGATGGAGCTTCACAAGTGTCTGGATATAGCGGGCAGCATTTATGGTTTGTCCAGGTTCAAGAAATTCAACCAGAATGCAACCTTGCGCATTCCAGAAGACACTGCCCATAACTTTCCCAACTGATTGCACTGTCTTTGCTTTTTTTCTTTAATGGCGAATTCAAGTGGCATTTTGTTTCAGGCTCGTAGTGATGAAATCAGCTTTCGTCACCTGTCACAATACTCGTCAAAAAATCATCACCTTCATTTCGAAATCTCTGAAGAAGGTTATGGGTGATGGTTCTTCTCTGAAGTTTGTGGTCTTCACTCAATAAACGTGGAACCCAATGGGCACTAACTTTTCGGTAACCTAAGCTGTGAATCATTTCTTGCACTGCACTGTGTCCTACTGCAAGTTTTGTAGCGATTTCATTCACTGTGATACGCCTGTCGTCTCTAATGAGCGCATCATCTCTTTCCTTGTTGCAATCCGTGGAGGCAGAGCATGGGCGACCGCTACGAGACTCATCTTTGATACTCGTGTTCCCATCTTTAAAATGTTTCA
Organism: Diploptera punctata; assembly: GCA_030220185.1. Classification (NCBI taxonomy): domain Eukaryota; kingdom Metazoa; phylum Arthropoda; class Insecta; order Blattodea; family Blaberidae; genus Diploptera; species Diploptera punctata. Next base: position 1,917,076 of record JASPKZ010008379.1, on the reverse strand, counting down.
CCCATCTCCTAACACTGCTGGCACCCATGCAGGCATCTCCATAAGCACATTGAAGTCTTTGGTGAATATCAACAGCAGATTGTTCCTCTTTAACAAGGAATTCAATGACAGCGCGCTGTCGAAACGAAACATTGATGTCTGCCATTTTGGAAACACTGCTTGTGGTCACATGATAGAAGTTATGACGCCACAAAACGGCAATGTTGTGGTATAAAGTCTGTAGATTATGATCCTGCAGTTGTTTTTGTTACATTGTTGAAATTTGAATTTTAACAATGGGTTGCTCACGACTTTCGGTATGACCCTCGTATGTAGGTAGGAAATAACACCATGAGGTTTATTTTAATTAAATTTGAGTTGTTTTTGACTCACCTCATATTTCTTCAAGGAATATGAGGTGAGTCAAAAACAACTCAAATTTAATTAAACGAATAGCTTCATTTAGGTATTAGTAATATAGCTTCATGTTTACATTAATGGTTCCTTTCTTCCCAATCAAAAGTGATCAGCTGCAGGTGCTACTTGTTACCTCTTCTCATTTTATAAAATCTTAGGATTCAACACCACAAATTTTGATTTTGAAGCCAATTATTATTCAACGCTACTTCCAACTAGCAGTAATGTTTTATGATTCCAGAGTAGCTATTATTGCTGTCACAGAAGATATGTCACCTAAATTATATAAAATAATAGATTGTTGGAAAATACTATATCAATTGAAAAAGTTTATTAAGAAGATAGTTTTTCAGTAGGTTCCAGTACAGTATGCCTTACAAGGAAATGTAACTGCTGATTATATAGGAAGGAAAGGATGTCATCAGTTTTACCATTCCTATTAGCTAAGAGATTAATCACTTCAGAAATTAAAACTATATTGTCAAATTATTTTACTGAAATTTCAATAAATAAAAGGTGGAAGTGCCTACATACACAATTATTTAGAAATACCTGAGTATCCAAAGAAAAGTGCATCTTTTAATTTGACTATGGGTCATGAATTGCCAAAACATTTACACAGGGGCACCATAATGTCCAGTTTTTTATTCAAATCTACAATATTTGGAAAATATTTCTTTGATACCGACGGTTTCAGACATCTTGTCCCTCTTCAGTCATGACTTCCACTGATGAAATTCTCTGGTTGTTGAATTCTCTATGGACATCACCACAAGAGAAACCGTCGGTATCAAAGAAATTTGAAATTGTATGAGGTGAATCGTTAAAAATATGTTCTCCACTCACTATTAACAATTGAATATGTTGTTTACAAACTGAATACACTAATAAATTAATATTGTTAATAGTTTACAAATAAAAATTGACTCATCAATTTGGTAGTGACAGACATTTGTTAATCTAAACGAGGATTAAAAAAATGCAGAGTAGAAGTAAAATAAATTGTGAAAGTATAAAAAATTATCATCAAACTCAAGCTTGGTGATACAAGCCATTGTTATATTCTTTTGTTTTTCATAATTAAATTGTCATAATGCTACATAAGCCGGCTTTTAAATATTTTAAAATAATTAATAGTGAGTGGAGAACTTATTTTTAACGACTCACTTCATATAATTTCAAATTTCTTTGATACCGGCGGTTTCAGACAATATCTTGTCCCTAAGCCATGACTAAAGAGGGACAAGATATTGTCTGAAACTGCCGGTATCAAAGAAATTTGAAATTATATGAGGTGATTCGTTAAAAATAAGTTCTCCACTCACTATTAATGATATAACCTCATAATGTTTACTTCCCAATATTAATTTAAATATATTTTTAAATAAGTTGTTTCTCATAATATGAAATGCTTTTTAAGTGTACTTTATTTATTTATTGTAAATGCTTTATTTATAATTATAATTAATATTGTTTTATTATATATAAGCTTAACCTTTAAGCGCCCAAGTTTAAATGGCCAGGTAGCGGCAGGCTGCCCGGGTTTAAATGCCCACCTAGCTTTTAAACTCCTTGGCTTTTGACTATAACTTTACTGATTTTATTAACTCATATTTTAAAATCTGTGGGGGTCACAAACATGAAACAAGGTTTAGAGTGTTAAATATTATTGTAAAATCAGTGGTATTCACGGCAAAAACCCGTAGTGATATTTTATATCATAGAGATAATTTTTAAATTCAGGATAGTTAGCAAATAACTTTCGGGATTTTAGAGTGTTGTGAATCAGGTTAGAAGTGAAAAACTATACATAGATTTAGGTATATTCTCACCCTCGTTCATTCTTTTGTTTATTATGTTGCATCCGGTCAGTTTTCCCCCAAAGCAGGAAAGTTTTGAAGAAAAAAAACAGGTCACATTCCACCCACAGCCCTTATTCATTCACAGTTTTGTGACTCAGAGTGAAGTTTACGATATGTCTAGTACAAAATCACTACGTTATGCTGAAATACAAGACATTCTCGGATTGTGACAATGACAAAACGATATAAATGACAAGCTACAATCAACTGACACTTATAGCTGTGGGACACCTGACATTTGTCAGGTCTTGGGTTCGTGAAACTAGAATTGACAGCGAAGAAAAATGTACTCTTCCCCCCTGACATGACAGAATCAGAAATGTACCTTTTTCTTGGCGTAATTATTCTAATGTGAAATGACGTGTTGTGGGATAGTAAGACATAAGAGAAAAGGGATGCCTAATAATCTAAAAATAATAATAATAATAATAATAATTCCATGGTGCGACAGGCCTAGAAGGCCCTTAGAGCCTACCATCGAGCTTCTGGCCTCACACTCATATGTGTCAATCACAAAGGTAGATGATCTTCGAGCTAGTGCATGGGTGACATGTGCTCAGCATGTGGAGTCCCCCAGCCGTTATAGCTTGTTTACTCAACCAAAAAAAATATTTTTTCATTTGTTAGACTTAACCATTCTATACAATTTTCTTCTTCTGACTTAATTGGTGCCAAAACAACATATAGTGACTTCTGACTTAGACTTGTCAGAGACGTATTGCAACAGGCTGATAGAACCCTGTAGACGACTCCCTGGATAGACCTAGTATATTGAGTACAGACATTTTGTGATTTGAAGTCAACTTTAGTCAACATTGGGCCAAAACAACACATACAGACTTCCGACTTAGACTTGTCACAGACTTTTCGGAACAGGTTGGTAGAACACCCTGTAGATGACTCCCTGGTCGGTAGACATAGTATATTGAGTACAGATATTTTGTGACTTGAAGTTAATTTTTGTCAACATTGGTCGGTAGCTTTACAAAGACTAATTTGTCGTGTGTTCGGCGCGGGGAATCAGAAAACGTGTGCAAGTGAAGTGTAAAAAGTATGATGTCGGTTTGTGAATTGGTGATTGTTTCGAGGCTTATCACACAAAAACAAATATTTAATAAACGAATGCTATCTTCACATCACGTTGCCAAGCATCTGATAACCCTGAAAAAAGGTATGTTACAAAAGTAGTATTATCCAGTATAATTTCAAGCAACCAAACAAGTCCGACTGCTCAGAACCCATACGCTGGGTCTGCGGGCAGATTGGACGTACATTTTAAAACCCAGCATATGGGCTCCTGGGCGTTTAAAGGTTAATTACTTGCTTAGAAATAGAAATATTTGCATTTATAATTTTAAGATCTTTCTGTTTTTTTAATAGAATATACGAGTTCTGCAACAGAGATTAGGAGACATGAAGAAAACTTTACAGCGAGAGTTGAGGTTGCCAGCACAAAACATAGATGGCACTAATTCCACAGAATCCGATTCATTCACCCAAGCAGCCATTCTCACACCGAGTTCAAGTAGACACCTGCAGCAGAAGCAACATCAACAAGCTGTAACAAATCACCGGGCGGCAACTGATGATGATGATGTGAACTTCAAGTACCTGAAACATGTTCTTATAAAGTTTCTTACAAGTAGAGAATATGAGGTAAATATCTTTTCTGTTCATAGTTACTTTCTAATAAAAATAGAATGCCCTCTTTGATATTTTGATCCTGGCAAACTAGTACCAGTAGTTTATGGTGAAAAGTGGAAGAATGCAGTGGCAGATATGTGGACACAGAGTGACATAATCCAAGAATTAATACTAATTCTTAGCCACCACTCCTGGGTTAAACTGCTACTTATTCTGCTAAAATTCATACTACTATCAATAGTAAATATAAAAAAATCAAGTATGTGATATAGTAAGTTATGTAGATAGGAAATAACACTATGAGGTTCTTTAATATTGTTTATTTTTTATTATTTCACTCACCTCATACTTCATAAATCATAGCAGACCCTGGGTTTCTTCACGTAATTTGTGACATTGTCAATGCTGCGTCACGTTCACAACTGACGTCCAACGGCCTTCTATCCTGCAGACTGACCTCTGCGCCATCTGGTGGCCGACCGAAGAATTTCCAAATCAGTCCTCTATCTTTATAACCGGGTATTTCAAAATTCATAGTTGTATTTTCATTCTTGCATATGTAAATTTTTTCCCAAATTGTGAGTTCCTTCGGTTTTTCCAATTGTTTAAGTAATTTTGTTTTGGTTTCTATTCTATGTTTTTCTGACCAGGCATGTGCAGCTATTGCAGATTTTTCGGTTTCTCCATTTTTAACATTTCTGAGGTGTTCTTTTAATCTTGTATTTAGATTCCTTTTTGTTTTTCCTATGTATATCTTTTCACAATCTTTACAATTAATTTGATAAATTCCCGATTTTTTGCAGTCTTCAATTTTTTCATTTTTGTTGGTTTTTATTAAATTACCTAAGCTGTAATCATTTTTCGGTGCTAATTTAATGTTGAATTTGTTGAAAATTTTTTGAAACTTGTCAAATACGAAAGGATGGTATGTGAACTTCTTGAATTTTTTGCCTATTATTTTTATCTGTCTGAAGAGTACTTTCATTGATGACAAAAAAGTCAAAAAAAGTATAAACAATGTTAACAATAGAAATTAACCAAAATTGGTCGTCTATGAATCCAACATTATGGAATTATAAATACAGTAATAATGACCAACCATATGTACATTCATACAACAGTCCAACCGAGGGCTAGGGTCCACACCCAGGACACCCTACCCCGACTTTCAGGACCAAGAAACCAAAGTAGAACTGCTCTGCTCGAGCTCCAGACGACGACGACTCATTCTCTGGCTTCGTATTTGAGAGTTCCTGGGAAATGGGGAAGTTGCATCGCGCAATATGCATGACACAGAGGAGAGGGAAAGTAAGAGAGTGGATAAAGAGGGTATGAATGGCACTGTTCTTGAATCCAGATGCACTATATGGAAGAGATGACGTAAAATTGCAAACGAAAAATATACTTTTGGTACACATGAAATATTTACAATGTTTTTATTTTAAATTAAACATTTCTCACTGAATGACAGTTACAGTGGTGAATACAAAAAGTAGTTTATGGTAAAAAATGCTATAAGGAAGCAATTTATTTGTAAATAACATCATATGATCATACAGTGTACTTAATATCTAAACATTCAGAGTCAAATACACATGTAATTGCATTTCCAAGATTTCTGGAGAAGCATTGGCTCTCAAATCTTTGAATATATCTGTTCATCCATATGTTAAAATTTGGAACATCCCAACTTCTCCAGTGGAATATTTGATTTCATCAGGGGATTAACTGTGTCACATATTAATTCATACTTCAGTTTTTAATTTCTTTGCATTGCTAAGAAAATAAAAGTCCCAATTCAAATGAATGAAGCCCTCTTTAATAAGGAAGATTATTCATAACGATAAAGATAAAAATAAAACTAAATAGTATCAGATAAAAATAAATGTAATTTATTGTTTACAGTTTCCTCAGTCTTTTATATATATAAATTGTATTTTGAGCTCTCCTGCACATGCTTCACATATTAATCTTTTCTAGCCTAACCAGTTCTTATATTGCAGTATTTACACATCATAACTTTATTCTTTCTGAGAAGAATGGATAGAAATAGACTTCCTAAATTGACATTCCAATATACTACAAATGGACATGGGAATCAAGGAAAACCAAAACATTGGTGGAAAGATCAAGACTATCTTCATTATGTTTACCGTCACAGACCACATGGCCTAAAACTGATTTGTTCATGATAATGACGAACTTCATTCTTTTCTCTTTCCAGGAACGTTGGAATTGTGTTTATATATTTTGTAGTTCAGAAGAAATAAATGAAGTCTGTTCCTTCTTTCTGAATAGCCCTGTGTGTATATATATATATATATATCAATTACCTTTTTTTTTAACATTTTAAGATTGCGACATGGGATCGTCAGTCATCATAAATATCTTTGTTCATACTATGGGACTTGCACTAGTTCGAATCCCCGTAAAGAAATTTTCTCATGGAATTTTGGCCACATAGGACCATTGCCTACCCAGCATCATGAGGAATTTGGGTAGCTACAATAAGTAGTGGCTCCATGTTTTGGAAACCACCTATTATGGTGGGGACCTGACATGCTGACGTGTCATCCTTATAATGGCTGGGTAATTGTCCACCTCTGTGATTAATACATGTGGATGTGAGGTCAGCAGCCAGCTGGTAGGTCAAGGGCCTTTTAGGCCTGTTACTCCATGAAGTTTTAGATTTAATGACTCACTTGGTTCATTATCATTTATCACCCATCATATTATAAGGGTCCACCGCTGTGGTCTCGAGGTAGCGTGCTGCCTTGTCACGCAGCGGGCCCGGGTTCGATCCCTGGTCGGGGCAGTTTTTCTGGGTGAGGTTTTTATCGGGGTTTTTCCTCCCCTGTAAGACAAATGTCAGGAAAACTTTAAGGCCCAAACAGTCCCCGAAATCATATGGCCATCGCCATCATCATCCTTCACCGGTGTGGAATGCAACGGGAAGCTACCACACCTACAATTCCCTAGTAAAGCTGCAAGCATAGTATGAAAATGCTATGATTGCAGTAAGGACCTGCCTTCGGGCAGAATTACTATGGATGGATATTATAAGGGTATTATAACTCTGTCTTCCGGGCACCCAAATCTGAGAAGTGGGTTACAATTCTGCCAATGCCTAGAGAGAAAGGCAGAGATGGTGTACAGTTAACCTGGTGGAATTAAAAAAAATCTTATCTGTTATATTTCAAAAGTATTCATTTTGTTTTGTAGGCTCAGCATTTAACAAGAGCAGTTGCAACTCTTCTTAGATTTTCACCAGAAGAGGAACGACTACTACGGGAGACTTTGGAATGGAAAATGTCTTGGTTTGGAACACGACCAAGTTTAGGAATGGGTCAGACTGCCAAAACAATTCCTCCCAGCTGATAACAATATGTGATGATTGAACAATGACAGCAAATCATAATTTGACTTTGTGAGGCAAGAATTTATTCTAAGTCAGTATCTGCAATTTGATTTATTAAAAAGAAGTTATTGTATATAGGATATATGTAAAATAATCACCAAATATTTTTATTTTATGGATTGAAAATTTATTATAATTGGATTCTGATAATTTTTTAACAATGTAGACATTTTTATAATATTCTTTTTGTAATCTATTATATATTTTGAGCATTCATTACTTTTGTTTATTTTTTATTATTTCACTCACCTCATACTTCATAATTCATAGCAGACCCTGGGTTTCTTCACATATTTTGTGACATTGTCAATGCTGCGTCACGTTCACAACTGACGTCCAACGGCCTTCTATCCTGCAGACTGACCTCCGTGCCATCTGGTGGCCGACCGAAGAATTTCCAAATCAGTCCTCTTTCTTTATAACCGGGTATTTCAAAATTCATAGTTGTTATAAAGAAAGAGGACTGATTTGGAAATTCTTCGGTCGGCCACCAGATGGCGCGGAGGTCAGTCTGCAGGATAGAAGGCCGTTGGATGTCAGTTGTGAACATGACGCAGCATTGACAATGTCACAAAATATGTGAAGAAACCCAGGGTCTGCTATGAATTATGAAGTATGAGGTGAGTGAAATAATAAAAAATAAACAATATTAAAAAACCTCATAGTGTTATTTCCTATCTACATAACTTAATTCATTACTTTGTTCCAAGTTTAATATTAAAAGCAATGTGACCATTTTGCAAAAGTCAGTCTTAAAAACATAAAATTCATAGCATACTTTTATAAAGGAATAAAGTTAATAGGAATTGAATATATAAGAGATAAATGTGTATTGAGAGTGAAATCAGAAAAATTAAAAATAAAGTAAATCACTTTTGATAAGAAAACTGTGATAAAGATAAGCAAAAAATAAATTTAAACTATTACTTAAAACTTCCCCAGTAAATAAAACAATGTATTGTTTGACTAAATAATGGGTTCTATATAAACGTATAATAATGTGTGATCCTTCGTTGGGAAAAGTATAAGGTTCAAGGCTGTTTAATCAGTCAAAATGTCTCTCTTTTCAAATCACTATTTTGATTGATATATTGATTTAAAAAATATGCTTATTTTTTAGTGGTCTCTTGTTTTGTGTATATATTTTGAATCTTAGAAGCTGATTTGCTCTTGGACCTCCCAGTACAACCTCACAAGGTCCTTTGCTTCCTGTGCTGCCAAATTTTTTTATACATGTCAGGAGTTGATGATCTGCTCTTGATTGTTGCACATGACACATCTATTGGTTTGATAGATACCAATCTAGTTTAGGTGGTAGGCAAGAAAGTTCTGGCTTGAAAGTAGTAAGAATTTGCACTGCTTCCTTGCATTCTTTGTCTTTAATTTCTATTTCAAGTTTCTTTTCTTGAGATGACTTCTCACATGTTACAGAAATAAGTTTTCTAAACTTTGTTGATATATGCTGCAAATGCAGAGTTCAAATCTGTCAATCAGTCCAACAGTAGACTTTTTTAGATTGTCATGTACCTGTAAGTTTTATCCTCTTCTTCATTCTTCTTCTTCTTCTTCTTCCTATAAGTGTTAGGACTGTTGGCTTATTACAATTTTCAATTCAGTTTTTTTTAATGTTTTTATTTAAATTAACATTTTCCAATCCTGGATAGAATATAATTTAACAAAGAAAAATTAATGCTCGAACCGGGACTTGAATCCTGGATCTTTGATTTTCTCTAATGATCAGAGATCCAGGGTTCAAATCCTAGTCTGAGTGTTAATTTTTCTTCCTTAAATTAGATTTCAGTTCAGTGTTTGAAAGGTCAGCCTATAAATTTTTTACCATTTGTACCATTTGGATGGTAGTGAAACATGGTATTAAGTTTTATAAACATAAAGTTATACTAGGTTGTGACTATGTTTTGAAGCATTTCTTTTTTCTTTGTTAACACCATCGTTCAGGTTTGTTACAGGTGACACCATTTCCTGATTTCTTTTTTCCATGCTTCACAGTCCTGCCAGTAATTGACTTTCTGTCCTGCATTGCTGAATAAATACCATCACTCCAACACTTCTTGTGCTATCTTTTTTCCCAGCTGCTTAGGGGAGTCCAATTTGATGTCTTTAAAGCCATTGATCTTCCTCGGTTCAATTCCTGGTTCAGACATTAATTTTTTTATTTTCACAATATCATTATAATTTCTGATATATGTTTGGTTATTAAAATTTTAATCTTAAAATACTGGATAAAGTTGAGACCCTCAAAGTTCAGAAATCCAGGATTCAAGTCCCGGTTCGAGCGTTAATTTTTCTTTCTTAAATTAAATTAAATTCTATTCAAGATTGGAAAGTGTTAATTTAAATAAAAAGATTGAAACTGTATTCTATCTTAATTATACCTTTTATTAAATTCTCAAATGCTTCCCGAACATCATCTAGCCATGATAATAATTATTATCATATTCGCATTGTTTAGTATGAATGTGTGTGTGTGTATGTGTGAATGGTGTGTTTTGTCTTAATGTTGTGTTGTCTCAGAGGAGGCCCTGACATCAAGCTGATCACTCATTCGGGAGACCAGACAGGACGTGCCACTTTAAGGCCCAGGTAGCATGTGGCACATTAAAGTACCTATAAGATGAAAGGTTAAATTGTGTTAATGGAATGAAATTAATTTCTGTCTGATTTTTTATTTATTTGGAAGAATGATGTGTTTAAAATATCATACATATATTCGGGAATTGGTAGCTATACTATTACAGTTGGCTGTTATATTTTTGGTAAAATACTGTATTATAATCTTTTCATTGTTCTATTATAATCTATAATGACATAGTTCATTGTTGAGCCATAGCCTCTCCTTTTGTAAGGAGTTACTAGACCAACTTTTTTTTTTAGTTACCTTATTTGCTCATAGATGTCATGAATGGCATTCAGTCATCAATTCAATGAGACATCTAACAGGCAACTAAGGTATTACTAGGATGTTGAGGTCATACATTTTTCTTAGAGGCCTTTTTATTCAGGCTTAAGGATCTTTATGAGCCTGAAAATCTTCAGACTTGGGACCCATGGCCTAAAGTCCCTCCCGGAGGACTTGCTCCTTGGATATTTCCATCCAAAAAAAAATCCATCAACCCCAGCTGGGTTTGAACCTGTGACCCTTGGAACTAGAGGCAAGGAGCATAACCACTAGTCCACTGCGGCAACCTAGGTAAATAAAATTGCATACATTTGTATTGCATTATTTTAATATATTCATATTTCATATTGAAATAGTTGTTAAATATATAGCTCATATGTGGCCTGTGAGATATTAGATACATACAAAATGGCCTGTGGTCCAAATGAGTTCAACATACCTGGCCTAGACACCAGATATTTCCTAGAACATATGATAAATCAGCACCATCTTTACAGTAAACATCAGATTTTGGGGCTATCAATTTTGGTGTCTATAATTCGAAGATATGGGAATGTTTTTAAATTCTTATAGTATATTGCAATGTTAATAGTAATTCTTCCTTTAATTTTTTAACCCCCCTCCCCTATGTTTTACATTAAGTTATTGGTTTGTTCAGGCTATAATTTTTATTGATGTTGAGTGATTCCGGGTTCTGTGGCCGTGGTCCATAGTTGGTGTTGATACCAGACGTTTCGCCCTCAACTGCGGAGGGCATCTTCAGTGGCGAGTGCTTCTAGGCGTGTTTCCTGGTCGGAAGCTCTACTTAGAGTGAACGCTGCGGGTGTTGTATTGATACTAGTGGTGGGAGCAGGGTGAGCGGGCGTGGCTCTTGCTGATTGGCTAATGGTCGTCTCCTTGTTGTCCCTAGTGTTGATGCATTTATTTTCTAGTGTACGGTACCAGGCCTTAGACAGTTTAATACCTTCCTCTTTTCTGTTAATATTTTCCTTATGCTTGTGTATTTCTATAGCCTCTCGATATAATCTAGGGAAATAATAGGAAGTTGTGGCTAAAACTTGTGTATCATCGAATAGAATCTGGTGTCCATTCATAATGGCATGTTCTGCTACAGCCGATTTATCCATTTCTCCTTGTCTGCAGTTTCTTTTGTGTTCTGATAAACGGGTGGCTATACTTCTTTTTGTGGTCCCTATGTATGGTTTACCACACGAACAAGGAAGTCGATATACGCCGCAAGTGGAGAGAGGTGGCCGAGGATCCTTAGCTGAGCGAAGGCAGTCTTCTATTTTTCTTGTAGGTCTGTAAACTGTTTTTATGTTGTATTTTCGTAGGAGTTTTCCGATACGATCTGTGACTCTTTGTACATATGGTAAGTAGGCTATGCTGGTTGAGGGTGTGTTATCCATTCTGACGTGCTGTCTTCGTGGATGTATGGTTTGTCTTATTTCCTTGGATGTGTAGCCATTTTTTCTGGAAACAATTGAACAGATGGTGTTGTTCTTGTTTAAGGTGTTGTGGTTGGCATAACTTAGTCGCTCTGTCGAACAGTGTCTTAATGACACCTCGCTTTTGTCTTGGATGGTGGTTAGAGTCTTTGTGCAGATATCGGTCTGTGTGTGTAGGTTTTCTGTAAACTGTATGTTGAATTTCCCCATTGCCAGTCCTTATTATTTGAACATCCAGGAAAGGAAGTCTTCCATTATCTTCTTTTTCCATAGTGAACTGTATTTTGTTGTGTCTGCTGTTAAGGTGTTGAAGGAAACGTTCCAATTCTTCACTGCCATGTCTCCATACTACGAATGTGTCATCAACATAGCGAAACCAATGTTCTGGAGACTTGGGAGCTGTTTTTAGTGCTTCTGTTTCGAATTTCTCCATGAAAAAATTCGCTACTACTGGGCTTAGAGGACTGCCCATGGCTACTCCGTCGGTCTGTTCATAGTAGCTGTTGTTCCATTGGAAGTAAGTAGTAGTTAGTACATGCCTGAATAAATTGGATATTTCTTCTGTGAAAATCTGTCTAATGTAGTCCATGGTCTCATTTACTGGCACCATGGTGAAAAGGGAAACCACATCGAAGCTAACCAGTATATCTTGAGATGTTACGTTTATATTCCGTAGTCTCTCAATGAAATGTGTCGAGTCTCTGATGTAGCTGTCCGTTTTTCCAAGGAGTGGTTTCAGAAGTCCTGTAAGATGCTTTGCCAGTAAGTAGGTCGGAGAACCGATGGCACTGACAATTGGCCGGAGTGGAATGTTGTTCTTGTGTATTTTTGGAAGACCATAGAGTCTTGGAGGTTGAGCTTCGGATACGCGTAATTTCTTCTTAATTCCTTCTGGCAAGGACGATTGCTTGATAAGATTGTTGGTTTTTCGAAGAATACCGGATGTAGGGTCTCGCTTGATAGGTTTGTATATATCTGGTGTCAGAATCTCTATTATTTTCTCTTTGTATTCATGTGTATTCATAACAACTGTAGAGTTTCCTTTATCGGCGTGTAAAATAGTGATATTATTATCATTATTTAACGTTTTTAGCGCTAGTCTCTCCTTCTTAGTTAAATTGCTTTTCGGTGGTTGGGCGCGACGGAGTATTCTTGCAGCTTCATAACGAATTTCATCAGTTGTTTGCAAGGGGAGATTAAATAATGATAATAATATCACTATTTTACCAGCCGATAAAGGAAACTCTACAGTTGTTATGAATACACATGAATACAAAGAGAAAATAATAGAGATTCTGACACCAGATATATACAAACCTATCAAGCGAGACCCTACATCCGGTATTCTTCGAAAAACCAACAATCTTATCAAGCAATCGTCCTTGCCAGAAGGAATTAAGAAGAAATTACGCGTATCCGAAGCTCAACCTCCAAGACTCTATGGTCTTCCAAAAATACACAAGAACAACATTCCACTCCGGCCAATTGTCAGTGCCATCGGTTCTCCGACCTACTTACTGGCAAAGCATCTTACAGGACTTCTGAAACCACTCCTTGGAAAAACGGACAGCTACATCAGAGACTCGACACATTTCATTGAGAGACTACGGAATATAAACGTAACATCTCAAGATATACTGGTTAGCTTCGATGTGGTTTCCCTTTTCACCATGGTGCCAGTAAATGAGACCATGGACTACATTAGACAGATTTTCACAGAAGAAATATCCAATTTATTCAGGCATGTACTAACTACTACTTACTTCCAATGGAACAACAGCTACTATGAACAGACCGACGGAGTAGCCATGGGCAGTCCTCTAAGCCCAGTAGTAGCGAATTTTTTCATGGAGAAATTCGAAACAGAAGCACTAAAAACAGCTCCCAAGTCTCCAGAACATTGGTTTCGCTATGTTGATGACACATTCGTAGTATGGAGACATGGCAGTGAAGAATTGGAACGTTTCCTTCAACACCTTAACAGCAGACACAACAAAATACAGTTCACTATGGAAAAAGAAGATAATGGAAGACTTCCTTTCCTGGATGTTCAAATAATAAGGACTGGCAATGGGGAAATTCAACATACAGTTTACAGAAAACCTACACACACAGACCGATATCTGCACAAAGACTCTAACCACCATCCAAGACAAAAGCGAGGTGTCATTAAGACACTGTTCGACAGAGCGACTAAGTTATGCCAACCACAACACCTTAAACAAGAACAACACCATCTGTTCAATTGTTTCCAGAAAAATGGCTACACATCCAAGGAAATAAGACAAACCATACATCCACGAAGACAGCACGTCAGAATGGATAACACACCCTCAACCAGCATAGCCTACTTACCATATGTACAAAGAGTCACAGATCGTATCGGAAAACTCCTACGAAAATACAACATAAAAACAGTTTACAGACCTACAAGAAAAATAGAAGACTGCCTTCGCTCAGCTAAGGATCCTCGGCCACCTCTCTCCACTTGCGGCTATATCGACTTCCTTGTTCGTGTGGTAAACCATACATAGGGACCACAAAAAGAAGTATAGCCACCCGTTTATCAGAACACAAAAGAAACTGCAGACAAGGAGAAATGGATAAATCGGCTGTAGCAGAACATGCCATTATGATGGACACCAGATTCTATTCGATGATACACAAGTTTTAGCCACAACTTCCTATTATTTCCCTAGATTATATCGAGAGGCTATAGAAATACACAAGCATAAGGAAAATATTAACAGAAAAGAGGAAGGTATTAAACTGTCTAAGGCCTGGTACCGTACACTAGAAAATAAATGCATCAACACTAGGGACAACAAGGAGACGACCATTAGCCAATCAGCAAGAGCCACGCCCGCTCACCCTGCTCCCACCACTAGTATCAATACAACACCCGCAGCGTTCACTCTAAGTAGAGCTTCCGACCAGGAAACACGCCTAGAAGCACTCGCCACTGAAGATGCCCTCCGCAGTTGAGGGCGAAACGTCTGGTATCAACACCAACTATGGACCACGGCCACAGAACCCGGAATCACTCAACATCATGATTACCGGCCGTGAAAGCCTGCATTCAACTATAATTTTTATTGTTATTTTTACTCTGATATTAATATACCCATTGCAATATTGAGAAACTTTCATCAATAAATATGCTTGATCACAACATTTCATATCTACAACTGACAAATGTATTTAATATCTAATATACTGTCACTAAATTATTTTGTTGAATGAAATGTTAGAAACAGTAAGATAGCTTATATCAAAAGATTCAACCAGCATCTCTTAACCTCTGAAAGTTTCCCTTTTACCATATACTGTTATTTAAAACTTAGAACATTTTGATGGGAGAGTGCAATACATTCATGTAAATAATTTATGTAAATTTAATTTTAGAAAATTACTATGAGTTAAATTATTAAAATATGAGGTGAGTCAAAAATAATCTAACTCATAATAATTAAAATAAACCTTATAGTTATTAAGGTAGAATTTTTTATCACTCACCTCATATTGTTCTTCTTATTTGACTATAAACTAGTTTTGGAACATAGTTTCTGTTCCATCCTCAGTATCGTCACGACCGTTGTTCTGAAATTGAACTTTGAAATTCCCGGTGAGAATGACCTGGTTTTGAGGTTTTTCTGTCAGCCAATGGAAGGAGAGAAGAACATCTCTTCAAGACGACAGAACAACGGTTGTTACGATACTGAGGATGGAACAGAAACTATGTTCTGAAACTAGTTTATAGTCAAATAAGAAAAAAAATATGAGGAGAGTGATAAAAAATTCTACCTTAATGAATATACCTCATAGTGAGAATTCCTAAAATAAGTAAACCTTATAGTGTCACTTCCTTTGAATATTAATTAAATATTAAATTAATTTTAGAAGTTGTGGGTGGTATTATTATTTATTTACATAAATCCTATATACAATCAGTAAAATAAATGTTGCCTAGAGAGCCAGGAATGCCTATGACAAGGTAAATAATAATATTGTTGACCTCAGAAGTGTTTATCACATAAAAAATAAGTGTATATATGCTTATGAAGCATTTGCTAAGAGACAAAATTTTAAATATTTTATATAATCATCAAGAATGAAGTCTGCTGAGATTAGTGCATCATGGAAATCGAGTGATTTATAAAGTGAAGGAATTGCCTTGATTTTGGGCTTCAAGTATAACCTGCATTATCACCTATTAAATAAGCTTAATATATTCACAAACACACAGATTTATTGTAAACTGTATAAAATTAATAAAATGTGTATTCTTAGTTTTTAGCATCGGTGTATCATAAATTTAAAAAAAAACTGGTTTAGTGGACCATTATAGGATAACCAGAATTATTTTGCACCCAAAGATCATAACAATTTATGAAATACAAACTTTTTTATATCACTTGTAGTAAAGAAATATTACAAATTTATTGCTATATTTGAAATATGCATTTCCTTTGTATTATATATGCTTAAAAGAATGTATAAATAAGTATAACCAATGAAAAGAGAAACACATTTTTAAAATAATTATTGTTTCAAAAGTATCATAATTCTTTATCATTTAGTATGTTTATATTTAGTGAAAATTATGATTGATAATATTTATGTGATCTGACAAAAGTAATTGAACATATTTTCTAAGATATTTCCAACAAAATAAATTAATATATTCATTCAGTCATAGTAATTCTGCCCAAGGGCAGATCTTTCACTGCAATCATAGCATTTTCATGCTACGTTTTGCAGCTTTACTAGGGAATTATAGGTGTGGTAGCTTTCCGTTGCTTTCTACACCAGTGAAAGATGATTAAGATTATGATAAGGATGATGATGGCCGTATGATTTTCGGGGACCTTTGGACCCTAAGCTTCCTGACATTTGTCTTACAGATGAGGAAAAACTCTGAAAAAAAGTCACCCAGGAGCCTGTCTCGATCGGGAATCAAACCCGGGCCCGCTGCGTGACAAGGCACCATGCTACCTCGAGACCACAGCAGTGGACATTAATATATTAATAAATCAATTTAATTATGCCAGGAAGAGAAATGATTAAATTGTAACTATAGAGATAAAATTGTTAAAACAAATACTAACAAATGTATATATATATATCTCCATGGTGTGAATTTATCATTATTTATAAGTTCATATATATATCCATCCATAGTAATTCTGCTTGCAGCTTTACTAGGGAATTGTGTAGGTGTGGTAGCTTCCCGTTGCTTTCCACACCGGTGAAGGATGATCGTGATGATTATGATGATGATGATGGCCATATGATTTCGGGGACTGTTTGGGCCTTAAAGTTTTCCTGACATTTGTCTTACAGGTGAGGAAAAACCCCGATAAAAACCTCATCCAGAAAAACTGCCCCGACCGGGGATCGAACCCGGGCCCACTGCGTGACAAGGCAGCATGCTACCTCGAGACCACAGCGGTGGACATACATATATATGACTAAAGCTAAGTGGTGATTGCTGTCACTCACTAGCAGATGACAGGAGGGGAGTCATGTGGTTATCACAACCTTAATTTTAGTTTCCTTAAAATACAATTTTTATACTTCTCATATAAAATAGTTACTTACAAGGGAAGTGTAAAAAATTGCATGCCAAAACCTATCATGAAATTTCTCTCAGAGAAGCATTGTGATGTAATAAGGCCATGTTAAAAAAATATCTGCTGCTTTTAACTGTAAGGCACAGAAATCAAAGCCAGATTCGAGCAATGGCAACCCACTGTGAGAAGCAGATAGACTCCCTGCTTGACTAGGGAGTAGAGTGAGGCAGGTTGGATGGCAGATTGTGAGGATTATCCGATCCATTAAGGTCAGGAGTTGTATTACTTCTCTGTAGTTTAAATTAGAGATTTGGCGCTGGATTTTAATGCCTTGAAGTTAAAAGGGACACAGCCTTGGTACATTACTATGTTCCTCTGGGAGAAATTTCAAGGTAGGTTTTGGCATGCAATGATTGACAGTTTCCTTGTTAGATATATTCATGATTTGAAGTTGAGTACACCCATTCCAGACTATATAATTAAAGAAAAAATTCTGTAATAAAGCTGGGAATCAAAGCCAAACTCATGGAATGCTAGCAAACATGACATCACAAAGGCAATCATCTAAAAATTAGGATGATCGATATTAGAGGAATACTAAAATAGTAATAAATTGGAATGATTTGGACTTAACAAAAGTACTTCCTAGCAAGTCCAGGTTTGAAACTTGGCAGGGTTGGAAGTTTTAATTGTAAAATTTTCAATTTTGGCACTAGGAAGGATGGTGGTGTACAATTTTTAAATGTTAGATTGTGTACCACATGACTGAATTACATTCCAAACTCCTCCACAGTACATATGTAGAAAAGGCATGTGGTACTGTCAATATTTGTCTGTCAGATGAGGATTTTGGGACTGGAGGTTCTTTTGATGCTTTTTTTTTACAAGAGTAGGCTATATGCTGATGTTGGTCTCACTCTTTCCCTTCTCTTCATCATCATGATCTCTCATACAACACACAAACACTTACAAACATACACTCATTCTTGCTTCTCTTTTTATTAGTCAGCAAAGGTCAGAATATGAACAGTGATGATAAAAAAACTAAGGCGCTAATATATTACTTTCAACATGACAAGGCTACACTGACATCCCTCTGTTCCAGTCCGAGCTTGGCTGACTAATACACAATACAAATACACATTACCTATGTAAAGTGATCTGCCAAAGTGGTGTTTAAATTAAATATAGACCACTGTAACACCATATATGCATCTACCGCAGAATCCTAAGCATGAAAAGTGTAGTAGGTGACATTTGATAACACACATTATTGCTGCTTGACATCTTTGTAAAATTTGTCCGACATCTCAGAATTATCTAATTTTTCTTTTTGGATTCATCTTTCCAACTTATCCAAGACAAGGTGAATGAGAATAGCTAAAAGATGATTTAATACCAAAAATAAATATAATATGACTGAAAGAAGACAGGTGATAGATTAATGAAATGAAAATGTTACACTGTAACAATTTGCTATTAATAGGTTTTTGTCTTGTGTATTTTATAGCTCTATCCTCAGTCCTTCTTGATCTTCTAGTGTACCAAATAACTAGATCCAAAAATATTTTTTAGAGCAAGATGGTAAAACAAGGATGTAATTTAGGTAAAATTTTTAAGGATGTCATTTTTCATAAAAGTGGAATAACCCCATACTTTAATTAATTTTGTTCCCAACTAACTGCACTGTGTAAAAAAAATTGTGATTTATTGTTGTTGGATAAAATTTTATGTAAGCAAAACTCCACAGTACCAAATATTGTTCCAATTGTAATTATTATATGTTTTATATGTTCGTAAATCATTTTAATATAAATTTGCACATGATAAATAATTAGAGGATATAAATAACAAAGTTGAGAATTTTTCATTTGGTAGTTAATTATTCTCCTTAAAACAGTTTACAGACAATTTATAACTACATGCAGTATTTATTTTATATATATAGTTTTAAATGTCAATTTTTTGCCCAGAGGGGTATTATTGTGGGGTTCCCACTAATGTAGCATTTCCTCTACATTAAGGTGATGTGGTTATACCGCCAGTACTCGGTCCTCAGAGCCTCATTTGTAATAGCCCTTTGAGACCGTAACAGGCCACGCGGCCTAATACTTGCAAGGATGATGATGATATAGTTTTAAAAAATCATAATATGAACTTAAAAGTATTTAGAAACAGAAAAAGAGAAAAAACAGTTTTCCAAATAGACTACTCCAAACATTTTTTTTTTGTACATCTAAAAAATTTCTAATTTATATTCTTTTTTCTTTTTATGTATCAAGAACTATTCATGATGTGACATAAATTTGTGTAATATTGTGCCAGAAAAGAAAAGGTAATGCATACAGATCCAACATATGTATGCAGGTATACTTTTCCATTAACCAATAGCAGTGTAAAATTTACTAGTTAGCAATCTGGTAAATCCTTTTTCATAAACAGAAATCTGCACTACCAAAGTTGCTATACGACTTTTAGCAGTTATCTGTGTGATTTCATGCAAAGATCATATGACAAGGACAAAAAGTATTCTCTCTACTGGGTTTCATGGCCTCCTCGATGCATTGCATTTGCACATAACTCCAAAATGTAGTAGCTCTATTTCATTTTAGTTCTGAAATATTATTCTTTAGCTAAGTTGTCAAAATCATTTAAAAAAGAACAAAAATCCATCAAGTGAGAAAACTTCTTAAAGAAAATTTTAGAAAATTAGTTTTCAAGATAAATTGTATACAATGCTAACTATTTTTATCAGTATCTCTTAACTCGTAAAATAAATGCATATTAGGAATGTAAATTAGTAGTACTCATATGAAATTACAATGTAATGACACTGCTAAATAATATTCCTAATATCTGTCCAACGTAAGAAGCACCTGACATATAACTTCCGAATGTATTACTCTGCACAGCACATGTAAGAGTGCAAACGAACTCTGTCAGCTGTTTGTTACAAACCGATAAATTAATGCACTATATTGTTCACTACAGTGCCAGGATTATGCTCCATAAACTTACTAAATACATTTAATACCATTTTTCACCACTCTTTAACAATTTCCCATTGTGCTTCTAATAATTTTGTTCGCATATTTTATCACCGAGTTAGGTTAATATAAACTACCCGACAGCTGCCATATTTGTAAATGACATTCAACTTCCTCTCAAGAATCAATCAGTTTTAAACAAATGCAAATTTTTAGTTAGTCTCCGACCTTCGAAGAAATATGTAGGTATATACTGTATTCTAATCAACTATTGTTAACTTAAATACGTAATTATATTAATCGAGTACATGATCTATTTTTTTGCTTCTGCTGAACTGTGCTTTGGTCATGAACGAATCGCATTAAGGGCAGCAGTCATGTGCTTCGTGGATTACCCGCCCATTTATTTTCTAGAAGTGGCTTTCTCAGGCTGGACAGAAAATAGTTTAACACTGTTAACTATTATTTTCACTGCTATTTTTTAAAACAAGTTTCACGTTTTAGTAGTCTAAATTATCCATCTACACTACTTATAAACAGACTGCTAGTTTTATGAAATATGCCTCAACTAGTCTATAAAAAGAGCCTAGTTTGTAGGATGGAATATTCTTTCACTAGCTTCTGTTTCTTAAATTTTTTAAATAAATATTTATAAATTAACAGTGTATATAAGAGAAGAATTTGCATTTATATTGGAGTGCTCATGTAGCTCAGGGGAAGAGCATTGGCTTAGAAAGCCAAAAGTCTTGGGTTCAAACCCTAGTCTGAGCGAATAATTTTTCTCTTCAAATATAAATTATAAATATGTTAAAGAAATTCAAGAAACAGAAACTAGTGAGAGAATATTCTACTCTACAAACTAGTAAAAATTAAAAATTATTTTAAAAACTTACTTACCATCCTGAAACACAGAAAATTTCAGAAAATATTTAGCAAATTCAATATTATACTACAGTAGAGTCACTGTATAAACTGGCAGCTTTAGGTCAGCTGACTAGCTGCTTCACTAACAGTGGTTGTCATCAAGGTTACAGGCCATAGACACACGTCACATTTACAGAGGATGTTAAGGTATTGCCAAGTCTGCCCTTGTACTATTACCATTGTTTTTTTCAAAATAATCTCTAACATTAAGAACTGTTTCTCTGGCGAATTTATAGTCTTCTGACTACTCCTCAGCATTATGATGCTTAAAATTCACAAAAAACACCACACTGTAATAATAATTGAACTGATTCATCTACCACACAAGCAGTACTGACTTGACAGTGTCGCTTTGTTTTATAAACCATGTGCAGCGGTCCTGGCAAAAATCGTGTAGGTATGGCCACACCGGATATTAGAATGGCTCGACTGTAGTACCATAAATGAATTCAGCCTAATTAATCTTCTAAACATTTTTTTTATTTTTCTGTTTTTAGAAGATGGTGACTTACTGACACTATCGAACCCTTAGGTTCATGGAAGCATGGACTTAAGCTCTACATATATTCCTATCCTGAGTTAATGTTTTCCAACCATCCCCTGTATAATATGCTCCCCTAAAAATGTTGTTAATGTTATTCTCTCACATAATTCTTGGTCTACCAACTGGTGGTTTACCCTCTGTTTTCATATATGAAGTTTCCATGTCCCTATTTCATTTCCCGTTCATGCCACATGTCCTGTCTGTCGTAATATATGAAACTTAAACTTCTTATTATATCTGGTTTCCTATGAAGATCATGTAGCTCATTGTTATTTATAGTCTTCTCTATTCACCTGTCTCTTTGGTTCAAAACTTTTCCTTTATTCTCAAATACGAGAAATCTTTTCTACTCACTTAAAGTTAGAGTTCATGTTTCACATCCATATAATTGGGAGAATAACAGTTTCATATTTTTCATAAGTAATGCCACGAGTGATTTCCAAATTATTGATAAATTCACGACTCATGAAGTGAGGAGTAAATTATCTACATAATTTGGAAATCAAGAGTAGCATTTGTTAGGACTATTTAACAAATAAAATTAAGCTGTTTACTCACAAATCATTATTTAAATATAGTTATTTTAAAATATTTATATATTTAATGTAAACGGCGATGTTTGAAAACAAATTAGAAACGATTGGTATGCTTCATTTGCTTTTTTGTTCGTCACTGCAATCAGATCACATTATTGCCAAAGGAATGCAATATTGTAAGAATGCACTCTAGTGGAGAAAAAATGAAACACATCAAACTGAATATTAATTCATTTCTGATGTCCTATGATGTAAATATGACAATTACATTTTTCTGGGAAAAATTACATTTAAGAAAGTGCAAACAGTGTCACTGCAAAATAATGCTATGACCTATTCAGAATGTTAAAAAGGAGGTGCTTTCTTTATTATGATAAACTTTAGTTGGTAAATTCTAGGCGAAACACGACTGTGATTGGTTGTAAATAAAAAAATCATTGAAATGTGATTGGTCATTGACTCCCATTTGGGGTATGAGTTAAATAGTCAGTTTAACTTTTTAGAGAAGTTGGGATAGCAATAATCCTTATAATGCATTACAAAGATTGATGTTATCCCAACATCTCTCAAAAAAATGTTAAACTGAAAACCCTAAAACTCCAAGCACGACAGGCTTTGAAGGCCCTAGGCCTACCATCCGGCTGCTGGCCTCACATCCACATGTGTTATTCACAGAGGTAGATGATCATAAGCCAGTATAGGGGTGACATGTGGTCAGCATGTTGGTCCCCCAGCCGTTATAGCTGGTCTTCTCAACCTGGAGTCGCTACTTATTGTAGTTACCCAAATGCCTCACGATGCTGAGTGGGCACCAGTCCCATACTGGCCAAAATTCCATGAGAAAAATTTCTTCCCTCATGGGGACTCGAATCAGTGCAAGTCCCATAGCTCTGCACCAAGGCTTCTTGCCTTAACCACTCGGCTGCGGCGTGGGACAAACTCAAAACCCAAGATGGTAAAAAATCTGGAATTTATCAAATTTGTTGCAAGGACTACTATAAAGTATACAGAGGCAGAACTAAAAGAAATTTGAAATGTATGGCTGAAAGTGATCAGTAACATTATGGTAATTTTTCAATATTTAACTTTTAAGGTAGTAAATCTATAATCTAATTTTACATGAATTATGGTTGGTTGGTTGGTTGGTATCTAATGTCGAGCACTTGATAATGAAATCATTCGCTCTCTTGCACTCCAATATTTAGCAGAAAGGCTGGTCTCTTCTACAAAAGCTGGACAACGGAGGAGATGGTTTCTTTCAATATCTTCATTTAAATTGCAAAAAGGGCATTTAGGTGAATCTTATTTCCTTGAAGAAAGGTCCCCGTCCGGAGATCCGAATGGGGGACTATTTTACCTCCGGATTTGTATTTCTTTTTCCAAGGCTTCATGTTTGTATTGGAGTACAATAAACTAGTTGTAACCGTTTAGTAGTAGGCACCACATGTGGTGGTTACGTCACCCATTACATGAATTATAAAATCAATGATTAAATACGATGCAAAAAAACAATTCATTTTATTACAGATAAAGTGAAGCCAACTAATTTTTATGCATATAGAGAAATGACACTACAAAATGATTGTTTTGTTGAAAAATGGATTATGATTGTTTTTAGCTGTCATCCTTAATTTGGACATTGGTACTAAAGAACACTTTAGAAATATTAAAAATGATGAAATTAATAAATTGGTAATGGCAGTTAAAATAAAATGTATCCTTCAGTGAGAAGTGTTAAATTCACAATAAATGTCTTCTTAACTAAGAAGCCACCAATTGCAAAGATAGATGCAAAGGTTTCAAAGCATTTGGCACGAGGGAATTACAACATATATAAGAGAAAAATTTGCATCTAGGTCGCAACTCGCCTCAGTAGCTCAGTTGGTAGAGCATATGGCCCGGAAAGCCGAAGGTCCCGAGTTCGAGTGTCGGTCTAGACAAAAAATTTTCTCTTCAAATAAAATGTATCCTTCAGTGAGAAGTGTTAAATTAATAATAAAAAAACATCAATAGAAGCCCTACTGGCTTTATAAAGTAGTGTTAAATTCCCAATAAATGTCTTCTTAACTAAGAAGCTGCCATTTGTAAAGATAGAAGCAGAGGTTTCAAAGCATTTGGCACAAGGGAATTACAACGTTTATAAGAGAAAAATTTGCGTCTAGATCGCAACTCGCCTCGGTAGCTCAGTTGGTAGAGCATTTGGTCCGGGAAGCCAAAGGTCCCGAGTTCGCATCTCGGTCTAGGTGAAAAAATGTTTCTCTTCAAATAAAATGCAGCTTATTGTTTAATGTACACTCACATAATTAGATAGGAAACTAAAAAAAAGTAAAGTGATCCCACAACAGACCCGGAGGCCCTTGGGGTAGTAGAAGGTTAAGGCTCCCACTTTTTCTAGACAATCGGCACTTTATGTCAGCCGGGTTGTCAGCCCTGCGTGACGGCCGCCTTTACCCCAGAACAAGCGTCTGGTACTCATTTCCGTTAGAGGCTGAGTCGACCCCAGGGCCATAGTGCCGCCAGAGGGTTTGGGTCAGTTTAAAAATCCTGACCCCAACGGGACTTGAACCCTGGACCCTCCGGCTTGTAGCTCAGTGCCTTAACCACTACGCTACGGCGTGCCCCAGATAGGAAACTACTGTTACAATATTTACAAAAAGCATTGGAATTAACAGTTTGGGAAAAGAAATTCATTCAGAAAAAAGTACAGAGCCATGAATTTTGAAATTCGTTCAACTTAACAGGGGGCTTGAGGAATGTTGATATTGGTGATTCAGTTCAAACAGTCAGAATGTAACTGATTCTGAGTTTTCGAAAATAGTTGATGAGAAAAACATATTTTAAAGAGGTGAGATGTAAAAATGTCTGATTCAATTACATAATGATGTCAGATGCCAGTTGATGAAGAAATAGATTTTCGTTGAAACTTCTTGTTCTTCTTCTTCCTTCCAAGTATTAATCCAAGGCCTTTTACGATCCTATAGAAAATGTTCCCTTCAGCATTTCATAGGACGGCCCAGTGATTAAACAGCTTTGGGGATCCGATTTGAACTCATTCTTTCTAGATGGTGTTTTCCTTGAAACTAATCCTGGAAAATATACATAATATGAGGTGTAGAATCTGATTCATTTTATGATTGTTATATAATGTCAAGTTTAAAACATTCTGACCCAGTTGTGACTTGTAACCACTGCCTTCTGATTTGTAGCATATTGCCTTAACCAACTATGCTATGGCATGCCCAGTAAAATTTATTAATTTATAAAAATATTTTGTATAACTAACTAACTAATTCACTGGCACTATTGAACCCATAGGTTCATAGCCATATGGACATAAGCTCTCCATACATTCCTATCCAGAACAAATGTTTTTCAGTCATCTTGTGTATAATCTACTTCTCTTAAAATCTCGGTAAATGTTATTCTCCCATCTCATTCTTGACTTGTATAAAATAAATTTAATTTACAAATTTTCTTTAATTCTACTTTTTATACTAAAACTAATACGTGGCATGCTCTGCTACGCCTAAATAAATTAAATGTGTTTCTGTGTTTAGTTAATAAGTAAAAAGGAAAATAATTATACATATATATCATAATTATTTTAGATACCCTTGCTGATTACCCAGTGTCACCCGGTAATCTACGTATCCCGATCTTCTTGGCATAAATAGCTGAAAGACATAAATGGTTATTGAGAGTTATTCATAAAAGAATACCCACCATGCACTGCTATGCTTGCCCGGGAATCTAGTAATCCCCATTTTCTTGGCATTAATGAGCTGAAAGATAAAAATGGTTATTATGAGTTATCCGTAAAAGATAGACATATGCTGTCGCAGACTTTTTTGTAGATTTTTCGAAATATTCAATTCTGTGTATATGTTATGGTTTAGGCAGTGTACATCATTTAAGCATCCAAAAAGTTCTGAAAAACATGTTTTTACTACAAAGGGTGATTTTTAAGGGTGAAGGAGTTGAGTATTACAACTCTCTTATAGCCTAAAACCCTCCCAGAAAATTCCCGAACATTTTGCAAAAAGCCCCATCACAATTGAATGAATGGTGTAGTAATGCATAAAAGAAACAGACAGACATACTTTGAACTTTTATCGGAATAAATCACTATGGGGTTTAATTTAAGATAAAATCAAATGTTTCATACCTTTCCTCATAATTAATCTTCCAAGTAGATCGCGATTTCGAGACCATTGCGGTACCATCCTCAGTACCATCTTGACTATGTTATCAATGTTTTATTATTAATTTCATACATCTCAATGATGGATAAATCATATTTGAAGAGAAAAATTATATGCTCAGACCGGGACTTGAACCCAGGAAGGGTCTCGGGTTCAAGTCCCGGTCTGAGCATATAATTTTTCTCTTCATATATAACTGATGTTATGTCGATCGGAAGAACCACTTCTTCTTCCCTATGTTGGTGAACCGATAAACCTCTGGATCAGGTCAGAATTAGCGGGAATTTTGAAGTTCATAAGTTTTTCTTTGTTTTTCTGAATGTGATTTTTTTCCCAAACTGTGAGTTCCTTTTGTTTATCTATTTGTTAAATTAGACTAGCTTTTGATTCAATTAGATTTTTTTCAGACCAAGCATGAGCAGCTACTGCTGACTTTTCCACTTCTCCATTTTTTTACATTTCTAAGATGTTCTTTCACCCTTGTTTTCAAATTTATCCTATTAAGACTATTCGTTCTTTGCTGCCAATCTTATATTAAACTTTTTGAAAATTTTTTGAAACTTGTGGTGTTTTAATGGATGGTAAGTGAATTTCTTGAATTTTATTTTTTCTGTTTGTTTTATAAGTGTGCTTTTATTAATTAATTTTTGTCTTTTAAATTTATTTTATAAGTGTGCTTTTATTAATTAATTTTTGTCTTTTAAATTTATTTATATTCTTGTATACCATATTTTCTTCATAACCATTATCTATTGCAACATTAATTATGTATTCTTTTTCTTTTTCATAATTTTCTTTGCTCGTAGGTATATTTACCAACATATGTGTCAAACTATTGAATACTGCCTCTTTGTGAGCAAAATGGTCGAATCCTGAAAGTTTAATATAATTACCTATATGTGTATTCTTTCTGTATATTTCAAATTCTATCCTGTTTTCTCCATTTCTTGTTAAATTAAGTTCCAAAAATGGGATTTCTCTTTCAATTTCAGTTTTCATGGTAAATTTTATAGTTCTGCTCTGAATGTTCTTCTTTTTCTTCTTAAACATAATTTGTAGGATTTTCATCCTGTTTATTTCCAAAATCACTCCTCGGAGGAAGACGTATGGGATGTGCATACACTGTCTATCCATCTCTTGCTTGGTCTTGTTCTTGTTCTTCTCCCGTCCATTGGTCTGTCTTCTTTAGCTCTTTTTGCAAGTCAATTTTCTTCCATTCTTTCTATATGACCCTTCCAATATTTTCGTCTATCTCTAATAAATTTGGTTATGTCTTGAATATGGCATTTGTCCCTAATTTCTGTGTTGTGTATTTTATCAAATCATGTTTTCCCCTGAATAGTTCTTAAGATTTTCATTTCGCATGTGCTTATTATTTGTTTAGTTTTTGTTGTATCAGCCCTAGTTTCTGCTCCATATACAATAACTGGTCGAACTATCATTTTGTATATGCGGGTTTTGCTTTCTATTGATATATGTTTATTGCGCCAAATTAAATCTTTCATATATCCTGATATTTGTGCTGCTTTATCAGCTTGTTTCTTTACTTCTTTTGTTAAATTTCTAGTGTTTGTTATTAATACACCTAAATAATTAAATTCTGATACTTGTTCTATAATTTTTCTTTCCACTTCTAATTTGCATCTTATCTAATTTGCATCTTATGTTTCCAAATGTTCAAAAGCTTTAAAGCATCTTCTATTTGTTTATGATTCACGATAGCGATTACATTGTTAACGTACCTACTCCAAAATTTGAAAATCAAAGAATTTCCACTTGTTATTTTCTGCTCAAAGCCTTCCATATATAAATTGGGCAAAAAAGGTGATAGAGGGTTTCCCATAGAAAGTCCAGAATTTTGTGTGTAAAATTTTCTGTTATATTTAAAAAGCATTTGTTTAATGCATAATTTGGTTAGAGTTATAAATCTCTTTGCTTTCTTTTTCTAATTTGTTTCTGCTTGACCATTTTTCCAAAATTTCAATGGTGGTTTCTCTAGGGACACTGGGAAACAATGAAACTACATCAAACGACACTAATGTCTGTTGGTTCTAATTGTGTGTTCTCAAATTTTTCTATCAGTTGAAACAAGTTATTTATTGAGAGGTTATCAAATCCTTCCATTTTCTTGTAATCATTACATAACCATTTGGATATTAGGTATGTAGGTGACCCTATACTGTTAATGGGCCTCATTTTGTCTCCACCCTTGTGAGTTTTTGGGAGACCATGCATTTGTGGATTTCTAGGGTAATGTTCTATGCCGTCAATAATAACAATCCGTTGGTATATGCTTATGATGTAGTATAATAATAGACAACAGCAAGGAAATACCCCAATTCTATTTAGTAACACTAGAAATTTGGGACTGGAAATAAAGATCAGTAAAACAAAATATATGGTCACATAAATAAATACATTATATAGTAGAAATGGAGATAGATAGATAGTTCATGACAACTGAGATAAATTTTTAAAAAGTGACAATTCAAATATAGGAACTATAATTAGAAACAAGAATGAAATGCAGAAAGAAATTAAATATTAGGTTCAACTCTGGAAATGAATGCTATTATGCAATACAGGGACTTTGTCATCCCAACTTCTAAAAAAAAACATAATGTAAAACTTTTATATTATAGGTAAAGGTATCCCACTTTTCTGAACAATCGGCACTTGATGCCAGCCCTGCGTGACGGCCGTCTTTACCCCCAGAACAAGCGTCTGGTACTCATTTCCGTTAGAGCCGGAGTCAACCCCAGGGCTATAGTTGCCGCCAGAGGGTTTGGGTCAGTTTAAAAATCCTGACATGAATGTGAAATATGGACTCTTACTTTAAGGGATGAGAAAAGATTGTATTTGAGAAAAAAAAAATTAGGAACAATTTTGGAACATAGAGAGACGAATAGATAAGTGAATGGAGCTACATAAGAATGTAGCCTAGGATAGAAATGTATTGATATGTCCGCGCGGCCATGAATCTCCGGGCTAGATGGTGCCAGTGAGCCTGTATACATTAGCGCCTACAAAGGAGAGAGTTAAACAGAGGTACAAAGAGAGTGTGTCTTTAAAAGAATCACAATTAGCTTTGAATTTAATTAAATATCGCGCAATTAGAGGTAGCGACATCTGATTGGTCGAAGGATCGTGACCTTGCATTATCAGTTGTGTTTCGAACGCCATTACGTATGGACGCGGTTACTGTATCGCTTGGGTGAGTATTGAGATGTTCATGTTTTAAGTGTCATTTAAATTATAAACAATTAATTCCAGAATGGGGGGTAGAAGAGAGATGTGACACAACTAATAAATTAAGATAGACAAAAAAAATATATAAGGTTAAGGTGAGTTCTCTTTTCGCGTTTTATCACGGGCCCACCTCTAAATTTGAAGTAAAACTCTAGTATTATTGTGGCATATATTGTGCTCCCTCTATTGTGGAGTCATTTCACATACTTTTTAACGTAGATATAAATAATTTGTAATCATTATCCGCCGATTTTTATGCCCTTTTAATGTTTCTGCATATACTATTGTAACGGTATGTTGACGTAATTTTAATATACCAAATAAAAGTACTCTTAAATAAAAATGAAAACACTTTCCAATAACTTGCCATTTTCCTTATTTTAAAACTATTTCACATTTGTTCTTACTATTTTGCATGGAATTACAGTTGGATTATACTGTAAAATTCTCAACTTCAGCGATTTTAAAGCCAGGTAAGAAAAGCAGTGTAGTGGTGTAGAATGTCACATATGCCTATTGAAAGCATAATAGAACTATTTTAACATATTAGAAAAGATGTAACTTTAAAATAA
Source organism: Diploptera punctata (assembly GCA_030220185.1). Taxonomy (NCBI): domain Eukaryota; kingdom Metazoa; phylum Arthropoda; class Insecta; order Blattodea; family Blaberidae; genus Diploptera; species Diploptera punctata. The sequence continues at coordinate 1,886,804 of JASPKZ010008379.1, read as the reverse complement.
TATACATAAATTTAACTATTTTGAAAATTGTTAGAAATAAATGCGAAAACATCACTGATCAAGAAAGTATAGTTGTTTGTTTTATCGCGAAGTTAGGATGCGGATCTGTCATCTGACGATGTTCTGTGGTTTCATCGCCACGCCACGCCGGTTTGCTTTGATCCGATCATGTCCAATATGTTTGCTTTAGCCAATATCTTCATTGATCCTACTTACATTTAGACTTACTAGGTGCTAAAAATTACCTGAAAAAATATATACAGTACAGTAGAAGCTCCTTATTCACTGCTCCGTTATTCGCGGGTTAAAAAATTGCGACACTGTTCCTGTATTTGCGGCTATTTTTTTTTATTCACGGATCCAGTCGGCAAATTAGAAGGATTAGGTATTCATTCTTAATGCATAGATGACCTTTAACTTGGAAAAACCTGAGTGAAAAATTACAGATGGCAAATGAGATTTGTGATTTCTTCATGAAAATTGATCCGTCAATGTAAAGAAGTCTTATTTTTAAAAGACAAATTGTTAATGCCACAGTTGAATGTCAGTCTGAATTGAAATACCTTTTAAAAGCTGCAAAACAGGAATATATACAGCAAGTTCTCTAAGCCTGACAATAATAATTAATAGTTCGCCTAATTGTTCAAATTTGTCATTAAATTGATTGTATTTTGATAATTTTATTTTGGAACCTTGGAACGTATCCCCTATATATCCATACAAATTACCATTCCATATTCACGGATTCTGTATTCGCGGCATATTTACGGAACATGTCCCCCGCGAATAAGGAGCTTTTACTGTACATTTGAGTATGTCTCGCGCACTCTAAATTAGCGGGTCCGTGACGTCATTGTATTGAGGAAACATATGAATTGGTACTACTAACCGACTTAAAATATTGACTCGTCTGTTCTTACTGAAGAGGCATTTCGAATGTGAATTTGTACTTAAAAGTGATTCTAAGTCAAACTAAACGCAAAATTATCGCCTGTAGCACACGACACGAACTATCTCAACACTGATACAAAGAACGGAAGTTTTTTTTTTCACGTCAGTTCTAGGGATTGGGATGTAGAATGAGAGGTAACCCTTAAGCTATAAGACGTCAAATAAGTAACGGCCCCCAACCGCAAGATAACAGTGCGCGAAATGTATGTATGTCGGTGTAATGTTGACGCTCTAACAGCTGCAATCTTTTTTTTTTTTCGCAGCAAAACTCTGCATAATTATATCAGTCAATTAAGAAAGGTAAGTTCGAATTCGTTAATCAGCAAAATCGGATCATGGGGATTAAGGTGAAGTTAATTTCGAAATCACTCTAGCGGCCGCAATTTTTTTGTTTCCCCGCAACGAATTCCGTATATGTCTACAGGTCTATGCCCTTGAAATAAAATGATAAATGTTTCCGAAAATCAACGAAATCAGATCATTAGTAGTGGAAGTTTACCTGAAAGCCGAAATTTAAAAATCGTTCTAGCGGCCACCATTTTTACACGCTTTATATTAGCTTGACCTGTATCTATGTAACGGAATCTTTCAACGCGATTTAACTCACTTAAAATCATTGGATCGACTCGAAACTTTGTATACTTGTAAAAGACCCGTGACAATACAATAATTTCATATTTTGTTTCTAAAATCATGGCCAGAATCATCAGAAAAAGTGTCTCTGTAACTATGTAACGGAATTTTTGAACACGATTTTCACCCACTTAGAAACATTGGATCGACTTGAAACTTTGTATACGTGTAAAGGACTCGTGACAATATAACAATTTCATATTTATTTTCTAAAATCCTGGCCAGAATCATCAGAAAATAAAAAAAAGTGTCTTTGTATCTGTGTAACGGAATTTTTGAACACGATTTTCACCCACTTAGAAACATTGGATCGACTTGAAACTTTGTATACTTATAAAGGACCCGTGACAATACAATAATTTCATATTTTATTTCTAAAATCCTGACCAGAATCATCAGAAAATCAAAAAAATGAAAAGTGGTATAATAGGTTGCGGACTTGTCGACTTTTTAGTCAATCGTTGTAAGAGCTCAGTTGGTAGCGCGGTGAACTGTAGTGGTATATAATTTCAGTAATCCGTAGGTCGCTGGTTCAAATACAGCTGGGAGATTTCTTTTTAGAAGAGTATTACTTTTAGCTCATACTACAATAGTATCGAATTTAAAGATATTTAGATTTTTATCTTATTCTGTAAAATATTAAAACTAAAAAATAAATAATAGTTTTAAAAAACTAAAACAACACGCTTTATTAGAAAACCGAACTAAAAAAATGAAAAATAATTTTAATTTCCAACACGCTTCGGATAAATAATTTTACCATCAAAAGCGTGGGGTGCTTTATATGAGTTTTAATTCTTAGAGACTTTACTTTTACCAAATATATTAATTGATAAAGAGCACCCCACGCTTTTGATGGTAAAATTATTTATTCCAAGCGTGTTGGAAATTAAAATTATTTTTCATTTTTTTAGTTCGGTTTTCTAATAAAGCGTGTTGTTTTAGTTTTTTAAAACTATTATTTCGTAACGAAACTAGGAGTGTAACATTTTAATAAGTAAAATGACTAATGCAAAGTTCAGTAACCACTAAACTCGGACAATTAAAGTATATAGGGGTTAACCTGAAATGTCAATGCTCTATTACCAAAAAAGTTGGCTGAGATGAGATAGTAGAATTTATGACTCATTCGGGAGGTCCCGACTTCAAATCTTGAGGACGACTTACCTGAATTTTCTCCCCTTAATTGTTAAGGCACAAATGATGGGTTGGAATTTCATTACCACTATTATTTCACCCTTAATCATATTTTCATGTTTAATTTAAAATTAATATAAATTAATTTACACAGGGTTTTCTTCCGTTTTTCCCTGCCACAATTTCATTACACCATTTCTCCATACTCATCTCATCCATTTCTTTTCATTTCGTTCATCTGCCCCCGTGATGGTGCGTCAGGCATGGTCGGCCGGCACCCTTGTCATTCACAGACCTCTTTACAGGGGATTCATCTCATCTCATGCCTCGCCCGACCCTGAGTTGGACACGAGTTGAGGATATTTATTTTATTTATAATTTACACAAAAATAATAAATAAAGCCTATGTATGAATGCACATAACAAAACATACTGACATAACTAAAATACATAGCTGTAATACAGAGTGCTCTAAAATTCTCCTTACCGTTTCCGTGCTACATCCGTTTGAAAAGAAGCATTGCCTAAAAGTACGCGATTCGTCCGCTGCAGAGTTCCTTTGAACAGAGTTACATTGATGAGGGGCGCTTACGTTGGATCACGTGATATCAGTTGACGTTCATCCTACCTCTCTGAGCTGGTTCACGTGTATTTCAGTGTTAGAGCAACATGGTTGAGTACACTTTTGCTGAATGCACCTACATGATCCTTCTGTATGGCGAAGCTCGAGGTAATGGAAGAGCTGCTCGTCGCCTTTATCAAGATCATTTTCCACAACGTCCGACTCTATCGCATACCCTTTTCGCCATAATTATGCAACGTCTTCGAGAAAGGGTACCTTCACCGCCAGCAGGAATAACTGGACATGCGCGGCATGAAGTTCCTGGCCGCCACATCGAACCGCACTTATAGTGGATCTGAATGTTAACCATCATTTCAAAAGGACAAAAACAGTTTAAGTTTAGCTTAAACAAAAATGTTTGTGAAAAATAATTAAATTTTCATTTTGTTTCTTTGATTATTAATGAGTTGAATTGTAAAACAAGTGATGTACTGTGTCACGCCTCATAATAAATTACTTGTAAAAGTGGTTGCGTTAAAAATATGTTTTCAAACGGCTGTAGCACGGAAACTGTAAGTTTCCGGACATGGTTTCCAATTATAAATATTACCAACTCAGTCCCCTCTACAAGCCCTATAGAAGTCTGTAAGGGGAATTTTAGAGCACCCTGTGTAACAAACAGAAATAAAAAATGCTTTAACATCACATTTTTATTTTCTTGCATGGAAACTTAGTACATAGTCTAACGATTTAATTATCAAAAACGTCATATTCCATAAACCAGCAAATCGGATTTTTAGGAGTGGAGGTTTACTTTGAATCCAAAAGTTTAAAATTGCTCTAGCGGCTAGAATTTCTGTTTCTAATCCTCGCAACAAAACTGAGTACTTCTTTACCTTCGTTTAACTTTTCCCATTTTTAGGTACATTTTCATGTCCCACACCATTCCGGACTTACAGGGACACGATATGTTAGGAGAGAATTTTAATCTCTTGCTCACACATACTGTTTTTAAACCATACAAGGAGATGGAAGGCTCCCTGGATGAGCGATCAACTTAATGCCAAGGACACTTCTGAGACAACACGAACATTTAAGGCAAGACACACCATTAACTCATACATTCATACTAAAACTAAACAAGCGAATACTATATGAATGTTTGTGATGTTCAGGGACTATTTGAACCTTAAAGTTTAATCTCACTCAGGAAATTTGTTCCAACCGGGGATAGAACCCAGGCCTGCACCTAAGCCATCAACATTACCACCTGACCATAACAGTGGAAGAAAGTGGATACAATTACCTAACAAAAGAGAGATACTTAGGTTGTAACTTTAACAGTGGCAACTATTTATTTATTACTAGTATACAAGTGATAAACCTGTGAAACTTCTACAGTCCTTCATTGTAGTACCCAGCATTGTCTACAACTCGTTGCCAGCAATGAGGAAGTTGTAGTATCCCTGTAGCAGCTCCTGTTCTGTTAATGTTTCTGACGGACCGCCTTAATGCCAGCAGAATCTCGAAAACAATCTGGAATCGAATGTCCCGAAGTGGCTCCTCCATTTTAGGGATCAAACCATAACCACAGGGACTTAAGTCCGGCGAATGTGGTTACAGATCAGCGACAGGGTGTACCGTGTGCGCCCGAGCATTATCCTGCAAAATTATTGGAGGGTCTGCAAAATATGGGCGCTTCCTTCGCAACTGTGGTCTCAGATTTTTCTCCAAATAACAACGGAAATACTGCACATTAACTTTCTGTCCATGCGGGGTGGTATGCGTTAGAATGGCGCCATCGTAGTCGTATACAAGAATAGCCATCACTTTGATATTTATAGGGGTACGACGTGCCACTGTTTTGCGTGGTGACCCGTGATGATGTCACGCATTGGATTGACGTTTAAGTAGAGGCTCGTATGACCTGGACCGGGTTTCATCGAGCACAATAATGCACCGTAAGAAGGCGTCGCCATAACGCTGCAGGTGAGTCGTTCATAGCCATCGCTGCGCCTCAGTCAGATCCCAGGGAACCAACCGAGATGATTTTTTTTTTTCATTTTCAGGTGTTTCTTTAGGATACGAAAAACAGTCATATGCGACAGTCCTATCTCCAGGGCTAACTCACGTACCGTCTGTCGTTGATTGGTGTCTAATAATGCGGAAAGTTTCCACGTCCTCTTCACTAACACTGGGACGACCTGGTCTAGCCATGTGTTCCTCGCGGTCATACCACTCGTTAAAGGCTCTAACCCACCTCACCACAGTCCTGTATAGTAATGCCGTTCTCCACATGCTTCCACAAGACCTTCATGACATTGTCGTGCTGTACGGCCACAGGCACATTGAATTTTCAACCAATATAGCTGTTCCTGCTTTGTAAACAAGGCGAAACACAACAACTTTTAGAGAGGAAAACTCAGAGGAGACTAACTTCCTCTCTTCAAAACGCATGCACTTTGAGACGTACGGACGAGTCCATTTACTGTAAGATTGGTCAGACATATATTAACATGTGACAGAAGTTACAGCAATTAACTCTGTCTGGTTTCGCTTCTACATCAGTGTTGCCACTATTTTTGTTACAGGCCATGTATATTCTATAAACCAGAAAAATCAGACTACATATTCGACTTGTTGAGCAATTTGCTTAGTCTATGCAACTCCTGCGTGATGAACTATGTGTTTCTAATTGTCTTGTTAAACTCTGCTTGTTCCATACAACATTCTTTAAGGACTTCATTTATATTTATAGTTGGCTACTGTGTCAAAATGTGAAGGGTTCTGTTATATGGGCCTGACATATTAGCAAGTTTCTTGTGTTTTGATTTTTTATGATTGCAACCTTTATGTATTCAAGTGTTAAGCTCATATTGTGTCTTACGTGTAGTCTGTGTTTATATTTGTAATGTGTGTTTAATAATTATTTACAAAAAATGAAGCTATGGATTTAAGAAATTCTGACAATTTCATATTATTCTCTGTTAAGTTCCTATAATTTCTATGCATAGGTCATATTTTTCAAACTATTGGTTTCAATGTTTTTATTATTAATTTAACACTTCTCACTGAAGGATAAATTAATATAAAATATAAATAATGGTTTCAATGTTTACGTTTTTTTTATATTTAAGTAATTGCATATTTTATGTGATAAGAATTCTTTGGTGGACATGTAACATGAAAATGAGATTCCTCCAACACGCATGCCTTTGTCATACAGCAAATTGTATTTTTTATCTATCTGTTTTTTTTTCTTTTCCTTCATTTTAATTATCTTTTTTCCATTTCTGTTTGTTACTTTTTTATTCCTTTCTAATAAAAAAAAAGAACTCAGTGCTGGGAATCGAACCCGGGTTGCCGGAGTGAAGGGCAGGTACTGTACCGACTATGCCATACTGATGGTTTTGATCACACCATGGTGACAGATTTAAAATAATACATTGGTCGACACTTATTATGGGTTTTCACCAAGAGCTCAATGCAAATACAGGGCAGTGATTATTATTCCACCAAGCTCATATTAGGACGGAGAGGAGGCTTTGATATAGCAGGCATCACATTGAAAACAACATAAGCCTAGTAGCGTGTTATTTATCAATATCACTGTTTGTATTCCAACCTTTGATGACATTGGGGAGTAGTTAGTTCAGAGCTACCAGAAAGTATAAAATATGTAAATAGCAAAATTGTTGATGTACACATCACCAGTTTTTAATATTCTAATGAAGTTTTTCTACAAGTGCAGAAGAATTCATTCAATAGGAAAGAGAAGAACATCAAGGAGTGAAGTGGTCTTTGATTTATTACTAAACATATTAACAAATCTTACTTACTTACTCACTGGCACTATCAAACCCGTAGGTTCATGGCTGCACAGACATAAGCTCTCCATACATACCTATCCTGAGCTAATGCTTTCTAATCATTCCCTGTATAATCTACTTTCCTCAAATCATAGTTAATGTTATTCTCCCACCTCATTCTTGGTCTACAAACTGGGTGTTTTCTCTCTGGCTTTCCTACAAGAAGCTTCCATGCAAGTCTTTCATTCCCCATACGTGCAACATGTCCTGCCCATCGCAGTCTACGATACTTAACTGTTCTTATTATATCTGGCTTCCTATAAAGACCATGTAGTTCATTGTTATGTAGTCTTCTCCATTCACCTGTCTTATTAACAAATCTTACATTTAATTTATATTCCCATTTCTCAATTAAGTTGTTTGTAAATGCAATTTACTACAAAAAAAACATAGACTTATGAAATTTGATCCATCAATTGTGTCCTATAGCAGAGAAATCAATATATTCATACTTCAATTTGTTTTTCCTTTAGGAACACATCAGCTCTTTTGTTTATGAAAATTCAATAGAAACTAAGGAGAAACTGATTGTCAGGTCCAAGCTCCCTATATCTTGTAATAAATATCAGAGATATTTGAAAGAGAGCACAGCAAAATTATGTGTGTCTTCCTACTGCATGTATTGTGGTTGGTGATAGCTTCTTCCAAATGCTGCTCTGACCTGTACATTGTTTATGGATATAAACAGAAAACAGCTTACAAAACCATTCCTCGTACTTATTAATCATTTAAAATTTTGTGGAACTTAAAGTAGTAATTTCTAACAGTGTCTCTCAAAATGCTTCTATTTGAAAATCCTCTATCAGAGTTGATTTTATTAATGAAATAGTCTTTAATCATTTAAGATACAGTATGTATAAGTTCTTCTCTAAATCATACTAATCCTTTTGTCCCTTCAACTACTTCTCAAGGCATGAGCTAGCACTAAAATGAATTTCAAAGTAATTTTCTCATATCTACATAACAAATAAGTAGAGTGTGTATTAGAAGAACTTGACTACTGTGAGGTAAGATGACAACAGATTCAACCTATTTATTAAGAAGACCCTCATAATGTTACTTCCTATTGTAATTTTGGTTATGGTGCAAAAAGTGGACATCCGAATTTCGAGATAATTTTGGTTTTAAAATGAAGCTTAGGACCACTAAACATGAAAACAAAACAAAACATTGTGGACCATCTAGAAAGAAAGCAGTAAAATAACATTTTATAAGCACTAGTTTACTATACAAGATATCTCCATTTTGATATGAACTTGGTATTAAAATGAAGCTTAGGATCACCATAGATGAAAACACAAAGAAAATCTGCGGACCATCACTAAAGGAACTAGGTTAGAGTAATTGATTCTTATACATAATTAGGTTAGGTTAGCTTTTAGTTTCTTATACATATAGTATAATTTATTTACATACCTGTCATTTAATATTGTCTAAAAGCATTCTATTTATTACATTCACAGGTTGGAGTAATTGAAATAAGTTAGGTTAGCTTTTAGGTTATTATACAAATATTATAATAAATTATATTACAAATTTCGAAGATTATCTTATAAATAAGTGTCATCTATTTATTGAATATTTTGTAAGGGCTAATTTGCCATTGTTCATTTTCAAGAAATACATACGACGATGTATCAGTTATTATCGACAATTGATTCAGTTAAACCATTTTTTCTTAAAAAAACTCTATGTGACGATGTGATTTTTATTAAATTTCAAACTCTTTGTTATGTAATTTTGGAAATATAGCATTTGGAAATATAGCAGTGCACTTTTATTACAATAAAATATTTATTCTATTTTCGCATCTCTATTGAAGGAAACATGTTTTCACCCTGGACTAACAACTGAATATTGAATCTGACGTCATGACCATATTGGCAGCCACTTCATTCAGGTAATTAGGAAATAGTGCTTTATAAATTGTTATTTTCCAGCTTTGTTTCTGGATGGTCCGCAAATTTTTTTCATGCTTTCAGCCTTAACTCCACCAGGCTAAATAAATAAAATAAAAAATGTTGTCAAATCTACACAGTCCCTTGGAATGAAAGACAGTCCTCTGCCACATTACAAAACAGGGGACTGTGTATTTTGATTAAATCATGAAATATCAAGCAAAATATCTTCGACATTCCTAAGCTTCATTTTAAAACCAAAATTATCTCAAAATTCGGATGTCCACAATTTTTGCGCCGTACCCATAATTTTATCATGCCTACATATTTCATAGTATGGTTCTGCTGATCCCAAAAATTCTCTTTGTGTTTGAAAATATATATTATTTCAAGGATAGTTTTGTTAGGGTAGAATAATTAAGAGTATTTAGGGACAAAATACATTTATTGAAAATCAGAGGAATGAATTATTGTCTTGTTATTTCAACTAGTGTTCTTAAATCTAATCTGTTTAATGATTTAAGCAACTGTTGAAAATCAGGATTAATTTATCCTTAAAACTGTTTTAGTTTCTGTTTTCAGGATTATGTATTTATATTGTATTTAAATAAAAATTCTGAATTTTCATATAGTTAAAATTTTAATTATATGAAAAATAGCAGATATTTAAATCAAGAATAATGTGAAATTATTACCAAAAATACATCATGAAGCACGTTTAATCATTGGGTTACTAAACACATTGTTACAAATATACTATTTACAAACACGAGTTATTTCCATTCACACATCTACAGCCCACAATTACAAATTAAATGCACACAGTTAATTTACATGGAGTCCATTCATGCCATCAATATATTCTATAGCCATTTGTTAAACTGACAGCTTAATTACTACTTGGTAAATAATTTTATAGACATAAATGCTAAACATGAACATTTCGTTGCTTAAATATAATTATAAACTTTCTTAATAGACGATAAATTACAACATTAAAGTACATAATTACTTTCATATATACAATGTTTCCTTATAAGCAGTCTTTATTTCTTATATTTTTTTTGATCTTTCAATTTTTTATGGGTGTCTTTTTCTGGAAAGTTAGAAACTTATAAACGTTCACGCCAGCGCAAACTGGATTACGTTTTTAATTTTCTATTTTTTTGTGAAAATAAATCATTATATACCACCAATCATGTTGTACACATATTAAGAGATGCCAAGTTAAGTAGAAATTTTTTGTTTTGGAAATTATAGCATTGTAATTTTTATTTTGTGCTTCTTTAATAAAATGAATAAGCAAATCTTTTAGCTTTTTTTTGTTTGTTTTCATGATAGAAAATTGAAATTAAAAGCCTCAAATGTTTTACTAACATCAACTTTTAATATAGAAAAAAAATTAATACAAGTTACAATATTTAATAGGAGCAATGTTATTAAAATATGTCCTATCTCTGGCATCCTGAAGAAAAGAGATAAACATTCTCTCTTTTGTTCTCATTTAGAATGATCTGTTTATTAATGCTGCAAAATTCTTTACAAAAATATTAGAAGTTCAACTGAATAATACATGCTAACCTAATTTCAACTTAAAAACATTATAAAATCACTTGGGTCATGTTTTTCTTTTCATAAAAATTAAATTTTTCCTAAGCTACTATTTTTCTCATTTGAAGATGGAAGACATAGATAAAGACTAGCAGTTTATATGTATTCTCCCAATAAAGAATAAACATGAAACATAATAATCTAAAATATAAAATAATTATTGATATAGGAATATTTTATAAACTTATATCAATATACCATACTCTTCACAGTGATATAATCTGTACTTATTTTTGTTATTAATTATATGAATAGGCCTATAGATTGAATTGTAGCAATAAATACATATTATCATATATCATTTAAAAGTTGCTACAGAATATAAATTACATTCATCCACGACGATAACAAAAAAAAAATGTAATGACGTAGACTTTCACGGCTAGAGTTGCTATGATGATCTTGAAGAAGATTTTCGGGCTGTAGGCCGTAGTCGTGAGGCTTGTAGTTCCCCGTCATTTCGCCAGATACTGCATCTGGCATCATTAAGGGTTGTCTTGAGACTGGTAATTCCGTTCACTGTCTGTCCTATTTATAGTTATATCTGCCTTCTGATTGGTCAGCGGTAGGGACTTCCATTTTGCAGAATGCAAACCTCTACAAGTGCAGTCGACTAGACCATCAAACAGCAATCTCATTGGTGCAATGGAAGTCCCTACCGCTGACCAATCAGAAGGCAGATATAACTTATGAACACATCACGGTGAACATATAAATAGGACAGACAGTGGAAGGAATTGCCAGTTTCAAGACAATCCTTGAGGATGCCAGACGCAGTCTCTGGCGAAACGTCGGGGAACTACAAGCCTCACGACCATGACCTACAGCCCGAAAATCTTCTTCAAGATCATAAAAAAAATTAATTGCAATTTTGTTTGTAAAGTAGGATTTTTGTAACACTATTTTATTTTGCATGTGAGATTAAGTACATTACCTCACAGTTCATAGCCTGCTATAATGCCTTTTAATGATTAAGGTGTACACTTGCCCAAAAAAAAAGTTAGTACTGCTGATGAAAACACAAAGTTTCCTCTTGTTGTTCACGCGTCAGCAAGAGGGATATGATTGCAAGATGTGAACACAACAGCAGCTATTGTTACTGGTACTGTGTTCTATCTCATAATATAGTGTCAGGATTAGAGAAACTGGCATGTCTCATGATTGATCCCATGTGGAATTTTTTTTTATCTCCACATTTGTTTATTCATATGGTGTCTATTTAAAAAAATAATAAAACAGTAATAATAGTGGAATGATTTATCCTTGCTTTGGTCAAAAGTAAAGCATATAGTACTAGGGACCTAATATTACTTCTTTAAAAAAAAGTGGCTCTAAGATAAATATACAAACAATAGAATTGTCAATTCACTCAGTTGTTCCTAAACTAATCAAATTTAAGTCTATTCATAACAATTTAATAATTATTAAATTTAAGCCTAATTACAAAATGTAAACATGCGAGGAAGATATATGATGTCACTACATATATAGAATTTCAGGACAATGAGTAGCATACTATGGTTGAGAGTGAAAAATCTGACTATAAAATTTATTACTCAGAAGAATAAATATCGATCTATGAACTTCGATATTCCGGTGGATAAAAATTTAATTTCAAAATTTATAATCCCAACCAAAGATGGCAGCACAAGAGGTGACGTCCATAGAGAAATCAACAACCAGAGAATTTCATCAGTGGAAGTCATGACTGAAGACGGACAAGATGTTGTTTGAAATGGTCGGCATCAAAGAAATTTGAAATTGTATGAGGTGAGTTGTTAAAAATATGTTCTCCACTCACTATTAATTATCACTATAGGTTCAAATCCAATTATCACTATAGGTTCAGATGTGTATTGGTTATTTTTAAATAACGTGTTAACAAAATTATTAAATAATTGGGGACTTGTCATTTAATAAAATAAAAGTCTTAATTTTATGCTTCTCAAATATTTAATGTTTTCATCTAAGTTTTTCGTATTACAAAGAGAATATATGATAGCAAGAATTCAATTACACACTCTGTTGAACTTTTGCATGTTGAAGTTGGACATCCACAGTTTTGGGTACCTAGTATTTACATTTGAAACTGAATCATTCCTTTTTTGGGTAAATGTACATACATTCTCAAAGATTTTGTTAACACTTCTTGTATTATAACATTTCTTAAAACATTCATGTTTTTTATCATAATGACTTCTTTTGCAGTAAACATAGTATAACATTTCGAATTGCCTCTCAAATTTCATTTGGTAAACTTAAATAGATCACAAAAAAAAATGAAAATATCTTAGAAGAATTACACATTGGAACCTTAGAAAACAAAATTTCTGATTATAAGTCAAGATGGATGCAACATGTTCATCGAATGGAAGATCACAGGATACCCAAACAAATGTTAAGATATCAACCTGCAGGAAAGAAGAAGATCAGGACATCCACTCTAAAGACTTCTGGATGATGTTTCTCTTGAAGCCAAAACAGGTCAACAATGGCCTAAATTCGTGAATGTACTATGATGATGATGATGATCAAACTTTCACAACTAGAAACATTAATTAAAAAAACAAAGTTGTTATTTATCCCACCTTAGATGCGATTCTTAGCTATACAGTAGTAGTATTCAAATGTTCTGAAGCTCTTGATTTGTCATCATTCACTTGCAGGCTTCTCAATAATATTCAGCAATTTGGAATGGTGTTCCAACTATTTTCTGAAGATCAGCGCAAAGCATCAAGTGGTCCTTGTTCATTAATGTATTTGTGTTCTTGCATATTATGCAGTGTGGAGAGTCTAGTAGCTTGATTTTATGTAGATGTGCTGCCAAGCAATCATGACCAGTTTCAAGACAAAATGCTGCAACTGCAATTGATTGGGGGCTGTTTGGTATTGTATTTGGTTCTAGTAATGTCTTCCATATCTTGGCTATACAAATCCTCTTAAATCATCTACTATCCGGTATTGATTTTAAGATCCATACTTTATATCTATATATTTGACAACTTATTTTCAATATATTTATTTTTATACAACAGAATCTTTTTGTTAGGGTCATGGATAAAATTATGTACCTGTGAGTGTAACCTTTATTGTGCTTGTGTAATCTAACAACCTCATGTTTAAATCTATACGCTCACACAATAAAGATACATTTCTCTCTCAAGTACCATAAAGAGCTATTAATAAAAATAAGTAAAAATAGGAGCTTCTACCAGTGGCATTCAATGAGAAAGAAATCTGATGATGATATCTGTTTAAAAAAAACTTCAATAAAGGAAGCTTTAAAAAGGGCATATCCACTTTTTCTATTATAGATATTTACAAGTGGCATTTAATCACTACTAGTGCCAAGTCAGATGTTCTATTTGCATTTCTAATTTTTGAGTTTCATATTCCTATTCTATGATAATGTACTGTGTGTTCTGAAATGTTCTAGTATTCATAGAGAAGATAGTATGCAACAAAACAAAAACATTCCTATAAACATTAGTCCTAAAATTAATATCTTCTGAATATTGATCTGTTGTACTGTATGATGAATATATATATATATATATATATATATATATATAAAGCTATCATACAAAGTGTTCTGCCCAAGAGCAGGTGTAAACTAAACATCAAGATTATATTCATTAGAAAAATCTAGCATATAGAATTTTCCCAAAGTAAATAATTCAAGCAAGAATAAAACTTTATAAATACAATGAAAGTATATGGATCCATAATAAACTTAACTGCAATCAGGGAACATTTATAAATATACCCTTCCTATAGTCTTTCAGTGCAGACTCAGCATATATATCATATGAAGAAGAAAAGGATGCAAATGCAAAAATATCAACATTTTTAAGGATTTTGGGGTTAATAAATTCTATCATTAAGCCACAGTTATCCAAAAACATTCAAGTCTAAGGGTCGTATGCAAATACATTACTCTCTACTCAAATTACTTCCAATCACTGGTGAGCTGAGATCGAATTAACGGCCGCCTTAACCGGTCATGCATGAATGTTGACATTTTCGTAATATTGGCAACAAATTACCCAGAATTCTCAGCGATAAAACCACTTCCGTTATTTTTGTCTGCTATAGAGGAATGCATTTATGCTTGCATCCCGCAATAATACCGTATACAAACACGTCTGCGACGCGCAATATTACGCCGATTCTCCTGTTCTTCCAGTTGAATTCTTTGGTAGACTCTATCAAATTCCTCTTCTCCGCGTATACCGAAAACATGATCGAAGTCTTCAAGGTCCAACATCTTGGATAAGTTTCAAACTACATCGGTTACCATCGGTTCCCTTCGGGATTTTCACATAAGTTTATATCTTGAGCTACGATCTTAAGGTACCTTGTCAGGTAGCTTTACAATTATTACCGCGTGAATAGATTTCTGAGTAAGAAAAATGTGTTTGAATAAAACTTTATCAGCAGAGAACGCCTTTTACTGTCTAATGCGTTCAAACATTCGACCCTAAGTGTATAAAACACTAGCTCTTCCAACTCTTTTGTATGGTAGCGAAGTATGGAGAATGAAACAGAACGATATACAGAGACTTAGATCTGCTGAAATGAGATACCTTCGGAGGACTGCAGAATACACACTACTAGATAATAAAAAAATGAAGACATCTTAGAAGAATTACACATTGAACCTTTTGAAAACAAAATTTCTGATTATAAATCTAGATGAATGCAATATGTTCATCGAATGGAGGATCAGAGGATACTCAAGCAAATATTAAGCTATCAATCTGCAGGAAGAAGAAAATCAGGACGTCCACTCGAAAGACTTTTGGATGGTGTTTCTATTGAGGCCAAAAGAGGTCAACAAATGGCCTAAATTCATGAATGAACTATGATGATTATATATGAGGAATAAGAATGCATAATTTGTATTGGTGAAGCTGGTGAAACACTAACTCATTTTCATTGAACACCTAATATGAGTTTTTAATGACTGATGGATTGATCTGTAAGAGTGAGTATCTTGGATTGCTCATTCTCTTAACCATAGCCCTTTAAACTTTTTGCATTGGGATTTTGATGTAGGCTATACAGTTCCCATAAATGATATAATTGTAATATATATATTTATTTACTTTCACATACTATGATAATAAAAGTTCAATGCTTGCCTGGCAATCTGACAATAGCCAGGAGAGTTCAAAATAAAATTCTATGCCCTCAGTTATAGGACGGAAGGTTGCATTGTATCAAGTGAAAGTCATATATAGAGCACTTTCTACACAGAATACGTTAAAGAGCTAACAGTTCAAAATTGCTGCTCAAATTGATAGTGGTGGTAAACAATATACTGTAAGTCAGAAGATATTAATTTTAGAATCCAAGTTTAGAGGATTTTTTTTTTTCATACTACATTCTCTATAATTATTGGAAATTTACAGAATGGGTTGTAATTGTCATATTTCATTTCCATTACCCAGTTTCTTGGTTTTGCTGTTTCATAAATTTAAAAAAATAATTTTATTAAATAAACCTTTTTTTATTTTGTAAGAAAGGAAGAATTTGTAAAAAAAAGTTTTAACTTACGTATTTAGGTGTATCATCACATCATCTCGCCATATTTTAATCCTACAAGAACTATTATGATCTACAAGAAATTTTGACACTTACGAAAATATTCAGGTGGGTTTGTGAAGAGAGAGATCTCTTTATAGAAGAAGAATCCCAGAATTGCAAGTTACCACAAAATAAACTATGAAATAAATATACCTATCAGCACTGATGATACAAAAAAAAATTGCCTTCCTTTGTTTCTACTTGATTCATTTTTCACAATTTCAAGATATATCTCTTTACACACCTATCTGAAAGTGGTAGACATAATATTTTATCTCAATCTCTCTTTTATATATCTGAATAAACTGCTAAAATCTTTGAGAGTATAGCGATGGTGGGCAATGAAAACCTCATAACTCCATTTTGGTAAATTTTACAGGAGAAACAAATAACTGTTTAAATAATTATGAAAATTGATAAGCAATAGTTCCCACATATTTTGCTATAGAATACAAGTCAAGTTATTAATAAATTTGAAGTCGGTTTTCTCAACAGGTTATGCATTACATATTTCTGTGCTGGCTACTGGAGTTATGTGATTTTCAATGACTGATGGAGTTATGAGGTTTTCATTGCCACCATCGATAGATAACTATATTCTTAAATTGCAATGAAGTCTCCCTCTGCACATTAATCTCATTATAACTACTTCTAACAAAATTTATTGTAGTAATATGTCATAAGACAGATAGATTAATTTATTATGAATATACAATAGGAAGTAACATTGTGAGGTTCTACTTAATAAATAAGTTTGGTCTGCCTTCATTTTACCTCATAATTAGTTGTTTCTTGTAAAATGCAATTAACTTACTCTGAATTTTTCTAAAGCGATAATAATTAAATATATACCATTTTATATATGAAAAGAAAAATGTATGCCTAAACCGGGACTTGAACTCAATGAACTCAAATATAATTTTTCATTCAGTGAGAAGTGATAAATTTAATGAGAAACATTGATATACCATTTTATAAGATGTGTTGAAAATTTATATATACCCTTTTATGAATTTTCCTTCTAATGGTATCTTTACCTTATGGATGAGTGGCTTACATGCTTAAATGATCCAAAAAACTGTAAGGGTGTAACGGTAGTAGCATTGCTGCCAATAGGGTTACCCATGTCAGACAGGTCAAAGGTGATAAGCCAGAAGAAAAAAGTATCTTGGTCAAAAGAGTGACAATCTTTTGCTGTAAAATACAACCTTGAAGAAACACGGACATGGGTTCTGCTGGACTAAAATTTTCTGGAGGTAAAATAGTACCTCATTCAGATCTCTGGGTAGGACTATTTCAGGTAATCCATGCCAAAGGCTTAAACATAAGGAAATGCTCCCACGAACAAGGAATGTTAGGACATTATATGGTAGTGGGGCACTAGGAATATTACCACGGAATTAAATAAATCTCCTCTAGATATAGTCACTTTACAGGAAGTTAGATGGTCAAGAGAAGGTAGTCAGGAATTAGGAAATTTTACATTATTCTATGGTACTATGGAGATATAGTGAGACCAGAATTTGAATAGGTTCAAAGAGAGGGTTGGAAACCAGAAAGAAATTGCATGGAAAATAGGCCAAGAATGATTTGGGAGGATAATGTTAACCATGATATGAGGGAGGTCAGCCGTGGTGGTCTAGTAGTTATGTTCCATGCCTCTAGTCCTGAGGTCGAAGGTTCAAACCTGGTGGGGTCAATGCATTTTTTAGGATGGAAAAATTTAAGGAACAAGTCCTCCGGAAAGGAATTTAAATCATGTGTCTCGAGTCTGAAGATTTTCAAGCTTGTAAAAAAAGACCTAAAGCCTGAAAAAAAGGCCTCTAAGCAAAATTTACTGTGCTTCATACATCGAAGTAATACCTTAGTTGCCTACTAGATGTCTCATTGGGTCAGTATGTTGACCATATGCCTCATGACAGCCATGGGAAATAAGCATAACTAAATTAGCTTTGTCAAGAAACTGTTGACTTTTAAGTTGTCGGCCCTGGATGTTGACTCCTACTCCATCTTTTTGGTGGTTCAAAAAACTTGCATATCAAATCAGTCTGCCTGGAAATTTAAAAATTCATGATTCTATCCCTGATCTTCTGGATGTATATCTTCTTCCAAATGGCGAGTTCTTCAGTATTTTTTGTTTTAATAATTTGGTGTTCATGTCAATTTTATGTTTTTCTGACCAAACGTGAGCAGCTACTGCAGATTTTTCTACTTCTCCTTCTTCTTCCTTTCATGTGATAGACCTAGTGGTCTGTTACGGTCTCAATCCTACATTTGAAGGGTCTGCCCAATGATCTCTTGCCTGGTGGCTGGTAATTTAAGATTTGACGTGTTACTTCTCCTTTTTTTACATTTCTGTGATTTTTTATATGCAAGTTCTTTGTACCACCAAAAGATGGAGTACGAGTTGACATCCAGGGCTGACAACTTAAAAATCAACAGTCTGGACAAGCTGATGATGAAACAGAAGTGTTTTGAAACATGTCCTAAAAGAACTCAACTTTTAAGAGGTAAGATGCAACAGACTCACCTTATTTATTAAGAAGAACCTCATAATGTTACTTCCTATTGTAATTTTATAATTACATCAAATAATCCAATGGAATTCAACTATTTTCAAATACTGTGCATAGGAAGACTGTGTGCTCGCACACATGTGTGTCTATGTGTTAGAGAACATAGGTAATAATTCAGTTATTGTGATACATTGACAATTTCCCAGAATTAAGTAGATTTCTAGTTTATTATTGTTTAGTATGTCATAGTAGTTCATACTTGAGCAATTTCAGACCTGTATTCTCCTGTGGTTCCAAAATTTTCACAATATTTCAAACTGGAATAAAAGTAAAAATAAATAATATTTAATAGATACGTTTTAAAATTATTTAATAGAAATTCTTGAGCTATTGTTATAAAAATAAACAATAATTAAGTTGTTTCTTACAGTTTTATTTTAGTCCTTTTAATATTCTGGGTTGAATATTTTCGTAATCACTTGATTATTCCAATAACTATTGTCGAGTTGAGTTCAAGAAAATATCCAATTATTAGTTACGAATAAATTTTATATCTAGCTTTATAGTCTACAGTTTGAAGAGCTCACTGGTAGAAGGATTTAACTATCATCATGTGTGAAGTGATTTTGAGGTGTTATATAATATTATTAACTGTAACTTTTGTAAACTTTCCCAACTTGCCTGGTAAATAATTGGCATGCTGCCAAATATATGGTATCATTTGCCACTTGATTGAGCTTGACTATAACATAGTATTCCATCTAAAATAGATATCACACATAATTTTTTGTTAAATCCTTAATCAAGTGAGGTCTTACATTTTTTTTTTTCAGATTTTTATTACAAAACAAAATAAAAAAAATAGAAATACAGGAAGTAGTACATTATTTTCTCATATGGGCCTATATTTAAAATTTACATATTTAGAAGATAATGGCAACTCAACTCCAGGAACAGAGACACAAGACTAGATGAAGATAATGACCAAATGTTCATGTATACTATAGTTAGATATTACAGTTATACACTATTAACATTATTGTGAATTGTTCTAAGAAAAATAAAGGAATTCAAATTAAACAATCAATTAAAAGATTATTTTATTATAAAATTGTCTATTCTTAGATGATCTAATGGAATTTACAGGCAATACAGAATTTGGGATTAACATTATGTTCTGTATTGTATTATTGAAAATATTCACTGCTAACTAGCAAACAATTATAGAAAGGGAGGACACTAGTCATATCTAGAACATCCTTATCTATGAGAGAGGTTTTTGAAGTCATATTTTTGATATGAAATACCTTATATAAAAGATATATGTTATAAATATTGATATTCTTGGCTGTCTATTGCATATGGAACTTGATTTCTACTTAATTTATGTGCGTAATCTATAAATATGTATTTTTAACTATTCTAGCTACTTTTATAATATTTTTGTTGTTACAATTAAGTATTACATCTGCATGAAATTTGCAGATCTGCAAAAAGTACCAAGATTGGCAAATCAGATTAATCATACGTTGTCAAATTGTTTAGTAGGCTACTGATGAGCAACTGATTTTTCTATCTACCAATGTACAACATTTTATTGCAACCAAATAATATTAATTTACTCATGTAAACCTATACTCATATCTGGCATAATTCCAGGTCAAGGGATGAGATGAGATCCCTATTATTTAAAGATACCAGCTGATCAAACCTGACACATCATCACAGGGGCAAATGAAATGGAACAAAATCAATGACATGAGTATGGAACAAATTTTTTGTCAGGGGAACACTGGAGAAATTCTGAGAGAAACCTCCCCTGGTTCCAATTCGTCCACTATGAATCCCAA
Source organism: Diploptera punctata (assembly GCA_030220185.1). NCBI lineage: Eukaryota > Metazoa > Arthropoda > Insecta > Blattodea > Blaberidae > Diploptera > Diploptera punctata. Next base: position 1,866,188 of record JASPKZ010008379.1, on the reverse strand, counting down.
GATGTTAACTTAGGACCCAGAGGTAGGAGGTAAGTCATTTAATTATATTCTACTAAACTTTGAAATTTATATTTCAACAAATTACTAATATGAATAACATGTTAGTTGAGAGAGAAAAATTCTGTAACAGAAAATGTAATTTAGCAAAAACTAAAAGATCCAGAATTTTAGACAATTTACACAATTGGAATATGTAACTCAGGGAGCACTTGGATGATTTGGATATAATCCTAGGAGTGGTATAATTTGAAATATTTCCCACCATAAATTTTTGAGTCAGTTACATGAACCTCATAGTGTTACTTCCTACTGAAATATTAATTTTTCTGCCATTTCATTTCATGATTTTACTTGATATAAAATTAGCTCAGCTTAAGAACTTCAACCTCCTAACATTTCAAATATTAATATTTATTCATAGTTAAATATGGGAAATAACATTATGAGGTTCTTAATTCGTAAATTAATGAGTCATTTTTTACATCTTACCTCATATTTTATGTATCTTTAAACACGGGAACTAGTTTTCAAGAGAACCATCTCCCTCATTTTCAACCGATATTATGACTATTGGATTTTTGTTGGAATCAGGTGTTGATTTGATGAACTTAAAATTCATCAAATCAACACCAGATGGCAACGTTATTGATGGAGATTCCAACGAAAATCCGGTAGTCATAACATTGGTTGAAAATGAGAGAGACGGTTATCTTGAAAACTAGTTCCCGTGTTTAAAGAAACATAAAATATGAGGTAAGATGTAAAAAAGATATTAATTTACGAATTAATATTTGTATTTATAACATCATTATTCTGTTTACATTTTTGAGAGGTGATTTAAAATATTTATTTTTTATTTAAAATTAATATTTATTAATTTAAGTTAGTGGAACATTACTCCAAAGGCCTTAAAGAAAATTCAAAGAACAATGTATACAGTACCATAATTTGATAGTTGCAAAAAATGAAATCAAGTGGAAAAAGTAGAAGGTAAAATAAAGTAATTCCTCTACAGGCCTCAGAATGCCCTTGGGGTAGTAAGAGGTTAAGATTCCTACTTTTCTAGACAATCTGCACTTGATGTCAGCCAGATTGTCAGCTCTGCATGATGGCCATCTTTACCCCCAGAACAAGCATCTAGTACTCATTTCCATTAGAGGCTAAGACAACCCCAGGGTCATGTTGTCATCAGAAGGTTTGGGTCAATTTAAAAATATTGACCCACTGGGACTTGAACTTTTTAGAATATTGCCTTAACCAACTACGCTACAGTGTACCCCCAAGTGAAAAAAGTTAACAGAAAATATATTATGATCCTAGATTTGACTTTTGATAAGAGGTACAATGTTCAATTACTAGTCTTCTTTTTTGTGCAAGAGATACCATAACAGAATTTGTCCCTAATACTTTGTCTGGTCTTTCTATCATCATGAAGTACGTAGATTTTGTCTGACTTATTAGAAAGTAAAAGTAATATTATTACAAGAGTTAAAATAAAAAAATACTTTGCAATCATCATTAATTATGTTAATTAGATTATTTAAATTAATAAAAGAAACACAAGATTCTAATGTAGCTTATTTAACAACTGGTCTGTTAGAGTTATCAATAGCTCATTGAAAATCTTTGAAAAGCATAGCCATCTTGTTTATGCTCTTTCTAAGTTTTTAAAATTCAATACCTTTTTTAACTGTAGAAGTATTTAATGGGCAAAATCAGCACTTACCATATATCGGGAAGTAGAAACCAAGTTCCTAACTCTCATAATTTTACACCCTTTCAGCTAAAAAAAAAAAATTACCTAAGCTAGAACATATACCCACCATCTAAAAATAACATGTTAATATCCAGTTGAGAATGAATAAAGTATAGATTAGATTATAAATCAGAAATGATACTGAACTGTTTTATTCTTCACTAAACATTTACCACACAATTATTTATCAATGCCTTCTATAACCTTTCTACAATGAATTTTGTAGATGCAAACCAAATCAAATTTAATACAAAAATTCTGACATTTTCACAGATAACTCAAACGTGTCTGATTTTCTATTTTTTTTAAATCTATAAAATTGTAAATTAAATTAAGCAATTATTAAAAGAATTATTAATAATTTAAAGAAACCTCATAGAGTTTCTTCCTGCAAATATTAATCAGATTAACCAATCCTAATATTGTGAAGTTGTTGATATATCCCATAATTAAATTCAGTCATTTATTAATGATATTATACAATTTTATTTTAAAAGCAAAATGGAAATAAAAACTGTTATCAAGGCAAGGAAATAATTTTTTTCTGGTGGTGTAAAATATACTTAGTTCAGGAATATGAGTGAAAGAGAGAATTATAATATGGTGGGTATATATTTTACTTTAGCCATTAGTTTTTGTTACGATTACAGATAATTATCACTCATCTAGTTGTAATGTTCATTTTTATTAAATATTTTTTTAAGTTTCTGTATAATACTTGTATTGGCCTACTGGTATTTTAATTTTCCAAATATTATAACATTAATATTTTCAAAATCTTATTTAATTTTCTTAATTTCAGAATACTTATGGTCCCTAGATATAATACATAAACACAATTGTAAATCTTATTATGGTGTTACTGGTATAGATTTTACATAGTAGCCCTTCTCCATTATGCTTTATAAAATTGAATTTATGTTGTGTATTAGAATTATAAACAATCTTTATGTTCCATATAATTACCATAGATATAAATTTACGTCAGTAATTTTTTAAAATTTATACATATATCTTGTTTGTAACAACATAAAATATTATCTGGAATGATCTCCATAACTTACATGCCATAATTTAGAAAGAAAGTTTAACGTTCAGACCAGGACTCGAACTCCAGATCTTTGACTCTATGTGTCAGTACGATACCGATTATGCCATCCTAACCCTGATATGAACATCAACAATTCTTTCCTCTTATATATTTCTCTTTCATAAGAAGGTCGGTAGCCACCACTATCATCAATGCAATCTGACGACTTCTATTCAAAGTATTTTTATTGAGAATTTATACATAACTTTTTAAGTGGGGTTTAGATGGCATAATCAGTATCGCACTGACATGTAGAGTCAGGGTTCAAGTCCCGGTCGAATAGTTAATTTTTCTTTCTAAATTAAAATTATGCCCAATTCTGGAAAATGTTAATTTAAAATATAACATCTAAATTACATGTCATACATTGATTTTACATCATATCAATCCATTTCAGAATTTAAATCTTACTAATTTTAATTTTTATTAACATTGTTTATAATTCTGATATGCAAAGAGAAATATACGAAACTCGCTAATAATGTTATTTAGTTATTGCATATATAAAAATGTTCTGTTCTGTTTGTATATGTCCTCTGTGTCAAAAGGCAACTCCAGTTGGAGTCAGATTATTTTTATACTTGGTTCCATTTTTGCTAATGAGTCACTGAGCAATTTTATTTAGGCAGGGGCTGAATTGATAGATGTGTAAATTCTAGCTGAAATAGTCATGTGCAGAAGGTAATGGATCCACATTGCTTCAGACTCCATAAACTCCTGTTTGGTATAATTGCATCTTTATAAATGAAATTAGCCACCCCTTTCCTTCACTTTTTTTGTTAAAGGACCCATAGAACACTTCCAGGCAATAAGCCTAATAAAAGAGAAGGAAGAGTAAAAATGATAACATTTGCTTTGTGTATGTTGTAAATTTTACTTATGCAATAAACTACAGTAAACTCCCAATTATCAGAAATTTATTTACTCACTTTAATACTACCTAAATGCAACAAATATTCATAAAATGTTATATTAAATGTATTTAGGTGCGAGTCGTAATTATCATTAATTTATTTTACTCCTAAATATTAAAAAAAAGTGGGTTTATTTCCTGTTATGACCACTCTTGGTTACAACAGTTATTCAAAATGGCAGTCATAACCAGTGATAACTACACTAGTAACCACCAATAACCACACTTATAACCAGCAATGACACAAATAATCAGCGATAACCAAGCTAGTAACCACCGATGACCACACTACTAACCAGTGATAAACCCACTGCTACAGCATATCTGTGGTTTCAATCTGTAACAACAAACTTTCAGTGACTCACACAACGAAATTTCTGAAATTATTGTATTCTCAGAATGTTGTTTGGTACCATTAAATGCATCAGGGGAGGGGGCTAGTTTTTAAGCGCAGTTCACAGTAGCACAAATAAAGAATTAAAAAATAAAGAATTTTTTCATAACAATACAAAATACAGTACAGTATTTATTTTCATTTTAAAAAAAAACACAGTAAAAAAGAGTCATGCCCGGATAATATGCGCACGGATAATCGGGAGTTTCCTGTATAACATTTGCTAATTAGTTTAATAAAATACTGGAATTATTATATATGTCTTTTCAACTACCAATATAAAATCCTTTAGGACAGAAGGTTAACTCACTTATCCAATCATTTCACAATAAGTATTACCATAATATCTTTATTGAAACAGCCACGGGATTCTGACATATTTTCTACTTTTCAAAAAATTTCCTAATTTTTTTACAAATTGTACATAGGTATAAACCTTTTAACATGATTCTAATATCTTTCTGAACTAAATCATGGAAATGTACATATTTCATAGGTTACATTCATCTAATATTGTGAATATCAAAAGATTATAAAATCAATGGAATGCTCATTCACTCCTTCCAGGATAATTTCACTGCCCCAGCAACTGAATGTAGGTCTTACAATTTTTTGTTTATATTATTTTACATTTAATGCAAAAATATTTGTTTTTACATTGAGATGAGATTCATAATTTGAGATCTTAACATGACAAAGGATACAAAAATGCATAACTGCCTAAGTTTTGGTTTCAAACATACAGCAAAAAAACTCATTTTTTATAAACTGTTTATGCTATCATTTAAATTATTTTTTTAGAGATGTCTTTAACATCAAGACCATATAATGTCTATTTATTTCATTTGTTTGTATTTTTATTTATACATCCATCCATAGTAATTCTGCCCAAAGGCAGGTCTTTCACTGCAATCATAGCATTTTCATGCTATGCTTTGCAGCTTTACTAGGGAATTATAGGTGTGGTAGCTTCCTGTTGCTTTCCACACCAATGAAGGATGATGATGATGGCCGGATGATTTTCGGGGACCTTCGGGCCCTAAGCTTCCTGACATTTGTCTTATAGGTGAGGAAAAACCCCGAAAAAAAACCTCACTCAGGAGCCTGTCCTGGCCGGGAATCGAACCCAGGCCTGCTGCGTGACAAGGCAGCACATTACCTCAAGACCACAGCGGTGGACGTATTTCATTTATTTGTATTTTTATTTATACAATATTGTGAAATGGTGAATATGATAAAATGAGCCCTAGTAATGAAATTTCAAATATGAGTCGCAAATGCTAATGCTTGAGCCAACTCGCTAGGTATTCAAATTAAATAAACTTCTTCAAAAATACACTGGTGTCCAAAAGTTAAGGATAATTAGTTCATTTGCCGACTTATTATAAAGCATTTGTCAGAATAATACAAAATTTGGTAAGGTATGTCACAGATAATTAGAAACATGGCACGAAAGAAACAATGGCATGAATACGTCATTCACTTGTCATTTTCACAACAAACGAAAACTGCATTTCAGAATTCGAACATAAAAGTTGAACAACAATGGTTCAAATGATTAGTATGGGGTGTGATTACCCCTGACAGCTACACAAGACTCACATCGACGTGGCATGCTATTGATGAGGTTGTTCAGGAGTTCGATGCTCAGCAAATTCCACTCCTCATGAAGAGCAATGTGAAGGTCTTGAAGTGTCCTTGGAGGAGGCTGACGAGATGCAATTTGTCTCCCTAAGGCATCCCATGCATGCTCTATAGGATTCATATCTGGAGTCCTCGCTGGCCACTCCATACGTTGGATATCTTCCTCCTGAAGAAACTCATCCACCAGTTGTGACCTGTGAGGTCGGGCATTGTCATCCATGAATATGAATTCTGGACCCACAGCTCCCCTGAAAAAAGTCTTACATGAGGTTCAGGATCTCTTCTCTATACCGCTGAGCATTAACAGTGCCACCTGCGAAGATGTGAAGCTCTGTGCGTGCATTCATCATTATACCTCCCCATACCAGGAGACCACCGCCACCAAATGGATGTCTTTCCATGATGTTCATGGGGTTGTAACGAGTTCCTTGCTCCCTCCGGATAGTCACGCGATGCGAATCACAGTTCAAGCTGAATCTGGACTCGTCTGTAAATAGCACGCTGCTCCACTGATTTAGAGTCCAGTCGCGATGTTCCTGACTCCACCGTAAACGTGCTCTCTTGTTATCAAGGGTGAGTGGGACGCACACTACAGGCCGTCTAGCATACAGACCAGCAGCTCTGAGTCTTCTATAGACAGTTTGTCTGGATACTCTGATACCTGAGGCGGCCGCAAGTTCTGAAGTCAGTTGTCTGGCAGACATTGTTCGGTTTCTTCTTGCAGTTAACGCAAGATATAGATCCTGCTGAGGATTTGTAACTCTTGGACGACCTCCCACTGGTCTTCGCCTAACGTCTCCGGTCTCTTGGAACCGTCGCCATAACCTAGATATAACATTTTGTGGCACATTAAGTGCTATGGAGACCTCAGTTTGTGTCTGTCCTGTTTCTAGCCGCCCAATAATTCTACCCGAAGCGAGGGTCCAGATGTTGTCTTTGTGCCATTTTACTGCAATCTGTTCTTACACTACATCTGATTATATCATAACTCTCTTTAAAAATGAAGATTTATGGAACAGGGCTTAACTGCAACAATGCAATTTTCATTTATAATTGCTATTAATTTTTTCATTGTTGAAGAGAGATTATAATTTAGTATGTAAACTAAACTAAATGTACTGAGAAACGTTTTGATAAATAATTTTTACTCCTTGCTCCTCTTTAAGCATTTTGATTTTCCGTTTTACAAATTATCCTAAACTTTTGGACACCAGTGTACATGACAGATGCAACAATAGTAAAATACAGCCGACTAGATGCGCCTAAAGATCCTAGACATGGTATGACCCTATATGTTAAAATATGTATAAATAAGAATGAAGTAAAAAAAAAAATGCTAATATTTATTAATTTCATACAGGGTCATGTCTCTACCACTAAATTCAAGTTGAACTAGGCCTTCTTATCCCATTATAGTTGCCATCAGCATCTGAGAGCTACTCTTTTTTTTTTTGCCATAAATCCAAAACTTAGACATTATTTCTCCATAATAATTTTAGAATTTTATGTTATGAAATACCTTTCATTACATTACATACAAGCTCTTACATTTTTATTGTACATGATAAACTGAAAAATACAAATTCAGAACAGTTTTCATTAGCATTTTAATGTTGTAATGCTGTTCGAGCAATTATTTACTAGTAATGAATTTACTAGTGAAAAAAGAAAACAATATTAATAACTAAAAAGAAGAAAAAGAAAAAACTCCATGGTGCGACAGCTATAGAAGGGCCTTGAGCTACCAGCAGCTACTGACCTCACATCCACATATGTTAATTACAAAGGATGATCATCCAGACGTATAGGGCTGATTTTTGGTCAGCTTGTCAGATCCCTAGCTGGTTTTTGTTTTTAACCTAGAGCTGCAACTTACTAGGGCCATCCAAATTCCTCATAATGCTGGATGGATAGTGGTCCCATACTGGTCAAAATTCCATGAGAAAATTTCTTCTCCCATGGAGACTTGAACCAGTGCAAGTCCCTTAGCTCTACAATAAGGCATGATACTTTAAATTGCTCGGCTTCAGAGCTGGACATTAATAACTCATAGGGGATTTAAAAAAAGAAAACATAAAAAGTTATTTTATATCAGTAGAATTTATTTATTTTTGTAGCCTGACAATTATTGGGACTTTACCTGTATACAATATGGACCAAAGTAGTTATTTACAGCTATTTGCTAAAAGGGTGTGCGTAAAATAAAATAATATAAACAAACATAAGTGACAATTTAATGAGCATTGCAACTTTGTATACCAGTAATTTAGACATATGGTTTGCAAGTCTACTTTTGACATTAGTTTAACTTTAGAGTTCACTCTATACTCAAATAATGATTTTCAGGAAAATTACAAATTGTACTAAGTCCAATTTTTTACGAAATCTAGTAAAGTTAAATGTTCTTCTTTTATTAATATTAGTAAAGTAAAGTAATCCCACTACAGGCCTCAGGAGGCCCTTGGGGTAGTAGGAGGTTAAGGCTCCCACTTTTTCTAAACAATCGGCACTTGATGTCAGCCGGGTTGTCAGCCCTGCGTGACGGCCGCCTTTACCCCCAGAACAAGCGTCTGGTACTCATTTCCGTTAGAGGCTGAATCGACCCCAGGGCCATAGTGCCGCCAGAAGGTTTTGGTCAGTTTAAAAATCCTGACCCCACTGGGACTTGAACCCTCGACCTTCCAACTTGTATCGCAGTACCTTAACCACTATGCTACGGCGTGCCCCCTTATTAATATTCTTGTATCCAATAAATGTTTTAAATTTTTTATGAAAGGCTTACATTGCTTCGTAATATTCTGAACAAATTCTATCCAGTGGTGAAGTCAGTTTGTATCTAACTGCATTAGATTCTCTGCAAATCACTCATGAATTAAAGTGTTCACTTTAAATCATATTGTGTCCAACTTTCTGTCCACTTCAAACAGTATTTTGTCCTTTGACAGTTTGTTCATAAAATATTTTAATAGTAGAATATAATGGAATCCATTTCACAATACTCAAAAGTGATAGAGACCTTTTAAAAAATATTTAATACTAAATTTAATGCAGGATTCAATTAACCAGTAACCTACCAATCAATTCCAATTTGATGATCTGTTTAAAGCCTTTTATGAATAGTATGCTATAAAACATCAAAGCAAAAATTACTCTGTACATATAAATTAAAAAAAATATTGAAACATAATTCTGTCAATTATTTTTCTGTTTTGGAAATTATTTCAATGCAAGTAGATCTTGAATCTGGTAATACACTAAAATCATTTGTGATTTTAAATTTTAATTTAACTCCCAGGCATTGGATATAAACAATGCTTTTTCTCTCTTAAAATGTTTGTTTTAATGGACATAATACAATTTGAAAAGCCCCTCATTAAATATGAAAAATACCAAATTTTCACCCTTTAACAAATTGCAATTTCTTGGATATCAAATTATTTAGTATATCATTGACAATATACGGATTTCTAACACCCTGTAGTTATGTATAACAAATTTAAATGTTTAGAGTTGGTATTAAAACAATTACTATAAAGTAATAATTGTACATAGTGTGTATGAAATTGTTTTGATCTTGAGAGGTAATGCAATTCCTGGTGTGTTTTATTTTTGGCAGTGACATGGCCAGGAGTGGAGAAATTACATGCTTATTATTTCAATATTTAGGCCCGATGAAACAGTGGTTCATATCCTTACAAAAGATGCTAACTGTTGCAAGAATATCCCTGATGGATGTAAAATACTTCATTTTACAACATTTCATGTCACAATAATGAAATTTTGAAGAAGAAATCAAAATATCACATTTTTAAAATTTAATCTTATACCTGTCATTGATTTTAATTTTATTGTATTCTAATAGATTATAATATCAAGTTTATTGAGTAAATTATTAGAGACAGGTCAACTTATAGTGACTTTTTAGTCAGTTTTAATACTGCTCATAAATCTAAAGTTACTTGTAATTAGATTTAATACTTTCAAAATAAATAATTACAATTAAAATTCTATAAAACTATGGCAGTACCTATGTTAACATATGCTTGTGAAATTTGACACTTAATAAATCAGATAAAAGGAAAATAGAAGTAGCTGAAGTGAAATTCTAATGTTCAGTAGCAGGCTATACATTGTTAGATAAGAAATATAATGAAGAAATAATGAACCAAATTAAACATCTACAGTGTTATAGGTAAAATTCAATATTCAAGATCTAACTGGCTCTAACATATAGAAAGAATGACACCCAATATATTCCCACAAATTTTGCTTCGCTACCAACCCAAAGAAAGAAGAAATATTGGGTGCCCCATAATTAGATGGAGGGATACGATCTCTTGATGTGGAAACAGGTCTTTGGCCTAACTCCATGACATAGAAGAAGAATGATTTCAAAATAATTCTAGATCATGGATGAAAACAAGCTGTGACTCTATAGAATAAATACTTACTTATAATTTATTTCTATTAAACCTGAATATTGATTTCTGAATCCTTCTATTTGTCTCATGCTGAGCAAGGCCTATTTATCCTCAATTATCAATCCTACTGGTACATCCTCAGATCTTTACTAATACAATTATTTCATTTGCTTATCAGAATTAATTAAAAATTTTCAATCTAGTTTTCTAATTGGAATATTAGGCTTATATTTACTTCTCGATTCTTCCATGTATGCTATATCCTTTGTCATATATATTTGAGTTACCTATCATGTTGGGTGAAGAATAAAATGTTGGTTGGTTGGTATCTAATGTCGAGCACTTGATAATGAAATCATTCGCTCTCTTGCACTCCAATATTTAGCAGAAAGGCTGGTGTCTCTTCTACAAAAGCTGGACAACGGAGCAGATGGTTTCTTTCTATATCTTCATTTAAATTGCAAAAAGGGCATTTAGGTGAATCTGTTAGGCCAAGTCTGTGTAGGTGTTTATTCAGGCAGTCATGTCCCATTAGCAGTCTGAATATTGCTACTGCAGATTTTCTTTGTAATGTAGTAATGTCATACGCTTGTAGATTTTCCCATTCCTTTCCAAATGTTTTGGTGGTGTATTCTTCTCTAAGTTTATTGATATATTTATTTGAGATAATTCTTTTGATAGAGTGAAAGGAAACTGTAGTAGAAGTTGGGTTCGAAACAATTTTGCTACCCTTCTTGGCCAGAAAATCGGTTATTTCATTGCCTGTCACTCCACAATGGGCCGGAATCCATTGAAGCACAACTTTTTTATGTAGATGGGATAACTGTTTTATTATTTTGTGACATTTGATAATTTTGATGCTTTTGGGTGTTGTGTCTCGTATTATAGCAAGAATGGCTGCTTTGGAGTCACATAGAATTACAACTTTTGTAAATTTTTGGATGTGATATAAAAGATTTTGTAATATTTAATTTTAGGAAGTTATACTTTGAGGCTATTTTAATTATATTATTTTTGGTCTGGACATCTTACCTCAATATTAATATTGAGGTAAGATTTTGTAAACTTAAGAAAATTGCTAGAATTTCGCCAACAAATTTTGATGAATTTGTGTTTAGTTTACGATAAATGGAAAAAAAGTGGGCATACTGCACCAGCACCAGTGCCACCCTCATTTGGTAGGCTGGAGCCATCTGTAAAAATGTGTATCCATGTGAATAAAATGTGTAACTTACTATAGTGTAACATCAGCAATTTAATCTTTGTTAACACTAAATATCACCCTACGCATCTTACAGTGCTTTTGAAAACTGCTAACTTATGTCCCTATTTCTACATAATAGAGCAAGATTTTGCAAGCTTGTAAATAATTGAGAATATAAATGTTTTATACAGTAATTGAAAATTTTTGGAAAACTATGAGCACAGCAACTATTTTTTTCAAGTGAACACTTATTCTTTCTCATATTTCTTCTTGAATATCATTTGTATTTTGTTTTTGATATTAAAGTTTTCTAAAATTTCAAAAAACTACTTTAAATATTTATGTTTAAATTTTGTGCCACATTCTATTTTGAGTTGTATTACTGTCTTTTCCAAATATATTTGGAATAAATTTCCTTACTTCATTTTAGAAATATTTCTGTACTTTAGCTAACAATTTTTTTATACACTTTTGGCTTTTGACAGATGAAATAAACATTATATTTCAACATTACTGTAAAATAACAATGTGAAATAGGCTTTGTGTTTGTACAATGAATATCATTATTTACTATTTACATCTTTAAAAAAAAAGTGGGGCAAAAATATTTTAAAATTGGAAGGAAAAGTGTTCATGTTTTTTATATAATACAGTAAATAAAATATATAGAGCACAGTTGGAGCTTACTAAAAATTGTTTAATCCTTCTAAAGAAATTTGATTTACTTTCTTCTCTTAGAGATGGAACTAGCATCACTCTATCTAAAAAAAATCTTCCCAAATTTTGTCAAATCATTGTGAGTTGATACATTTTATTTCTTAATGTCTTGAATTTCATATTTTTGTACATTTCATGGAATCTCAAAGTCACAAATCTAAATATTTTATTAAATATAGGAATGAGCAGTTATCCACTCATTAAATGAAATGCTTTACTTTAACAGCTCTTGCATCCACCATTGATAATCTTACAACACAATAACCTTCCTTATTCTGTGTCCAGCGGAAGACTGGAATAGAAGCTCCAATTTAAGTGTGAGGTGGTGAAATACGACGGCTGATCAGGCCAGACGTACACCTCAGGCCTCCTGAAAAATAAATATGAACTATATCAACATTTGCTACTTCAAGTTTTTTGAGAATGGGAACATCTTACCTCAAATTAATGTTGGTTCAGTTTGAACATATTTTGATATAATCCCAGACTGTTGAGTTTTATGTTGTGGACCCTGGATGTCGATATCAGCTCCCTCCTCTGGCTGGCCGAAGAACCTCCAAACTAGGTCTGTTCAGCAGGAATTTAAAAATTCATGACTCTATTTTTGTTCTTCTGAATGTAGATTTTTTCCCAAATGGTGAGTTCTTTCCTATTTTCTAATTGTTTTAATAATTTAGTGTTTGAATTTATATCATGTTTTTCGGATCAAACAAGAGCAAAAAACGCAAAATAAATTCGAACAGTACATTATTAAAACAATATTAGAAGATAGGAAAGAACTCACCATTATGGGAAAAAAAATCTATATTCAGAAGAACAAAAATAGAGTAATGAATTTTAAAATTCCTGCTGAACATGACCTAGTTTGGAGGTTGTTTGGCCAGCCACAAGAGGGAGCTAATATCGATATCCAGGGTCCACAACATCAAACTCAACGGTCTGGGCAAGCTGACAATGGTATAGAGGATTATATCGAAACATGTTCAAACTGAACCAACATTAATTTGAGGTAAGATGTTCCCATTCTCACAAAAACTTGATTAAAAGAACCTCAAAATGTTACTTCCAAAATAAACCATTTGCTACTTCTTTTTACAATTCTAAATTAAATTTTTAATTTTTAATAGTGCATAATGTTTTTTTTTTCTCTCCATGAAATGACAGGCATAGAAAATCCTTGGACACTAGCTGACTGGTAGCCTCATATCCACATTTGTTAAACATAGAGATAGGTGATCATCCAGCCAGTATGGGGGTGACATGGTCAGTATTATAGCTAGTTTTCTCAACTTGGAGCTGCTGCTTGTCTGTCAGTACCCATACATTCCCATTGCTCCCTTGCAGGAATTACTTAACCAAGTTAATTTAGTTATGCTTATTTCCTTACAGTTGTCAGCAACTGACAAGTGGTTAACTTATAGCAGGATTTTAATATCATAAGTTAATAATTTTGTATTTTAAAATTCTTTTAATATTTAAATATAACTTAAATAAAGAAAAAAAATCTAAATAATTCATTGTTGTTCATTGTTGAATAAAATGTCTCAGTAACAATTAAAGAAATTATATTACATAACAGTCTTTCTAAATAATGCTTTTAAAATTGTTTTAAGTCATTGTTGTCAGAATTATAAAGCTTTCTGTTATAATTGTAATAAGAACACCTGCTTAACTTCATATTTCTAAATGAAAGTAAACTAAACTCTGATTGGATGTTAAAACAATTAACTTTTTGATGTAACAAATCAAATTTAAACATTATATTAACCAATAGAATATTAAAATATAACATCATATGATGTAATAATGTTCTTTAAAATTATAAATGAATTACACTAGTCATTCTACATACAACTTTCAACAAAGATAGAAGCAAGAATAGTTCTCAAGATAAAATGTAATATTTAATACAAGAAGAATAGTTGATTCAAGAAAAGAAAAGAATTTAATTTTAATTGACAGTGAAGAATAATACCATCTACATTTATTTAATCTGCTGGGAACCTACAAAGTGAATAAATGTGAAATTATTTCTACAAGAAACAATTTTTTATGATTGTGAAGTGTTTTCCTATCCTTTGTACCAACTTCTGACCCTAAGAACAGAATCCAGTTCTACCGAAAATTAAACCCAACCTGAACCAGTAATTCTTTTTCTTTTGGGACACCAATCCTTCAAAATGTTACTACAACATCGGGCATGAAGAGAGTTAGCTGCTTCAAAACATCGCCACAACGTGGGAAGAAGAATTACTTCTTCAAACTTATCACCTCAGATTTACTTAGTAGACAATTCATTTTACTGGGATGAGAAGACCCAATTAAATTTTGTCCAGAGGCTCTAATTTAGGCTTGAGGTTCTTTTGCAAGGTTGAAAATCTTCAGACATGGGACCTACAGCTGAAAGTCCCTCCCGGAGAACTTGTCCCTTGGATTTTTCAATCCTAAAAATCCATTAATCATGGCTGGATTTGAACCACAATCCTCAGAACCAGAGGCAAGGACTCAATCCCTAGACCATGAAGGCTGATTGCTATTTATTGTAGCTTCCCAAATTTTCTGTTGATATTTTTAGGATTGCCACAGGATGGGTTCCAGTCCCATTTTGGCCAAAATTCCTTGAGAAAATTTCTTTCCCCATGGGGATTCGAATCAGTGCAATACCCATAGCTCTGCACCAAGGCATAATGCTTTAAACTCTCGACTATAGTATATGACGGTGAATAATAATAAAGTAATTAATATATCAATGTTCTTATTATTAATTTCATACATCTCAATGATGGATAAATCATATTTGAAGAGAAAAATTATACGCTCGGACCGGGACTTGAACCCGGGACCCTTGGTTTTCTAGTCCAAGTGCTCTACCATTTGAGCTACCTGAGCAAGTACCGATGTAAACGCAAATTTTTCTCTATATACGTTGTAATTCCCGCTCACCAAATGCTTTGAAGCCTTTGCTTCTTCTTCTTCTTCTTCTTCCTTCCAAGTATTAGGCCAAGGCCTGTTACGATCCTATAGAAAATTTTCCCTCCAGCGTTTGAGGGAAATTCTCGTATAAGACTTGAAAGCATAATAATAGTCCCTTCAATTGGTTGCTGGCCAAAGGAAGGCAAGACCAGTGATGGGGCTGCCATCTTATAGCCTCTGGTCAGGCTTTTCTGGAGAAGAAAAGAAAATAAAGGAAAGAAGAAATGGAAGAAAGGAAAGACTCCCTAGCCCTCGGATGCCCTAATAGCGTCGGCGTCAAAAAAACAAGAGTTAACCAAGTGAGGTTAGATAGTAAAGTTAAAAGAGTGCAAAACACAAGTAAGTGAAAGAAATGTTTTGCACAGCTTGGGCACCTTGTGGTCGCCATTCACATATCCCCTAGATGAGGACCCCTGTTGCTTCTATCTTTGCAAATGGCGGCATTTGGTCGGCGGGAATTACAATGTATATAGAGAAAAATTTGCGTTTAGATCAGTACTTGCTCAGGTAGCTCAAATGGTAGAGCACTTGGACTAGAAAACCAAGGGTCCCAGGTTCAAGTCCCGGTCTGAGCGTATAATTTTTCTCTTCAAATATGATTTATCCATCATTGAGATGTATGAAATTAATAATAAGAACATCGAAAAAAGCCATACTGGCATTTATAATGTAATGTATAATTCCCAAATATGTCTTCTTAATATAGGAGCCGCCATTTGCAAAGATAGAAGCAAAAGCTTCAAAGCATTTGGTGGGTGGGAATTACAATGTATATAGAGAAAAATTTGCGTTTAGATCGGTACTTGCTCAGGTAGCTCAAATGGTAGAGCACTTGGACTAGAAAACCAAGGGTCCCGGGTTCAAGTCCTGGTCTGAGCGTATAATTTTTCTCTTCAAATATAATTAATATATATTTTATTCCATAATTAATATATCTTAATTATACAAAAATACATCAATAATAACTTTTAAGCTTAAATATTCATCATTATCAATGCAAAGTAAATTTTACAATATTTTCAATTTGTTTTTTTATTCAATGTCCCAGGTTGTCATTTTGACATTTCTGGTGTTTTCTCCTGGCATTGGCTTAATTGTAACCCACTTCTGAAGTTGAGGTGCATAGAAAGTGGAGTTATGTTACCCTGATGATATGATGCGTGATAAATGATAATGAAGCACCAGGAGAGTTCTTAACCTAAACTTAACCTAAATTCCAGACCATGGGCAACCACAGGAATCATTCCCTTTAAGGAAAAATTCCTATGGTTTGACCGGGAATCGGACCCGGAACCTCATGAACAATAATCAGAAACGCTGCCCACTAGCCCATGAGCCTGGTCATATTTCAAATATTAAATATATCATTTCTCACCGAATGACAAATTAATTTGATGAGAAAATATATGTCTAAATTGGGAGAGAGAAAAATATAAAAATATATATGGGTTCGAAGATATATTTAGGCATATATATTTTTCTCTTCAAATTTAATTACAATATTTTTCTCACAATTACAAAAAAAAAAGTGAAATTCATAGGCAGATATTTCATGTGAAAACACATTTTTTATTTCATTATTATTAATAGAGGCGGCTCCGTGGTGCAAGAGGTTAGACACTTGCCTCTCACCGCTGGGGTCCTGAGATCGAGTCTCAGTCCCTCCATATGGGTTTTGTGGTGGACGAAACTGATTTTAGGCAGGTTTTTCTCGTGGTTCTCCTGTTTTCTCCTGCCACATATTTCATTCCATCATACTCATCTCATCCATTTCATTTCATTTCATTCATCCGCCCCTGTGACAGTGCATCAGGAGAGGTTGGCCAGCACCCTTGTCATTCACAGACCTCTACAAATATAGGGGCTTCATCTCATCTCATTCCTCGACCTGACATGAGTTGAGGATATATATATTATTAATAGACACTTCAATATATAAGTTGATATGTCTGGGATGTTTAGGTTTATGCAGTAGGCTAAATATACTGACATATACATAAAATATTACTTACATGCAGTTGTGATTTAATTGTAAAAGCTCAGACATTGGTGCCAATAACAGGAGCTGCTGGTGATGCAGGAGTACTCGGCTGAGGAGCTTCACACTTCTCTGACATGACAGTAAGCACCTGTTCAAATTTAGCATGCCTTTCTTCTGCAGCAACACAAGCTCCACGGCTCCCCCACAAGAATTTCAGATGAAATTCTGTACGAAATGCATCCAGAAGCAATTCGTCTACTTTAGAATCACCCAACACTATTTCAGCATTACGTCTGAACATTGGAAGTGATTCTCCAAATTTACGAGCAGCTTCCATATGAGCAAATAAAGTTCCAAGTCCAAAATCTGCAGTTGATTCCCAAGGTCCAAGACAGCTCATAATCATACTGTTGCTACTGCCTGTTGAATTTGTACCTGAAAGATCCCAATACATCAGCGTAAAATATCTATCTACAATGGCATAGCCCAGTGTTGAGCCATATAGTCCGAAATCTGGCTGCAAGATTACTACGTTCATCGGGTGTATGAACAAAATCAATTTTTTTCATAACATTGTGAATTACTAAATATATTTTTGCTGCATTGCCTATTAAAATTTGGCCACCAGTATGTTTAATTAAAATATAATTTATTTATTTATTCAAAATAATTTGATTCACCTGTTAAATTAAAATAAATTATAATCCAGTGTGCAGAAATTGATGAATAGAGCTTGAAAAGTTTTGGTTGCCATTGCACACTTGGCCATAAATCTCCTTGCGGCTACAACAGGCTGTGACACCAGTCAGTCATAAAATGGCACTAAGTACGTATTTATTGATTTATATATTGTTTCAAATAAAGTTCAGTTCATTTAAAAATGCTGTGATTTGTTTCGTATAATGTATATTAACACTACCTTTTGGATATATTTTTGTATATACATTGTACGTAGTATACATAAAGGGCAGTAGTTTTACTTCCCGCTGTGAGGGAACAGTATAAAAGAATAAATACGTACTTACTGCCATTTTATTACTGATTGGTGTCACAGCCTGCTGTAGCCGCGAGGAGGTTTATGGCCAAGTTTGCAATGGCAACCAAAACTTTTCAAACTCTATACATCGATTTCTGCAAACTGGATTATAATTTATTTTAATAACAAGTGAATCAAATTATTTTGAATAAATAAATAAATTATATTTTAATTAAACATACTGGCGGCTGAATTTTAATAGGCAACTTGGCAAAAATGTATTCAGTAATTCATAATTTTATGAAAAAAATTGATTTTGTTCATACACTCGATGAACGTAGTAATCTTGCAGCTGGATCTTGGACTAATAGCCTCTCTTTTGTTAGGAGTTAAACTCCATGGCGCGACAGGCCTAGAAGGCTCACAGCCTACCAGTCGGCTACTGGCCTCACATCTACATGTGTTAATCACAGAGATCATCCTGCCAGTATGGGGGTGACATGTGGTTAGTATGTCAGGTCCCAAGCCATTATAGCTGATTTTCTCATCCTGGAGCTGCTACTTATTGTAGCTACCCAATTTCCTCATGAAGCTCGGTGGGCATCGGTCCCATACTGGCTGAAATTTCATAAGAAAATTTCTTCTCCCATGGAGATCTGAACCAGTGCAAGTCATGTAGCTCTGCGCCAAGGCTTCTTGCTTTGTCCATTCGGCTATGGCAAGGGAGATTGTTAGGAGTTAATGTACCAAATCCATTTAGTTACCTTATTTGTCCATAGATGTCATGAGTAGCATGTGGTCAACACACCGACTCAATGAGACATCTAGCAGGCAAATACTGTATTACTAAGATTAAATTAAAATGCTTCATATCTCTACTCATATCCAGTCTTCTAAGAAGATCGCGATTTCAAAGCCTTTGCAGCTTCATCTTCAGGACTTTCTTGTCAACTACTTCTTCTTCCCTCTCAGAATGATCTACTTAGAAGAGTGGACATGAGGACAGGAATGAAGCATTTTAATTTAGTCATAAATTAAACCTTATGGTTATTTATTCCTAAAAAAGTTCAATGTTACTAAGATGTTTGAGATCGGTAAATTTTGCTTAGAGGCCTTTTTATTCAGGCCTAAGGATCTTTTATGAGTGAAAATCTTTGGACTCTGGACCCACGGTTTAAAGTCCCTCCCGGAGGACTTGCTCCTTGGATTTTTCCAACCTAAAAAATTCCATTGACCAGGGCCGAGTTTGAACCCATGACCCTCGGAATCAGAGGCATGGAGCATAACCACTAGTCCACTGCAGTTGACAATGTGAAACATATTGTGCAATAAAAACCTCTATTAAAAGATCATCAAGATTTCCGAGGAAAAATAAAGAATGGGTTCCAAAACTTGCAATTAAGTTCAAACCAGGCATACCATGACCAGTAGGAAGACCGCCTCAAGATGGAAACAGAATTTATCACCAATAGAAGATGGAAGTTAAAACATATTGGAAATTGCCCTAAATTAAGAGGAAGAAGAAGAAGAAAAATTAATGGATTTTTTTGAGCACAAAGTAATATTAATTTTGAAAAAAAAAATATTCTTGGATTCAAATATGGAGTTTTTATACAAACACAAAACTGATTTGGAAAGTTATAATTTTGCTTTTGTTACATGAGTTATATGTAGCAAAATTATTTACATTTTACATGAAAAAGTGAGAGGTAAATTTGATGCAGGTTGAGTGTTTATCATAAGTAATGCCACGACTGATTTCCAATTTATCTAGAGAATTTGGAAATCAAGAGTGGCATTTGTTAGGACTACTTAACGAATAAAATTAAGCTGTTTACTCACAAATCATTATTTAACTATAGTTATTTTAAAATATTTATATACTTAATGTAAACAGTAATGTTTGAAAACAAATGAGAAACGATAGGTACGCTTCATCTGCTTCTTTTGTTTATCACTGCAACCAGATCATACTATTTGTTGCCAAAGGAATGCAATATTGTAAGAATGCTCTCTAGTGGAGAAAAAATGAAACACATCAAACTGTATATTAATTAATTTCTGATGTCGTATGATGTAAATATGACAATTATATTTTTCTGGATTGTTACCTGGGAAAAAATACATTTAAGAAAGTGCAAACAGTGGTTTCTTTTTTTGGTGGTATAATCAATTGCTACAAATGTTTTTATATTAACTCCCGCATGTGGCATGTGTTGACATTCATGCACTATATATACAATCTGGTAGCCATATTTCTCACAGGCTCAATCACTGCAAAATAATGGTCAGACCTGTTCAGAATATTAAAAAGGAGGAGCTTTCTTTAATATGGTAATTATAACACTGATAAATATTTCGCGAAACACGACTCTGATTGGTTGTAAAACAGAAATCATTGAAACGTGATTGGCCACTGAGTCCCATTTGGGGCATGAATTAAATAGTCAATTATAACAGACCTACAATAGGTGTTTATTAAGTGTTTTACAATTTATAGAGTGCTGCCACCTAATCTTAACAGTTACGAATAAAGTAAAAATGCGAGAAAATATGGTAACACACTTATATAACATAATTTTTCGGCTGTGGTGGTCTAGTAGTTCTTTACCTCTAGTCCCGAGGGTCACAGATTCAAACGCAACTGGAGTCAATAGATTTTTAGGATGAAAAAATCTAAGGGACAAGTTCTCCGGGAGGGACTTTAAGCTGTTTGACCCAAGTCTGAAGATTTTCAGGCTTGTAAAAGAACTGCAAGCCTGAATAAATAGGCCTCTGTGCAAATTTTTACGAACCTTCATCCATTGATCCAAGTAATACTTTAGTTACCTACTAGATGTCTCACTGAGGCGATGTGCTAACCACATGTCACTCGTTTGGCATCTGAAGGTAAATAAGCATAACTAAATTAGCTTGGTTAAGAAACTCTCGCAAGGGAGCACCTATGTCCCCATTGCAGGATGTATGGAGTACATACATACACATTATAAATCCAAACAAACCATTTTGATTTTAAACAGGAGTAAACAAGAGATTCATCACCAGATACATAAAAATTAAACCCGACGTACCCAAAATATCCTCGATACTTCTTTCTTGAAGCAATATGAATGGAAGTAGGTGTGGTATGGTTGTGTTTGGTGCCTGAGGATTTGTGCATTCATTCATATGCTTCAGGGTTGGACGTAGCTTTGCTTCAAAGTTGAATGCACTATCAGTAAACTTCTGTCGCAGAACATGCCATGTGGCTGTAAGTCTTTGCACCTGAAAAAAAAAATTATAAATTAATTTAAGTAATAATAAAATAACCTTAATCTTTTTTATGCTAAATCCATCCATCCATCCATAGTAATTCTGCCTGAGGACAGGCCTTACACTGCAATCATAGCATTTTCATGCTATGTTTTGCAGCTTTACTAGGGAATTATAGATGTGGTAGCTTCCCGTTGCTTTTCACCGGTGAAGGATGATGATGATGATGATGATAATGATAAGGATGATGATGATGACGACCGAATGATTTTTGGGGACTGTTGGGCCCTAAGCTTCCTAACATTTGTCTTACAGGCAAGGAAAAACCCTGAAAAAATCTCACCCAGGGGCCTGTCCCGACCAGAAATTGAACCCTGCTGCTGCGTGACAAGGCAGCACACTACCTCAAGACCACAGTGGTGGACTTATGCTAAATAATAGTAGATTTTCAATGGGTGATTATGAAATGTTTTTAAAGGTAAAATGATCGCACTGCAGGCTAAAGGAGACAACTATATATCTAATATATCAAATGATACACCAGAGTTCAAACAAATGGGTAATCCCTTGGTATTAATCCTTTGTTTAGAACATACACATCATGTGAGAACCAGAAAAACATAACTCAATTAATTGATTTTACAAGAGAAGAAAGGAAGTTTTTAGTATGATTTTTTAAACATTCCTATTCATAATAAATTATTCCACTATAGGCCGTAGGAGGCCCTTGGGGTAGTAGCAGATTGACATCCACCTTTCTAGACAATCAGCACTAGATATCAGCCAGGTTGTCAGCCCTGCATAATGAGTGTCTTTACTTCCAGAACATGTATCTGGTACTTATTTCCATTAGAGGCTCAGTCAACCCCAAATAGGATGACTGAAGTTCTGCTAGGTTTCATTAATTCTTAATTTCAAAGAAAATCATTTTAAATTTATTTTTACCAGAAAGCTACATTAATAGCAGGGGGTTAGTCTTATTTAAGAACATGGAATAAATATCTATATTCTATTTTTATTTTTGAATGTATAACAATGTAATTATGTATAAGAGAAAAATTTGTGTTTAGATTTGAGTGCTCAGGTAGCTCAGTTGGTAGATCATTGGCATAGAAAGCCATAGGTCCTGTGTTTAAACCCCAGTCTGAGCGTATAATTTTTTTCTTCAAATATAATTTGTCCTTCAGTGAGAAGTATTAAAGTAATAATAAAAACATCTATATTCTATTTAGAGAAAAAAAGAAAGAGACATAAAACAATGTAATTTGTCTTTGAAAACTTTAAACACATTTGATATCATGGTTATCATAATATCAATGAAGTTTCCAAAGAAGACAGTTTCTCTTATTACACTGGTTTAGTTCACTTTTTTTTTCTTTCTGTATATAGATTATAAATTTAAATTGTTAGAACATGTTATGAATGCATACTACTTTTTTAAACATGATTTTCTTCTGTGAATTTGTCTCTTTGGGTTTTTGTTTTGATATAAGATATATAGATTTTGTTACTTATTTTCAGCTGATAGTTAATTAAACAACTTTATTGACTCATGTTTAATGTGGTATAAAGGTTAATGTGTCCATCTTCATCTCAGGGGTCCAGTTCCATTCCTGCATTACCGTAATTTTTTTTTTTTTTTTTTTAGTTTAGGGTCTAGAATGCAGATAACTGAATATGTACTTGATGTGGGATATAGAAAGTAACATAATCTGATTAAGAAAATTGAAACTAACATTATGGACTTCCAGTTCTGTCATCTAATATATATATATATATAGTGCATCCCATTCTTTCGTCACTCTGCTTCTTCTTGTCATTCTTTATTCCATATATCAATTTGTGTCTGGGTCTGCCATATCCCAATGCCCACGAGGATTTGAAGTTAACATTTTTTTTTTGTGCATTTTCTGTTATTGGAATCCATTTGCACATGATCTGCTAATCTAAACTTGTTTATTTTAAGTTAATTATAGCACTTTCATCCAACATGTCACATAGCTCTCTGTTAAATCCTTTTCTCCATATTGCATTCTCAGATATAAGAATATCAATTTTTAGGAGGAATTTTATAGAATGCCAAATTCATTTTTACTGATTATTTTCATAAAATAATTATATTACATTTTTTATTAAACTAAAATTTTATTTTACTTTTTTAGGAATTCACACTATGAGGTATTATTTATTTAGGTAAACTTTTATCACTCACCTCATATTCTTCTTCTTCTTAGACTAGCTTCAAATCCTTAATTGGTTCCTTCATCAGTATTTTGACGACCATTGGTCTGTCGTCTTGAAAAGCCATCTCTTGCTTCCTCTGTTGGTAGACTGAAAAACCTCAAAATCAAATCATTTTCCACGGGAATTTCAAAGTTCATTAATTTCTCTCTTTTTTTTTATGTAGATTTTTCCCCAAACAGTGAGTTCTTTGGATTTTTCTATTTGTTTTAATAATTTAGCCTTCCTTTCAAACCATAAAAGGGAAATTAATGAACTTTGAATTTCCCGTGGAAAATTATTTAATTTCAAGGTTTCAGTCTACCAACAGAGGGAGCAAGAGTTGGCTCTTCAAGATACTGATGAAGGAACCAATTAAGGATTTGAAACTAGATTAAGAAGAAGAAGAATATGAGGTTTTTAACTTTTACAGGAATAATCACTATGAGCTTTAATTTATTGTAAAATCAAATGTTTCCTACCTCTCCTCATATAAATCTTCTAAGTAGATCGCCATTTCGAGACCATAATGGTCTCATCTTCAGTACTATCGCCAAGATGTACTGAAGATGAGACCATTATGGTCTCGAAATCGCGATCTACTTAGAAGATTTATATAAGAAGAGGTAGGAAACATTTGATTTTACCATAAATATGAAGTTTACCTAAATAACATTATTTTATTTTATTAAATAAAAATAAAACCGCTTTATGTGATTTTCATATTTTAGTTTATAAAAGCATAAATTATATTTATTTTTATTATATAAGTTGTTTTATGACTTTAAACAGTCTTGAAACCTAACATTTGATTTACTAATGCTATACAAGCCTTCAGTTTACAATTTGTATGTGGAAAACAATATAATTTGCTTCATATGGATTAGAAAAGTTGTATGGCTTGATATTAAATGCACTCACCTGTGGCATGCAGAGACCCATCATTACACCACAGAAACCATACAGATTCCCCAGAGCAGTCTTGGTGTCTATTGCAACTTGAATCCATTTGTTGAGCGTTTCTGCACGATCTGCTTCTGTTGCACATGTTAGTATAGTCACTGCTACAAGAAGCTTCAAGCATTCTGTCCTGTAAAGATTAAAATTAGAATTAGATATACAATATTACAACTAATTTTATTAATAAATTTTTATACATATCATAATTGAATTGCACAAAACCTCAGGGGTCCTCATCTAGAGGATATGTGGATGGCGACCACAAGGTGCCCAAGCTGAGCAAAACATTTCTTCCACTTACTTGTGTTTTGCACTCTTTTAACTTTACTATCTAACCTCTCTTGGTTAACTCTTGTTTTTTCGACCCCGACGCTATTAGGGCATCCGAGGACTAGGGAGTCTTTCCTTTCTTCCATTTCTTCTTTCCTTTATTTTCTTTTCTTCTCCAGAAAAGCCTGACCAGAGGCTATAAGACGGCAGCTACATCACTGGTCTTGCCTTCTTTTGGCCAGCAACCAATCGAAGGGACTATTATTATGCTTTCAAGTCTTATACGAGAATTTCCTGGAAGATCAAACTAATGACAAATAACGGCTTGTGAAATGAGATTCATGTGCAGAATAGCGGGTTACACCAGATGGGATCGGAAAAGGAACACCGATATCTTAAAAGAATTGAAGACTATGCCAATTTTGGATTGGAGGGAAAATTTTCTATAGGATCGTAACAGGCCTTGGCCTAATACTTTGAAGGAAGAAGAAGAAGAAGAATTGCACAAAAATGGTTATAGTTTTCTCTCTCAAACGGTACATAGAAAGATTTGAGGGAGGTGAAATACACAGAGAATGATTGGAAACCAGGGTAGGGATGTATGGGAAACTTACATCAGTGCTGCCATGAGCCTCTAGGCTTGATAGTGCCAGTGAGCTAATTAGTTTTCCTCTCTCACCCATTTGAGCTACATGAACTCCTATCTTAATCTCCTAGACTTAATAATCTTGGCAACCCAACTATTACACATCCAAGTTAACTGTTCACGGGCAGAGGGGAAGAGTTTTAGTGCCAATGTCGCCAATCTACTGAATGAGTGGAAGGGATGTAGGAGAAAACTGTACATCCGATCATGTATTGAAATTTTTCAACTTCAAATGTGGGGGGAGAATCTGTAAACACGTGTGAAAGTTCTTAACATGGTTGTCAAATTAGTCATTTAAGCACGGAACACTCAAGCGATCGGATCATTTAAAATCACAGTATTTGTCGCCTCTCTGTTACCAGCCTCACAATAAATCACAAGTGGCAACATATAATGAGAAGGGCAAGGAAGGGACAGCTCATTCCTAGACGTAACCCCAAAAGTAACAGGGTTGTCAAGTTAGTCATTCTGCCACTGACCACACAGAATGACGGATCATTAAAATATATAGTATTTATCAGCTCTCTACCTGCCAATCAAACAACATAATACAAAGGACAGGAAGTGGCAACATAGTAAGGAATAGAAAGAGAAAGACAGTTTGTTAGTTAACATATTTTCCGCCTGCACAAAACCACTTGGATGGGTAATAGTGATGTTAAATCAAGAATTCGTAAGGCAAATACAGTTTTATCTGACTATACCCTGTGTGGAAATCCAGAGAAATTGGAATAACTAAACTCTGTATTTACAGGTTAAATGTTAAATCAGTATTATTTTATGGATGTGAAACCTGGAAAGTCACTGCTGAGATAACAAGGAGCCTCCAGGTCTTCTTAAACAGTTGTATGAGGAAAATCCTTCACATATTTTCGTCAAATATTATTTCTAATCAAAATCTATATAAACAAACAAATCAATTAGATGATATCCAAATGAAATTGAGACAATGCAGCTGGATTAGCCATACTCTTAGGAAGAGTCAGGATGGTATTGAGAGAGAAGCCCTTCTTTTGGAATCCTCTGGCCAAGAGAAAAACCAAAGACCACAATTGTCATGGAGAAGGAGTGTGGTGGAGGAAGTCAGAAGGGAAGGAAAGACATAGGGAGAGTTGGAAGTTTTGGCTTTGTTTTATACTTGCTTTGTTGTGGTCCCTTTGTTTTGGAGTTGCTTTGTTGAGGCCCTATGCTCTGGATAAGAGCAACGGAAGATAGTATTACTACTACTATTGCTATCTCAGGCATAGTTTCAAAGGAGTGAAATATTTTATCATTATCAGTAGAGTCCGGATGTTAGGCACTTAAAAAAATTCAAAATAGGCAGGCAAAAAGGCACTAAAAATTTAAAAATAGGCTATTACAAAAAATGGACAACAACATATATTTTTACAGCCTTACATAAATAATATAATATATGCTATCAATAGCATACGAAGATATCAGAGATGATTTTGGAACTTGTTTTGCCTTTTTACAAAGACCATACTTATATTTTGCAGTGTGTACTTGCTGCGAAACATGGCACTTCTTCACGCAATTCACGGAAATTTTACACACATTGAACCATCACTTGAGAATATTTCCGCACCAAATTCTTTCACAAAATTGGTCAGTTTGTTTTTTACTATTGTCCGTTCTTTAGGCATCATAAAACAACTGTTCTAAAGGTAAAAAAAAAAATAGCCACATGCACTTGTTGCACACTTTGTCTTTAAAGCACCTGTCTGTGAACAAGGACTACAGACTGAATTCAGTGTTACCAACATCAAAAATAATATTGCCACTCACTTAAATGTTTCAGCACCAGGTGTGAGACAGAGAAAGAAAGCTTGAGTCATCTACTCTTTTTTGTCACTCAGCAATGTTTGTATTGAAAAGAAGCAAAAGCTGTACTATAGAAGCCTTAGAGCTGGAGTATAATACAATGGGACATAGCTTAGGGCTATTTCGCTTAACAGGAGTGCATGAGGAGGAAAAATACAATAGCCGGTACTTGTTATTTTGCCTAATGGGAGTGTATTGAGGGGGAAGTTTGTCCATTTCAATTAATTTCATTGAAATACTAAGTTAATTTTGAGAAAAAATGTCAAATAGGCATTTATAGGCATTGTAAGCAGAAATAGGCATTTAGAGGCAAAATTAACTTCGTGGAAAACAACTCTAGGATTGTTGGTATGAACTTATATAAAGTCACTTTCACAATATCTATAATAAATAATTATAGGCATTTTCCTTAACATTCGGTCTCTAATTATTATCAGTATAAAAATCAAACAAGTTTATGCCTACACATATATCTCAAAATGAGCACAAATTATAAGTATGATACTGGTATACTAATAAATGCATTGTAAGCCTATAGTGATGATTTTTACCTTTCAATGAGATCCATCCTGATTTGATGACCATGTGGAAGAGTGCACAGTTCTAGCCCACAGCTAATGCCTAGTCCAAGATCTCCATCCCAGCATCCACTACTTCGCATGCCACCTCCTACAGTGAGATCTAAATCCACCCTAGTCAAGTGGTTAGCCAGTATCCTTGGTCCTGTTTCTTGGAGCATCATCTTAATACCCTGCATAGCCGTGGCATCCAGAGGCTTGTTCTCCAGAGTGGGGAGTAGTAATGTTTGGAAGTTCTCCAGATCAAATGCTGAAGGTGGATCTGGATCAGGAACTGAGAGGAATAGAAGTGAGTCTTCGGCCGCGGAATCGTATTCCAACGGTTTCAGAGTGGAAGAGGAACATGAAGAGACGAGTGCTGAGTTGCTCAGCTGACGAACATGTCCGTGGTGGTAGCGAGGATTCTTGATAATTACTCCGCGGTGATGAGGTACCGTTGACGAATTTATGGAATCGGTAGTATCGCCCGCGGCCGAACTTTGAGCGGAATCTCCTGAGCCATTACCCGAATCGCTTCCGGAAGCATGATAAGAAGCTACTCTCTGGAAAGTGCCATGGTGTCCTTGAGCTAAGGGTGTGGTATCACCACCAGAGGCTCCACCACTCAGTCTTCCACTTCCCGAACCATTATCTTGGTGTGCACTGTCACTGTTTACTTTCTCCGGCAACGGGGGAGCAGCACCAGCACTGTCTTTCGAATTTGTGCGCATTAACGATGGCACACGACTAGGTTTTGGAGGAGGCTGTTCGGGTAGCACTCCATTATCTGATTCCAAGTCCTGAAGTTGTTGGCTGTCGCCCACAAAACCAAACCTTCTCCTTTCCATGCACGGGCTCAACGCGGGATCACTGGTAACGCGCACTATCTTACCATTCTTTGAAGGAAGAGTCGCTGAAGCTCCGGCGGAATGTTGTTTTGCACATGACATTCCTGCAGATCTGGGCAGTGAATGAGTAGAGAATTTACCTCCGCCGTTGTTTGTAGAAGATTCTTGGTAGGCAGATCGCGTCATCGAATTCTGAATAACTCCATCAGCACTATTACTCTTTTCTTCAGGACCTCTTGGAGATAATGCTTGCTGCGTTCGTCCATTGATTTCTGCTGGTGTTAAAGATTGACTTCGTTGCTTTTTGCTGGGCAAACGAGGGGGAGTTTCTCGTTTGGTTCTAGGTGGTGAATGCACAGGGCTCTTGTAGGAATTGTAAGGGTTGTACCGGAGTGTGCCGCCAGCAGCTGCGAGAGGTAAGCAAGTGGAGAAACAACCCCACTTCCGCTGCCACCGCTCCCGGGGATTTGTTGTTGAAGACCATATTTAGTTGCATAGAACGACAGAGGATACATTCGATTTTTTGGAGTCTGGATACGAGCCCCAGAAGCGGAAGATATAGATTTTCCACTACCAACATAAAATGTTATAAGATCCGGCACTGTATCGTAAGCATCGTCCTCAAATTGGTACTGCACTCTCTCGTACACAGTGTCGGGCTGAATTACAACCTGAAATAAATAAAAACATTATCAAATTTATGTTTTAATTTGTTTTACGCTGATTCTCAGTAAATAATGAAGTGCTAGTATAAACATAAGTACAATAAATCAAAATATAAATTCATTTTAAAAGTCGGTCATCTTTTATTTATGTCTGGCGCACTAGCTTAAATAGTAACATGCCTGTCTTCTGGATAGGGGCTTCAGGTTTTATACCGGTGAAGTTGGAAATTGTATTTATAAAATTTACAGTTTTAATCGATAGATTGTGGATCATGTGACTGGATTAAATTGCAAACCATAAGAAATACATGTATTGAGGAGACATATGGCTGCTATAGTGATTCATTCGTCGGAGGGGACATTAAGCCTGGCGGTCCCCTTGGTGGTTTTTGACGGGACTAATATAGCACCGAATTTCACCTTCTCCTTTTTCTTCATCAAAATCTCTACACCACACTTAAACATGTATATTCACCCTACTCTCGACATTATACATATCATCTATGTAAGATGGTCTATCTAAATGGTGCATAAATTGAAAATAGATCAAATAAAGCCACATATCCGCCTTGTGTGGAATCTGAAGTACGAAGAGTACAGTGGATGGGATTGGAACACGACATGTATTCATAATCACATGTAATGAATATGCAAATGGTTATTAGATCGATGATTGTGGATTCAAACCAAGTCGAGGTCGATGGGCTTTTTAAGATGGGAAAATCCAAGGGACAAGTCCTCCGGAAGGAACTTTAAGCCGCGAGTTTCGAGTCTGAAGAATTTCGGGCTCGTAATAGAACCTGAAGCCTAAATTAGAGCCTTTGAGTAAAATTTAACCGACCTTTGCCATCCAATTAACACCTTACTTGCCTACTAGGCGTCTTTTTGAGGCGATGAGGTAACTTGTCCCTCAGAGTTGATATCTGTAGGAAATAAGCGTAACTAAATTAGCATGGTTAAATAACTTCTGCAAGGACCATTCTTGCCCCATGTGAGGATGAAGGGATGTAGACAGACAAATTTAAAATAAATAAAAAAAACTTATTACATTTTTCGCTATTTATATGTTCTTATAGCTTTATTATTTATAGTTGTTTCAACATGTAAGATCTTATCGCTTCTAGAATCTTAAATTGTATCCCTTAGAGCAGAGCTGCCGAAACTTTTTTGTATCGCGGGTCAAATGGAAGAAAAACCAAGATGGCGCGAACCATATACTCTTATATATGTTGTGGATTATAATAATAATGATAATAATAAGAATAGTAATTATTATTATTATTATTATTATTATTATTATTATTATTATTATTATTATTATTATTATTATTATTGTAAGCCCTTGTTTTTTCAATGAGACTAAGGTGCTCTCCCCCTACAGGGGAGAAATTCAAACATACTAATTCAGTTACACTTATTTTCGGACAGATGTCATTCAGTGGTCCGTGGTCAGCATTCCTCCTCATAGTGACATCTAGGAAACCAAGGTAGTATAGGATGGAAAATTTCGGTAAATTTTGCTTAGAGGCGTGTTTATTTAGGCTTGAGGATTACCGATTCCGATTGAGGGTCTTTCCACTTTTCAGCGGTTGCCCTTTTACCAGCCGGCTGCTGGCCCTTCACATCCACATGTGTCAATCACAGAGGTAGATGATCAACAGCCAGTGTAGGGGTGACATGTGGTTAGCATGTCGAGTCCCCCAGCCGTTATTGCTGGTTCCTCAACCTGGAGCCGCTACTTATTGTAGCTACCCAATTGCCTCACGATGCTGGGTGGGCACCGGTCCCATACTGGCCGAAATACCATGAGAAAATTTCTTCCCCCATGGAGACTCGAACCAGCGCAAGTCCCGTAGCTCTGCGCCAAGGCTTCCTACCTTAACCGCTCGGCTACGGCGCGGGACGAGGATCTTTTACGAGCCTGAAAAACTTCAGACTCCGGACCCATGGCTTAAAGTCTCTCCCGGAGGACTTGCTCTTTGGATTTTTCCATCCTAAAAATCATCGATCATGGCCGGGTTTGAACCCGCGACAGTTTAGTATTATTATTATTATTATTATTATTATTATTATTATTACAAGCAAGCGTTGGTTTGCTTCTTTTCTTGTTATGTCGCAATAACATATTTCTTAAGTTCTTGTTGCATTACGGATAGACTAATGATATAGGTCTACCCTTAGCATATTTTAATTTATTAGAATAGTGCCGGGTAGAAAGTGATGTAGGACCGTAGTTTGGGTGTCTGCCTTAGAGTGTATATTATATTGTATGTAGTTAAGCGTTCTCTATAAAAACATTGATATAGTTTTAATTATATTTTTAAATACTTATTAATAAGATAATGACATATGGAAATAAGATTAGAACCCATCATTTGCTTTGAACCTTGGAAGAAAATCACGAAAACCTAAATCCCTATTTACTAACAAACACAATTTCCACACTTTTTATAGTCGATTCTTTAAAACATTTTTTTCTGCTTGTATGATTCGTGAAGCTGTCTGATTTAACAGAGTTTGTAATTTTATTTTGGCAAATGTTTCGGAGACAGAAATAACTTTTTTTTCAGGACAACGCCATTTTTTGGCTAATTGAATCTACTCGTACTTATAAGAAGAAAATCGAGATTTTTTTATACCGTTCTTTCATTACTTCAGCATCAACAAAATAGATCGAGCTTCGGATGCTCGGAAGTTTTCCGGTACAATGAAAATTTAGCTGTTTGTATGCAGTCATGTGTTTTGAAGCTTGTGTGAGTGAAGACATAACATCTTTAAAAACGTTTAAAGCTTCTATATGACCAACAGAACGAAGGCTCATTTGAGCAGCATGTGAAAGTTCTTCAGGAAATGTTGTATCTGCAGATTTTCACTTTTCTGACGCTTCGATCTATCAGTAATATCATGGAACTGCTTTTGCGGTCGATCAATTTTCTTTCTTTCGATTGCCGAGTACTTCGGGAACGTAATGGACTTTTCAGCCATTTTATATTAGTTTGATGAAATATTTCCGACTTTCTGATGGACTCCTGCCGCCACTTTTTAAAATCAGAGATAAATTTAGATTTTTCAGCATATAGTTCGCTTTGCACAAATTCTTTCAAGACTTACAATTTATCTTGTATTTTTTTCTTTCCAGATTTTCCCATGACATCATATAAGTCCATCTTGTTATCACTATAGCCAGTTTCTGAAGAGAAAATTGAAGGAAATATGCATTTAGCTAAGTAAGTAAAAACATAATTGTCTGGACAGGCCCTAAAGAAAATATTATACAGCATAATTCTGCAAACTTTTATTGATGTTTTCAAAAGTTGATACATTTGAGTGCCAGGAAAAGTTAAAATTATGGCCCGGACTTGCTTGAAAGCCAACTAAAATTATAAGAATACTATTACGATCTAGATTTTAATCCTAATGAAATATTCAGTTTTTTTATTAGGGACCTATTTATTTATTTAATGCAGGGCACTTGAAGTACGTTCATTCACCAAAATAACATACCTTATTAACATAATATACAGTAGAAACAATGTCAGAAGCACTATAAAAATATAAACAAAACAATCTTAACAAGTAGATTGAGGGGTTGCAGTCAGGTAATTTTTACTGTTGTCCCCACTAGCGTTGATGGAGTGTAGGACTTGTTAATACAGAGCATTATTTATAATTTCTAAGAGTTTCTGTAAATATATGACTTACCAGTATTAATCTGCATACCTCTAGGTAAAGACTCTTATGTCAATTACTATTATTTATATGAACAAAGAATATTTGACGTAACTTGAAAACACAGCACTCTCTCTCTCTCTCTCTCTCTCTCTCTGCTTGTCAATTATTCAGTGACTCACGCAGTGTCGAATTTCAGACCTGTTTATCGGGGGTATGTGGTTTTAAACGTATTGAAAAAGCAGTATTTTACTAAGTCCATCGCTGTGGTCTCAAGGTAGCGTGCTGCCTTGTAACGCAGTGGGCCCGAGTTCGAGACTCAGCCGGGACAAGTTTCCTGGGTGAGTTTTTTTTCGGATTTTTCCTCACATGTAAGACAAACGTCGGAAAACTTTAGGGCCTAACGGTCCCCGAACGTCTTATGGCCGTCGTAATCGTCATCATTCATATTCCCCTTAGATTAAGTTTAGAATTAAGGACTCTCCTGGCACATCACTTTAATCTTCATCATCGGGACAACGTTAACTCTCCCTTCCAGGCGCCCCAATCTCCCGAAGTGGGTTATAATTACGCCAATGCCAAGAGAGAAC
Organism: Diploptera punctata; assembly: GCA_030220185.1. Classification (NCBI taxonomy): domain Eukaryota; kingdom Metazoa; phylum Arthropoda; class Insecta; order Blattodea; family Blaberidae; genus Diploptera; species Diploptera punctata. The sequence goes on along the minus strand of JASPKZ010008379.1, from coordinate 1,832,618 downwards.
ACCAGAAATGTCGGAATGATAACCTGGGCATTGAATATATATATAACATTTTACAAAGAATTCAGCAATTTGATTTTTTAATTTTTTGCCAGCTTTTCCTTTACAATGTGCGTCGTACCGCGGATTTAAAAAAAAAATTTAATTTGTAAAGCTATATGAATGTGATTTATTCCAATATATCTGTGCAATTGGCCATTTCCAGAGTTTCGATTATAATGGGAATCAAATAAGGACAGTGATAACTAGAGAGCTAAAACTAAATATATGATCACACTTAGAAATACATTATATAATGCAAATGGACAGCTGATGGCAAATGAGGGAAATTTTGAGGAAATGGCTGAACCTGGGACCAATAATCACAAATAATAATGAGATGCAAAAAGAAATTAAATTAAGGCTCAATTCTGGAAATGTGTGCTATTATGCATTACAGAGACTCTTGACTGTCAACTCCTTTCAAAAAAAACATTAAACTGAAATTATATAAAACTATTATTCTACCAGTTTATATTATATGGATGCGAAACATGGACTCTTACTTTAAGGGAGGAAAGGAGATTACAAGTATTTGAGAATAAAGTTCTTAGGAAAATTGTTGGACCAAAGAGAGAAGAACAGACAGGTGAATGGAGAAGACTCTATAACAGTGAACTATATGGTCTTTATAGGAAGCCAGATATAATAAGAACAGTTAAGTCTCGTAGACTGTGATGGGAAGGACGTGTGGCACAAATTGGGAATGAAAGACATGCATGGAAGCTTCTTGTAGGCAAACCAGAGGGAAAACACCCAGTTGGTAGACAAAGAGTGAGGTGGGTGAATAACATTAACTATGATTTGAGGGAAGTAGAGTATACAGGGAATGATTGGAAAACGTTAGCTCAGGATAGGGATGTTTGGAGAGCTTATGTCAGCGTGGCCATGAACCTACGGGTTCGATAGTACCAGTGAGTTAGTTAGATAACTAGAGAGCGGAATTTGTTTCACGATGCTGATGACTTACAGTACTTGTACTGGTATTGACTATATTGGAGAGATCGGGAAGGGATGGGATGGGGTATATTACATGCCTGCATGCCTATTCTTCTGCAATATAAACAATTTGAAGCAATATAAGGTGCATAATACAATAAAATATGCTTAGGTTATGCTTTGCTTACAATGTAACGAAACGTTTTAAGACAAAGATGGTCCTATCGCATGCACATTATTTTGTCATTGTTTTGGATGGTATTTCAGTACACGCAAGATCAGGTACGCGCAATATCAACTACAACGTACTCTATAATAACTCCATTTTTTACTGCATGAAAAGTTGTTTACTGCGTCTGTCTTTCTACATGACAGAGCTCTCTTTATAGCCTGGTAGATATGCAGCTATGTGAAACACCCTACCCCACCCCTGCGGTCGCATTCTCATAGAGTCTATACAAATACAAGTAAGTGTTCGACATTGTGGAACAGATTCCGCTCTCTTGTGACGACTATTGATAAAATAATTTTAAAATAATCATTAACTTATGTAAAAGGTAAAGTTGTAAAATCAGTTTCTCGTGAAAATATCTTGGCCGAGAACGAGATATGTATTGTTCTTGCAATAATTTAACGGCCTAATTTCCTGGAACTGTCAAAAAATCTTTGGTTTCAACCATCCTCCTGAGTGTCACTTAACCAAAGCCGACCGCCTTTGAACCCTCATTAGAGAGAAAGAGATGGATATATTCCGAAATTGTCAAATCAACTTACCGATCTTTTTTACAGGTATTTGCATCTTAATATCTTTTTTTTACAAATGCCCCAGGTTTTCTTTCGACATTCCTGATTTCTCTCCTGGCATGGCGTACTTGTAACCCACTTCTGAGGTTGGGGCGCCTGGAAGGCGGGGTTACGTTGCCCCGATGATATGATGGGTGATGATGATGATAGTGGTGCGCCACTAATCTAAGATGAATATGAATGATGATGATTGCGATGGCCATATGATTTCGGGGACCGTTTGGGCCTTAAAGTTTTCCTGACATTTGTCTTACAGGCGAGGAAAAACCCCAATAAAAACCCCAGAAAAACTGTCCCGACCGGGAATCGAACCCGGGCCCGCTGCGTGACAAGGCAGCACGCTACCTCGAGACCACAGCGGTTGACTGCATCTTAATATAAGTTAGCATAAAATTGTTTAATTTTAAAATCCTATTTTTAAAGAGTAATGTAGACGTGGCAACATTGGAAAGTGGAATCTTGGCGCGTGGAAGTTGTATTAGCTTAGGTTTCTTAGAGGGTGAGAGAAGGCCGTTAAAGCATGACCTACACTGTACCTTGTTAATGACGAAATGGAGCGATTGACCCTTCCAACGGCACGTGAGCACGTAATTGCCGGGTTGAGAAGTACAGTCTCTGACCAGGAAGTCGCCGTCCCTGTCCACGATCTCCTCGGCGCGCTGTCTAGGGATGGCCCCATGGTACCAAGCATGCGACCTCAAGTCCCGAGAGTCCAAGCTCAATTCCCACTCGAGCGCCTTCTTCAGCTGCGCCGGGTCGGCCGTGGGGTCGGGCGTAGCCTCCTGTAATAGATCCAATAGTGTGTTAGAAAAAGTAAATCATCAGAGTATCCGGAATTCCTTACCTCTCTAACATTAAAGTGCATGCTTTCTCAAAATAAATTCATAATAGGACGAAACTTGTACTCTTTATTTATAAAAGGAACGTTGACTATACACACAAAAAATAAAGCTACATTACTAGGAGGCCCTTGTGGTGGTAGGAGGTCAAGGCTCTTACATTTTTATACAATCAGCATGAGATATCAGCCCAAGATGACGGTCACCTTTAATTCCAGAACATATGCCTGGTACTCATTTCCATTAGAGGCTGAATCGACTCCTGGACCATTTACCGCCAGAAGGTTTAGACCAATTTAAAAGTCCTGACCCCATTGGGACTCAAACCTTTGTCCTTCCGGTTTGTGCATATTGACTTAAACAAATAGACTATGGCGTAGCTCTGTAGCGATAATAATATACGGTAATTTAACATAAGGATCTCTCTTAAATTGGGAGCACGCCATAGCGTAGATGATTAAATTAATAAGTTACAAGACGGATGGTCGAGGGTTCGAATCTCGATGGGTTTGGGATTTTTAAGTTGGCTTAGGGCCTAAACTCTTTTGCGGTACATTGGTCCTGGGATCTACCTAGCCTCTAAATGGAATGATTATCAGACGCATATTCTGTGGTAAAGTCGGCCGTCATGCAGGACTGTCATTTCGTACCGATTGTTTAGAAAGGTGAGAGCCTTAACCTGCTGTTACCATAAGGGCTCTATAAGGGCTGTAGTAGGATAACTTTACTTATATCCTTATCTCTCTTATATTAAATACTTGGTTATATGGCATATATCTCTGGTGCAATTTTAAATTCAATTTTATATGTAAATCCGATAATCTTTATTATAAAAATTATGTATAATTGGGTGTAAGAAATTTTGAAATGCCCCATAATAGTTACAAGTGAGGTAGTATGGATGAATTGATATGTTCAAGCCTGGAGCTTATATAGGGTACGAATTTCGAAGCTAATCTATACATTTCGAACTACATTATCAATGAAGTTTAGATAAATGTATAAGTACGTTTATAGGATCGGGGTTTGATATGTTGTCTTATAACACAATTGAATCACTGGCACTATCAAACCCCTTAGTTCATTGCCGCGCGGACAAAAGCTCTCCTTACATCTCTATCCTGAGCTAATGTTTTCCAATCATCCCTTGTATAATATACTTTTCTCAAATTGTAGTTAATGTTATTCTCCCGCCTCATTATTGGCTTACATATTGGCCTAATAGCATGCATTCCAGAATTGAGATTGTGTTCAATTTATTTGTGCACCTCATTCCTGTTTGTAATTATTGTTCCTAGATATTTCAATTCAGTCACTTCTTCAAAATTCCCTTCATTTATCCATTTGTCTATTTCCGTTATAATATATTTATATGTATGACCACATTATTGTCTTATCCATTATGTACAATTTATGTCAATAAGAACCAAGTTTTATAGGCATCGTTAATAATCATTTTTCTCAGAAAACTAGATGAAAGCTATATTTTATATAGGATGTGAATTAATTAAATCGAAGAGATTGGTATGTTATAGACGAGTCGCAGAAAAGCAATATGGTACGGAAACTCTGATAAAATATGACATTTGTTAATATTGTTTATATTTGATACTCATAATCTGGTATTAAAAATTAAATAGGGATATAGGATAGAGGGGTGGTTTCAGACCATATTCAGGGATTGGATGAAACCAAAGTATCAATATCTACTGAACAGTATTTTCAAAATATAGTTTTTAAAGACTTGCTTATTGTTTGACCGCAGTTTTACAGATTCGGTGAAAGCTACATTTTAAATATTAATAGCTGAAAAATGATCATCGCACTTAGATACAGTGATTTTCCTTGGTATGTCCGCTGCACGGCGACACGCCTACTGGGACTAAACGTCTGAGCAAACTGAGCTGAGCATGCTTACTTAATTTCAGAAATGGTTTCATTAAGATATTTAAATATTTTTGTTTGTTTTTTATTTTATTTTTCTACAGGGTTGACTGTATGTTATTCACTTCGCTTATAACTAAAGGAGCTATCATTGGTTTGCTTAGTTTTTGTAACGTTTCGACACATTTCCACAATGAAACCTATTACCAGAAATGTGCGATTTATTTGTGATACAGACGATAACTGAGTGATGGTACATTCTTGCAGGGAAGTGAGATGGCGATTTTTAAAACAATTTCCAGGCGCTTCTGCCCAAGCAGAGAAACCATGCAAAGACTTCAAAAAATCGAAAACATTTATTGGTTACATTATTGAGTTTGAAATTTATTGTACTTTCACTTTACTTGGTTTTATATATTTATTTAATATATGAACTATATTTTGAATAGAATTATAGTTTAGAATAGTATTTTTAACATCTTGCAAACAAATTTAGTAAAACGGGTCTGTACCCGTACATCCTCACATGGGAACAAGGATGCTCCCAAGCGGGAGGTACTTAACCAAGCATAATTTTGTTATGCATATTTCCTTATAGGTGTCAGTCACATGTGGTTAGCACATCGCCTCAAAGAGACATACAGTAGGCAACTAAATTATTACTTAGATGGAAAAGGCCGATTCAGTTTTGCTCAGAGGCTCTAATTTAGAATTGAGGTTCTTTTACGAGCCCGAAAATCTTCAGACTCGGGATCCATGGTTTAAAGTCCTTCTCGCAGGACTTTGCCATAGATTTTCCATCCTACTCGCGACTCTCTGGACCAGAGGCAAATAACTTAACCTCTAGATATCGAGACCTGTAAAGATGCTCTGTTCTTGATTAAAAGCGAAATATGAAAAATAGTGCTTACTGAAAATAAGTTGGTCAAATTTAAAGGTTTAGAGGATACTCTACTGCCTTCGATGGCTTTAATAGATCTTTATTTTCATGCGGAGTTACGGGACGCGAGTCCAGAAATGTTCTCATTAAATGTAGTCTTGTGCCCGCTGAGATGGTGAGAATTTGGATAACTGCTATAACTAGCAGCTTGAGGTAGAGAAAACTATAACGGTTGGTGACTCGACACGCTGACCACATTTTGTCCTATACTGATCTGGATTATCTTACACCTCTGTGATTGACACATGTGTATATGAGGCCAGCAATAGATATTTTTACTCCTTTCTCGCCATACAGATTAGTTTGGTTACGCAGAAAATCTCGACGATTTCAACATGGGGTATACTGAACTCTTGAAATAGAAACCACACAAAATAGTTGCAATAGTGTATGCGAGAAAGAGAATTAATAGATAGATAGATCATCGGTTGATTAATGTCTTTGACATCGTCCGATTCCTAATAGCCAATTTTGTCGGTCCATCCAATCTCCTGGTTGTAGATGTTTCTCCTTCATATATAAACATATTCCCTGACTCCAGGAGGTTTTAGGTCTTCCTCTGCTTTGTCTTCCCTCAGGTTTCCATTCCAAAACAGATTTTGGTGGTCGATCCTCTTCCATTCGCTGGACATGTCCGTACCATCTTAATTGCTGAGTTTTAATATAATCTAAAATAGTGTCTTCAATCTTCATTTTCTCCCTTATAACTGAGTTCCTATTTTTTTCTTCTTCTTGAAATTCTTGCGGCCCTTCGTATAAAATCCATTTCCGTTGCCAAAAGGTACTTATTTGTTTTTTTGTTGTTGTTAATGGCCAAAGTTCTGCTCCATAAGTAATGATGCTGAATGCCTACAGATAGAATCCCTCAGCTGTTACTAAAGTACAAACCAATATGACATAGAAATGTTGGACGCCCATTTACTAGATGGGAGGATTCATTAAATCCCACTTGATGTGAAAACAGGTCAAAAGGCCTAATTTCATGAAGCAGAAGAAGAAGAAGATGCTTTTAACAATTGTATGATATATATTCATTTTATTTTTATTACTTATATTTTTATCCCACAATATTCCATTGAGGCAAGCAATTGCAAATTTTCCTTTATTATTTCTATTTCTTATTTCCTCTTCATAACTCCCATTTTTATTTATTTTAATTCCTAAATATGTGATATCTCCAGTCTCCAAAATTAAATTTTGTTCTGGTTCACCAATTGATAAAAAATATTTTGTTTTTTTCATGTTCAAATTTAAACCCCATTTTTCATAATCTTCTATTACTTTTCTAGTCATATATTCTAAATCTTCATAATCTTGTGCAATTAACAATTGACCATCTGCAAAATGTAAGTTGGTATAAAGTTTTGTTGTTTGAAATAGGAATTCCCATGCTTGAACATTTTCTCCTCCAATTCTTTAATATTTCATGTACATAATTAATAATTGGTTAATTTTATTATTATGGGGATATTTATATTCCGATTTCTTGGGAGCCACATGATTGCATAGTTCGCTAGTAGCCGCGCAGTGCTGCACATTAAGATAGTCGCTGTGTAGTGGCAATGATGAAGAACGATAATTCTGATGATCTTCTAGAAGATTTCTGGGCTGTTGGCCGGAAATCTTCTACAAGATCATCATAATAACTCCGGCCGTGAAAGCCTAAGTCAACGATAATTCTGTTTTGACGTAATCATTCAACCTGACAAATCACAGACTTTTCCTAGTCAATATGTCGGATTTAATAATTTTATCTAGTATAATATAAATTATTTATCGTACCAATTTATAAGAAAGGAGATAAAACTGATTGCAACAACTACAGGGGCATCTCATTACTTTCAACTTCGTACAAAATTCTAACAAATATATTAGTAAGCAGACTTACTCCCTATATTGATGACATTCTAGGAGATCATCAATGTGCATTTAGAAGAAACAGGTCTACAACAAATCAGATTTTTAGTATAAGACAGATTTTAGAAAAGAAATGGGAATATAATGGTACTGTACATCACCTGTAGACTTCAAAAAAGCATATGATTCAATTAAGAGGGAGAAGTTATATAGTATCCTGCTGGAGTTCGGAATTCCTAAAAAGTTAGTTAGACTTATACGAATGTGTCTACATGGCACAAAGAGTAGGGTGCGTGTAGGCAAACAGTTTTCGGACACATTTGAAATCCAGAATGGGTTGAAGCAAGGAGATGCACTATCTCCTCTACTATTTAATATTGTACTAGAGCATGCCATTAAATCTTTAGAGAATGAGGAAGGCTTACAACTGAATGGTATTAATAAGCTGTTAGTTTATGCTGATGATGTAGTATTATTGGCCGATAGCGAGGAGATACTAAAGAACAACACGCACACACTATTGAGTAATACCAAGAAATTAGGACTGGAAGTAAATATCAACAAAACTAAATATATGGTCACACGTAGAAATTCATTATATAATGGAAATGGACAGCTAATGACAAATGAGGGAAATTTTGAGGAAGTGGCTGAATTCAAATACCTAGGAACAATGATCACAAATAGGAATGAGATGCACAAAGAAATTAAACATAGGCTCAATTCTGGAAATGCATGCTATTATGGATTGCAGAGACTCTTGATGTCCCAACTCCTTTCAAAAAACGTTAAACTGAAAATATATAAAACTATTATTCTACCAGTTATATTATATGGATGCGAAACATGGACTCTTACTTTAAGAGAGGAAAGGAGATTACAAGTATTTGAGAATAAAGTACTTAGGAAAATTTTTGGACCAAAGAGAGATGAACAGACAGGTGAATGGAGAAGACTACATAACAATGAACTACATGGTCTTTATAGGAAGCCAGATATAATAAGAACAGTTAAGTCTCGTAGACTGCGTTGGGCAGGACATGTTGCGCGTATGGGAAATGAAATACTTGCATGAAAGCTTCATGTAGGAAAGCCAGAGGGAAAACGCCCAGTTGGTAGACCAAGAATGAGGTGGGAGAATAACATTAACTATGATTTGAGGGAAGTAGATTATACAGGGAATGATTGGAAAGCATTAGCTCAGGATAGGGATGTATGGAGAGCTTATATCCGTGCGGCCATGAACCTACGGGTTCGATAGTGCCAGTGAGTAAGTAAGTAAGTATAATATAAATTATAAAAGTTAATAGAGATATCACAGCGTCAGTCAAGGTTAAAGATTTTTTATCGCTTTATGAAATTCATGATGATACTCCACATGCGAATTTGTATCACAAAACCTATAACTCAACCAGACCGGGAGCAATGATCATACTTTGTTTTGACCGCTGTTCCCACCCCTCTTCATCTATTATTCCAGCCCGTGCCTTGTTTTTCCCCACATTCCCTTGAGGAATAAAATCCACACTGCAGGATTCCCTGAGCCACAGTTTAAAGAGCCATAACAACTGTGCAGTGTTCAAATGTTTCTTCTACACGTATTAGTGCAAACTACCGATAAAACAAAGTTCTATAGAGATACAGTAATAATAACCAATACATAATGACGAACCTGCATGAAACTGGAAGTATTGTGTTTAACAATATATGGAAATTCAAAAGAATTTCTCTGTATTGGCATTTGGGTTTGGTAGTGAATGTAGCCTACATAATAGAGACTGAAAAAACAAATTCGAAACCTTTTATATTTATTATTATTATTATTATTATTATTATTATTATTATTATTTATCCGAAATGTCCCGAGATCGAGTCTCGGTCACTCCATGTGGGTTTCATGGTGGAAGAAACGGAGCTTGGGCAGGTTTTTCTCGGGGTTCCTCCCGTTTTCCCCTGCCACAAAATTCATTCCACCATTTCTCCATACTCATCTCATCCATTTCGTTTCATTTCATGCATCCGTCCCTGTGACGGTGCGTCAGGATTGGTCGGTCGGTGTCCTTGTCGTTCACAGGCCTCTATAAATATAGGGGCTTCATCTCATCCCAATCCTCGACCCGACCCTGAGATGGACACGAGTTGAGGATATTTATTTACATCTCTTTTGTTATAAATATAGTAGATCTCATTGGCATATAATTCTCCATTCACTTGTCTGTTCAGACAATTTTAATAAGCACTTCATTCTCAAATAATCGTAGTCTTTTCTGCTTCGAGAAAATTAAATGTCATTAACTACCGGTATTTTCAACAGCATTAAGCGTACAAATAAACATTAATCGTTAAAATATTTCCAACCAAAATGACGCTATTAGGCTTAGGCCTGTGGTCCGTTATATTGTTATATATGTTTTTAGGACGGCCCAAACATCCTTTCCCTTATGGGCAATATTTGAGCATAGCGTTCGGAATTGTGTATCGATTCATGCGTCATACGCAGTTTTACCATTGAAGTTGGCAATTGTTAGTCAACTCTATAACTGATTCTACTTGAAGCTCTTGCATGACATCTTCATTTACTTTATACCAGCTGTTGCTCGCATGAACTTAATTTCACTGGCTATTACGTATTCTATCGATGTTTATATTCTTCAAATTGTAACTGGAATATGGACTATCGATAGCCTATAAAATAGGTCGAGGGCTAGATCGTGATAAACCAGAGGGCTGCAATCATCAAATTCGTAAATCTTAATACTTGAATTTTGAGATTTGATACTCAAGTTTGGTGGTGAAGGAGGCACCGCTTCGTACGTATTTGAATTGCGATAGCAATGACCTGAGCTGTTAAAGGGCATCTTTAAAAATATTTTTTTAATGACACAGGTTGTCCTTTTGGACATTACTGGTGGTGGTATTGGCATTGGCGTAATGGTAACCAGCTTTTGATGTTGGGGCGCTTGGAAGGCGATGATGTGATGGGTGATGATGAAAGTGGTGCGCCAGGAGAGTCCTTAATCCTAAGATGAATATGAATGATGATTTCGATGGCCATATGATGTTCGGGGACTGTTTGGACCTTAAAGTTTCCTGACATTTGTCTTACAAGTGAGGAAAAATCCCGATAAAAACTTCACCCAGGAAATTGTTCCGTACGGGGATCGAACCCGGGTCCACTGCGTGACTAGGCAGCACGCTACCTCGAGACCACAGCGGTGGACGCGCCTTTAAATATAAATAATATCAATAACAATTAATTGAATCCTTATAATTATATATTATTTAATCCATGCGCTGTTATGCATGAAAAGGAAAATGCTTCAATCCGAAAGGTCGAGATTTCGAGTCACGATGGAGTCAGGATTTTTTAACTGATCCAAACCTAGCGGCACCATGTCCCTTGGGCTCAACTCAGCTTCTGACTGAAATGCGTACCAGTGCTTGCCTTTAGGGTAAAGGCGGCCGTCAGACAAGTGTGACATCAAGTGCCGATTCCTAGAAAAGTGGGAGCCTTAACCTCCTATTACCTCATGGGCCTCCTAAGACCTGTAATGGGGTACTCTTTTAAGAATAAAGTTGCTCTGAGTAAGGTGATTATATAATGCAACTAACTAAAAATAATGTAATGGTAGGTTCATGGCCGCGCGGACACAAGCTCTCCATACATCCCTATCCTGCTTTAATATTTTCCAATCGTCTCCGTATAATCTACCTCCATCGAATCAAGGTTAATGTTGTTCTCCCACCTCATTTTCGGCCAACTAACTTGACGTTTTCCCTCTGGTTTTCCTATGACAAGTTTACATATCCCTCTTTCATTCACCATTCGTGTCACGTGTCCTGCCCATATTATATCTTATTTCCTATAAAGATAATTTAGCACACTCTTATGTAGTCTTCTTCATTCGAATGTCTCTTCATCTACCTTTGGTCCAAAAATTTTCCTAAGAACTTTATTCTCATGGGTATTCATGAGTAACCTTTTCGACAGCAATGATACCACCAGCATAGCTCTCGGGGGCATTTAAGCACGCAAGCCATTCCACTACGACAAGGGTAAAGATATCATGGAGGGGATTATGTATCTTCTTGTATCTTGTAAGCCCATGTTTCCCTTTACAGAGATTTAGGCGCTCTCCCCCTATAGGGAAGAATTTTAACCATACTAATTTAGTTACACTTGTTTTTGTATAGATGTCATTTGAGTGGTCCGTAGTCAGCGTTCCGCCTCATACTGACATCTAGGAAACCAAGATAGTACTAGGACGGGAAAATTCGGTAAATTTTGCTTAAGGGCCTTCATTCAGGCTTAAGGATCTTTTACGAGCCTGAAAATCTTCAGACTCGGGACCCATGGCTTAAAGTCTCTCCCGGAGGTCTTGCTCCTTGGATTCTTCCATCTTAAAAAATCCATCGACCCCAGCCGGGTTTGAACCCGCGACCCTCGGGACCAGAGGCAAGGAGCATAACCACTAGTCCATCGCGGCCGATTTTCTTAAGAACTTTATTCTCAATACTCGGCATGGTTAGCCTTTTCGACAGCAATGATACCACCAGCATAGTTCTCGGGGGCATTTAAGCACGCAAGCCATTCCACTACGACAAGGGTAAAAATATCGTGGAGGGGTTTATGTACAAAGTTATATAGAATTTATATTTTTTCGTGAACACATCTTAGCAAGAAAATAAACTGTTCCAGCAATAATATTCAATTGCAAATACTAAACTTATTTTATGTTACTTGAAATTGATAAAAGTTCACTATGTCGTCGAAGCAATTCAATATGTTCCGCTACCCTTTGAAAAGATGAACAAGGTTAGTGTAATATATCAAGAAAATGTGGTAGCTATTTTTAAGAACAGCCAGTCTACTTTTTTCTTGTTAATAAAAATGGTCGTTGCCACATGTTTTGACAAGTGGTGTTTTTCTCGACCTGAGATCGAGTAGACGTGAAAGTGGCCTTATTTATCCCTTGGGTACTTAACTGTATGTGAATGAGCATCTTTATTTCTGTCCACATCACTCCCCTTTAAAATGTACTTTAAAAATCATGTGCACTGTCATTTCTCGTGAATCAAGGATGACCCAACTTGTTTCCCAACTATGAATAATTATATGAAATAAGGAATAATATGCACAATAAGTAACAATATGAAAAAAAATGATCACATAAGAGAGTCTTGTAGGACCTTCGAATGGACGAGGTTAAGTCTCTCACCTTTTTAGACAATCGGCACAAGATGCCAGTCCTCCGTGACCGCCATCTTTACCATCAGAACAATCGTTAGTACTCATTTAAGTTAGAGAATGAGTATACTCCAGGATCATGTTGTCGCCAGAAATGTAGGGTCCGATTTTAGTTTTATGCCTATCTTTCCATGAAAGAATAAATACAAATCTATTATGTGAATGTAAATTTCATGAAAAGTTGCATCACTTGGAAGAGTTTAACTGGTAAAAATTCCCATTTTATCGATTGGTTTCTATTGTGTTTTTTGCATCTAAAATTGCCTTTTTTAAAATATATTCCCAGTTAACGTTGTCAGATTTGTGGAAAATTCCGGAGATCTTTTGAATTTTATCAGAGTATTGAAATAATGTAAAAATGTAAATAATTTTACTTTGTTGTCAGTAAGTACAATTTATTAACAAATATGCTAATTAACTTTTTTATTTTATTAATTTTATAATTATTACATCCATTTTGCTACTAATGATAGTGATATTAACAGGTTAAGAAAACCAGCTATAATGGCTGGTAAGACCCACTTGCTGACCACATGTCACCCCAATATTGGCAGGATGTTCGTCTATCTCTGTGAATAACACATTTAGATGTGTGGCCAACAGCTTGCTGGCAGGTCAAGGACCTTCTAGGCCTGTCGCGTCATGGAGATAGTGATATTATGTGGTATACTATACGATTTTAAATAATAATAATAATAATAATAATAATAATAATAATAATAATAATAATCATAATAATTTTAAAATATATAAAAATTGCATTGGAACTTGTTGCTGAATGGAAACTGGAATAAGTGATAATTGTACCTATAGTTATCATATGGATACATCTAAATCACTACACGCTAGCTTATAGATATTTAATTTACTTAGTAATTACATATATCGGTACATTAATTTACGAATGGGAGTTATTAATACTTGTCATATTGTAAGACAATTTCTGAACATTACATAAGACGAAACGCTATAGGTCAGTGATGTAAGCTAAAGAGTTGCATGTGAAAATGTCGAATTTGAGGCAAGTTGCTCTATTTGGTTTTTATCCATACATGTGATTTTATTTCCGGGGTTCTAATCCATAATTGTGGTTCACACAACTCTAAGATGATACCTGGATTATACAGACATTATCAATTAATAGTCCACCGCTGTGGTCTCGAGGTAGCGTGCCGCCTTGTCACGCAGCGGGCCCGGGTTCGATCCCCGGTCGGGCAGTTTTTCTGGGTGAGGTTTTTAATCGGGATTTTTCCTCACCTGTAAGACAAATGTCAGGAAAACTTAAGGCCCAAACGGTCCCCGAAATCATAAGGCCATCATCATCGTCATCATCATCCTTATCATTATCATCATCATCCTTCACCGGTGTGGAAAGCAACGGGAAGCTACCACACCTACAATTCCCTAGTAAAAGCTGCAAGCATAGCATGAAAATGCTATGATTGCAGTGAAGGACCTGCCTTCGGGCAGAATTACTATGGATGGATGGATCAATTAATACATGCACATTATTCTTGTAGAAGAGCATTAATGTAATTATTGTGGCGCATAAATTATATCCGAAATAGGATAGCATTATGTTTATCTCTTCTTGTAAACATTTTATTAATGCGTAACATTGGGGTGGTACCTGCGATATGCACCATATGAGTGTATATTTTTTAAACATATCTTTATTGTACGCATGCTCCATTACAGTATGTAATACTTACATGCCCAATTTAATCTAAGTTGATATATTTGTATATATTTGTGGATTCGCAAAATAATTATTGTTTACTGTCTATTATTGTTATATGGTCTTTGCCTATATTCGTTTATAAAACTATTCTATTCTATATAGATCTCTATAAAATTGTAGAAAATCTATTGAACTTACAAAAAACGGTAATTAAACTCTTGAGATGTTTATTCATTAGTCCATTGTTTGTGATCGGCCATTTACCACTACTACTTATTATTATTATTATTATTATTATTATTATTATTATTATATTTCAGTTTTTAATATTCGTATTTTCCCTTCTAGTAGTTTACAATCCCATATAAGGCGATTCATTGTATGGAGGCTTTCGTTACAAGTGCAGTTTGGATTATCTGATATTTTAAACCTGTGGAAGTATTCTTTTAACTTTCCGTGACCAGTAAAGAAAGTTGTTAAATTACCAGTAAGTTTAATGTCTATTGATGTCTATCCTTTACGCCTGGAAAAAAAAGGAGTTTGTTTTCTACCTTTCCTGCTCACTGTCCATGATCATTGCCACTCGTTGACACTATTTTCATTCACTTTTTTTTCACTACACTTTTGGGCATTTTCTTATTATATATCTCTATAAATATTCGTTGCAGGCTGCTTCTTTGGCCAGTTTATCCGCTACCTCGTTCCCATAGATTTCACAGTGGGCTTTTACCCAGGTGAAGTGGATGATCCATCCTTCGGTTTGTCTGTTTCTGATTTGTTGTCGGATGTCTTCAATTATGTTGTGATTATTGGGATTTCTCAATGAATCCAGAGTTATTTTACTGTCTGTATGGAGAGCTGCTGTCTTATCTATGAGTGTGTGTGTGTATATATATATATATATATATATATATATATATATATATATATATATATATATAATACCAATGCAACCAGGTTGTCTTTATGACATCTGGTATTCTCTCCTGGGATGGCATAATTATAACCCACTTCTTAAGTTGGGGCGCCTGGAAGGCCGAGTTATGTTGCCCCGATATGATTGTGTTGAATGATGATGAAGCGCTAGGAGAATCCGTAAATCTAAATTTAACATAAATCTAGACCACGGACAACCATAGGAATAATTCCCTTTAAGAAAAAATCCTGTGGTCTGATCGGGAATCGAACCCGGAACCCCATAAACTGTAGTCAGAAGCTTTGAGACCTCAAACCCGTAAGTCTGGTATATATAAGTTATACATTTATATTCTAATTATACCGTCCTCTTATAGAAGACATAGCATAATGTGAATCATTTTTGCAGCAAAAAAAAAAAAGTGTTTTTAGTTCTTCGCTTTTCATTTCAGCAGGAAGAACAATGATTGATGACAGAAATGAGACGGAGGGAGAAAGGGATGGTGCATTTAGCGGTTAGCCGGTATCCATGTGAAACTTAATCGAATGTAAAATATTTTGCGGTGAAAAGCTGAACACAATGATGTGAAATGGAACGAAAAAAAGAGTACGTATCCAGCAAGCCGTGAAAGCAGAGATAAGCCTCTGGTCACAGTTATTGTTGTCGAATTATTGATCTTATGCCAGCGAACCAGCAACAGGAAAAATACAACTTTCAAAATTGGCATCATTCCCATTTAGTTACATTTCGCATCAATATTCTTCGAAACTATCTTTGAATAAAGTTATATGATTTTCTTTGAAACCATCTTTGAATAAAATAAAATAAAATAAATTTTCGACTCTGCTAATTAATTGTTTCTTGGGGTATAGTTGGTTAAGACTATACGGGGTTTTTTAAAATTAGCTAAACTGGAGGATCACGACCTCTAACGCAAATGACTAACACACTAAGTTCTGGGGATAAGGGTGGCCGTCATGCAGAGCTGACAAACGCTTGACATCTCGCTCTGTTTGTCAACCGATTTTAATTTTTAGTAGCTATTGACAAGCTTTAGCGTTATCAATAAAAATGGAAATAGTTCTGCCGTGTTTGACTGCAAGGCAGTGTTTATAGAAAATCTCCATGGTACAAGAGTTAAATTTCTTCCACAGAAGCATGTGATGTACAAAGGCGATATCCAAACAAAAAAAATCTGCCGTTTTTAACTAAAATCCAGCGCAAAGCTCCCATTTAAATTATAGGGAAGTAATGTATGTGTTAATCACAGAGGTAGATGATCATCCTGCAAGTGTAGGGTTAACATGTGGTCAGCATGTCGGGTCCACCAGCCGTTAGAGCTGATTTTCTCAACGTGGAGTCGCTACTTATTGTAGCTACCCAAATTCCTCGCGATTCTGGGTGCTAATTTAGAATACTTTCACCTCCATCATCAGTTACACTCCAATATACATGCATATCAATGGTGGGAACCTTAATCTTCTAGTACCCCTAGGATCCCATAAGGTCTGTTGTGGGATAAATTATTTTTTTTACTTTTTTATTTATTTAGCAGGTTTCACAATGTTTCATATCATCTCCCTGCGCTCAATTAATCTACGGTCATTATCCTCCATATCTATCATTCCAGTCTCCATCGTACAATCACTTTTCCCTCATTCTGTTCAAAACAGCATCAATCAAAGCTATTTTTGGCCGTCGTCTTCTTCTTCTACCAAGTGGCATCCATTCTAGTATTCTTCTTGGGAATCTGTCATTATTTTTACATGACCATACCATTTTGTTTGTTTTTTATGAAGTCCACAATTTGAGTTCGAACATTCATCTTTTTTTTTTTTTTTAATTACGCTGTTCCTTATTTTATCTCTTTCTTAATATTATAGACGGTTTAACATATATATTGTTTCTAGTAAATGAAACTGAAGACAGCATTTTGTTGTGATAAGGCGTATACTGGTTTTTAGTTGCGAAGAAAACCTTAAAGTACTAACTATGTAGATTAGTATAATATGTTCATCATAGAATTTTCCGATGTTTGTGAAATATGTTTGTAGTTATTTATCCTCCATGATTTGATTAATGACTTTTACATACCATTTACATTCCAGTTGCTGAAAGACAAAAATAAAATAAACTAAAAAAGCTACATACAAAAGTGATTTATCATAAGTAATGCCACGAGTGATTTCCAATTTATCTAGAGAATTTGGAAATCTAGAGTGTCATTTGTTAGGAATATTTAACGAATAAAATAAAGTGTTTACTCACAAATCATTATGTAAATATAGTTATTTTAAAATAATTATATATTTAATGTAAACAGCGATGTTTGAAAGCAAATGAGAAAACGTTTATGTTTTATTTATTCATCACTGCAACCATATCATATTTATTGCCAAATAGAATGGCAATATTGTAAGAATGCACCCTTGTGGAGAAAAAAATGAAACATCATTACAGATTATTAATTAATTTTTGATGTCCTATGATGTAAATATGTCAATTATATTTTCTGCAGCGTTATTTTCTGGGAAATAATACGTTTAAGAAAGTGCAAACAGTGGTTTCTTTTTTTATGGTATAATCAATTGCTACGAATGTTTTTCTATTATATCTCGCAAGCAGAATCTGGTTACATTCATGCACTATATATACAATCTGGAAGCCACTTAATAAAATGAAATCGATAAAATCGAGGTGAAAAACGATTGTGATTGGTTGTAAATCAAAATTCATTGAAATGTGATTGGGCATTGACTGCCATTTGGGGCATGAGTTAAATCCATCTATAGTAATTCTGCCCGAGAGCAGGTCCTTCACTGCAATCATAGCATTTTCATGCTTTATTAGGGAATTGTAGGTGTGGTAGCTTCCCGTTGCTTTCCACACCGGTGAAGGATGATGATGATAATGATAAAGATGATTATGATAGCCATATGATTTCGGGGACAGTTTGGGCCTTAAAATTTTCCTGACATTTGTTTTACAGGTGAGGAAAAACCCGGTAAAAACCTCACCCAGAAAAACTGCCCCGACCAGGGACCGAACCCGGGTCCGCTGCGTGACGCTACCTCGAGACCACAGCGGTGGACATGAGTTAAATAGTCACTTTAAATGGATGAATGTTCTAAATTAATTTATTAAAACCCACCTGAAATTGTTTCTTAGTTTGAATTTTTAATTTTAGAAGGAAATCGGTCCATAATCTCCATGAGGATCCTTTCAGCTTGGAGGGAAAATAATGGTTCTTTAATGGGGGGGGGGGGGAATGAGGTTGTATTTCAGAAGGAATCAGATAACTCCTAATATTCTATCTCTACAAAAACTCGTATATGAGACAGTCGAGCGTTCCTTGTATGTGAGACACATAAGTTTCCTTGTACAGACTTATCATCAGAATTGCAGATACAGATGGTTTATAGTTCGAATACATTGGGAGGTGATCCTAAATACGTTGAACATTATTAGCAAACTTCATACGATTCTTTAATGGACTATTTAACTCATGCCCCAAATGGGAGTCAATGACCAATCACGTTTCAATGATTTCAGTTTTACAACCAATCAGAGTCGTGTTTCACGAAATATTTATCAGTGTTAGGATTATCATATATTAAACAAAGCTCCTCCTTTTTAATATTCTGAACAGGTCTGACCGTTATTTTGCAGTGACTGAGCCTATAACAAATACGGCTACCAGATTGTATATAATAGTGCTTACATGTCAACATTTGTAGCAATTGATTATACCACCAAAAAAAGAAACCACTGTTTGCACTTTCTTAAATGTATTTTTTCCCAGGTAATAATCGAGAAAAATATAATTGTCATATTTACATCATACGACATCAAAAATGAATTAATATACAGATTGATGTGTTTCATTTTTTCTCCACTAGAGAGCATTCTTACAATATTGCGTTCCTTTGGCAATAAATAGTATGATCTGGTTGCAGTGATAAACAAAAGAAGCAGTAGAAGCGTACCTATCGTTTCTCATTTGTTTTCAAACATCGCCGTTTACATTAAATATATAAATATTTTAAAATAACTATAGTTAAATAATGATTTGTGAGTAAACAGCTTAATTTTATTCGTTAAATAGTCCTAACAAATGCCACTCTTGATTTCCAAATTCTCTAGATAAATTCACTCCTCACTTCGTGAGTCGTGAATTTATCGATAATTTGGAAATCACTCGTGGCATTACTTATGATAAACATCCCCGGAATAAATAACATTACTTTATGAACCAGAAAACTTAGTAGTGATTTTCTTCTCTTAGGTATATAAAAATAATTTATACTAATATAACTCGGATTTATTAACAATTAAAATAGATAAACACAATTCCGCTTCACAAACAGAAAGTATAAACATTTACTGATTATTTAATCATAAAGTATATTTTACAGAATTAATCAACATGCCATTTGATTTCTATCTCCCCTCCATTCCTCGTCACAATGCATATAACAGCTCATATTTCGATAAGAGAAATTGAGACTGTTGTAATGGGACCGATTTATTAGTGGGGAGTTTTTGCTCTCTCGGTCCCTTGGCATAATTACTCCAATTTTCATGTTTAAGTAAATTAAAAATAAAATTATTTATACGCCTACGTGATAAATAATTGGATCTAGTGATAAAAACATTTCTGGAAATCGTCAGATTCCCGATCCAGAAGAGTGTTTGGAAATGTGAGCCTATTGTTTTTAAACCAATATTTACTTAAAGTGTTTTATGACAGATCTACAGCTATTTGATTGCATCATCACTCTAATAGTATAACGGCAATGACAGCCACACTAATCCAATGCAAATCACACCCAGTGGATTGCAGAAACTAAGTTTGAATCACGATCACGGTTTTATATTTTTTTTTGTTTACGTAGCAACCATGATGACGACTGATCCCCGTTCATCTCACAGCGGGATAGACCTACAGGTGCGTCCCTAGTGGGGAGTTTATTAATCAGACTAATGTTGCTACGCTTATCTACCTACAGATGTCAGCATGAGACATGTGGTTGTTACATCGGGTCGAGAAGACATCTAGCAAGAAACTAAGGTATTACTCGGATAGAAGGTCGGTTAAATTGTTATCAAATGTCTTTTTTTATTTTGACTTGAGGTTCTTTTACGAGCCCGAAAATCTTCAGACTCGGGACCCACGGCTTAAAGTCCCTCCGGGAGGATTGCCCCTTGGATTTTTACATCCTAAAGATCCATCGACGCTGGCCGTATTTGAACCCGGGACTAGAGGGAAGAAACATAACCATTAGACCACCGCGGACGACCATAACAACCACAAACATTGAAAATTCACGGCTGTTAATTGCAAAACAAAAGTCTGAAACAAGACCATGGTTTATAACAATTTCTATTTATTTTCGGTTATTTTATAGTTTTATGAAAATAATAAAATTGAAAAACTGAGGTCCATCGTTCAGGGTTCGTTTCTGCAGTCCATTGAATTTCTCAGTTCATCTGATTTCTTTGTGAAAAAAAAATAGGCTACAAAAATATATATGTAATATAAAGGAACAATTTCAGTCTTTATTTCCTGAACATAGAAAACTTAAAAAAAATCGTGTTCCACCCACAAGCGACACTCACACGTTTTATCAATAATTAAACTTTTGTATTAGTCATTGTGTCGGGATTTTTATGGATTATGCTTCTTATCAGTTGTAAGACATAACAAAATCTCGCAATCATTTAGTTGCATACGAATAGAATTTCATTTTTTATATGTAGTATTTTGCTGCACGAAACCCCGAGACATGATTTTAAGCATCGAGTATTACGACAACCTTTTACTCCCCCCCCCCATATGAAATGAGTATATGAAAGTAAAATAAATATAGTAAACTCCAGTATTAGTCAGTAAACATGTTTATTTCGTTCTTGACGATTTGCAAAATATATAAAAACAGTTGATCATTTTAGAAAGAACTAAAAATGATTAATCATAAGCGAGTATCATATGCCGTATGGTTTGTTTTATGGAATACAATCAACAAAATCATTTTCAAATTTCATAAATGGGTAAGATGGGAAAAAGTATAACAATCAGTATAATTCTTCCCATTCTATCTCGTTTAATGTAAATAAATCAATTATTTGGCCTTAGTTTTCGATATTACATGTAATAATCCTGAATGTACATTAATGGTAGATTATAAAGCAGCGTATTCTAAAATACATAAATAAATACATAAAAAATATAAATAAAGTCAGTAAGTTATTTAGAGAGAAGTTAGTAATCATGAAAACAGAAAAAAAAAAGTCCGAAGATTATATTAATTACTAGCGTACCCGGCAGACGTTGTCCTGCCCGAACGTTCAATTCTCATGTCATGGACGGACGATAAAAATATGTTACTTTTTACCATAAAATTCAGAAATTAGGACGTAATTAGATATTATTAAATAGGTTCGCAGGAAAACCTCTTAAAGCCTTCTGTTGTGGCTCAAGAAGTGTGAATGATGACGTCACATAGTCATGAACATTAGAATTGTACCCTCCTTTACAGATAAGCTAAGAACCGTCATATAACAATTATATTAGAGTGAAAAAAAAGATAAATTGATGATGAGTGTGAGTCAAAAGTTTTTTTTTTTACCCCAGCTAGATTCATTTCCGACCCATACTGGCCGACATTCCATAAGAAAAAAAAATGCCATCCGTAGAGACTCGAACCAGCGTAAGACCCATAGTTTCTGTGCCAAGACTTCTTGCCTTAACCACTCGGCTACGGCGCGAGACCCGGTGTCAATGAAAGACAAAAATGGTTATTGTGAGTTATCCATAAGAGATAAGGGACTCTTGGTATCAATGAAAGACAAAAATGGTTTTTGTGAGTTATCCGTAAGAGATAAACATATGCTGTCGCGGACTTTTTTGTAGAGCTTTTTGAGATATACAATTCTGTATACATTAATTTTGTGTATTTCTTATGGTTTAGGCAGCGTAAGCCATTTAAGCGTCCAAAGAGCTACTTTTTTTCACGTTTTCCACTACAAAGGGCGATTTTTAAGGGTGTAGGAGTTGAGTATCACAACTCTCTTATAGCCTATGTTCATCCCGGGAATCTCCTGAACATTTTGCAAAAAAAAAGCCATCACAATCGGATCAACGGTATGGCCGCGCATAAAGTCCGAACAAACAAATATACAAACAAACAAACATTAATTTGTATATATAAGATTATCGCTTGGAATAATCATATTCTAAGTGAACCAGAAATGCTTCAACAAGACGATCGATAAATGGATCAATTGCAATTAATTTGGGAGGTATGTTGTGCATTTCGATGTAATTGTTAGATCGCGGGATCTAAGAAATTCATTTTAATGGGCTATATACGATTGGGATGTAATTGAACTCCGTACTTCCCGGCCTCGCCTCTAATTTCGAGGTATACAGATTCAAGGCCGAGAGTCAGTGGATTGTTAATAACGTAAAATCATGAGTTTTATTTCCTTCGGAAGAAAAATATAACCGTGGATCCTATTCAGTAGATTTACGTTACGTAAAATAACCTGAGGTCTGAAATAAGAAGCATCGGAGCAAACTTCAATGGTAATTTCACGTTTATCTTTGTGTACTGACACTAATAAGTTCATTTGTAAATATCTTCCTATCAGAACTGAAGATAATCTTCTTCTTCTTCTTCACTTCACGGGTTAGGCAGAATGTCTGTTCCGCCTCATAGTTATTCTGTCCATCTTTTCACTGGCCTTCCTACGTTCCTTGAACCTCTTGGCTTATAGTTAAATGCTGCTTTTGGTAATCTTGTTGCGTTCATTTTTTTACATGTCTAAACCATTTTGTCCTATATTCTTTGAGTTTATCATTTAATGGGTATATATTTAACTCTGTTCTTATATCTTCATTCTTTAACCGATCCATTCTTGTACAGCCTTTTGTTCTTCTAAGGAAGTTCATTCCTACGCTTTGTATTCTACTTTGTATTTTTTGTCATTACCCAAGTTTCATTCCCATAAAGTAATGCCAATGTTTATAAAACTTTAATCTAGTATATTTTCTTGTTTTGTTCTTTAATGTTCTATGTATAGTTCCACATATCATTTGAAATCTTGACAGTTTCACATTTACTTTACTGAAGATAATACGCAGAAGTATTGTAACATGCCTTCGAGAAATCTAAAATTATGAGGTGAGGTGTTAAATTATAACTCGTTATTAATTAAAATACTATCTATCTTTTTGAAACTCCAAGGTATTCGAATTAAGTCATAGGATATTTTATGTTTTGATACATTACTACCTACTCTACAAATATCAGACTTTTTTTTTTCAGAACACTCTGTATAAGTTAGGAGGAAGAAGATACGGTAAGCGAATCACTTGCATAGTCTAGTTGAAAGGGGCTCCAAATCCCTATCCAAACAAGTAATCACCCCTAACACGTCAGTTTATGTGACAGGATGTTTTCTTACCGGATATCACAGGCTGTTAATATCGTACCTCTGAATAATTTACACCGTTCTTCAATGAAATGGTAATGTACGACCAACCAATAATTTGCTTGGCGGAGGTTGGGTTTTGCTAAGGGCTGTGCGAACAGGGCGAAGGAGATGAACAAGACTGGGGTTAGGGTAGCGAAATCAGGGACGAGCCCACCGGATCGATGCCAAGATGCCTTGGAAACGCAAAGTGCGAATATATATAAGTTTCGAAGGGAAAAAATGGAGGTTTGCTTCACATCTCATTTATTCTATCTGATGATTGAGTATTCAAATACAGATATTTGTCACAGATTTGTTTTTATCTGAAGTTTATGTTATTCTCCGTCAAATATATATTTTATATTATAATGACAAGTAAGGTGCAAGAATAACATTAACCCTGATTTACATACATAGTGTTCTGCCCAAGAGCAGGTGTTTTGCTGCAAACTCAGCATTCTTTACTCTTTCCTTAACTCTGCCTTCCTTTTTGTATCCGCATACAAACAATTTATTTTAATATTGTCTCTCATCTGATATCTTTTCTGCCTCTAACCTTCTTTCTGTTGACTATTCTTAGTCAATGGCCAATCCAATTTATTTTCTTCTTCTTTATGAGTTCCAGCATTGTTCTACTTTACCCACTCTGTCTAGCACATCTTTATTTTTTATTTTGTCTGTCCATTTTATACGCTCATCCTTCCTCATATCCACATCTCAAAAGCTTCCAGTCGTTTTTCCTCATTCCGTCGCCCATGTCTCTGTACCATATAATGCTACACTCCACAAGCCTCTTCCGTAATTCTTGAAAACATTAGCTTAAGGTAGGGATATATGGAGAGCTTATGTCCGAGCGGGTTCGATAGTGCCAGCGAATTATTTATACCATATTTGATATTTATGACAAACTCCTGTGTCGACAACCTGGCTGTGGAATTTTCCTGGTTTCCCTTAAATGCTGGGTTGAAATTTCATTACCAAGACCTTTTTCATCATAATTAGTAATTAGCATTTCATATATAATATATAATGCTTAAAATCGGTGAAGTTCACAAGAACTCTATGAAAAATGGATTAAATAAAACTCCAATCAATGCTACAAGAGCTATCAGAAACTTGAAAAATTGCAGGCTTTTCGATGAACAAAAGCAAGACACAAATTATGTCAAATGGTCCGGAAAACCCAATCAAAGTGATGGAATGGATCTTCAATATGTAAGCGAGTACTTATACTTAGGACAGCTACTCTCCTTCCATCAGAAAGTAGAGAAAGAAATAAGCAGAAGAATAGCTCTCGCCTGGAAGGCGTTCTGGTCACTGAAATTTATACTGCTGGACAAGTCACTCAACCGGAAACTCAAAATGGAAACACTACAAACCTGTGTTATTCCAACACTGTTATATGGCTGCCAAACTTGGAATCTTACTGTCAAAATTAAGTACACACTCCAAGTATGCCAAATGAAAAAGGAGATGAAAATCTTAGGCATAACTCTGAAGGACAGAATCTCGAATACAATACTTCAAGCGATGTCCTCAACAACTGATCCTGCACAACAAGCCATCAGGAAAAAATGGAAATGGGGAGGCCACGTCGCAAGAATACAGGACGACAGGTGGACAATAAAAACAACCATGTGGGACCCGTACACAGGCAAGATACAGCGCGGAAGACCAAGACGACGATGGGCTGACATCTTCAAAGAACGAGCAGGGGCGCAATGGTCCAGAGTCGCCAGATGCAGGAAAAGCTGGAGAACGATGGAGAGACAACTGTGCATTAACTAATCACAGAACAGACAGTGTATACAAACTAAGTGCTACATCCAAGTCAACTTCTCACCACGGAGTAGCTCACCGGGTGACATTCATAATAGAGCTTACCCCCTGTACAGGGAGGCCTTTGCCCTAAAGGGACATATCAGGCTTTATTTATCAATTTATTTATTTAAATAGGGATTAAATAAAAAAAATCCTTTATCTTTAGAAGCAATAAGGTTTGTTTTGTGAATTGATTTTGGTTGGCTTTTGATTTGTAAATTATAATTATTGGATTAATAACATCAATATATTGGGAGTTTATGATTATTAGATTTATTTTGTTACGTTAATATAACTGAGGAACGTCTTTAGGCTGATATTAGTAATCACTAACATCTTAATAAACTTTACACCAAGAATATATTATAATTATTTCTAATAAGATAGCTGTCAAAAAAAGTAAAATTCAATTTTTTTTCTTTCTTTTTCATTTTTTATCCCCTCCTTTTGTAGACTTACGCTTCCATATGGGACTTACAGCCAAAATCCTTGCAGGTCACATTTACGCAAAATGCAGGAACTCTGAACCATTTATATTAAACAGATGCTTGTTTAGAGTGATGGACTTCCCTAGATCTGCGGTAGTAGAACGCCAGGATCACCTCGAAGACAGTACAGAACACGAGACAAGGAAACAAACGTCAACATTCAAGATTGAGATTTAACATCCTCCAATTCCCCGATAATCGAACTACTATAGTTGCCCGAGTGTCTACCAACATTTTACGGGAAACAATCAAATGCATGTATAAAATTGTGTGTAAATGTTAACATCTGTCAATTCATCAACATGTTCATCATCATTATCATCATTTTCTTTCGCTTCTAGCTGGAGCATAGGACCTTAATCAAATTTCCTCATTTAGCTCTGTCATCTGCCAGTCTCTTAACCTCCAACCAAGTTTTTACCATTTCACGTAGTTCACCTTCAATAGTCATCTACCAAGTTATTTTTGGCCTCTCTCTCCTCTTTCACCCTTGATGATTCCGGTCCAGTGTGCATCTTTCTATTGCAGTTTGAGGTTTACGGAGAGTATGTCCAGTCCAATGCCATTTCTTTTCCTTTATTTGCCTTTTGATAGATGTTTGCTCAGTTTTGCGGCATAGTTCTTGGTTTGACATTATATCAGGCCATCTCACATTTAATATCCGACTTAAACACCTATTCACAAACAACTGGTGCAAGTTAAATATTTATGTGGTCATGTTCTATGTTTCACTTCGATAGATGAAAACTGATTTTTTGCACGATAGTGCGTTTTGTCGTCCTTACAGCAATGGCGACCATGATTGAAAGTTCAACTTCTTACACTTCGGGGTTGCCAACCTAAATAACCACACTGTAATAAAATAATCATAGGCTACTGTAACATTACATATTACAAAACGCGTGTGGGAAGTAAAACCACTGTCCTCTATATATACTACATATAATGTATATACAAATATATCCAAAATGTAGTGTTAATATACATTATACGAAACAAATCACTGCATTTTAAATAAACTGAACTTTATTTGAAACATTATAAAAAGCCATTTTATGACTAGATTGGTGTCACGGCCTCCTGTAATTTCAACTAATAAACATTGCCCACACTGTTAACGTTAGTCGGTTGTTTACAATGAACGCAAATACTTCCAACAAGATGTTATTATTTACTATTATTCATTATTTTAAAACACCATCGCGCAAAAAAAAAAAAAAAATGTACAACGTACGTTTGTGAAGTGTTTGACAGAATCTCGGAAATTAAAAACCTCGCTATCGCTCGGTTTTAAACATTATCCTCGCTTCTGTAAAAACCACTTCCCAACCTCGCATCGTAATATACTATTACATTTGTGTTAAATACTTGGATCTTAGTTGTGATTGAAATGTTTTTATTCTTCCACACTGTGTACAACTGGACAAATGCTCCGTTTGTTTTTTTAATACGATTCTGGACATCTTATATGCTAATCTTTTGTCAGTGGTTGGATTATTACTTTAATTTTTAAGTTATTTTGTTGGGGCGATGGGGAGATATAATTAACTCTTTTTTATATACACATATTGTGGTTAATTGACCCAATTATTTTGATTAAAAAACTAAATTACCTCAGGAATAGCCTCCACTAATTATCAGACATTAAAATATATCCTAAACTGACATTACATACAAGCAGAGAGGAAAGGAAAATATGGATGGGTGACGTTGAGAATGAAATTGCAAATTTGAGATTGAACAGACTAACTGGAGAATGAAAACTAAGGATAAATGGCGATGTAAGGTGGATACAATGGGAGCCAAGGTTCACTTTGGGAAGGAAAGGTGAAAAAAAAGAGGAAGAAGAAGAAAGGAATCCTCAGGAATATCCCAACAATTTTTCACATTTGCATCCTTTAGTTAATCGTTTCCATAAAATAAGGAGTAATGTAACCAGGCACAATAAGCTTTTGCAAAGCATGACGATAACTGTTAAATATGTGCGTATACTTCTGTAAAATTAAGTCCCTCAGTGTGCTGGGTGCAGGATTTCACATTGCATTCGTGGCTGGATAAGGGAATAAATCTCTCAGGATTTAACATTACAAAACATTTGGTTGAATAGTCCTAAGTCACGTGGTGCGCTGGCAGTGAAATGAAATTCCATGCGCCCCCTATCAACAGCGCAAACATGCCGCAGGGGCAGATTGTGACCCGCATTTTAATTGTACACCCCTTGCTATAATGCTCCTCACGTAGGAACCAGGGGGACTGCTCTTAATATCCTCTGCTAAGTGTCTCTTCAAATCTCTCGGATAAACGCGTCTTCTCACAAAACCACAATCACCATGTCTAGGCCTATTGTTATCAGACTTTATGTTTCTCAAAGTATGTCTCTTCAGTCTAAACTTGTCCAATTTTAATAATTCGTTTCTTTCCATTCAATATATAATATATCTAGGCCTACAATTATTTTTGAGAATATTTGTAGTATCTCAGAAATGAACAGCACAAAAACAAGAATTTTGGTTAAAGAGTATGTCTCTTCTGTCTAAACTAGTCCAATTTTCATAATTCATTTCTTTCCATTCAACAATATATCTACAATTCATTTTGGGAATATTTGTAGCATCTCAGAAATAAACCGCACAAAAGCAAGCATTTTGGATGAAAAGTATGTCTTTTCTGTCTAAACTTGTCCAATTTTAATAATTCGTTTCTTTCTATTCAACAATATAATACATCTAGGCCTACAATTAATTTGGGGTTATTTGTAGTAGCCTATCTCAGAAATGAACAGCACAAAAGCAAGAATTTTGGATGAAGAGTAAAGTGAATGTTCAACACTGGTGGGTTTTTCCAGGAGAAAATAGTTTATTCAGAATTACAATAATTACATCATGAATTTATTTTTTATATGGTGCAATAGGTCGAACTCTAATGCTTATACATATCATTAAAAGTTCGTCCCAACCGAGCCGAGCAGTTAAGACAAGAGATCTTGGCGCAGAGCTCCGGGACTTGCGCTCGTTCGGGTCTCCATGGAGGAAAACATTTTCTCGTGGAATTTCGCCCAGTATGGAACCGGTGTCCTCTCAGCATCGTGAGGAATTTGGGTAGCTACAATAAGTAGCGGCTCGATTGAGAAACCTGCTATAAACGGTGAGGGACCCGACATGCTAACCACATGTGACCTCTATAGCGACAGTATGGTCGTCCACATCTGTGATTAACACATGTGGATGTGAGGCCAGCAGCCGGGATGGTAGGCCAAGGGCCATCTAGACCTGTCGCGCAATAGAGTTTGAAGTTTTTTTAAAAACATTAAACTTCGAATGTCGCTGTAAATATGGTTCTGTAATTACGTTAACTTTTTACCATAGCGAATGGTGGGCTTAATAGGACGAATTAAATAATTTACAAACATAATACTTATCAATAGAAAAATATGTATCCAAACTGCCACATTACTACAAACATTCCAAAAGCTATTTGATTTTTTTTCGTATAAACTCTGTTACAATCACTACCTTTTAGTAGCAAATTTAAGGGTTCCGTGCAAACTTCCACCGTTTAATTGTTACTCATTTTGATATTCTTAAATTATATGTGGATTACATTATTATGAGAGAATTTTTCCGAAGTTATGAGTAAAAACAAAAAAGCTGTAACCTGTTCAACAGGTGTATAGGATACACATCGTCCTGGGATTGTACCATCTGGTTTTGATTTGTTATGTATGTGAAACAGAACACCATGACTATTTGCACATATTTCATACGGAGCTCATATTTCTGTATTACGTGACTGAGAAATCGAAACTTAAACGTGAATCGAAGACTTGCCCGCAATAAGAGCCTCCTAAACGTATGGGAACAATATAGCGATACACCATTAATCCAAAGGAAGATCAATTTATTGATTTAACATTTACCCACGATATTCGTCTTTAATGAGTGTGCATAAATCATACTCCCAAATAACTACTAAAACGTTATGATTAAATAACATTTTTAAAAATCATTTCAGATCACAGTTGAGGTTACTATATTAAATAAACGATGAAAATTTATCTGATAGACACACTCTTCGTCAATTATTTTTATCTTCGTAGGCTATTCTTCAGCGTTCTTCTGAGTTTGGTTCCTGTTGTAATTATTCTGAAGTGGGTTTGTGTGGAAATCGAGAAAAAAAAACGCGCCGAATAATACGGCAGTTGACTTCAATCCCATCTACAGAATAATTACAAGAAGAAAACAATCAACAAACCCACTGAAGTTGAATAAAAAATCGGATAAAAATAGTTCGGCACAGTTGTATTTAATTTATGATCAGACCACACATTTTAGTGTAATACTTGCCGATTTGTTCCTGAGGCTAGTCTAAAATTATTCAATACTGTAGACCTAATCTTTATTTTTAAGTTAAATAATTATAGTATGCTTCTAAAAATTGATATACCTAGCAGTCTTAATTTTTTATTTTGATTATTTTATGACTGGGATGTTCAGGATCGCTACAAATCGAGAAGGTGAATTTATTGAGAGTTACGAAAAACCATTGTATTGTGGATACATTCCGAAATAAAAATAATATTTTATGATATTTGAGCCCAATAATGTTTGTTTTACTTTTTTTTTCACATCGATACTTGCACTACAGTTTACTCATCATCATCAATGTTATAAGGATATTTGCAGAATTAGACTCTATTGAGCTGTTTCGCTATTTTTCAAGATAATTCTTAATTTACATAAATAACATCTCCCAAGTTTAATATAGATATATGTTTCAGAGATTAGTTTTTGTTTAAAAATTTATCAACATAGTACATTCACGAATTTAGGTCATTTGTTGACCTGTTTCGGCCTCAAGAGAAACACCAACCAAAAGTCTTTTGAGTGGACGTCCTGGTCTTCTTCTTCCTGTAGGTTGATATCTTAATATTTGTTTGGGTATCCTGTGATCTTCCATTCGATGAACATATTGCATCCATCTTGACTTATAATCAGAAATTTTGTTTTCTAAAGGTTCCACGTGTAATTCTTCTAAGATGTGATCTAGTAGTGTGTATCCTGCAGTCCTCCGAATGTATCTCATTTCAGCAGATCTAAGTCTCTGTATATCCTTCTGTTTCATCGTCCATAGTTCACTACCATACAAAAGAGTTGGAAGAGCCAGTGTTTTGTACATTTTTAGTTTTGAATGTTTTTGGACTAACTGTAGCTTGAAGATAGAATTTATTAACCCTAAAATTTTAAAAATTTTGATAATTTTGTATTTAGCCCCTACATGCTTTTCTTCTTCATTGAGATATTGCATCCTAGATATGTAAAATTATTCACCTGCTCCAAAATGTTATTGTCAAGTACAATTTTACTTCTGACAGGATCTACACCTTGAAATGCCATATTTTTGTTTATCTGTAGATATCTTCAAGCCATAGTTTAAAACATTAATTTAATATATTTAAGAAATAGCAGATTACAATTTAATTTTGTACTTTTATGAAAATATCCAATAATTTTCGGAGACCTGGGATCAATTATATAAATTTAATTTTTAGAAAAAGCACAATTTGTTGCTAAAATTACAAAACAGGTACTAATTCAGGCTAAAAATATACAAAAAAGTACCGGTACTAGTTAGCAAAATAAACATTTTAGGCACAAATAAAATATTTCAAGTGGTATAAGTTTTCATAAAAATTATGCCTACATCATAGTTTTTACTTGTTCCATCAGGAAAAAAATGTATAGAAACCTAAAATTATTCGAGGACTTGCGAAAAGGAATGGTTTGAAATGAGAAGTAAGTTTTTCACTGACGCGAGATGGAGGTGGACATGTCGAGTGCTTAAAACGCACTCTTCGCACGCGTTACAGTTTTTTTTTTTTTTACCGAGCTGGGAAAATATTTATGTTAATAAAAATAAAAGTACTTTTTTTTCAGACATCGTTGCAGTAGTGTTCATTCAAATTAATTATGTTTACTATCTGTTATTCTGCCAGTTATACTATATGGATGCGAAAGATGGACTCTTATTTAAGGGGGGAGGGAGTATTTTAGAATAAAGTTTTAGGACAATATTTGGACCTAAGAGAGATGAACGGGCAGGTAAATGGAGAAAACTACGAAACACTGAGCTATGTGGTCATTATAGGAAGCTAGATATAATAGTTAAGTCTCGTAGACTATGATGGACAGGACATGTCGCACGAATGGGGAATGAAAGAGGTACATGGAAGCTTCTTGTAAGAAAACCAGAGGGAAAACGCCCAGTGATAGACCAAGAATGAGATGGGAGAATAATATCAATTTTGAATTGAGGGAAATAGATTATACAGGGGATGATAGGAAAACATTAACTCGGGATAGGGATGCATGGAGAACTTACGTCCACGCGGCCATGAATTTACGGTTTCGATAGAGGCAGTGAGTTAGTTAGTTTTTACTATGGAGTTGGCCAACCACAGGATGGAGCTGACATCGATATCCAGGGTGTGCAACATAAATGTAACCTGTCTGGACAAGCTAACGATAAAACAGAATTGTTTTGAAACATGCCCAAGCACAAATCAACATTAATATTGAGGTAAGATGATCAGACTGAAAATAATTTAACTCCATTGTTATGTTGTATACATTAGGTTAAAGTTTTTTTGTAAGAGAAGAAAGACTAGGAAGAAACTGTTTTAAAAGCTGGCGAATACAAATTTTAAAAATTAATAAGAATTAATTGTTAACCCGGTTTTAGATAAAGATAGATACAACATCATTTTAGATAGAACCTCAACAATTCAAAATTTATGATGCAGTGGAACGTTTCTTGGAGAAAATATTTTTGCAGAAGTGTTGGCTAAAAGTAGATGATGCTCAAGAAGTGCTTTATCGTTTTCATCTCGCGTCGAGTGGACTACATACAAACTGTCTTGAAGCACTTTATCTTGTTAAGACCGCGGAGCTCAAGTGCAACATCCTCAACTCAGCATTTCTCACACATCATCATTTTGTGTTTGTTTTGTTTACATTAAGGGATAAGAGTATTCTCAGAATATCATCATCATCATTGTGAGAACATTATTATTGTCAACTTTGGATGTATAGAAACTTGTTTAAATCCTCGAAATAAAACCAATTGCACAATCAAATAGCAAATGGTTAATACGAATTATTGTAATTATTATATTATTATTATTATTATTATTATTATTATTATTATTATTATTATTATTATTATTATTATTAGAATTATTATATTATCAGAAAAGAAAAGATTACAGTGGTATGGCCATGTCAAAAGAATTCCAGAGCAAAGATTGCCTAAAATTCTTATGGAATGGATCCCAATGGAAAGGAGGAAGAGAGGAAGACCGAAGAAAACTTGGATAGAAGGGATACAAGCAGCTATTAATATCAGAGGATTGGAGGAAGATCAATGGATGGACAGAGAGGAATGGCGTTTGGTTTCCGGAAGACAGCGGCAGCTGCCATGATACCGGATTATTATTATTATTATTATTATTATTATATTATTATTATTATTATTATTATTATTATTATTATTATTATTAGTAGTATTATTATATGTACCTTTGTATAGTACTACAATCCAGGATAAACTTCTTAAAGGAAACCAGGTAGGGCTGCGGACATTTATCAGCTGGTTACTCTGAATTTATTAAGTTACATCCAAATCTTTGGATTGTATCAACTATTTTGAGTGTTGCAACTTGTCTAATATTCAGAATGTTTTACAGCGTGACAAGAAATAACAATGCAACACACACAAAAATGATAGTAATGGTAATGCAATGATGATGACCCAAACCCTCTGGCGGCACTATGGCCCTGGGGTCGACTCAGCCTCTAACGGAAATGAGTACCAGACGCTTGTTCTGGGGGTAAAGGCGGCCGTCACGCAGGGCTGACAACCCGGCTGACATAAAGTGCCGATTGTCTAGAAAAAGTGGGAGCCTTAACCTCCTACTACCCCAAGGGCCTCCGGGTCTGTTTGTGGGATCACTAAAAAAAAAAAAAAATATACCATAACGGTATGTATAATCTTGATAATAAAATTCCCAAATATAATAAAATTAATGGCATAATCGGGAGACTTTCGGGGGAAAAAATATGACAAGAGACCTCCAGACGAGTCTCCGTAAAATCACAGCAAAACTCCCATTGATGTTTGAATCAGAAACATCTACCCTCAGAGAGAAAGATGAAAGAAGATTGAAATACAATAGATGAGATTTCTCAGATCATTAGACGGGATTACCAGACGATATCACATCCCTAATGAAACAAGAAAAAAGGCCTATAAGTTAACAATATAATACAAGCTATCTGACAATACAGAGAACTGTGTCGAATGCCATTTGAGAATTTCCTAGAAGTTCGCTGTATTATATACCAGGTGGTAGGATGGAAGTTAGGAGAAGATGGTCTGACCAATTTTTTTGAGTCTCGGAATGGTCCTTTGAATGGCTCAATCATTATTTTTTATGATTTTGATGATAGTAATAATAATAATAATAATAATAAAATAATAATAATAATAATAATAATAATAATAATAATAATAATAATAATAATAATTTCTACTTTTTATTACGAATTTCTCTATAATACAGTAAATCCCTATATAATAATAATAATAATAATAATAATAATAATAATAATAATAATAATAATAATAATAATTTTTAATGCCACCACATTGTCACTTTCGAAATTCTGGTTTTCTCTCTCCTGGTATGGCGTTATTATAACCCACTTGAGGTTGGGGCGCCTGAAAGGCAGAGTTACGCTGCCCGATGATATATGATAGACGGTGATGATGGTAATGATGCGCCAGGAGAGGTCTTAATCCTAAAAATAATGAATATGTTAATGATTATAATGATGGCCAGATGATGTTTGGGGACCTTATGGGCGTTAAAGTTTGCTGACATTTGTCTTACAGGTGAGGAAAAACCCCGAAAAAAAACCATCACCCCAGAAACTTGTCCCGGCCGGGGATCGAACCCGGGCCCACTGTGTGACAAGGCAGCATGCTACCGCGAGACCACAGCGGTGGAAAATAATAAATAATAATATAATAATAATAATAATAATAATAATAATAATTATAATAATAATAATAAAACGCTTCCTATAACTGAATGTAGGCAAATGTGTGGTCATGTGAGGCCAATGTCAATAAAAACTCCATGGCTTGACAAGCCTAGAGAGCCGCTAGCCAACCATCCGACTACTGACCTCATATATCAATGTGTTAATCACAAGCCTGTATATGGCCAGCATATTGGGTACCCTAGCCGTTATAACTGGTTTTCTCAAGCTGGAATTGGAATACTTTTTTTTGATCGTTACCAACCAAAATATCCTCATAAGGCTGGATGGGCAAAGCGGATCGTCCATACTGACTGAAATTCCATGAAAAAAATATCTTCCCCTATGGGAATTCGATTCAGCGCAAATCCAGATGCTCTGAACCAAGGTATGATTCTTAGGTCAGTCGGCTTCAATGCGGGACAATGTATATAAACCAGAGTGCAATTCTTACAAGTTAGACCTTTAGTACACAGTTGATCAATATATCACGGTTTAAATTGAGGCGATTTTATTTAATTATTGCATACTGAACCACATATAATAGGGATTTACTTATTTAAAATAAAACATTGATTAAATTACACATTTTATTACTTTCCTAAGCAATAATATAGTTTGCCTAATGTATTGGATAATTAAACAAGATCAGAGGTTACTTCTAAAACATTGTGGAGTTGAGAATTACAGGCAGAGTTCATTATTAAACTTTCTAGGCTGTCCGGGAGATGCAGCGTCAAGATTTGTTTTTGCACCATTTTCTTGTGGCCTTCACAAGAGCTGGTTTGATTAATGAGGGAATGAAAGTGCGGGAGACTTAAGATTTTAAATTTTACGATAATACGAAGAGTTATCAATGATTCTCCAGGTTCCATGATCCACAAGTTCTATAGCAACATGTATGTTTTATTTATTTGTCTTTGTGTTTATGTCAATAACGTTTTTATTTCATACTACGTCTCATTTCAGTGCTTTACGGTCTTATAAAATGATCGAAAAATAATATATTGTGGTACAAATTGGGATGTGAAGCCCACATGGCCCTAACTGCACTAGGTTAAATAAATAAAATAAATAAATAAATAAATACATTTCTTCAATATACGTATAACTCATGGCAAAAATAGTAACTTTGTAAGTAAACGTGGCGGCTCCATGGCGTAAATGGATAGACACATACCCTCCACTTCTGGGATTCGAGTTCGGGTCTCGGTCACTCCGTGTAGGGTTCATGGCGAAAGAATCGGAGCCACGGCAAGTTTTCTCGGGGGTTTTCCCGGTTTCCCCTGCCAAATACTTTATTCCATCATTCTTCACACTCATCTATCTCATTTCGATTCATTTCATTTGTCCCTCGTGATGTGCGACAGAGTTGGTCATCCGGCATCCTTGTATATAACAGCCTTCAATAACACTTATCAACATGGTTTTTGTCTCATGAGTACCAATAGTTGTACTTAATGCAGTTTTTTATCGTGTTTTCAAATATGTATTCGGAATTCCTCCATCACCCACAGTTTTTTTATTTCAATTTCAATTAATGGATTTAAATAATTTTTTTTAATAAATGTTTTTTTCGTCCATTTGTCCATCGTAAAATAAAACCAAATGAGCTAACTCAGGAGATTTCAGCTATGGAAAAGAGATATCAAGGCAAATGGAATCCTAATATGCTGGCCGATTATTGTTGGACCATCAAGAGGGATACTCCACAGGCAAAATATAGCAGAAAATCATCATTTCGTACTTTATAGGTGAGTCTGAATGTTCGAATATTGTGTAGTTATGAATGTAGAAAATATTGAAGTGTTTGAAATTATAAATTCCTGTCTCTCGGAAACCTTGCGCGATGGAGAAAAACCGATAGCATATTTGAATTCAGGAGAAAAAAATACTATCAGAATCACATATTTTTCTTTCTGAGACAAAAAAGAAAGTTTATTTTTTTGTTGTTCAGTGTAATAGGGACTTCACCTCACCTCATCCCTCGATCTGGAAGTAAGCCGGACACGAGTAAAGGGTTTACAAGTTAATAATCACGAATGAAATTATATGGACCTACTGTATATCACTGAACTTCAATATACAGGCTTCATTTCATCTCATCCTCGAACTGGCATTACGACGAGGATTTACAAGTAAACAAGCAAGAATGACTCAAATGGAATTATATGGACACACTATATAAAAGGAGGCCTAAATAGGTTCATAGCGGTTGTCTAGTGATTATATTCGTTGCCTGTATTCCCGAGGTTTGCGTGTCAAACGCGATCGGGGTCGATGGATTTTTAGGGTGGAAAAATCCAAAAGTCAAGTCCTGCGGAAGGGGCTTTAACCCATGGGTCCCGTGTCTGAAGATCTTCAGGCTCGTAAAAGAACCGCAAGCCTGACTAAAAGGCCTCTGTGCAAAATTTAACCGACCTCCATCCATTCAAGTAATACCATAATTGCCTACTAGTTGTCTTATTGAGCCTAATGTGCTAACCACAGTAACTCGTCATCTCTAGGTGAATAAGCGAAAGTAAATTAGCTTGGTTAAGAAACTCCCGTTAGAGAGCACCAGTGATCCCACGCGGGATGTATGGAGTACATACAAATATGTTCATATCAGTACTTAATTAATAATATGACTAACTAAATATAAATTGTTTAAACGTTAGGTCACAAGTGAATGGAAAAGACTACATAACAGTGGACGACATGGTTTTTATAGGAAGCCAGATATAATATGAACAGTTAAGTCTCATAGACTGCGATGGGCAGGACATGTGGCACGAATGGGGAATGAAAGACGTGCATGGAAGATTCTTGTAGGAAAACCAGAGGGAAAACGCCCAGTCGGTAGACCAAGAATGAGGTGGGAGAATAACATTAACTATGATTTGAGAAAAGTAGATTACACAGGTAATGATTGGAAAACGTTAGCTCAGGATAGGGATGTATGGAGAGCTTGTGTCCGCTCGGCCATGAACCTATGGGTACGATAGTGCGAGTTAGTTAGTTAGTTTAAACGTTAGGTCTACAAAATGTACTTTTAACAGTTATGATAGGGGCCTATACTTTGAATTTAATTTTGACAATAAATTGACAATAGTGTTTGAATCCTTAATTTATGCCACTGTCAGAAGAAATGTTGCAAAAGCTTTTCATAACTGCGAGTTTATACAATTGTTATTATTTTAAGACATATGTAGGATACATTAATTTTATTCCTATTAACGTTAACACTAAGTACAAACCCGTTAATTACGAGTATTTTAATAATATAATAGAATAAATGCGCACAAGTTGTGCAGAAAATATATGTTACATAAGTTTTGTCATTAATTTGATTCACATAGTTTATTTGCAGAACTCTACCAGGGATTTCCCTCGTTTTTGCAGGTGGTTACATGGCAATGGTCGCATGATTTCTCGCACAATTCACACACACAGTTGTTCCCGGGATCGTGGAAACACATGGTCTTGCATATCTTGTGGTGGTATCCATGCATTGCTATTGAGTTCACCAGGTGTCTGAGTTCTTGATCGGTGTTGGTCCAGGATCTGTTTGTCATGGCTTCTGTTTGTATAAAAGTCCAGCCATATCTCTTGTTCTTCTTCTTCTCCCTTTCCTGAAGTAGTTTATTTGAGCTGTCTCTGGATGGTAGCCTCATACGCAGTTCTTCTGTGAAGAAGGGTACCTTGGCGAGTTCATATGCTAGCCTCGACTTTGTGTGTTTTGAGACACCTAGAGCGGCTTTCAAGAATCGTGATTTGACTGTTTCCAAAGTTATTAGATCTGTTAGACTTAGCTTCTCCCAAATGATACGAGTATTTTAGGAGTGTAATATTTATATAGGTTGATGATACGTGTATGTCGATTAATTTATAAAAAATAATGAAATTCGACATGATACGAAATTTTACTTGCATGGATATTAAAATTGTTTTTCTTTCAGACAAAATTCCATAGACATTCTATAAACATAAATCAACTTATATATTTAAGTCATTGTATGCATCTCGATTCAAAGCGGGAGATAAAAGGGTCCACTAACTTTACTTATTTCAAATTTGCTTTTTTTTAAAGCGGAATGCATGATTTTATTTCCTTCATTGAAAGAATCACATTCATGATTTTTAAGCTGTTAAAAATCCATAGATCTTGGTTTGGTTTGAACATCGAATCGAGTACGATCATGGTAGCAACTAAATTATCGAAACTGGCTGGGTACTGGTAGTTTTTTGATGCACTGACATTGTCTCCATAGGGTTTTTGGTGTTTGTGACAGTTCTTCAATGTCGAAATGTCTACAGTATACCTCATGTAATGCTGTTTTATCTCTTATCTTGTGCTAGCTAACAAGAAACCTTCAGATACAGAGAAGATTGATATAAAATAAAAGCATATCACGACAGGTCTGAAGAGCCAAATCCGACTGAATTGGGTTAGTTTCGCCGCTGATATAAAAAAGTTAAGGAGTCATGCGATAACTTTTAAAACAATACTAAACTTTAATTTATGTTTTCTTAACTAAAATTCACTAGTTAGTTGTCCACACGGAGGACTGGGGTGGTGAACTCCGTTTGTGATCATGTACTTGTCGCGGAACACATGTTTGTTACAGCATATGCTATGCTTTTAGGGGTAGGATGCGGTTCTAAAACTCTCAGAAAGAAATGTGTGACAGGTTTTACGCCTACTTATTGGAGACGGGGGTCAAAGTTAAACCCGCACATGTCGAAAGAATCTGTTAGTTCTCAGGCGTTAAAAAAGTACAATTACTCAAATATAGATCGAAAATAATTAAAACTTCCCCCTAAGTTTGGTGAAGACGGGGCTCTGGAGACTAATATATATATATATATATATGGATTTTGGGAAGAATCATGGTTTTTGTATTTTTATGTGTGGTCCAGGAGAGACGAACATATAGTTTGAATAATAATAAACATCACTTTGTTTTCTGTTACAACTTCATCTTTTAATTCTTCAAGACTTCGAGATTTCAACGTAACCCCAACCATTCCCTATCACACCATATTTAATCATCCAATGTACAGAATTAACCTATACATATTTATCCTTTCAACCAACCAAACGCTACCGTACCCACATTACACAATGTACTCAAAAACTGTAGGTTATAGTGTAGAGGAAAATCGAAACTGGGCCATAGGATGCCAGTCATAAATATTAGTCGTTAAATAACTAGGCCAACGTGGTCTATTTTTTAAAATTATTATTAAAATATAGAATTACTTAACCAAGCTATCTACACCTAGAAGGCCAACATTTCTTGAATTCCTTTCATTTTGGGGAAATATATTTAGTTCCCCTTATTTGCCTAAATATGTCAATAAGTGACAAGTGGTTAGTACATTTTCTCAAAGAGACATCAAATAGGCAACTAATATATTACCTGTATGAGAAAGATACATCCAATTTTGCTCTAATTAGGCTTGAAGTTCTTTTACGTGTCCGAAAATCTTCAGACTTGGGCCCCATGGCTTAAAGTCCCTCAGGAGGACTTGGCCTTGGATTTTTCCATCGTAAGAAATCCTTAGACCACGCTCCGGGTTTGAACCTGGGGCCCTCGGAAAAGAGGCAAGGAAGTTAATCCATAGACCACCGAGGACGATACATATTATACATCCATCCATCCATAGTAATTCTGCCCAAAGGCAGGTCCTCCACTGCAATCATAGCATTTCGATGCTATGCTTGCAGCTTTACTAGGAAATTGTAAGTGTGGTAGCTTCCCGTTGCTTTCCACACCGGTGAAGGATGATGATGACGATGATGATGATAAGGATGATGATGATGGCCATATGATTTCGGAGACCTTTTGGGCCTTAAAGTTTTTCTGACATTTGTCTTACAGGTGAGGAAAAACCCCGATAAAAACCTCACCCCAGAAAAACTGTCCCGACCGGGGATCGAACCCGGGCCCGCTGCGTGACAAGGCAGCACGCTACCTCGAGACCACAGCGGTGGACATGTTATATATAGTTTTGATAATATTCTCTGGTTAAAACTCTGTTGAATATCCCATTATTTTGTGGAGTTGGTTTGGAAGTGCAAGTTCGATATAGCTGGCGTACATTAATTAACATATTAACTGTAGATTTAAGCCACATCAGATAGATCGTACCGCAAACAAGAAATGCTGAGGAAGGTAACTGTGGGTTCTGTTATGAATAGCTGATTATTGGAGTTAGTATTGATGTAATTTAAGCACCAAGATTTTTGCCGCACTTTGGTAAGGACTAGGATTATTTCCTCCCCAGGTTGGGAAAGTTTCCCTTGTCATCCCACTCTCCTTTACTTCCTGTTCAATCAATAAAGAGCGATCGGCTGCTACCTAGAGATGCTGCATCTTCACACCACATCACCAGGGATGTCCAATTTTGTCTGACATTAACTATTCGATTCTTTAAGAAAATTACACATTTAGAAAACAAGTTATTTATCTAGTTCTTAACTCTTTTTCATCATCATCATCCTCCTAACATACCTGTTATGGTCTACAAAAATATTCTCATTACATATCCTCAGATGCGTCATGTTAAACAGATATTTTATAATTCAGGTCGTGTCATTAGTGTTGAGTGTTGGTACCGACCCTTTTGAGGCCATGACTCTTTGTTAAAGTGCTTGTCTATAAGTTGTTCGGGAGTTGAGTGTTGACTAGCTGTTGGATGTTCGTGTACCGAGAAGGACGCTTAAG
Organism: Diploptera punctata; assembly: GCA_030220185.1. Lineage (NCBI taxonomy): Eukaryota > Metazoa > Arthropoda > Insecta > Blattodea > Blaberidae > Diploptera > Diploptera punctata. The sequence continues at coordinate 1,790,876 of JASPKZ010008379.1, read as the reverse complement.
CTTTTCAGTCTTAAAATGTTTTGTAATTAAGTGTTTTTCTTAGTTATTCAATGGATTTGTGTGTTAGTCATGTTGTCTATAGGTCTGGAGAATTTTGGTTAATAGTAAGATAAGTTGTTGCATTAGGTTTATGTTGGAATTTAGGTTTATGGGTTCAGAAGGTGTAGGGAGGGCTGGGAAGTTGGTTGGATTGAGTTCAAGTGCAGGAATGTTACTCTTAGGTGTTGATGTTGTCTTTGATGTTGGTGTTGTCACTGGTGTTGGTGTTTTAGGTGTTGTTTGTGGCCGTGAATTGAGGTATTTCTTGAATTCAGGACACTGTCTGTAGCTAGCTGCATGTTCTTGTTGGTAGTTACGGCATTTAGGTGTTGTTTGTTTACAATCGGTCACTTTGTGCTTCCCAGAACATCGGACACAGATCGGAACTCCAAGATAGAATTCAGCGATGTGTCCAAATCCCTGGCAGTTGAAGCACTGGATGCCCCCTATAGGTCCTCGGTAGGTCTCTAACTTAATTCGAATGTTGAATAAGTCAGTAAATTGTTCAAGTTTTGACTTCAAGTCGTCAGTCTTCAGAAAGGTCAGGATCCAGACTGGGATAGCAGTCTTTTTCCTTTCCCCATTCTGAAAACTAATCTTCTCTAGTTGTCGGACGTTCTTCATGTTGTACTTAAGGTAGGTCAGTTTTGTTGTACTTCATTTGCAGTTATTGTTGTAGGCAGTCCTTTCAGTGGTATTTTGTATGTTGGTGTAGTGCCATACTTATGGTAAGGTGTCTTGGTTTCTTGTAGTATGCGTATGGCATGTTGTCTTAGAATTTATTTTGAGAAAGTTGTCTGTGAATCGCATTAAGATGTCCTTGCTTCCTGCTGCTATGCGTGTCAATTTGTATGCTGTGATTTTGTAGGTGTTGGCAATGATTGGTGGTGGTGTGTCTTCATTGTACAAAGTGTTGAATCTGTTTTCTGTTTCGAATGATGTGTTTGTTGTTTTTTCCTTATGTGTGTGTGTGCCTGATCGTATGCTGAAGTGATGGTAAGGTGAAGTTCTCATCCAAGCTCATGGTGGTAACCTGGCCACCTGCTCCCGAGCTGACTGATGAGCTTGAGACTTGCTCTGATGATGCTCCTTCCAGAAGTGACTTGCTCGGTCCTTACTATAGCCTTTGTTGACCAGATTTCATGATGAGAAGAAGGTAGAATTTTTCTAATTGCCTCTACGCCCTAGGGGTCTTAACTATGTGCATTCGGTTGGCATGCTGTGACCAATTTATTTGGCATTTGTAAACATAACTGAACATTGGTTTAACCTTGAGCTCTTGTATAATTATCGCTTACTATTTTAAAATGCACTACAAGCCTTACTTCTCTGTATACTGCATGAAGACCACCACCTATTTAACTGGAGCATGATTCAATTGTAACTTTTTTAGTGATACGATTGTTTGAATTAAGGACAGTTGGTTTAAGGAAATGGGTAAAGGTTAATTCACTTGTTAAAAAATACATTTCTGCGTGTATTCAAAATCTACGTATCCCTATACAGATTGTCTACAACATTTAGGGTCAACATTATTTATTTATAAATGATAGGCATTTTTAACAAGTTCATTAACTAAAATAACAAACACAAACACACGAAAAGAAACTTAAACGAGGAAGCTGGTTGCATCTTTCTTCGAGCTTCTCAGTATCAGTTGCTTTCTGTTGTAGTTTTCAGGGATGGGCAAAGGTGAAGGTGCTCTCTGTTTCCATGGATTTTTTTCATGCTGCAGATTGTGCAATATGAATCTGAGAAGATGCCGATAAAGCGAAGGTGAGCGGACAGTCGTGACTAGTGAGGAGGCAGAATGGGCGACAATAGCTTTTCTTGGCGTGCCGGGTGAGTCAAAATGAAAACCAGTTGTCACAAATGGATATTTCAGGCCTCAGCCGTGGATAATATCTGTACAGGCTGTAGGAAGGCAGATGTTCCAGTATAGGTCTCAACCATTGCCCATTCAAAATAATTTGGTTCTATAGCTTGCATCCGTAAAAGAGGGTCCCTCAGTAATTTCAGCAAAATATCAAAAGAAAATGCATTTTACGGCCAAGTTGACAGATGTTACACGATCCAATACCATTCCCTCAAAGTCTGATATACATTTTTTTTTCAAATTAAAACAACATTGGGTTTTTTGGATAATTTCCTTGCACCATTAATAGTAATAACGAACTTCTGACTATACCAAATCGTTTCTATATAGGCCTATTTTGAGGAACATTTTTGCGGTACATATTTGAAAACATTGCAATATGTTAATAAATACAATACTATTTTGATGGATAATTATAAACTTCCTTACACTCGGTGTTGTATAAATTCTTAATATAATTGTGGAAATGAACTTGATTTTTAATTTTTATTCCTTTATTTCCTTTATTTAATATTAATCGCGTATTTCGTTTGACGTTAAGAACATGAAGAAGGGTTAGTTTCGGATGAAAATGGCGACAGAATGACACAGCGAATATGTGGCCTAAATATAGTGGAATACATTTATTTAGAGGAAAATATCGAGAAAGACCTTAATCAGAAAAGTAACTCGATGCGGAACACAATCCGGACCCGAAGAGAATGAAATATAGATTATTATGTCCATATTAAGAGAGTTTATTAGTGCAATTTTCGTATAATTCATAATAATTATAAAACAACAGAATTCGCAACTTATATCCCTCTGCGTTGAGTATTCGGTGTGACATAGAAAGTTTACAATCGCAGACTGATAAAATCTCTCACCAAACAGTACTAAACTTCGATTACAATTTTTTTGTTTTTTTTTCTGAACTGTGACATTCTAAAACTCATCAAATATTTAAGTAATAGAAGTTTAAGACATTGTTATGCATACATTAAGTGTGAATGTAACAACTATATATATTCCTTTGTCAAGATAAACCCAACTTTTATCTCAGCTTTGAAAAATAACTAAAAGAGTAACGATATAAAATGGATAACAAAAAATACGGCACACTTTGTCAAAGAACATTAATGTTAGCCTCAGTTAATCTGTAAATGTTTAAAAGAAAATAAACATAGTAGCTTCTCCTGATAGTTCAAGTAACGAGGATATTCCTTTGACAGAAAGTAGGAAAACACAGTGGACATTGATGCAGGACCGATACTCTTCCATTTTGAAATCGGATGTGAATAAGGGAGGAACAGAAATACAGTAACAACTGTAGATATTAAAAGGAATAAGAGGTATCTATTTTTTGTTTGTTTGTAGAGAAAATCTAATTACGTGATCATGAATTACCTACGGACATAATCTCTGATGTTTCGGTTTAAATTATCCTGTAGTAGTGACACCACAAGACATAATTGAGATTTGTGAAAATGATGCATCATTTCGTTTACGTAATAGCATCTTTGTCCACTGTTTGTATCTGTGATGTATTACTGAGGGGCTGGACTACCCTATATCTATTATATGTCACAGCCACGTGCTTGAGGGTTGGAAACCATTTCCTCTTTTCACTATAGAATCGTTTAGTTATATTTTTTTCCGGGCAGTACAAATTTCGATATATACAGTAAATGTATAAATTCAGAATATTCAATGATTGTCTAATTATTCAGCTGGTTCCGGTTAACCAGTGGTTACCATGCTCGCCTCTGGTTCGCGAGTTCAAACCTGACCGGGGTCGATGGATTTTTAAGGGTATAAAAATTCTCTTCGTGGCTTCCTTCGAAAGGAAAGTAAAACCATGGGTCCCGTGTATAAGACTCTGAAATTAGAGACTCCTAAGTAAAAATTGTCGGATCTTTCACGCCCGATTATGAATTGCAACGGTAAAGTTCTTAGTTTTTTAACAACGCTATCTCCATATCTAATTACGATTCCTATTCGTTCTTCAAATGTTATTTCAGTTTCTTCCCAAACTTTATTTTAATCTATTACATCACGATGAATATGCTAGTGAAACTTGGGCCCTAAAAGAAACAATAAAACAGAAATTACTAATTTTTGAAAGGAAAATTTTAAGAAGAATATTTGGAACATGCAGAGGTACTGATAACTGTTGGAGAATCAAAACAAATAACGAACTAAACAAATTAATAAAAGAACAGAATATAGTAAACCATATGAGATCTCTCAGAATTAGTTGGCTTGGACATTTGATCAGAATGGATGATCAGAGACTGGTCAAGAAGCTGTATAAATAAATGGAAACCTATAGGAAGCAGAGCAATTGGAAGACCGAAGATCAGATAGGAGGATGACACAATGAACGATCTAAAGAAATGAAAGTGACTAATTTGAATATGGCCAGAGAGATTGGCATGGAGGAGGAATGTTGAGAAGGCCAAAACTTTCACCTTTGAAGTTGTCGCTCCTTAGGATGATGATGATGACAGCATAATAATACATATTCCATAATTTTAGAAAAAAATGCTGTATATTTTTAAACTAAATAAACGAGACAGTAGAGAAGAAGAGAGAAATGATGCCCAAATTATCGCCGAATCAAAGGTAGTAGATTTAGTGCGTATAAGATTACTAATTATGGAACAGAAGGCATCTGAGACAAAAAAGGATACATGCCCAAATTTAATGGCGACAATATTGATCTGAAATGTTACAGAGGAGCATTAAACAAATGGCTACTAACAATTATTATATTACTCGTTGAATAAAATACTCGAGGATATACAACACTGGCTATAAAGCGTGTTTCAAACTTTATATGAGATAAAAATGACTATTTAACTCATGCCACAAATGCTAGTCAATGACCAATCACGTTCAATTAATTTTGTTTTACAACCAATGACAGTCGTGTTTCACCTCGCTCTTTATCGTTTTCTCTTTATCAGCTCCTGCTTTTGTGATAAAGAAAGCTCCTCCTTTTTAATGTTCTGAACAGGTCAAAGCATTATTTTTCTCCAACAAATACATTGTATATCGCAAATAATTAAAAGACTCCTTGATTTTACGGACTTGTTTACTAAAAAATAAATGAATAACTCGTAATGTTGATTATGATATATAGTTTGATGTGTTTAATTATTTCTCCACTTGGGTGCACTCTTACAATATTGCGATCTTATTTGGCAATAAATAATATGATCAAGCAGCAGTGAATGAACATAACCTCACATTTCTGATTTGTTTTCAAACATCGCCGTTTACATTAAATATATAAATATTTTAAAATAACTATAGTTAAACAATGATTTGTGAGTAAACAGCTTAATTTTATTCGTTAAATAGTCCTAACAAATGCCACTCTTGATTTCCAATTCTCTAGATAATAATAACTCCTCACTTCGTGAGTCGTGAATTTATCGATAATTTGGAAATCACTCGTGGTATTACTTATGACAAATATATCAATTTGAGACGAAGAATCCCCGTCCGGAAACGTCTGAATCGCAGGTTAAAAGCCAAAATTGTATTGGTATACCTACTAAAGTAGAATAATAACACTAAAAAAGATCTGTTTAAAGGTGTAATAATTGTATTTCTATGCACTACTATTACAAGATGTGAGTACATTTACAACAGTTATTCAAAACAACAAGATATGCAGGCATGGTAAATCGAAAGAAGTTTTGTCGTTCATGGTAGAACAAATCCAAAGTCTTTCTAATGATGTCAAAGGCAGCGAGAATTTGTGCCAGGAGCTCCTCTTTAACTTCTAATATGTCTCGTGTACAAGACTTTTCACATGACCCCACAAGAAAAAGAAGACAAGTAGGGTGACCCCAGTATCAGGATATTCATATAGTACAGTATATGCCTACGCGAATCCCCGAACTACAGTTGCAAGATGCCATCAACACAGATTTGAAGTGAGCATATGAGAAGACATAGTCAATGATTTTTATAGGCCTATAATACATTTAAGTTTCTAGATGTAATATGTCTTTAGCTCTTAAAGAGCATGTAAATAAGAATGCAATTTAAACATCTCCATGATTTGTGAATAATTTAACAGTTTGATTCAATTCGTGGTTCTGATAAATAGAACATGCAATTCAGTTATCAGTAAACAAGAAATTGTTTCAATATTAGAGCTAAGTTTGGAAAAACTGCACTTAAACTTACTTGATATATTTTTAAAATCCTATAGAACAACAATGCGCATGCGCCAGAATTATATCGATTATCATCCTTGCCACATATCGATTATTATCGATATCGTACTAAAGTTCATACAGCTTACGCTAGATGGCAGCACGTCGCTATGAAATTTAAATGGCCATTCTTTGCAATAAATCCCCAAATCTACGTTAAAGAAATATATTAAAAATATTAAAATTACCAAATGTTTATTAAAAATGGGTGTTCACTTACTTATCACTTCCTAACGCCGTTCGAACCAGCGATAGAAAAATCATAGACTAAGTAATATACACTGTGGAGAAAATAGCAGTTAGCATCACAATATTGTCTAACAGTGTAATAATATTGTGATTTGCATATTTAAATAAATACTTGAAAATTGTCTAATAATGTTATGTTTGAAAAAGTTAAGAATATTAAAAAGGTTAGTAAATACAGAAGAAGAGCTACAGTTTACAACAATAAACTGAAAAATCAAGAGTAATTAGAAGTGTAGTTCAGCCCTAAGTTTATTTCTCAGACCTATCCCTAAGTACGGTAATAATTAAATAGCACAAAAATATACCTTGAAAAGGCCATAGTAAACGAAAATTTTATTGCTATTATGGAAAGTCATTTATATTTGTAAGTAACTAGCCAATCAAAATTCACGGATTATAAACTAATAAAACCATTAGTGGAATGTTTTACTGACGAAAAGGAAGGAATTTGTGAAAGGAATAGCAAAGTTTAGTTTTCAAGCGACAATTTAAACATTGTCAATTCATTTAAACAAGTCAACAAAGTTTTAAGAGAAATTGGATGACTAAAATGGAAAAACTTGGCTAATTTGTAATGAGAAGCTACGAGAGAAGTTGTGAATTTCAAATTGTGTGTCTGATTTCTATCTTTTAACAGTTTAGAAGATAAAACACACATTTACGAGATAAAGACTTGCTTCAAAATTCCAAGAAGTTTATTGAGTGTCGTATATCTTGTGCAAGAAATTAGTGAAGTTGTGGAAATGTGAAAATAATCTTACTCTAGTATACTGCCACATTTTGCTGGGCCACTTAGACTTTAATGTGTTCAGTTTTAAAGTTATGACATGGTATACAACTCCATGAAGTTTCCAAGACATTATTACAGTTCAGTGTTAAGTTTTAAAACCTGAAATTCCAAACTGTACAGAGTGTCCAATAATTCGAGCATATCAGTTATATAATAATTACAATGTTAGTTAATAAAATTCGTCCCAAATATTTAAATATCACAATTTATCAGTTCCGCTTGTGCTAGTAGTAATCTTGTTCCCTCAGATGCAGCTGGCCCGGGTTTGGTCCCTAGTTGGGACAAATTTTCCTCTCACCTGTAAGACAAATGTTAGAAAAATTTAAGGCCAAAATAGTTCGCAAATACCATATGGCCACCACATTTATCCACGTCATATTCTCCTTGTTTAATATGAATGTACGAATGTATTATTGTGTTGTCTTCACTTAAATGTTTGTGATGTCTTGGAGATGATTCTGGCATTGAGTTGATCATTCATCTAGGAAGGTCTCTATGTCTCTGTGGAAACAAGGTATGTGTGTGATCCAGATTTTAAAATCATCTCCCGACAATTCGGGTCCCTGTAAACCCGGGCGGCATGGAGCATGTAAAAGTTCCTACAAAGGGAGATTAATCTATTTTCTACTATGTTCGTCAAAAACGTAATATTAAAGTTGCAAAAAAACTTCTTTGTTTGCCATGAAAAAAATAAAAGAAAGAAATAGGCCTACATGTGCGACAAGAATTTTGGTTCATTTTATGCACCTTTTTAAAAAAGTTTCTTACAAACTTCTAAATATATTATTTCAAACAGTTAATTTAACGTGCTGGTATCGATATTAGAAAACCAGAAGATTACACTGTAGAGCTTCTTGCTTCTTCTAAATCTCTGCATGAGCAAAAAATCATATCAGTTATGAAAATATTTTTATATAAACTACATCATAAACCGGGTTATGACTTGTTAATAACTTAGGAGATTTTAAAGGATTTATAATATTAAAAACTTTAATTATTATAACCCATGCATAATATTACCTAATATTGTAGAACTACTTAAAAAGTGGAGTTTTATTAAAGAGTGTTTAGAACATCATAGTGTGTTCTTAAACCCACAATCTGCAGTTTACAGGTGATATAAAATAATAAGTTATCTGTTATATCATAATGTTATGAAAATGTAAAAAAAAAAACTGAGTGTGCTACAGAAATTTCAGAATAATATTTATGTTTAATAATTGCAGTTGACGTGGTCACCTAAGTTGCCTACCAACATGTTATAGGTACTTATCATGTCACCACACAAATCCCATGTTAGGGAATTGCCGAGACAAGATAAGCTATTGAGGGCCGTGTCACAATAAAATATTTGTTTGAAGAAATTACAAATCTTCACATATCCAAAAAGATCTACTGTATAAGACACCAAAAATGAGCAGTGTGGCCTGCTCACACATTGGAAAACCTGGATTTATTTGTATACGAAAACAAAAGGCTAATCCAAAACCACTACTCACATGAACATAATTAAAACAAACACTTTCTTTCTTTGAGTGGCATTGCAACGCATGCCGAGTAACTCACTAATAAATAAATAAATAAATAAAACATATATAAGATATCACTAGATAACACAGTTACCGTTTGTGGAAAACCAGATCTAATATGAACAGTTTAAAGAGGATGATTTGACCAACACTTGTTCAGACCAGAAATGTATGGAGAGCTTATGTCCGCGCGGGCCATGATTTGTGGGATTCTATAGCTGGCCGATTGAGTTTATTATATATAAACTATAGTACAGCTGTGGTAACGCTTTAGCGGGTTACAGTTTTTGTTTTATCAGAAACAAACGTGACATATAAAACAACTCAATTAAAATGATGTAGCTGTCGAATGTTATAACCCAGCAAAATTGAATCATTACGAGCATCTATACTGTCCCCCTGGGGGGGACATCGATCCCAAAGTCCGTCCCGTATCTGTTTATCCAAGGCATCATACCTATATACATAGGCCTACATACATTTCTTCCTTTCATGGTTTAGTCCGAAAGATATGATCGCATATATGCCTATATATCTTTCGAACTAAACCATGAAAGGAAGAAGAAAAAAAATAGGCCTATATAGGCATGGTGCCTTGATACACAGCTACGGGACATACTTTCGTTCGATCCCCAGGGGGGATGGCTGGGTAACCCGACATGCTGATCACATGTCAGCCGTACACTGGTTGGATGATCATCCATCTCTATGATTAACATATGCGGATGTGAGATTAGCAGCCGGCTGGTAGCCCCCCCACACACATATATATATATAGCAACTTCAGTAGATTTTTTTTCACCTTATTCAAAACAACCCGATCATTTAATAATTGTTTTAATCTACTTGAATTTTGCTCATATTCTTCTTCTTCTTCCTTCCAAGTATTAGGCCAAGGCCTGTTACGATCCTGTAGAAAATTTTCCCTCCAGCGTTTCATAGGACGGCCCAGAGATCTTCGTCCTCTTGGTATACTATAATTATAAACAGCTTTGGGGATCCCATTTGAACTCATTCTTTCAAGACGGTGTTTCCAATTTAGTTGGTACTGTTTAATATATTCCAAAATTGGCGTAGTCTTCAGTTCTTTTAAGATATCGGTGTTCCTTTTCCGATCCCATCTGGTGTAACCCGCTGTTCTGCGCATGAATCTGATTTCACAAGCCGTGTTATTCTGCTTTCATGTTGTCTTTTTTGTGTTCAAGCTTCACTACCATAGGTCAACACTGGTCTAGCCAAATTCTTTCTAACATTTATATTTTACATTAAGAAATTGTTTATATTTAGGTCCACAGATTTTTCATTAATTATTCAATAGTTTCACTCATTCGAAAAAATAAAGTTGATTTACATTATTTCTGTGAAATAACTATTATAGGCCTACCTTCCACTGTAAAATTCTAACATAATTCAGCTATAAAATAAATTAATATATTGTTCAAATCATGTCTTTTATTCTTTATTTCTGTTAACTATATTATTTTGTAGAATTGAAAAATAAGAGTAATTCATAATTCATCGAACGAAATCTTGCCATGAATTTCTTTAGCATCGAAGATTAGTATGATGCAAACTATTATGCGTCTTCACTACAAAACAATCTCTAGTGTATAAACAGGCGTATCCTAATACTAAAACTAAACTAAACTAAAGTCCATGGTATGACAGGCCTAGAAGGCCTATCATCCAACTGCCTCACATCCGCATACGTTAATCACAGACGTGGACGATAATCCAACCAGTATAGGGGTGAGTGGCATGTTGACACTCAGCCTTATAGTTGGTTTTCTCAATCTGGATCCGTTACTTATTACAGCTATCCAAATTCCTCACGATGCTGGGTGGACACCCGTCCTATACTACCCGAAATTTTGGTAACAAAATTTCTTCTTCCATGTCCCGTAGCTCTGCGCCAAGGCATGTCCCTTAGGCCACTCTCCTACGCCGCGACACAATATTATTTTACAGAATCTTATTAAGATAGATATCTCTAATCGGAAGTGTTTTACATGTCTTCATTTTTTCGGCAAACGAGTTTTTATTACAAGAAGATTTAATAATGTTACATGTTTTCTGGCAATTGGACAAGATGAACCAGCTGATGCTTAGGGCATGTGGAATTAACTGCAAGGAAGTGAATTATTTAGCATTTAGAGTAGAAGTGCATAGACAAGCTTGTATAATTTTGAAATAGAATTCCAATGCATCGCATTCATCCATTTACATCAAAGCGCTGTTCTGTTTGGAATAAGGAAGCTTTTGAAGGCTCATACATCGCAGGAAATTGGCTTCAACCTTCTCCTATCTTCTTTGTTCTCTTCACACCTCTTATTTGAACAATTTTTAATCTCTTATGAAACGAGATCAAAAACTTTTCATCAAGGAAGTTGGCACATTGCGCTGGGTTTAATCAAGAAGAAAAACAATACAATATTTTATTCAAGAAACAGGATCCAAGATAGTACTTTCTCGTAATTGGGTATCAAATATCTAAGGAGAATTTTAAAGAAACTCTGAATGCGATGCATGGAAGAATTTGAAGGAAATGTTACCTAGCCACACAAATTTGAGATAAACGAAAATCCTTACATAACGGAATTGAATAATTATACTGTGAAATATTCCAAGGTTTTTTATCTTAATTTTAAAAGCCACTTAAATATATGGTTTAAAAAACATATTTTAAATTGTAAACATCTTAATTAAAAAACAAAAAAACTCCAGGGCGCGACAGACCTAGAAGACCCTTGCCCTACCAGCCAGCGGGTGGCCGCATATCCACATGTCTTAATCACATAAGTAGAAGATCATTCATCCAGTGTATGGGTAACATGTGGTCAGCATGTCGGGGACCCAGCCGTAATAGCTGGTTTTTCTCATCCTTTAGCCGCTACTTGTCCACCGCTGTGGTCTCGAGGTAGCGGGCTGCCTTGTCACGCAGAGGGCCTGGCTTCAATCCCCGGTCGGGGCAGTTTTTTCTGGATGATGTTTTTATCGGGGTTTTTCCTCACCTGTAAGACACATGTCAGGAAAACTTTAAGGCTCAAACGATCCCCGAAATCATATGGCCATCATCATATCATCATCCTTATCATTATCATCATCATCATCATCATCATCATCCTTCACCTGTGTGGAAAGCAACGGGAAGCTACCTTGCCTACAATTCCCTAGTAAAGCTTCAAGCATAGCATGACAATGCTGTGATTGTGGTGAAGGAACTGCCTTCGGGCAGAATTACTATGGATAGCCACTACTTATTTTATCATCCCAATTTCCTCAGATTCTCGGTGGGCACCGGTGTCATACTGGCCGAAATTCCATAAGAAAATATCTTCCGTCATGAGGACTCGAATCAGCACATGTCCAGTAGCTCTGCTTCACGGCATCGTTCCTTAAACCGCTCGACTACGACGCGGGACGATTACAGTACAAACGTATAGACGAAAGAGACTTGGACGGACTTAGTGAATATGGTGTGAACAAGAACACCTACCGGTACTAGTGTCACAAACGAAATAAGTCCTAAAATACCTAAACTGATATTTGGTTCATGATGACAAAAATCTTAATGTGTTAAAACGTGTTTTACATAAGTAACTAACTCAGTGACACTATCGAATCCGTAGGTCCACGGCCGCGCGTATATAAGCTCTCCATACATCCCTATCCTTAGCCAATGTTTTCCAATCATCCCCTGTATAATCTACTTCCCACAAATCATAATTAATGTTATTCTCCCACCTCTTTCTTGGTCTACCAACTGGGCGTTTTCCCACTGGTTTTCCTGCATGAAGCTTCCATGCACGTCTTTTGTTCCCCATTCGTGCCACATGACCTGCCCATCGCAGTCTACGAGACTTAACTGTTCTCGTTATATCTGGCTTCCTTTAAAGACCATGTAATTCATTGTTATTCTGTCTTCTCCATTCACCTGTCTGTTCATCTCTCTTTGGTCCAAACATTTTCCTAAGAATTTTATTCTCAAATACTCGTAATCTCCTTTCCTCCCTTAAAGTAAGAGTCCATGTTTCGCATCCATATAATATAACTGGTAGAATAATAGTTTTATATATTTTCAGTTTAACTTTTTTTTGCAAGGAGTTGGGAAGTCAAAAGTCTCTGTAATGCATAATAGCACACATTTCCAGAATTGAGCCTATGTTTAATTTCCTTGTGCATCTCATTCCTGTTTATGATTATTGTTCCTAGGTATTTGAATTCAGCCACTTCCTCAAAATTTCCCTCATTTGTCATTATAGTAAAAAAAATATTGCAGCTTAAATTAAGATAATATTCTATATTTTTTATGTAGTCTACTATTAATGAAACATATAGTGCTACAGTTTATTGTGTTTCTTTATTCAACAACACACCCATGCAGAGCTGTTACACTGCATCTAATCTAGAAATAACTACAGTCTTAGAGACCAATGATTGCCAGTGCCATATGCTATCCAAATAGAAACTATATAAAAAAAAAATCTTCTAGGAAATTAAGAAAACTGATACCGTACTCAACTCTGACTCAGCAGATGACATATTTCATTCTTATATGAAAACTCTTTATGGTCTTAATGCATTTAGTTTTTATTTTATTTTATCCAGAGGTCTGTGAGTTTGTATTATTGTGTTTCTCATGTATTTTCTGTAGACGTTCACTAATTTAATTTTTAATAATATAATGAATGATTATGGTGAGATGAGCCAGGGCAATGAAATTCTAACACAGCATTTGTCTTCTGTTAGGTTAGTCGGCCTCGGAATTTGAACACATGATCTCCAGATACGAGTCTCAAACGTTACTGTCTGATTCAAATCTTTCGGTGTCATTATTTTGTATACTTACACCATATATACTTCATAGTGGCGAATTTTAAATTTTGTTTTGTACCTGATTAGCTCAATTGATGCGCCAGCGCGTAAAACTGGAGGTCTTGGGTTCAAATCCTGGATCAGGCAGATTTTTTTCTCTTTAGTTGTATTGGCTATTGCATTCGATACGTTTGTCTGAGTAAATTAATTTCAATATTTTGTTCGTAATTAACCAATGTGGCACGGAATAAAATCCATCATAATGCCTTGTTTGTGGAAGCGACCCTGTTGTAATCTGAATGGAAGTTCACTACTAGAGGTAAGAGGATTTCAAATAAAGAAGGATTTGTGCCTGCTTCTGGATTATCTGATTAGCGATTAGCGGATCAGCTAGAAATATTTTTCTTCAGTTGTAAGATATAGTGTGTGTGTATATATATATATATAATATTATATATGAAGACCATGACTAAGGCTAGGATTTTTATGTAATAAAATGTAAGTTTGCAATACAGTTAGTACATATTATTCAACTGTTTGTGTGTGGAACTAAGATAAAAGACAGTCATTATAAATACTCATAATATTATTCAACTGTTTGTATGTGAAACCAATCTAAAAGGCAATCAGAAGTCAACTTATCATAATACACTGCTGAAAATAATTAGAGGAACACTATGAAATATTTTTCATTGGATAAAGGTACAAACATGAAATTAATAAAGTACATTATTTGTGGTTATTTATTTATTTATTTATTGCTCATATCAGTAAAAACAAATTAATAACACTGACAATTAACTTTTCAAATAATTCCGCTATGTAAGCAATTGAATCTTGTACTTATTTTTCAAAGTTAAACACTCGTTATATAGAGTTAGTATCGTGTATGGCCTCCACGACATTCGATGACACTTTGGCACCTTCGTGGCATGCTCCCAATAAGATTCTGGATTTCCTCTTGCGGGATATTCTCCCATTCCTCCTTCAGAGCATCTCCAAGCTGCTGCAGAGTTTGTGGAGCTTGATGTCGGTTCCTGACCTTCCTGTCTAGAAGATCCAACAAGTGTTCAATAGGGTTGGGGTCTGGGCTGACCGCTGGCCACTCCATTATCTCAATTTCATTCCTCCTCAGAAAATCCCTGGTGACAGCCGCAGAATGTGCTCTGGCATTATCCTGCATAAACAGAAATCCAGGGCCTACTCCAATGGCAGCAGGTACTACATGATCTTCCAGAACGTGCTCGATATACCGGACAGCATTCAGTCGCTGGGGAACAAGTACAAGGTCCGTACGATTGTTGTACATAACTCCGGCCCACACCATTATGGAACCTCCTCCGAATCTATCAATTTCCTGTACAGCCTCTGCAAAAAATCTTTCTCCTGGTCATCCCCACACCCTCAATCGACCATCACAACGTGTAAGACGATACCTGGATTCGTCCGAGAAGAGCACAGACTCCCACTGGTTCAGGTTCCAATCACCATGGTTTTCAGCATACGTACGTCTTGCTGCCTTATGCCCATTTGTTAAGCGTGGTTTTTTAACGGGCCTTTTTGGACGAATATTCTCTTTCCTTAATCTGTTCCTTATGGTTTGGTCTGAAACCCGGATTCCGGAAGCCATATGAAGGTCATTCTGCAGGTCTTTTGCAGTTTTTGTACGCTGTCGAAGTGCAGAAAGAACAACATATCTGTCATCCTGGGGGCTTGTTTTAAATTTACGGCCCTGGCCACGTCTTCTACAATACTGACCTGTCTCTCTGTGCCTGTTGCGTAACCTGGACACCACGGAAGGAGAAACCCCAATCTCTCTAGCCACTTGTCGCAGAGATTGACCTTGTCGTAAAAGATGTAGAGCATGATACACTTCAAACTCATTTAAATGCCTCATTTTGTCAGAGACTTCAATAAACAAGGCAATAATCAACATTCGTCACTATAGCAACATCAGGAAGCTTACCAATTAGAAGTGGCCAGTGCCTTCCAAAATAAAAAAAAATCTCTATATTTGTTATTTGAGGTAATTTCTCTGTATTTAGGCCATGGATCTTTAAAATTTGTATCAATGATAAAATTAATAATTAAATTTACATATTGTCCAACTTTCAGCATCACAGCTTTAAAAAACAATTACTTATTCAATTTATTACAAGTGTTCCTCTAATTGTTTTGAGCAGTGTATTATTCAACTGTTTGTGTGTGAAACCAAGATAAAAGACAGTCAGAAGTCTAACTTCTCATTATATTATTTTGTGTGTGAAACCAAGATAAAATACAAGTATAATTTCTCATTATACTATGATGCAATCTTACCTTTTAGTACATAAAAATCCTAGCCCTAGCCATGACTTAGTAGAAAAGTAATAATAATAATAATAATAATAATAATAATATAATAATAATAATAATAATAATAATAATAATAATAATAATAATAATACTTTATTTATTCTGGCAGAGTTAAGGCCATAAGGCCTTCTCTTCCACTCAACCAGCACAAATACAAATAAATATTTGACAAATATAGATATACACTATACTAATTATAAACCAGTTTTAAAAGATACAATAAATGTACCAAAGTAAATGCCATGTACAAACAAGCCTTTGATAAGGGTAATAACAATAATGCTACGATAATAAAAATAATAATAATAATTAATAATAATAATAATAATAATAATACTATATAATAATAAGTAATATAAATATGCTACATTATACGGGAAACCAACCAATTCATATACATGTCTTACACTGGATAATAATGAAGTCGAGTTTAGATCAAATATAAATTTAGATTTCTTTTAAAAGATGCCAATGTCCGGCAGCCCCTTATTTCTAGTGGTAGGGAATTCCAGTTGCGAGAAGTGGAGATGGTATATGACATGGAGTGATGTGATGTCCTATGTTGCGGTATAATAAGTAAGAGACTATGTTGTGATCTTGTGTTAAGTTATGGTTTGAGGATAGATACTGGAAACGGGATGATAAATAATTGGGAATCGAGGTATGTAGGATCTTAAATAGGAGAATTAGACAGTGCGATTTTCTTCTCTCTTTTAGATGTAGCCATGACAATTCGTAGAATAATAGAGAAATGTGATCGTATTTTCGACATTAAATATGAATCTGATACACATATTATGGACACGCTGCAGTTTGTCCGACAATCCATCACTTATGTCAGTTAGTAGAACGTCACAGTAGTCAAAATGCGGCATCTTGATGTACGTTGTGATAAAGTGAAGAATAGTCAATGATTTAGTGTCTATTGTGTTTTTTTATTTCTTCGTACACAATATAAATAAGTTAAATAATAGTAAGACGCTATAAGATTTTGTATACAGTGAAGTGGTTAAATTCAGCTAAGATATATTATTGGATTCGATATCTGTTAATAATGAAAATATTATAAGTTTAAGGCTCTCATATAAGGGTAGAAATCTACAGCTTGAAAATAATTAAAATAGATCGGTAATTAGATTGGTATATCTGAATGCAGGATAACCTAGTATGTCAGTATGAAAACGCAATAAAAAAATCATTTTAAAATGAAAACTGTATATTACTGAACCAAAATCTAAATAAAAATGTTTTATATTTACTCCAAGAAAATGTTGCTTAAAAAGAAGCACTTATTTACTACTGCCTTGTATATGCCAATTGTTATGAAGGTTTTCAGATCCAAAATAAAAAAATACCATTGTAAAAATAGATTCTGCACATTTCGCATATATATATATATAATTAGGCTACGTCAGCTAGATCGCTTGATGTTTTATAAATATTTTCCTCTGATTTAAGCACAAAGGAATTTCAAAACAAATTTTACACAGAAGAAGATATTGTATTACAAGAGGACTTCAAACGAAACAATGAAAACTCTCATAGAAAATGTGCATTTTTTATTATCTAAAAATGTTAGAATGTGAATTACCGTACAAAGGAAGCAAGGAAAAAGAAACAAAATAAAAGACGAGGATTCAAACACAAATCTGAAAAAAAAACTATTTTCATTTATTAAGTGATAGGTATCGTTTTAGAAGCAGTTTTCTTCTGTATCTAACAACAATAGCATCATCATCATCCGGTATCATGGCAGCTGCCGTCGTCTTCCGGAAACCAAACGCCATTCCTCTCTGTCCACCCATTGATCTTCCTCCAATCCTCTGATATTTATCAGTCACTTGTACCCCTTCTATCCAAGTTTTCTTCGGTCTTCCTCTCTTCCTCCTTTCCATTGGGATCCATTCCATAACAATTTTAGGTAATCTTTGCTCTGGCATTCTTTTGACATGGCCATACCACAGTAATATTTTATTTTCTATAATGTCTATATGATGTCCGGCTCCTCTTGTACACCCACAATTTCCCTTACTTTTTTTTTTCGTATTCTATCCATTGTAGATTTTCCAGCTGATCTTCTTAAAACATCCATTTCTGTACTTAAAATTATTTTCATTTCCCTGGGTAGGAATTTGCAAGACTTCAGCACCATATGTTAAAATGCTCTGAATTATGGTTTGATATATTTGTAATTTTCTATTTTTTGTAATATTTTTGCTCACCAAACAGAGTTTAAAGCATTTATTGCTTGTTTTGTTCGTGCGATTCTATTTTTAATGTCTACTGTGTTATCGCCTGAATGGTCTAATTTTGTTCCTAAATAAGTCCATTCAATACTAGGTTTTAGTTCTTCTCCATTGTTGAAATTTATATTTTCCATTTATTCTCCTATACACAAGATATTTAGTTTTCTCAATATTTAGGCCTATATAACGTCCCCATTTTTCATATTCTTCTTTTAATTTTTTTAGCCATCTATTCTATGTCATCGTGGTCTTGTGCTAATAATACCTGATCATCTGCAAAATTTAGTGAATATACATGTGTATTTTGGATTGGTATGCCCATTTTTTGACATTTTTTTCCTCCAGTCTCTTAGTACTCTTTCGAGATAAATTTTGAATAGAGTTGGAGATAAACTGCAACCTTGCCTTAAACCTTTTGTTATAGTAAATCCCTCTGTTATAATATATGAGAAATCAATCACTTCTGATCAGAAATTTGAATATGGATTGGTAACCAAACGCATTGACGACTTACAAGTGTTACGGAGAAACATTTTTTGAACGAGACTGAAATTCTTCTCTCCTTGATTGCTCGTTTCCTTGAACAATTAAATGTACGTTGTAAAGATTCGTTAATTTGAAGACTGACATGTTTTTGTCATATGTTGAATATGCGTGTGGCATTCCATATAATTGAATTAGGCAAGTGGAGGGTTCAGATTTAGTTATCATGCATGCAGATCTAGGTATAATTTTCGCAATGCTATATATCCTTTCGTTAAAGTAGTTGCGCCCTTCCTACCCTATGGCACTGCTCTCAGCAACCCGTCGTATGCCTACTCATCTTTTATTCAGATGTTCCCCTTCTTTCTCTTCTTTTTTCTCTCCTTCGAGATTACCACCCCACTCTCTCTGAGGAACACGTCTAATATATAACTAGAGTGACAAGCAACTATGGGACAGATAGTGAAAACACTACATGGTTCATTCCCATTTATATGTTAGGCCTGTGTGGATTGTCTTCGAAATTTAAAAAGTTTTAAAGATTGGGACTTCTTCTTTCAGAAACCAAAGGATTATTGAAATTGTTTCATGCTCTTTTTCACGATCTTCTCATTCAGTGATTCAATGGATAGGAAGTCATATCAAAACCGTGAATTAAGTAAGTCAGGAATGAAAGTCAGAGATCAATGAGAATTTCTTGGGCTGTGACCGAGTTAAAAATGCTATGGTACTTATATTTAACCCTTGTGACGAGTTTTGGTGAAGTCCAGAAGATTCCATCTAGCCATATCCTTTCTTGTCCCGCGCCGTAGCCGAGATGCCTTGGCACAGAGCTACGGACTTGGCGCTGGATCGAATCATCAGGGGGAAGATATTTTCTCATGTAATTTTGGCCAGTATGGAACCGGTGCCCACCCAGCATCGTGAGGCATTTGGGTAGCTACTCTAGGTCGAAAAACTAGCTATAACGGTTGGAGACCAGACATGCTGACCATGTGTGATCTCCTAGTTGGATGATCGTCTACCTTTGTGATTGACACCTGTGGATGTGAGACCAGGAGCCGGCTGGTAGACCAAGGACATTCATTCTACATAGGCCTGTCGCGCCATGGAATTTGAAGTTTTTACTCCATTCTTTTTGCACCCAAGCTTGTAGATAAAAAAAGGTAGCATTAATCAATTTTCACAGTTATTTTAAATTATAATAACTTATTTATACATTTTTATGTGATTTATGTTGGAAAATATTGTGGATTTAAAGTTGGTTAATAATTTAAGTATGTTAGAATTTTACTTTATGAGGTGTGCCTTTTTTTTACTTTAAAATTTTACTATAATGTTTTAATTAGTATAGAATTACAAATAATAGTGATTAAATGATTTATTCCAAAAGTTAGTTAAG
This sequence comes from Diploptera punctata, assembly GCA_030220185.1. NCBI lineage: Eukaryota > Metazoa > Arthropoda > Insecta > Blattodea > Blaberidae > Diploptera > Diploptera punctata. The sequence continues at coordinate 1,770,881 of JASPKZ010008379.1, read as the reverse complement.
ATCAAATAAAACATTTTTCTTTGACTTTTCATCATATTTAATTTTCGGTTTGATTGGTTAGTTGGTTACAGCAGTATTTTATTAACAAACGGTCTGTAAGTTGTAAGAAAAGAAAGTGATACATCAGCGAAAAGCAAAGGAAGCTACTGCAAATACATATACGTTCTATATAAATACAAACATGATATGATACAAAGTTATATTGAGTTGGCAGTGAAGGATCTACCCCCGGGCACAAAGGTATGAATGAGCAGTCAGGATTATGGATGCCGACCTCGCCCCGGTTTGCTACCGTTCGCTTCGCTGTAGGCGATAATCGGTATCAATCATTGATTTTATTTTTTGTGAAAAGAACAGTATGCGACTTATCTTTTGCGCATAACCCTCTGGCGCTGCTATGAATTTTGTTCTCTATCGTCCTTGTTTCCTCAAATGCTGAGTTTCGGTATGAACTTCTACTGAGAGAAGAATGTTTGCTGTGGACGATGAAGTTACATCCTCCTCACGTAGAAAGGTTATTTTTCTATAGGCCCTAAGTTACAATCTCATCATTCACACTTTTTTTTGTGGTTCTCGCTTGATGTCTTCCGATTTTATACCTTATGTTTCATATCTTTGCTATTCCTGTCCATTTGTGAGAATAACAAACGACCATGACCCTCCATGAGGATGACCGACTGAGAAAAATCGATGGCTTAATTAAGTCATTTCATTCGGATTATAACCTCCCTCTCCGATGTTATCTTAGCTTGTTTGTGGTACAGGAGTTTACATGTTTAAATGCCCCCCCCCCCGAGCTATGCTGGCAGAAGAATCGCTGCCAGAAGGGTCACCTTTGCCGGGACGGTGAAAGGCTAAACCAGACTAAAAGAGGTACCATGGTCGAAAGATTGAATACTACCGTCAAGAAACAGGGCATGGGTTCCACTGAGTAAAAATTTCCGCAGTTAAAATAATCCCCCATCCGGATCTCTAAGCGGGCACCATTTCAGGGAATTCCATGACGAAAAGCTATATGATTTAAGATAAAAATTAAAAATTAAAATACACCTGCCAACAGGTACATTTTAATTTTTATCTTATGACTATTCACATCAACGGAATTTGATATGAATTTTATTAGTATTGACTAAACAATCTTTATGAGAAAAAAAGTGTAATGTGAGCAGTTAAGGCTCGTAGATTGCTATGGGTAGGACATAGCATGGCAAAAAAGGGGAATGGAAAAGAAGCGTGAAAACTTCTTGTAGAAAGGCCAGAGGAAAAGGATTCAATAATTAGGCCAATGATGAGATGAGATTAACATATTAACCGTGATATGAGGTGAATAATATAGGGAATGATTGAAAACATCTTAGGATAAAGATTATTATTATTATTATTATTATTATTATTATTTATCATCATCATCATCATCGTAAGTATTATTATTGTTATTATCGTATAAAATGTTGTTTGTATATGAAATTTACATTGCTACGTTTAATATATCTTTAACTGTTTATAATTAGTTTAGTGTAAATCTATATTTGTCAAATATTTATTTGTATTTGTGCTGGTTGAGTAGAAGAGAAGGCCTTATGGCCTTAACTCTGCCAGAATAAACAAAACATTATTATTATTATTATTATTATTATTATTATTATTATTATTATTATAGAGAGAGCTTATACTTATGTGCATAGCCATGAACCGGGTTCCATAGTGTCAGTGAGTTAATTAAGAGAATGGTAACGCTATCAGAAGAATCAGTGGTCCTTCAGGTTGTACAACAGCATACCAGCCTGACTTAGAGAAACACTTTTGCTTCCGAAAAAAAAAAAGGTTGGACATTCTTGAAGTATTATATTACCTGGAAATTTGTATTGTAGTGCACACCCCTATGTACAGAACCATAGGGCCTATTCAATGAGTGCCTTAACTAATCAAAATTTTCAGTCACTTCACGCTCATTTTTTAATTGGATCGTTAATGACCCGAAATGCTAAAGAGAGTCGTTGAAAAATACTAATGAACCGAAAATGTATGATGATTGATGATAAACAAATGAAACAAAATTTTCACCGACTTACTATTTGCCCTTACAAAGGACTATTTTGAATACATTATAATTGTAATTTTTTTTTAACTTTACTTGGATATTGTGAATATTTTTGTGATTTTCAAGAGTACTTGATCCTTCTGAAAATAGAATATTCCTCTCTTCTAGATAAGTGATTAGGCCAGCCTCAGAAGTAGGTTACAATTCCGCCAATTGTTGTAAGACAATCTGTTGAAATTGGACAAACAAATTTGATTATTAATCAGATTATTATCAAAAGATTGTTGATCCCTTTCTATCCTTATAATATAACATCTGACTAAGAGAATTTTATTTTTAATTCTAAATTACGAATGTAAAAACATTACATAAGAAAGAAACAATTTTAAAGTGAATTAGTATTTTAATGGAAGATTTTCAAATGTTATATCGTAAAATAATGTGTAATCCGAACTGTTCGGGTGCATTAGGACATTTCTTTTTTTTTTATAAAAGTTTGTTATTTCCTCTCTTCTCTTTTCTGTCCTTGAACTTAAAAAAGTAGTCTTAAAAGCTTCCTGTGTTTTCCACCCCTCAATTTATCATGATTCTTAATCCTTTCCCCTTCTTCACTCATGAACTCGCTCATCCCTAACGACTTAGACACTTTACTTTATCCCAACACTTCTTCATTTATTTTTTATTAAACATAACCAATATCCTTTTATCTGGAATCATACGTATTGTAGAACACTGAAGTTACAAGTTACGAATACTCAGTCTTTTCAATATTTAAAAATTAATCTGGGATATAAAATAGTTTATTTCACGACGCTTTTTAACACACTCAGACCATTAATTCACGATTCAAAGTTGGGGGTCAGGAGATTAACAAACTGTGCTCACAGTAGCCTATCTTACAAAATGATCATTTACACAAATAAAGCTGAAGTAATTACTTTCCAAGGACTACAACCCATAAGAGTAGAAATTGTAATAAACGGAGAAGTAATAGATTTCGGAATTTATATACATTTTCAAACTCGCCGCCAGAACGGATAGTGGTGTTAAATCTATAATAACTAGATTGTGTACCTGGTGCCTAGTTTAAACTTCAGTACATATTATGTTGAAAAGACCGCCGCTATGGTCTCGAGGTCTTGTCACGCAGCGGGCCCGGGTTCAATTCCCGATCGGGACAAGCTTCCAGGGTGAGGTTTTTCCTCACCTGTGAGACAAATGTTAGGAAGCTTTGATGCCAAAACGGTCCCCGAATATCATCTGGCCATCATCATTATCATCACACGGTGAGGAAAGCAACGGGATGCTACCACAACCTATAATTCCCTAGTAAAGCTGCAAAGCATAGCATGAAAATGCTATAATTATACTTTTAAACTTTTTGGTAGATCACCGTTGAGGTTACATTGTGTTAAAATTTTAAAATTTGTACCTGATAAAACAGTCGTCCTCAACTTTATTATCTTCTGTTGTATAACGTCGTCACACTATTAAAATCTAGGCCTTTTAAAGAGCATGCTTCATCTTCAGGATTTCTCATGGTACTGAATTATTTGTATATTTTATATAGAGGGTTTTGGTCGTTGGGTGTATTCTCGTTAAGTACGTTCGTACACTTCGTCTCTGATAATTTCAATTTTTTCGAGGATATTGATGTTGTGTCTGTTCTCTTTGTGAATTATTGATAATGTATTATCGATGTTGTTAAATCGATGACCGGTTTCCGAAGTGTGTTCAGCAAACCTTGACTTCCCCTCTATTTTAATGAAGTCTAAGAAATAATAAATATGAAGATGAAGGCGTATATAAACTCAATTGTAACGACTGTGAAGAATTTTACATTGGTAGAACATCAAGAAGTTTAAAATAAGATTTAACGAACATTTCTCAGACTTCATTAAAAGAGAGGGAAAATCAAGGTTTGCTGAACACACTTTAGAAACTGGTTATCGATTTAACAATTCGATAATACAATGTCAATAATCCACAAAGAGAACAACAGACACAAAGCAATATCCTCGAAAAATTTTAAATTATCGAAGAGGCAAAAAATGTGAACATACTTAACGAGAACACGCCCGACGACCAAACCCCTCTATATAAAACATACAAATAATACAGTACCATGAAAAATCCTGAAGATGAAGTATGCTCTTTAAAAGGCCTAGATTTTAATAGTGTGACGACGTTATACAACAGAAGTTGATAAAGTTGAGGACGACTGTTTTATCAGGTACGAATTTAAAAATTTTAATACAATGCTGTGATTTGCAGTGAAGTACCTGCCCTTTGGCAGAACATTACATAATGTTAAAAGGCATATGCTGCTACTGATTCGTGCATCGAAAGAGGGCGTTAAGCTTGGTGGTCTATTGACGCCGGTTTTCATATTCTCATTTCCCATCATCATCCCTCATATAACATTTCCTCGCTATACAAATATTTGGACATACACTCAACAGAAAAGTACACATCATCTATGTAATGAGGTCTGCGGAAATAGTAACAAACTCAGCCGCGTCGATGGATTTTTTTAGGATGGAAAAATCTAAGGGACAAGTCCTCTTGGAGGGAATTTAACCCGTGGGTCCTGAGTCTGAAGAGTTTCAGGCTCTTAAAAGGAACGACAAACTTGAATAAAAATGCCTCTTGAAAATTAACCGAATATTCCAGTTCTAGTACTACCTTGGTTTCTAAATGCCATTATGAGGCTGAACGCTGACCCCGGGTCAATCAATGGCATCTATCCGAAAACAAGTGTAACTAAATTAGTATGGTTGGATTTCTCCTCTGTATTATTGGGCGATAGCGAGGAGATACTAAGGCCAACTCGCACTCTCTATTGAGTAACACTAAGAAAATCGGACTGGAAGGAAACATCAATAACATTGAATATATGGCCACACATAGAAATACATTATTTAATGGAAATGCACACTAATGGCAAATGAGGGGAATTTTGAAGAAGTGGCTGAATTCATATATGTAGAAATAATAATTACAAATACGAATGAGATACACAATGAAATTAAACAAGGCTCAATTCTGGAAATGCGTGCTATTATGCTTTACGGGGACTCCTGTCATCCCAACTCCTTTCAAAAACGTTAAAGTGAAAATATATAAAACTGTTATTCTCCCAGTTATATTATATGGATGCGAAGTGAAAATATATAAAACTGTTTTTCTCCCAGTTATATTATATGGATGCGAAACATGGACTCTTACTTTAAGGGAGGGAAGCAATTACGAGTATTTGAGAATAATGATCTTAGGACATTTTTGGACCGAAGAGAGATTAACAGACAGGCGAATAGGAAAGCTACATAACAGTTAGTTACATGGACTTTATAGGAAGCCAGATGTAATAAGAACAGTCAATTCTCGTAGACTGCGATGGGCAGGACATGTGGTACGAATGAGGAATGAAAGAGGTGCATGGAAGCTTCTTGTAGGAAAACTAGAGGGAAAACTCCCAGTTGATAGACCAAGAATGAGGTGGGAGAATAACATTAACGATGATGAGGAAGTAGATTATATAGGGAATGATTGGAAAACATTAGCTCAGGATAGGGATGTGTTGAGAGCTTATGCCCTGCGCGGCCATGAACATGCGGGTTCGATAGAGCCAGTGAGTTAATTATTTAGTTAGTAGAGGGAGAACGCATAAGTATTGTTGAGAGACGCAAGGGCTTACTACTGCTACTACTACTACTATTACTACATACACTCAACTCGCATTCCCTCTGTACACAAGCAGGCCTACACATTATCCACGTAATGAAGTCTGCAAAAATTAGTAAATACATTTTAAAGTAGTTCACATAAATTGTATCTATGGCTTAGTGCAGAAACCCAAGCAATTCACAATTAAGTGGACATATATACACACTTACGGTACCGACACGGTCTTATTTAAACAAATATATTTGAAATTTCACATGAATTTAGGTTCATATAATCATTTTGATCCTATACCACTGGGCTGTCTGACAAAGAGAACACTGGAATGTAATTTCAATTTGTTCATTCAGAAGATTTACGTTCATATTCCTTCCTCATCTGTCTCTCTTAGTCTCTATGTAACAATACTCTATTCATGTCGAGATTGTATAGCAAAACAATTTACTTTACAAACAATTCATCCTGCTGGAAAGGTTCCATTTACAGGATTAGTTACGAAGCAGTTTACATTCTTCTTGTGCGAATCAAACAACACCTCATATTCACAACGTTCCATGGATCAAATATCATTAATCTTTTGTTTGCTTTCGAGGAACAGAATATATCATGCCAGGAGATTAGTTTTTTCTTTATTTTCTTGTTAACACGAATTCTGTGAGATGATCACTATCCCGCTGTTATTATTAGATTTTCATCACAATCAAATATAGCAGAACCCAATAACTTTGAAAAAATCAGTTTTTTTTATCCCTATCTCTCTTTTCTCCGTCTCTTTTTTACCCTCTATAAACTATAGATTTAAAATAATTTATATATTTGGAATTAAACCGCTTTAATAGTAATAGTGTTTTATAGTTTCGGCTTAGCATTCGAGGATAGATTAATAATAATAATAATAATAATAATAATAATAATAATAATAATAATAATAGTAGTAGTAGTAATATCGACCTATTTGGCCTAGGGTCAAGTTCCTTGTCTCTGGTCTCGAGGGTCGCGGGTCCAAACCCAACCGGCATCGATGATTTTTCTAAGATGAAAAATCCATGGGACAAGTGCTCCAGGAGGAATTTGAGTCGTTAGCCCCGAATCCGAAGATTTTGGGGATCACAAAAAGCCTCAAGCCTAAATTAGAGCGTCTGTGCAAAATTGAATGGACCTTTCCCATCCAAGAAATTCCTTAATTTGCCTACTAGATGTCTCCTTGAAGCGATGAACTAACAATTTCCCACTTGTTATAGGGAAATATGCATAACATCTGTAGGGAAATAAGCATAACTAAATTAGCTGGTTACGTAACTCCCGCAAGGAAATAAGCTTGTTTCATGTTAGGACGTACGGGTATAGACAAGCAGTAGTAGTAGTAGTAGGCTAGTAGTTTTGTTACGTGATTGTTACTTTTTATTGTTCTTTTACTCATTTTTTAAAAAATCTGAATGTAGCTTCGCGCTTGGCAAGCGTCTACGTCTTTTAAAATATACTTTATGATTTTGTAATATCGTTTATTGTAATTACATTTGTAATATTTTACAAAGTTTCAGTAGCTCTCATTTAAGCATTAAATAGGCCTATCAATTTATCGATTTATTTCTTATTTAAAGTTAGAATGTATTTATTTTTTGTGTTCACGATGTTATTAATATTTTAGCAACAGGCTATGAAATGAAACATAATTTAACATAGATAAAATAAAATCGTTAAATACATTATTAGAATAAATTTTGGTTCAATTACTTATTCAGTTTTTGTGGCAAGTGGCCACTCATCTTTAAACACATATGAGGAGGTTGCGGTATCTATTCTACTCGATTCGTAGTTACCATGCTCGCCTCTTATAGTTTATTACTTTCTTTGTATTTTTTCTTTCTTTTTATGTATAGTAGATTCGAGCTCTTATTCCTTACTGTATACATTCTTTCATTATTCTAATTTTAATTGTATTCAATTTTATTGTATTATTAGATATTTTCATTATTGCTCAGTTTTGACAGACTATTTAACTCATGCCCCAAATGGGAGTCAATGGCCAATCACGTTACAATGGTTTTTGATTTACAACCAATCGCAGCCGTGTTTCGCCTAGAATTTACCAACTAAAGTTTACCATAATGAAGAAAGCGCCTCCTTTTTAACATTCTGAATAGGTCATAGCATTATTTTGCAGTGACTGACTCACGAAGGAATACGGCTACCAGATTGTATATGTAGTGCATGAATGTCAACACATACCGCATGCGGGAGTTAATATAAAAAAAAACATTTGTAGCAATTGATTATACCACCAAATAAAAGAAACCACTGTTTGCACTTTCTTAAATGTATTTATTCCCAGAAAAATATAATTATCATATTTACATCATAGGACATCAGAAATCAATTAATTTACAGTTTTATGTGTTTCATTTTTTCTCCACTAGAGTGCATTCTTACAATATTGCATTCCTTTGGCAATAAATAATATGATATGGTTGCAGTGACGAACAAAAGAAGCAAATGAAGCGTACCAATGGTTTCTCATTTGTTTTCAAACATCGCCGTTTACATTAAATATATAAATATTTTAAAATAACTATATTTAAATAATGATTTGTGAGTAAACAGCTTAATTTTATTCGTTAAATAGTCCTAACAAATGCCACTCTTGATTTCCAAATTCTCTAGATAAATTCACTCCTCACTTCGTGAGTCGTGAATTTATCGATAATTTGGAAATCACTCGTGGCATTACTTATGATAATTAATTGCTTAGTATGTATTATCATTGTTTATTTTTGTATTTAAATGTAACATATGTGTGTCCTGGTGAGTGGAAGAGAAGGTCACATGGTCTTAACTCCATCTATTCTATTCTATTCAAGATTCGAAGTTCGCGGGTTGAAACCTGCCGGGGCCTATGGGAATTTCAAAGTATAAAAATCCTGAGCATAAATTTTTTCGGAAGGGAACTAAATGAATGGATTTCGTGTCGTAGATTTATGCCACGTACAAGAACCTTCAAGCCTGATAATAGAGACCTCTATGCAACATTTTTTGTTGATCCTTTTACACCCAGATTTTAATTGCGACACTAATTACATTAGTTGTTAAAGACGGTAGTTAAATAAAATAACTTAAGTGTGACAGTCGCTATTAAATTATGCAGATTACTATGAGCTTCAAGCTGTAAAAGTCATATTATTGAAATTAGAACTATTTACACAAAATCCTAGTGACCTATGTTTCACTTTATGCATCACTCGAAATTAAAATATTTCATATAAATCTGAAAACATATCGCGCCGTAGCCGGGTGATTAAGGCAAGAGGCCTTGGCGCAGAACTACGGGAATTGCACTGGTTAGAGTCTCCATGGGGAAAGACATTTTCTCATGGAATTTCAGCCAATATGGGACGGGTGCCCACCCAGAATCGTGAGGAATTTCGGTAGCTATACTACGTAGCTGCTTCAGATCAAGAAAACCAGCTATAACGACTGGGGACCCGACATGCTGACCACATGTCACTCCTATACTGGCAGGATGATAGTCTACCTCTGTGAATAAGACATATAGCTGCGAGGCCAGCAGCCGTATGGCAGGCCAAAGGTCTTCTAGCCTGTCACGCCATGGATATTTTTTTCTGAATACATAGGCTATATTTTTTTTACTAAAAGTTACAACTAGGCCACAATTTTGACCAGTGAATTTCAAGGTGCAGTGAGCATCTCCCAAGATAGCTCACTTTGTGCAAGGTGGAACCATACATTTGTGCTACTGCTGTATAACCGAACTCATTTATCGCTCAGTGGTGGTACCTGATTTCCTAATCAACCTTATAACGATTCCATCATAAAATTTATGTGCATGAATTTATAATTTTGATTTCAAGGCTTTGGTATTTGTTTCATTATGATTAATATTAGTGTGCTGCCCTTGTCCTCGCAGCGGGCCCGTGTTCGATTACCGATCGGAACAGGCTCCTGGGTAAAGTTTTTTTCGGGGTTTTTCCTCACCTGTAGGACAAAGGTCAGAAAGCTTAGGGCCCAAGGGTCCCCGAAAATCATCCGGCCATCATCATCATCCTTATCATTATCATCATCATCCTTCACCGGTGTGGAAAGCAACGAGAAACTTACTACACCTATAATTCCCTAGTAAAGCTGCAAAGCATGAAAATGCTATGATTGCAGTGAAAGACGTGCCCTCGGGCAGAATTACTATTGATACTATGGATGTATGGTTAAAATAAATAAATAAATAAATAAATAAATAAATAAATATATATATATATATATATAATCTTCGTGTATAGGCATAACAAAAACTGTAATTTTCACCAGTAATTTTCGCATTTGACAATTAAGGAATTATGATTCGTTCGAGTTGCCGCGAACTTCTGTGCTCACACCGGAAATAATCTCCCGCATTAATATACCGCATAAAAAAAGAAACAGATTATCCTCTTGCAGAAAATTGATTATTTAATGGCAGTGTATCATTGCCAATCATAAACGTCACACTATTATGAGACTTCTCCTTCAGTTTAACATTTAAAAAAACTGATATGGAAACTTGTCTATTTTGAAATACCTTTTTTTAATTATAGCAAATTTATACTGATTTCTCCATATAAACACTATCTTACTATGATGATCTTGTAGAAGATTTCCGGGCTGTTGGCCGTGGTTTTGAAGCTTGTAGTTCCCCGACGTTTCGCCAGAGACTGCGTCCGGCATCCTCAAGGGTTTGTCTTGAGACTGGCAATTTTGTCGACTACCTGCCCTATTTATACATTTATCCGCGCAGAGAACACGTGCACTGGATTAAAGTAACTGGCACCAGTGCTTCCAGTCGTGGTTCAGGAGGATGCGACAATGTGTATGTGCTCAGGGAGAGTACTTTGAGAAAATGCAATGGTAAGATTTCAATTATAGTACTTAACTGGTGTGTCTAAAAACTTTGTGAGTGACCCTCGTATCTCCCTGGGTATGTGGTTAGTAGCGTGCTTAGAATATTCGCCAAAAATCATACTTAGAACTTCTCGAAAGTAGAGAATAGATATATAGAATCCTCTAATCTACCGGGAATAGAACCAGGACCTATGGAGTGGAAAGCAGAGGCTCTGTTAAACATGTCACAGCATGGACAACTATTCGTTTTCATTAGTTTATCTATATATATATATAAATCATGTTGTGAATTCAAATTCTATTTCCCTTTAAATTACTTTTAACGTTCCAGTATTGTAATCAACAAATGCAAACATATCATTAACAACAAATTTACTCAAATAAATTATGTTGATTTTAATATATGTTCAGTGTTTATTTGAAGTTAAACATTTAATTGAAACATCACGTATTGAATTCCGATTTTTCTTACTTTTTCCATATCACAGCGTATTTTTAATTATAGGGTAGAGTGGTACAATTTCGATACTGATAAAAGTTTGAAACTGTTATAACTATCTATAGTTTGTTTTCTCTAAGGAAGAAAGAATCCGCCAACTCGTTTCAACTTGGATAGAGGTAAAGCCAATAATGTTTAAGGAGGGAACACTACCTAGAAGCACTCGCCACTGAAGACGCCCTCCACAGTCGAGGGAGAAACGTCTGGAAGAAACATCAGTCTTGGACCATGACCGTATAGCCCGGAATTTGTTAATATTATGATTAGTGGCCGTGAAAGCATTGATTCGGACCATATTGCAATTTACAATCCTCAATTTCATTGGCGTCGGTTGCCAATGGGCTATCCAGATCGCTAATAAAGTAATTTTACTAACTTAATATTGAAACTAATATATTCTGAAAAGCCTACAGGCATGTAATATTTAATACAACTAAAGATAATTTCTGTTTGAACCGGGATTCGAACTTAAGGTTTCCAGTTTTACACGCTTTTTTTACACGCTTTTTTCTTTCTTGCAGAGACAATACATGGAAATTAAAGAAATACATATTAAATTAATCAAATATCAGTGACATATTTGAGAGGGCTGACACAAATTTTCCAATTATAAAACTTTTGTAAGCGAAACTGTCAAATTAGGCCCCTGCTTATACTGTAGTTATTTTGGATGCAGCATAGAAGTTTTAAGTTTAAACTTCAACATTATTCTCGAGAGAAGAACTCAAATGCAAAAGAGAATTTGAGAAATGTCGCGAGGCAGAATTACAGACGATGTTTATGCAGCAGATGGATAATTTCGGCTTACAAACCAGAGCAGTTTCTGACAGAGATAAATATTTGTACTTATCTTACGGGCGTTTCTGTCCTCTATTTCTATGTGCGGACAGACGTTATGAATCCCTTTTCCCTTCTAGGATGTAGTAAAGCTTAAAATAAATATATTTATAAAATACATCTTAATGTTTTAATAAAAGTTATACCTGAGTAATTGTATTAAATACAAATTCAAATGTTAATCGTACAAATTGTGTTAACATTAAACATAAATTCTTAATTTGAATTACAGTATTTTCCCACCATAATAAAAGGAGTAATCGACATGGAAAATTGTCTTATTTTTTATAATCTTCTTATGTTTTTCTTTTGCTAACCGATACAGATCCTGTTTCTTTCCCTTTTCAGCCTCTTCCTCTGATTATATTCAGCCGTTCAGATCGGATTTATTTGATTACTATACATATATGGAACCCCGGTCAGGATGATTCTAGTACGAAGATCTTTTGAGTTTTTAATCAATCTAAGACACGCAAAAATATATAGGCTATATATATATATATATATATATATATATATATATATATGATATTAGAAGATTTAGGACGTGGTCCATAACTGGTGTTTTTCCCAGACGTTCTCCATCGGCTACGGAGGGAGGGCTTCAGTGGCAAGTTCTTCAAGGTGATGTTCCCAGGGAACACCCAGAAGAACTCGCCACTAAAGATGTCCTCCGTAGCCGAGAAGGAACGTCAGAAAAAAACACCAGTTATGGACCACGTCCTTAGAGTCCGAAATCTTAATATCATGATTTCCGGCCGTGAAATGTAGCGATTAATATGATAGGAGACATATAAACTAAGATACAACTCTAATATGCATGGATCTGAAACTAAAATGTTCCGAAATATATTAAATTGTTATTAAAATTAAATAAATCTATAAATAATGAAAATAGAATATATTACTAATATCGCTATAAAATATGTATGTGGAAAAGTAGAAATATATCCAGGTAAAAATTCCACGTACATTTGTCTAGAATAAAATACTGTAAAACGCTACCTGCTATACAAATGACAAATAAAGAGGTATTGTCAGAACTCTACCTACTACACAACCTACAAATAATATAGGAACACAAAAAGGGTATTGTCAAAAGAATATAACTAATTCCAATTAGCAGTCTATACAACTAATAAGAAAAGATAACATTAGTTAGCTATTAAAAATATGAAAGATCTATTGACCAATTCTTAGAAACCAATTAACGCTACTAAGAAATTCCAAGAAATGATGATAAAGAATTACTACCTGGCAAACACAGACAACAAAAGACATTCATTCACCTCTAGAAAATATAATCTCTTAACATTGACAGTTTACAAAGAAACTGATAAACATTTATCTATTAAATATCAAAGAACCAATTTACCCAGTTTTTAGAAATGTTATACATACTAGTAAATAATATATATATATTCAATTGTAAGGAGTGGATTCGAGAAAAGTGGGAGGAGCCATCGCCTTTATAAGCGAGAACTTATATCAAAATACACTCACTATCACTCTCGGTCATTCTGTGATCAGTGTTGAAACATAGTGGATCTATAGACCGCGATCTCCGATTCAGTTAAAAAACTCACTATCACTATCAGTGACTCTGTGTTCAGTGTTGGAACATCGTAGACCTGCAGACCGCGATCTCCGATTCAGTTTAAATATTAGATTCGTTCGAGAAATAGTTAAATTTAAAGTTATAGTCCGTTAAGCATTTGGACTTTGAAAATATTGATTTGAGCACGTGGACCTCTAAGTATTTCATCGACTCCACTCATAAAGAAAACTTTGTAACTGTATTATCAAAAGTGTATTTCTCCGTAAATAAACAGTTTCTTGGATACGTTAAAATTGAATGTACATTTGTACATTATCCTTTTGCTTATAAATAGTTCATAGCCCTGAGATCTCTTGCCTACCACCGAGCTCCGGTACAGAAAGCATACATTCTACAATATATATATATATCGGCAAACTTGAAGGACCAAATAGTCTTCGGAACGTTATCTGTCCATCATAATCCTCCCTAACATATTAACCTTGTTTTGGATGTACAGTGTCTCCATATATTTGTGACAAAACAAGCATTTATGTTGATCCAGAGTTAAAATCCTATCCCAACAATTGGTCTCCTTCTAAAGCCGAGTTTTGTGGATTCAAACAGCGTGGGTCGGTGAGTTTTTAAAGGTGTAATATTCCTGATTATGGCTTCTTTCAGTTGCAGATTTACGGCACTTCAAACCTAAAATAAGCCCTTAATGTGTTGGGTATTTCATGCCTAAATTTGAATTTAGACGCTAATGACATAATTGTTAAAAAACGTCATTAAATACAAATACGAAAGGATTACGTGAGGCAAGTTTAGTACGTGAGAACGAGTGTGTGTGTGTGTATATATTGAGAGATAGCTAGCTAGCTAGCTAGCTAGATAGATAGATAGAGAGATAGAGAGATTATTGTTGAATTGATTTTATTTTAATAACAAATAAAATAATCACAGTTTATATTTCTTGGACTAACGATCAGCCTCATGAGCTAGTGGTCAGAGCTTCTGACTAAAGTTCGTGGGGTCTCGGGTTCGATTCCCAGTCAGACCATAGATTTTTTCTTAAAGGAAATTGTTCCTGTGCTCTCCCATGGTCTGGATTTAGATTGCGTTCAGATATAAGGACTCTCCTGGCCCTTCATTAAGGTACGTACACACTTGCGCGCCGCGCGCGCGCACCATGTTCGTCAGATTTGGACGGGGTTTTAAGGTGCACGCGAACGGCGCGCGCGTCTCGCACCACGATCCACTCATTGTCGGTTTTTTCCACGAACACTTTGATGGTTCGCTGTTTAGATTTGGACGGGTACCTGAGAGGTTCGTTGTTTTCGGTGCGCACCTATTATTTGAGTATGGAGTGGTCAGAGGAAAACATGTTAAAACTTATTGATATTTATAGAAGCAAGCAATTATTGTGGTATCCTCAACATAAGGATCATTTTAAAAAATCATTGAAAGGAGATGCCTGTTTTTTTTTCAATTTATGTGTTTTTTTTTTTCGTGTGTACTGTAATTGTATGAATAAATTAGAATTATTTAGAAAACATTATTTATTTAAGACTTTCATTTCATAATATTATGTATGAAGTATCACAAAACAATACAATATATAAACACATTTATTACTAATTATTTATTTATTTCTTCAAAGACTCCAAAGAGCAAGATTCTCATGTTAAGGGGCAATATACAAAAAATAATGGCCATAAAACAATTAACAATAGAAACAAGAAAAAATCAAGCATAAGTTTAAGTAATACAAACTACTATAGATGCACAATATATATACACATATAAATACAATATTTAAACAGGATAATATTAATAATAATAACATTAACAAAATTAACTAAGAAAGCAACGAGAAAAAATATTTTTTTAATACAATTAGAAAAATGTTTAACATTCGTGAAATGTTGGATATTCAATATTCAATATTGTAATGGTTGATTAATGCATAACGAATCCCTTTTATACTTTTTTTTTTGAGAAACTAGTATCTTTGTGCAATAAAGTACAACCTCTAGTATAATAATCACGTGCATCTTTATTAAAAATTAAGGCCATGTTATGGTGAGATAGATTCTTAATAAGTTTAAACATATATATACATATCATATATTTTTTTAATTCCTTTAATGCTATAAAATATTTGAAAAGTATAAATAAAGTTATAAGATGTAATAAGTAATAAGCGTGACCAGACGTCCCGATTTTGGCGGGACAGTCCCGATTTTTAACAATCTGTCCCGCGTCCCGCGGCATTTTAAATAAAAGTCCCTCTTTTTGGGAAAGAATGCAGGGCAAGCGGGAGAACGGAAAGGGAATAGACATGGTTGGTTACACCCTGCTCTGCAAAATGTCTACTGAAGGTTTGTGAGTTTCCTATGGATCGCAGGAGGTTCGTTGAAATTAATAATTTCGACGAACCTAACACGCGCCGCGCGCGCGTCGTTCGTGTTCGCGGCGCACACATGTGTATGTACCTTTATCATTCATCCACGCAGCGGGCCCGGGTTCGATTTCCGGTCGGGACAGACTCCTGGGTGAGGTTTTTTTCGGGGTTTTTCCTCACCTGTAAGACAAATGTCAGGAAGCTTAGGGCCCAACGGTCCCCGAAAATCATCCGGCCATCATCATCATCCTTATCATTATCATCATCATCTTTCATCGATGTGGAAAGCAACGGGAAGCTACCACACCTATAATTCCCTAG
Source organism: Diploptera punctata (assembly GCA_030220185.1). NCBI lineage: Eukaryota > Metazoa > Arthropoda > Insecta > Blattodea > Blaberidae > Diploptera > Diploptera punctata. Next base: position 1,754,671 of record JASPKZ010008379.1, on the reverse strand, counting down.
TAAAGCTGTAAAGCATAGCATGAAAATGCTACGATTACAGTGAAAGACCTGCCCTCGGGCAGAATTACTATGGATGGATGTAGTGATAATTATCCAAATACTTCACCAGTTATTTTGTCCAAACGCAAATGAAATTTTCTTACACAAGAACAGATGCTAGAATGGACCACTAAATACCGTGTAAAATATTTTATAAAAACACCGCTCAGTAAGAGCTGCTAAGAGACACAGTTACCCTTGAAGCCATTTCATTAACATTCTGGCAGCTCTCTGCACCAACCAAAGTGTTGCTTAATCCTACCGCTCTCCTGGAATATGCTAAACTGTTGAAATTTCTTGCTACTTGTCTTATTTTAATGACGCTGTCAGCATTTTTAATTGCTATCAACATCTTGACGAAGACAGAGACGATCATGATGAAAGTAAACCCCCAACCCTTTCACCTCTCCCGAGATAATACACTTTCCTCAAACTTTGCTAATGTTCATTAAACAACGAGCTTTACGCAAGCAGAAAACAACGCATTCTAAATACAGCGATAGATCGCACAAAGAAGCAGTTCAATTTTGCTTTCTTTTTTTTTTGTCTACAAAATTAAATAGGTAATTATAAACATTGTAAAAATCACTGCATGTAGCGAAGACATATTCTGGCCTCACATCCATATGTTTTAATCTCATATATGGACGATAATCCAGCAATTATAGGGTGACAGATGGTCAGCATGTCGGGATCTCCATCCCTTAAAGCTAGTTTTCTCAACCTGGAGCCTCTACTTATTGTAGTTATCCAAATTATTCATGATGCCGGGTAGGCATCGGTCCCATGCTGGACCAAATTCCATAAGAAAATGTATTATTATTATTATTATTATTATTATTATTATTATTATTATTATTTCTATCCAATGCATCTTCAATATTCAGTCCTCTGGTTCTCATCACTCTCAGCATATTTTCGTTACTCTTAGAACTTGATCATCCTCTCTTTGCTCTTCACAGACGTTACCAATTTAAGATCTTCTTCGACTATCCATCATTCGTTATTCTCATCCGTGCCCCAACCAAACTAAATATCTTTGTTCAATTCGATCGATGATTGTTTCCTCTATAGCTATCCCATTTCTCATTTCCTGACATGGATTCATTTTTTTTTATTTTCCATTTTCAATAAAACCAAACTTATTCTACAACAGTCTATTTCCAGCGACAATATTTTCTTCTTCATTGATTCCTTGATGCACTTTGTTTCACTCTCATAACAGACAACTGTTTCTACCATCCTTTTACTAATCATTTTTAAAATAAGTTTATACACATTTTTATCCTAGAAAACTGAATTTAGGCAAAATAATTTCTTTATCTGTTCCACTACTTAAAAGCACTCCAAGATGTCACCTGATCTTATGATATTAATTTAACTTTTTCACTTATCTCCAACACGTGCTTTATATTACAGTTAACTGGAGAACTCTTTAAAGTTAATTGAAAGATTCAAATTGTTATATACATCATTCCATTTAGTAACATAAATTCTAAATCATGTGCATCTTGGGTTCTTTATATTTGGTCACATACATAATTAAATGAACACAAATATTTAAAGTCGTTAATTAAAATCACCATTTATCTGCATCGATTTTTCCAGTCTTGTAAAATTCTTTCATTAAACATATTATAAATTGTAGGGGATAGGCTACAACCCTCTCTTAAATCAGATGTAATCTACTCGTTGCTCTAGCGAGCGAGCGAGCGAGCTCGAGTTGCTCTGCTCTCGTAAGCGAGAGGCATGATGCATTGGGATCAACAGATAGGGGAAGTGAATACAGTGGCAGTTCTTAGAACTACGCAGAAGTAATGCTATCATAAGAATTTATTTTAATGTGTTTGTATTATTACTATTATTTTTATAAGTAAATTATTATTTAGTCCTATACTCTTACATTTTTGAAATTTATATATATATATATATATATATAATATATATATATATATATATATTTTTTTTTTCTCCATATAACTAACTTTCCTCAATTCATGCTACGTAATTCTTGGCATGTCTACTGGGTGCTTCATTCCCTATTCGTGCTACTTGTACTTCCTACAGTAGTCTACGAGAATTAACTGTTCTTATTATACACCTGCTTTCCCATAAATATCATCAGCTCACTGTTATGTAATATTCTCCATTCACATGTCGGTTCGTTTCTCCTTGTTCCAAAAATTTTTGTAAGAACTTTATTCTCAAATACTTATAATGTTTTCTCCTTCCTTAATGGTTTCTGATTTTTTACTTCTCTAATAACATTGACCTGATTCATTTTAATTTTTGTTTAATTTGTATACGTAACTATTCACTTAGTGCTATAATTGTACATCCATCCATCCATAGTAATTCTGCCCGAAGGCAGGTCCTTCACTGCAATCATAGCATTTTAATGCTATGCTTGCAGCTTTACTAGGGAATTGTGTAGGTGTGGTAGCTTCCCATTGCTTTCCACACTGGTGAAGGATGATGATGATGATAATGATAAGGATGATGGCCATATGATTTCGGGGACCGTTTGGGTCTTAAAGTTTTTCCTGACATTTGTCTTACAGGTGAGGAAAAACCCCGATAAAAACCTCACCCAGAAAAACTGCCCCGACCGGGGATCGAACACGGGCCCGCTGCGTGACAAGGCAGCACGCTACCTCGAGACCACAGCGGTGGACATAATTGTACATGTTATATTCTTATATAAATATTTTCTGTATTTAATATATTTCGTTAGCTGTGTGAAAGATAAAGCCTTATGACCTTAACTCTGCCAGTTAAATAAATAAATAAATAATAATAATAATAATAATAATAATAATAATAATAATAATAATAATAATAATAATAATAATAATAATGATAATGATGATAGTGATAATAATAATAATAATAATAATAATAATAATAATAATAATAATAATATGCATGAGTCTCAAAAACCTGACCAAATGGAACGATAATTATGATAGGAGAAACAAATATATGACTATTGAATATTTTCTTTAACATATATTCATTAGTTTATTTTACAAACTATGAGAAATATACGATTCAAAATCATTTTAACGGTAAACCACTAGATTGTTTACGTCGGTCATATATGGTGTGGTGAAACGCAATCACGCTTAGTTATTTTTCACCCGGTTATATAACTCTTCGGTAAGGGTGAAATTTTACCTATGTTGGTGAAACCGGCCTTTAGAAGTAAGGTCTTACTGATAGAAGAATCTTTAACGAAATATTATTCAGGACATGTTTCGTATTTTCGGGCTTAATATTTTTATAATGAAAACGTAACAACAAAATATAAAGATCTATCTTTAATTATAATAAAAATAAATTTGAAAGTAATGTATCTTATTAGTATTATAAATTAAAGAATTTGCGACTTTAGCCTTTTCTATAACCTCCCATGAAGTGTTAACGATGATGTACTTACTGTTCTACATGATGCCTGGCTGATTGTACTGAATTTGAACTGTGAACAGCTGAACACCAACAATCACATAGAACCACCAATATGCTGTCAAAGGAGGGAAGGTATAGATGGCGTAATCAATTCCCCTTAACTCGTAATCCAAGGGCTCTCTCATTCCGCTACTGTATAGAGAGGAATTATGATCCGTTTCGAGTTGCTCATCAGTTGATGAAATACCTTTCGAGGAGATAATTCCACAACGTAACTTTTTTTTTGCAATTTTACATAGAATATGTTATATTCATAAGGTTATTTAATTTACATTCATTTTTTATCAATCATGTATATTGCCCTATGCTACGTCTCTTTATTAACATCTTCAAATATTATGAACGTCTGCAAATAATAGATTTAAAATAATTGGGTAAATAAATTTCAGGCTATTTGTGGAACCATAAAAAGAACCTTAGGTCGGAAAACAAGGAAACATACGAAACTTAATTATATAAAACAATGGCTGTTCCTTTGTTGTTGTATGGAAGTGAAAATTGGATAATGAAATCAAGGGATAAAAGCAGGATACAGACTGCGGAAATGCTGTTTTTACGCAATGTGAAAGGATGCACAAGAGCGGATAGAATAAGGAATGAAACTATACGAGAAGAATTAAATATATATAAAATTGAAGATAAAATCAGCGAAAATAATAAGAAATGGACAGAACACTTAATGAGAATGAACAACGAAATAATACCAAAAAGAACCTTCTTGTATAATCCCAGAGGAATAAGAGATGTTGGCCGACCACGTAGAAGATGGACTCCACTTTTAACTTCACCGGAACAGGCTGCATAGCCAAACCTTGTAGTAGAAGAAGAAGAAATAATTGGGGATGACATAATTTTTAAAACGTTTTTCCATACTACAAATATCCGCGGTAGGCGTAATTGAAAATGTAGCGTATATAATAATAATAATAATTATAATAATAATAATAATTATTATTATTGTTATTATTATTATCGGCCGCGAGATTAATGGTTATGCTCCTTGCTTCTGGTCCCGAGGGTCGCGGGTTCAAACCCGGCTGGGGTCGATATACATTTTTTACGATGGAAAAATCCAAGGAGCAAGTCCTCTGGGTGGGACTTCAAGCCGTGCTTTCCGAGTCTGAAGATTTTCAGGGTCTTAAAAGATACTTAAGCCTGAATAAAAAATACCTCTGTGCAAAATTTACCGAATTTTCCCATCCTAGTACTACCTTGCTATTCTAGATGTCACTATAAGGCAGAACCCTGACCCCGGCCCACTCAATGACATCTAACCGAAAACAAATATAACTAAATTAGTATGGTTGAATTTCTCCCCTGCAGGGGGAGAGTGCCCCTCGTCTCGTTGAGAGAAACAAGGGCGTACAAGATTATTATTATTATTATTATTATTATTATTATTATTATTATTATTATTATTATTATTATTGGTGGTGGTTGTGGTGGTAGTAGTAGTTTCAAAAAAGTTAAACTGAAAAAATATAAAACTTTTATTCTACCAATTATGTTATATGGGTGCGAAACATGGACTCTTTCTTTAAGGGAGGAAAAGAGATTACGAGTATTTGAGAATAAAGTTCTTAAGAAAAATGTTTGCACCAAAGAGAAATGAACAGAAAGGTGAATGGAGAAAACTACATAACAGTGAACTACATGGTCTTTATAGGAAGCCAGATATAATAAGAACAGTTAAGTCTCGTAGACATGTGGCATCAATGGCGAATGAAAGACGTGCATGGAAGTTTCTTATAGGAAAACTAGAGGGAAAACGCCCAGATAGTATTCCAAGAATGAGGTGGGAGAATAACATTAACCATGGTTTGAGGGAAATAGATTATACAAGATATGATTGGAAATCATTAGCTCAGGATAGGGATGTATTCAGCGCTTATGTCTGCGCGGCCATGAACCTACGGGTTTGATAGTGCCAGTGAGTTATTTAGTTAGTAGTGGTAGTAGTTTATATGATCCTAATACAATAAAGGGGTAATCCTTGTAAGGATTTTTTATTACTATTATTATTTTATTATTATTAACGAGAATTCTCAATACATAGCTTTGTCTCCAATCGAACAATATAAAAATATAAAATAGGTTACAGTATTGACATCTAAAATACATATACAGTACTTTTCAAAACTCTACACTGTCTATGACGTTAGGCAATTTGTCTCTATCTTGTACATTTTCCACTACACCAAATCTTTCCATTGACATTATGCACATTCTGTGTCCAGGTAGTAGCAGGTCGTCCTCCTCCTCCTCTCCTCTTAATTTTCCATTCTTGTATAATCCTGTGTATTCTTCCTTCTCGCATTCTACGTATATGTCCATACCATTGCAGTTGTTTCTTTTTGATTGTGATAACACTTCCTTCTTCCACTTCCATAAGGCGTCGTATTTCTGTGTTTATTATTTGATCTTTCCTGGATATTATGGCTTATTATTATTATTGCTATCGGTATAGGCCTATTATTATTATTATTATTATTATTATTATTATTATTATTATTATTATTATTATTGTGCAGTAGTAGTTTATCATTATTTTAGTTTTAAGTTATATGGCTAAAACTTTGTGTGAGCCGACGTATTATAAGTTTTATGAACATTTTATAGGGAGATATGAAACAGTAAGTTGTTGAAATGGCAGTTGAAGAGCAAGAAGCAACAGTGTAGCAAACAGTGAGATGCGATGCGAATGCGGATCAATGCATTCCTTCACAAACTCTTGAGCTGCACGCACTGGCTCAGTGGTGGCGTCTGGAATTGTTTGCGTGCTTCCACAAATTCGAGCAAAAAATATTCATTATTACCATAGATTCAGCAATTACAAGAAACTATCAGGCAGTTTGTTAAATAAGAAAAACATGAGAATAACAAATTTCTTTAAATCCGATATTTGTCCACATATTTTTCGATTAAATTAACTATAGACTATTTAGAAAGAGATAAAAGTTACGTAAACCAGTATAATAATAATACTAATTGCCGTAGCATATTGCTACAATCGTTCCCGTGGACTAGTGATTACCAAGATCGCCTCTGGTTACGAGGTTTGCGGTTCTAACCAGGCTGCGATCGATGGATTTTTCAGGGCGTAAAAATCTTGAATATTGAGTGTAAATAAGTTCCGCGTCATATATAATTGAACCCTAAGTGTGGAATAAGAGGCCTCAGAACAAAATGTGTCAGTACTATCACGTCTATTACACATCCAAGTTTACTGTGCATGGGCGGAGGGGAAGAGTTTTAGCGCTAGTGTCGCCGATATACTGAATCTGTGGAAGGGATGTAGGAGAAAACTGTACATCCGATCATTTATTGAAATTTTTCAACTTCAAATGTGGAGGGAAAATTTCTAAATATGTGTGAAACATCTTAACATGGTTGTCAAATTAGTCATTTAAGCACGGAACTTTCAAGCGGTCGGATCATTTAAAATCACAGTATTTGTCGTCTCTCTGTTACCAGCCTCACAATAAATCACAAGTGGCAACATATAATGAGAAGGACAAGGAAGGGACAGCTTATTCTTAGACGTAACCCCAAAAGTAACAGGGTTGTCAAGTTAGTCATTCTGCCACTGACCGCGCTGAACGACGGATCATTAAAATACATAGTATTTGTCAGCTCTCTACCTGCCAATCAAACAACATAATACAAAGGACTGGAAGTGGCAACATAGTAAGGAAGAGAAAGACAGTTTGTTAGTTAACATATTTTCCGCCTGCACAAAATATTTGGATGGGTAATAGATTTTAATTGCGTTGCTAATTACATAAGTTGTTAAAGAAACTTTTAAATAAAACATCGAGCAAATAGACCCCTAAATATTTGAAAGTACATCTTAAGAAAAAATGCTCTTTTGAGTTGAGATTTTGTTGAAGTACATATGTACATGACTTTCATCATGTTTTCTATTAGGCATGCTATAGCTGCATGACATTGTACACAGATGTCAAAGAGCAGTATAAAACGTTTTAGTGTGTGTAGAACTGCATGCCCGAGCGCTCCCCAAAGTTGTCCGAATGACAACCTTTCGAGTATTTCCATATTGTAGCGTTTAAGACTCGTTATCAGGTGGTCCCAAGTTCAGTAACAGGTGACGATCAACCTGACTGAAGCTTTTTCTGGTGTCCTTCAGTCGTCAAGACAAAGAGGCAAATTTCATTGATAAGACTCATTTCATATTATTAAATCAATAAACTTTCTCAAGAAAACATGATTACACAATCTGTCTATCTACATTTAAAATGTCCGGTCATCAGCCCGGGTATAAAAGAACTGAGATGATAACGTTATTGGGAGCCAGAAAGAAGATGCAACTTAACTGACTAAACAGAATCTACACATAACCAATATAAAAGTCGTGAAGTGACCATTGTCGTTAAAGTGGCTATATAGGCCTATATAACAAAAGTATCTAAAATTGATGAATTAGAAATGCTCTCTATTGTAACTCCGCCGAATACCATAGCTCCTGAAGTCTTAAGCACTTCGGAAAAAATCACACGGTATTGTATCTCTGATTGAATATTTTAAGTCTTAATTGACAAAACACCAACCCCCGATCTGTGAAGGAAATATGATTATCGGGTTCTATTATTGTGAATTAAATAGTTCTGTTTTCTTTACATAATAAGATTAGTAATTATAGGACTGGTTATTTGTCAGGAATACTATTTATTTAATTTTATTTATAGAATCTTTAACATCAAGGACTTATCGCGTCTTAGGACATTTAGGTATAACATTACAAACACCTTACTAATAACAGTATTTTAGAAATTAATAATAGGCCCTTATATTTATTCTATATATTAAATTGATAAACATTTTAAGCTATATATTTTATTATTTTTTTACATGATGGAGTTAAGACAGTAAGGTCTTCTCTTCCTCTTTACCAGGGTTAAATTAAACATATAATAACAATTACGAATTATCTACAAATTGATTAATGATACATAATAAGGTAGAGGCTACACAATATAGAGTTGACAAGGGAAAGAAAGAATAATAATAATAATAATAATAATAATAATAACCTATAATTTGATTAAGTAAATGACTTGGTAAAGACATTTTAAAATATAAAGGAATAATAAAGTATACATGGAACACGGTTACATATTATATTGTCTAAGAAAATATGTGGTGTGTTTTTGTGTCGGGTAGCCCTTGATATACGAAGGGAGGGAATTCCAGAGTCGGGTGGCTGAAACGAGGAAGGATGAGGAATAATGAGATGTTCGATGTGTGTAAATTATGGTGGGAAGATAGCGAATGGAAGCGAGTAGAATATAAAGGGGTGATGAGGTGGACAAAGTGTTGTATAAGAAGCAGAGGCAATGTATCTTTCGCCTGCCTTCCAATCGGAACCAAGATAATATTTAAAATACTAGAGTTATGTGGTCTGATTTACGGAGGTTCCTTATATAACGTGCACAAGCATTATGAACTCGTTGTAATCTTTGTTCCGAATGATACTCATGTCAGTTAAGAGCAAGTCGCAATAATCGAAATAAGCAAAGTTGAGACAATTACTTTTTTCAATGAAGAAGGAAGGACATTTTTCAAATGTTTTAGGGAATGAAAGATTGAATATATTTTTTTGCAAGTTTATCTTAAATGAATCTGCCAACTAAGATTTTGGTCGAAATATACAAGATTTTTAATGAAAGATTTAAATGGAATTTCAGTTTTTTCAGTTTGATATATAGGCTATGTATTTCCGATAAAATAGCACATTAAATTTTATTATTTTTTTCGTTGCATATTTTTAATATAAGCTAATATTTGATAGGGGCTGCCTTACTGTATAATTTATCTTACTTTGTTTATATTTTAGTATTAATAGTCCACAGCTGTGAACCTGATCCTGTAAATTCAATCGAACCCGGTTACTCCTAGTCCACAGCGGTGGTCTTTTTATAGCGTGAGAAAACCTTTATTGCTGGAATTTGAACCCACATCATGATCTATAGTTTATTTAGAGAAATGACGTAAACTAGCACAATAATCTTGATTGATGACTTTCACGGCGATACATAATTAAGAGTTCAGTTGTAGGATATTGTATCGTATTATAGTGTTGAGATTTAACAACATTATTCAACCCTGAAAAAGAAGACAGCATGACCTCAGATTTGTTGGCAAATCTCAATGCTACAACACAGTGCAATATCCAATAACTGAAGTCATACGTACAGTAATCATCATTTCTTCTTCGGAAACTTGATTGATGTTAGGATAAACAGGGTATTAAGGTGCTTCTGAATTTTAGAAATCTGAAATACGCTGAGCCCCACTTATACTCTTGCATTTAAGATTCCAACAGTAAAATCTTTCTCACGCTATAAAAAGACCACCGCTATGGACTAAGAGTAACCGGGTTCGATTGAATTTACTAGATCAGGTCCACAGCGCGCTGCTGCTGTGGACTTCCAGTAATAAAATATAAACAAAGTAAGATAAATGTTACAGTTGGGCATCCCCTATCAAATAGTAGCCTACGTTAAAAATGTGCAATAAAAAAACGTATTATTTTATCGCACACGCGCGCGCACACACACACACACACACACACACACACATATATATATATATATATATATATATATATATATATTGTTCTGCTCAAGATCAGGTCTTTCACTACAAATTCAGCATTCTCCACTCTTTCCTTAACTCAGCCTTTCTTTTTGTATCCGCATACAAACTATTTATTTTAATATTGTCTATCATCTGATGTCTCTAATCTTCTTTCCGTTGATCATTCCTTCTAGGGAATCCGTCAGCAGGCAGTTTCTACTTAGCCAGTGGCCAATTCAATTTCGTTTCCTCTTCTTTATGAGTTCCAGTATTATAGCCTACTTCCTTCACTCACTCTAACACATAGTTTTTGTCCATTTTATACGCTCCATCCTTATATATATATATATATATATATATATATATAGCGGTTTCGAATTTATTTTATAATATTTCACGAAAAACTGCAGACAGTTTTTTTAATTCATTCTTATTTATAGAATTGTAACACAATGTAATAATCGCATGCATAATATTTTGTTGTGTATAGTAGGCGGTGCATTTCTAATATGATTGTAACGTGTTTTCTTTTTGTGGAGATCGACAAATTTAATTACATGAAATATATGATTCTAATAGTGAAACCTCAACCAACATTTGCCCGACTACTGAGGTAACTAGAATTAAACATAGTTAAATGAACACTTAAACAGTAGGATGTTACCGTTATTTTCTGTTACTAGGATCGGTGAATTATCACCTGTTTATTATTTTTAATTGTATATTAATTTTCACTATCTAAAACCAAGGTACTAGGCATGTATGAAAAATGTTACGTCATAATAACAACTTTACAGAATAAAATATTTTTTCTCACTAGAATGAATCTAGTAACAGCAATTGGAACAACCTGTTGGGTGAAATTTAACCCATCCTAGTGTTTAAGGTTTAATCAGGGCACGTATTTAAACCGCGACCTCGCGAATACGAATCTAAAACGCTATTATTCGAACCAAGTCGCTTGTTAATTTGCAGATTGTTTGGGCTTAAGAAAGCAGCATTTAATCAATTGACTGTATATGTGTGTTTTCACTTGTTAGTGCCCTATGAATCCAGACAGTTAAATTTGTTGCTTGTTGATTGTAGCCAATGAGCTGAGCTTGGCGGTTGTGTTTGTGACTCGTGTTCATATGGTCTCTACATCAAATGTGTAGGCGATGAACAAGGCTGGATTTTATCGTGGCTTTCATTATAATTGAAAAGCAAGCTGGGTTGGAAATTTGTTTCCACACTCTATTTTGCCTATAAATATAGTCTCAATTCATTAATATCCTTTAATTTGCATATAACTGAAGAATATGTATAGTAATGAAAATACACATGCTAGAATTCAAAGATCACAAACATGATATGGACAAAGATGTTCAAGTGTCACAATAAAATTCATATAAAAAAATAAGTACAGTACTACCGGTATTTGTTATGAGGTAAAATTGACATTAATTATACTAATATATTTATTTATTTATTTGTGTCTTAATGCGGTTTTGTCTCAGAGGAGGCCTTGATTGTCCAGTAAGTGGCTTTAGTATCTTCCACAATGTTCTCCTATCTCATTTTTCAGTCTTACTCTAGCTCTGCTAACTCCTGCGTTGTACAAAATTATTTTTTGTTGATCTTGAGCCTTCCTTTCTTACGAAGTGTCCAGACAATTTTAAACGTTCCTTAAATGATTCATATAGGTCTCTCTCTCTCTCTCTCTCTCTCTCTCTCTCTCTCTCTCTCTCTCTCTCTCTCTCTCTATATATATATATATATATATATATATATATATATATATATAACGTTCAGCAACACTATCAAGGCTCAGAATTATAAGAGTGGCGAAAACTACTTGGAGTCAAAGACCTTTGATGTTCTCAACCTTATGTTGATGAATACAATCCTTAAAGAGTCTCAATATAATATTATTTTATAATAGACCAAACTAAAAAAAATCACTACATTCCACTAACGTAGCTTAATCACTCACCTTTATAGATATTTTTACAAGCCACACGCCACCCGGGCCTTACAGTGACACGACCTGTCGGGAGAGGGATTTTAAATATGGATCACATACGTAATTTTTTGTCCACACAACGCGCAACTACTCCGTAAGGCCTCCCTACTCCATGTAGGGCCTCCCCGAATGAGGGATCAGCTCAATATAAGGGCCTCCTCCAACCATCACTGCAGTGAGACAAGGTTGTTTACACACCAAGACTGACAACGCGCAACTACCCCGCTCCCTGAGTACTGTACCGCGTGCCCACTAGGCGAAATGACTGATGTTAGCAAGTCTGCATTAGACCATATGGTGTTCCAAATTCTTGTGATATCTTAAAGCCGTTTACATTTATTTTATGTGTTTATTTTACGGATCCTTAAACACATGAATATTTTGAAGCCCTCTTCACTATTGCTGAATATTTGAACAATCTGTAAAATGTCTGTCTTGTTTTAAGCTCTTTAGATTTAAGAGAATCGGCCGCGGTGGACTAGTGGTTATGCTCCTTGCCTCTGGTCCCGAGGGTCGCGGGTTCAAACCCGGCCGGGGTCGATTTTTTTTAGGATGGAAAAATTCAAGGAGCGAGTCCTCCGGGAGGGGCTTTAAGCCGTGGGTCCCGAGTCTGAAGATTTTTAGGCTCGTAAAAGATGCTTAAGCCTGAATGAAAAGGCCTCTAAGAAAAATTTACCGAATTTTCCCGTCCTAATACTACCTTGGTTTCCTAGATGTCAGTATGAGGCGGAACGCTGACCACGGACCACTCAAATGACATCTCTACGAAAACAAGTGTAACTAAATTAGTATGGTTCAAATTCTTCCTTGTAGGGGGAAAGCGCCTAAATCTCTGTTAAGGGAAACATGGGCTTACAAGAAAAGAAGATTTAAGAGAGTCCACCGCTGTGGTCTCGAGACAGCGTGCTGCCTTGTCACTCAGCAGGCCCGGGTTCGATCCCCGGTCGGGACAGTTTCCTGGGTGTGGTTTTTATCGGGGGTTTTTCTCATCTGTAAGACAAATGTCAGAAAACTTTTAAGGCCCAAAACGGTCCCCGAACATCATATGGCCATCACAATCATCATCATTCATATTCATCTTAGATTAAGCTTAGGATTAAAGACTCTCCTGGCGCACCACTATCATCATCATCACCCATCATATCATCGGGGCAACGTAATCGCGCCTTCCAGGCGCCCCAACATCAGAAATGGGTTACAATTACGCCAATGCCAGGAGAGAACACCAGGAATGTCCAAAAAAGAACAAACTTGCGGCATTAAAAAAATTATGAGACTTTTTTTACCAACACATTAGATAAGAACTGAACATACTAAATATAGTAGATTTAACACAATGCTATATAAATAGATGGCATGAACATATTAAGGGAATGTCACCAACTGCATTCCAAGAAACGTTATGTAACTACAAAGCTATACTGCGACGAGATGTAGGACGGTCAAAACGATGATGGAGGGACAGTTCTAGACTTGATTTAACTATTTAGACGGAACAGACCGGATGGACTAACCCGTAATATTTATGATGATGATATTTACCATTTGTTGAGTTGAAGATGCAGAATTTTTAAGCCTCATGGAGCGATGTTTCCAAATTTACTGGTTGCCAGGACGGAGGTCCATGGTAACTATTGATTACCACGTCGTTATGGGGCGGGGAGGCATAAATCGCACACATTCACGCACCTCGCTTCTCCAATACAGTAACAACCTTATCTTCATCTTTCTCATTTCATTATTACACAGCAACCAGAGCACATCCAATGTCCTCACGTTTTTTATGATTCATAATATGGATCTTGAACCCTTTGAATTCTGTTCATTGTATCGGATTCAATACATAGGCCTACATGAATACATACTTTTCCACAAAAATCAAGAAACAATAGTAGTCAAGTATTACTTATTTACCTTAAAATAAAAGCTCACTCTGGGTCCGAAAATTTCGAATAAACCGCAAGAACGTTATTGATAAATCATGAATAAATCATTGTCTATGTTGACTTGCATTTAATTTTCTGATACTCTGAGAACACTCGATGTGAACAGTGAAGCATAATAGTTTGCTCCATAAACTTACGCATCTCTTTACATCTTGCAATAAAATTATGTAATTATGTACCTTAAAGGTCCGTCTCCTCACTTCTTAAAATATTAATCAACTGTAGGCCTTTCGGGACTAGTCCCATCATCAACAGAAGGTAGTAGGTCAGTTGTCACTGACACTCGATGAAGTATTGACTTATTTGTGATGATTTTAAAGAGATGATTATGTATACTGGGCGCGATATAATTTAAAATCAAGTTCTTATTGATTTCCTTTAGAATTTAAGTATCTTCCAGTATTTTTAATTTCCTTGAGTATTATCTCTATGCAGTATTGTGAAGGGATTGTTAATATATTGCATACAATATCCTGCCTTAATGATATGTTTATCATAACTGGATTTCCCTTCCGCGTATGCAAAGTCTTTAAATTCTCTTTATATCTAATATTAAAACTTCTGCTGATATTTTGTATTGTAACATTTGTTGCAATCATTACACTTAATGTATATAGCAAAATATTAACCAACTGTAGGCCTAGTCCCATCATCAGCAGAAGGTAGCATATCTGTTGTCAGTGATTATCGCTGAAGTCCTATTGGCTTACTTATGACGATGTGACTAACAACTCATCGGAGTTTTATTGTGAATTTTATTAATGTTGCCTTAACATCTTACATTACTAAGAGACAACGATCAGACCTTCGTCATTTTTTCTGAAATTGATTTTGGTGTCTATCAATGTAAACTGTGATATCAAACGAGTTTTCTTTGAATCAGTGACTAAGATTTAATGAACATTTTGCAATGTTTAATGATTTTCTTGCTGACATTTGTTTCTTATCACAATAGAATACCATTTGTGCTTTATTCTTTATTCTGTTATATATTTTAAAGGTATCCAGAATTTCCTATAACTAATATTAAATGGGGCACGCCGTAGCGTAGTGGTTAAGACACTGCGCTACAAACCGGAAGGTAGAGGGTTCGAGTCCCGGTAGGGTCAAGATTTTTTAACTGACCCAAACCCTCTGGTGGCACTATGGCCTCTAACGACTCAGCCTCTAACGGAAATGATTACCAGACGCTTGTTCTGGGGGTAAAGACGGCCGTAATGCAGGACTGACAACCCGGCTGACACCAAGTGCCGATTGTCCAGAAAAGTGGAAGCCTTAACCTCCTACTACCCCAATGGCCTCCCGAGGCCTGTAGTGGGATACCTTTACTTCTTCCTAATATTAAATATTGTTTATGAAGTGAATGTAATCTCTGAATTAGTTCATAGTAGGACGATCAAAAATGTATTTTCATTTATGAAAACTTTGACTATAACTTAATCAGCTCATGCAAAAAGGTCCATTTTTTGTACAAAATTGAGTTTAATATTAGTACTCTACGCTCAGACAAAAGTGTTTGAATTCATGAATTAGCCAGTCAAATTATTCAAGCGTAAATGTTTGTGTGATTACCTTAAGTTCATTTGTAGCCATTTTCGTTATTTTTTGTTGATATCTATTACTATTTCTCCTTTAAAACATTATTATTGTATTGCTTCCTGTTAATGTAGGACTACTGATGAGTAAAATTATGAGGTGACAAAAAAAATTTTGAATAATGATAAATTCAACAGTAGGCATACTTATAACATGTTCTGTTTTTCCAAGTTGAAAGTACGTGGAAATGGAGTACAGAAGAACATGCATGTTTTCACAACGGCTTTAGCCCAGCTTCACTGGTGTGAATATGACAGAAATCTGTGAGAATTATTACAAAAAAAAAAGCCTGTCGTATGCAGAACACGCTAACATAAATAAGCTCAATTTCATAAAATAATAATGGACGGATGGTCTTTCTGAAATGAACGACTCAATTTAACACAGTGATTTTTTTTGTAATTCTTGGTTTCATTACGTAACTGATTTATTATACCAACATAGTTTTCTGTTACATTTTTCAATACAAATTTTATGTAAATTACGTGCTTAAGCATAGTCAATACTTCTAAAATTTATTGTAATCACAATTGAGGTTACGTAATAATTTTTTACATATTTATATAAGTACTTGTTTTGTGTATCAGTTTTCCTCAATTAAAATGGATTTTTGTTGTTTAAAAATTATTTAGTTAAAACCATGTAGGCCTTTCAGAACATGCTCCATTTTTGGCATGTAATTTGGTACTGATATTGGCGTATGGATTGACAGTTTTTGGTCGGTGTCTGTGGCTAAACGAGAACACACCCACAGACCTGAAGCCGTTATAAAATTTTGTACGCCAACATCAGTACCAAATAACATGCCGAAGATTGAGCATGTTCTGAAAGGCCTACATGGTTTTAACCAATTGTTTAAACAAACATCAGTTTTAATTGAGGAAGACTGATATATAAACCAGGTACTTATATTTGATATTTAAAATAATAAACACATGGGCATATAATAACTTCATAAGACAAATCCTTGTATTAATTCTGTACAAATCTTCGGTAATGATCTCCTAAAATTTTGAAGCAAAATCGTCGTGTAGATTATGAGGAAGCGTGCACTATTTAAGCACTATTTTAACTTAGTGGTATTGTACATACACCTTCCGCGTATTTTTTAGACAGCTGTACTCCAAATCATGGATAAGTTAATCAAATTATTCAGATATTAATGTTTGTGTGTCCACCGCTGTGATCTCGAGGTAGCGTGCTGCCTGTCACGCAGCGGGCTCGGGTTCGATCCCAGGTCGGGGCAGTTTTTCTGGGTGAGGTTTTTATCGGGTTTTTTTCCTCACCTGTAAGACAAATGTCAGGAAAACCTCAAGGCCCAAACGGTCCCCGAAATTATATGGTCATCATCATCATCCTTATCATTTTCATAATAATCAACATCATCCTCTTTCACCGGCGTGGAAAGCAATGGAAAGCTACCACACTTACAATTCCCTAGTAAAACTGCAAGCATAGCATGAAAATGCTACGATTGCAGTGAAGGACCTGCCTTCGGGCAGAATTACTATGGATGGAATGTTTGTGTGATTGCCTTTAATGTATAGTCCTCTCCGTTAATTATTTTATTTTGATGTTGTCTACTACTATTTTTTTATTTTAAATCATGATTCTTGTGTTGTTGCTTGATATCGTAAGACCACTAATTATGTTTTGATGTGGTAACAAAAAACAACCAACTCAATTGCACTATCATGGCGCGCGGACATAAGCTCTTCACACAACCCTATCCTGAGCCAATTATCCCCCGTATTATCCACCTTCCTCAAATCATGGTTAATGTTATCCTCCCTCCTCATTCTTGCCTATCAACTGGAGGTTTTTTCCCTCTGGTTTTCCTGCAAGAAGCTTCCATGCCCCTCTTTTATACCCCATTCGTGCCACGCAGTCTTCGAGACTTAACTGTTCTTATTATATCTGTTTTCGTGTAAAGATCACATAGTTCACTATTATGAAGTCTTATCCATTCGCCTGTCCATCTCTCTTTGTATAAAAATTGTCATAAGAACTTTATTTTCAATTATATTAAATAAACAGTAAGCAGAATTATAAAATATATGTTCTGTTTCTTCAAATTGAAAGTGTATGGAAATAAGATATTTAAATTATGCATCGAGTTCGTAATCAGTAACTGACTGTTCAGTTCGGTCGTAACCAGGTAGTTGTAAAGAATTAACATTAATTTCAAACCTAGTTATTTTTGTGAAGCTGCTAAAATGGGGGAGCGTTATTCCCACGTCCAGATGTGTTAAATTGTGTCAAACGGGGGGGGGGGGGGGGAACCGATGGTATGAATCCAATTCAGTTTTGCTTCACTTTGTTAGTTTTTTGTGACACAAGCTTGAACTAACAATAAAAGCGGTCTAGATGGGGCACCAGGGGTTAATTTATTTGTTGGCTACTAAAAAAACGCTTTTGTTTGTGACTGCGAGCTGTGAGACATTTAATTTCTTCCCTCCACCATGAACAGGTCCTAAATTTTAGTGGTGCCGCCCTAACGCATTCCATAAAATTGTTCAATGTCTTCTGTTACTGTTCTGTCCACTTAACATTGGAATTGAACATGGATACAGGAAAACAGATTGGTTCTCAGAATTCGAAAAAAAACACATAACATAATTTGATTGTTAGTATAATGTAATGTAATATGTTTTATTATTCTTACATATAGGCTAAAAACCATTAAGTACAGCTTTAAATTTAGTTTTCATCTATTATTTCAACAATTTCTATTATTGCAAGTTGTGTTATTTTAGTTAATTTCGAAAGAATAAAGGTAATTAAGGTTATCATGAAAATCTTTTTGAAAATATTTTTACAGATCTTCACCGATCCTGAAAGCAGACACCGAAAATTATCTCTAGCGGCATCAATTTTTTCGGAATCAAACTCGACATATATGAATAAATTAAAAAACAACAGTCCAGTTCATTGGCCAGCAAAATGCGACCATTAGGAGTAGGAGTTCACCTGAAACTATAATTTACAAATCGTTCTAGCGATCGCAATTTCGATTTTTCACAACGAAACTCTGTATATGTTATTTGAATAAAAAAGAGGAAGGTATTGTCAACAAATCAAGGAAATCCGAAATTAAAAAATAATTGTAACAATCGCCATGTTGTGCCGTAATGTATCAGTAGGGCCTATATCATATAATTTAATTAGTCCTTAAATTGACATTGGTTAAATTTATTTAATATATTTATTTGTGTATTTAATATCTTTAGTAAAATAATGGAAATTGTTTGCCGGTAGAAATGATTTAAATTAGCTTCAAATTATAAATAATATGCAATAAGTAGGCCTAATAACTTAGATAATCCATGATTTGTTTTTACTGAAGTTCGACACTTCGATACATTTAAATAAGCTGGCATAACAAATTGAGTTTCTA
Organism: Diploptera punctata; assembly: GCA_030220185.1. Lineage (NCBI taxonomy): Eukaryota > Metazoa > Arthropoda > Insecta > Blattodea > Blaberidae > Diploptera > Diploptera punctata. The sequence continues at coordinate 1,735,626 of JASPKZ010008379.1, read as the reverse complement.
CAATTTAACAAAATAAATATAGCCCCCCTCTCTCTCTCTCTCTCTCTCTCTCTCTATATATATATATATATATATATATTCAGTAAACCAGCAAAATTGGACCAAATTCGACTTTATGAGAAGTTCGCTAAGTTTTCACAGTTCTTGCGTGACAGACGTTTATTATCTGAGAATGTTAGATGAACGACGTTAGACCTAAACCAGAACGGTGGACTTTAACTATCTATAATTTTTTTGCAGCGTTTTCAATTGTTAATTTCACATATTTCATAACATGTAGGCCCTAATGTTACGTTAAAAGATTTATTTACTGGCTATATTGAAAGAACACATTTTAAAAATACAACAATGAAACAAATGAGGTAGAGAACAAAATACATTGCTTTAGGTAACATATTAGTATGCAGAGTTTTCAGTTGTCAGACTGTCTAGTTAGCTGTGAGAAAGACAAATTGAGGAAACGACATGCATTTCCCAACACGCACTTGCCTCATTTGTGCGCAGACATAGCATACTAATCACACAATAAGGTGATCACGATGTATTAATGAGCTTATAATGTTTAATGACGGAAGACAAAACAAAACGCGAGCCATAAAATGGGTCATAATTATTCTTGTTACTGCATTGATCCATAAAATATACTAATTATGCAAAACACTTGTTCATGCTTAATTCTAGCTACTCCATTGTTATCTAGTTACTTTTTTTAATTTAGTGAACTGTAAGTTACAGTTGATCATGGATTTACATTCATTAGGATGAATTACTCTTTTAAAAATTAAAGTTTCCATTTATATCGGACATAGGGGCATGGAGTATCTGGATGCAAATGTTCACAAATTCTTAAATAAATAAATCCGTTCTGAAGACCAAGGCAGACGGAAGTGGTTTCAATCATTGACTAACAGAAGACATTGTAGGGAGTTAAGTGGCCATCCTGACGAATGAATCAATCTTAGCTTCAGTTTTCTTGTCCTGTTTTCATGTGCCTATGTGAACCCCGTACTGGACTCTAGATAATTTTCTATGGTATAGCCGAGAATCAAATTCGCGACTACTGACATGTCAGTAAGATATTACCTCAACATTAAAAAAAAAATCATTGTTTAAACCGTTGAGGTGGATAGTCATAAAATAAAATAAAATAAAATAAAGTTAAAAAATGTACCTTCTTAGGTCAGTTCCGTCGTCCTCAACTTGTAAAAAAATATCCATGCTTTTTGTCTGAAGGCCTTTCAGAATATCTATTCCATCATCAGCAGGTATTTCTTCGCTACATTTATTGATGTTCTCGATGCTGGCCTTAATGTAGTGTATTACCTGTTTAACCACACAGGCGGTCATAGCCTCTCGTTATATCAATTATTGTAGGCCTAAAAACCGGTTTGTCGACCGGTGGTCTAGTGGTTATGTTCCTTGCCTTAGTCCCGAGGATCGCGGATCCGAAACAGGCCGGGGTAGATGATTTTTAGGATGGAAAAATCCAAGAGACAAGTCCTCCGGGAGGGACTTGAAGCCATGGGTCCTGAATCTGAAGATTATCGGGCTCGTAAAAGAACCTCAATTCTGAAAATAGGCCTCTGACCAAAATTTAACCAACCTTCATCCATCCAAGTAATATCTTAGTTTGCAACTAGATGTTTCCTCGAGGTGAGGGTACTAACCACATGTCAACAGCTGAAATCTATAGGGAAATAAGCATAACTAAATTAGCTTGGTTAAGAAACTTTCCAAAGCGGGACGAGCATGGATCAATCATCATCATTAAAACTGGTTTAATATAGGTCCAGACACATCTTCCGGTGTCCAATATAAGTATTAAACATTGAATTTAAATTACCATTGTTTTATCTTCATTACTCTATTATTCTTTCCCTCGTTTTATACCGTGAATCAAGGTAGCATATAATAATTATACTATTATATTAAATAAAAAGTAACGTTTAAAATAAATGTTATAGCATATGTTGTATGATTTATTAACTTTGATATCACTATTAAAGTAAAGCAACTTCTATAGCCAAAGGTTAATTTTTTAAATGGAAAGTTGTGTTAAACCAGTGTTATATGCATGCCATGCTTGGTCCTGTACGCAAAGAGAGATAGAAAGACTAAATATGCCAACGATTAATGAAAAGAAGAATCTTGAGCGTCAAATCAATTGACAGCCTATCCGAGATGAAAGTCGTGGAAAAACGTGCACAAGAAACTCAAATGGAAAAAGGGGAGACCATGCTACTCTATATATATATAGGCCTATATATAAAGACGAGCCTACGCTACAGTCTGAACTGGAAAAGGAGGAGAGGCCGTCCTAAGCGTATATGGGAAACGACTTTCAGACCGCAGCCGGAGCGATTGGACAAAATGCAATCAAAGAAAATCTTAAGGAGTGGGATAGCAAGATATTATAGCCTCACTCTGATGGTTAACAGTTTATATAAAAGCGAGTGCCGCGCGGCAAGGCTTAACATGCGGGTGTTGTCACGTTTCTCATAGCGCTATGGGCATTTATTATACAAGGACAGAAGACATTGATTATTTATGTTATTATTTAATTTTATATTATTATTTGATATAGTTTAACTTTTAGAATTAAAATTATATATGTATTTATTTATTAATAATTTAATTCCAACATTATAGGCTATAGCTTGTTTGTAAGTCTACATACATTTAATATTTATACAACACCATTCTGAAAATATTATTATTATTATTATTATTAACTGTTCGGTCTGAAATCACGTATATATTATACTAATATAATATGTATATATTGTATTATTTTTCGAGCTACATATCACGACAAATCACTGATGATTATACCATTAATTACGGTATACAATTTTATAACTGGATCGACTGCTCCACGTTCCGAGTTTTAATTGAACCTGAGGGAAGAATAGCAATGTGGCAACATTGTGGTAGTAGCTGTAATCGGGATCTTTGTATTTTAATAACATATAACAGCAGCGGGGAAACAAAGCAAGTCGCTTGTTAAGCATCATAGTGAGGCGATAATATAATCTGTGTAGGAAAGTGCTCCTTAACCGAGGTGGCAGGATAGATAAAGCTATAGTCTACGAGGCAAAATGAAGTCCAATAACCAAGGAAAAAGCTCACATTGAGTGGCCCCTCATGTGAGAAATAACCGAGCCATCGGTACGTAACTAAAATGTTCGTGCCCTAAATGATCTTTGGGCTCATCTTTATATTCTAACTTCTCTCTGATCTATTGTTTTTTTCTTCCGCCTGCACAATGGTGCAAAGTATCAATTCTTCTAATTTCTTATCCGTGACTATAATGGATAATAAACAAATATTGTACTTCTATGAACAACATCTTATTCAATCATGATGGTGGTTGTTTATCTAGACTGGAAAACAGTAGTGAACAGTTATTAGTACATATTAATAATTTATGTAGATATGATTAATATATGTCTTAAAAATTATTGTTTATATATTCTTGGAGTTTTCAAGCAATGTGTTTTATGTGATTAAAGTAATTCCGTTTCGCTTGGTAGCTACATAATATTTCATTATCCCAGCTGTTCTGGGACCTATATTGCAACGTGGACTGAAATATTCTCAATAAATTCATCTGGGAATAACATATCTGTAACATCTGCAACTAATCTGTCTAGACATCGGTTATCAAATAGGGATTCGAGAAACACAGATTATTTGGAAATATATAAGAATATCCCGCTATTATATTGGAGCAGGGAAAATATTTCTAGTTCCAAATTTGCATGATATTTCCTAGTAAGACTCATATAGCCTAGTAAAAAAATCTAACTTGCACATAATCAAGATTTTGCTGTAATTTCACTTCCCGCCTATAGGGAGGTCCAAAAAAAGACACAATTATAAGACTGGTAAACCTTATTAACGATATGACTTCTATAACTATTCTAGCGAACCCAGCAGACGTTGTCCTGCCCGAACGTTCAATTCTCGTGTCATGACCAAACGATAAAAATGTTGCCTTTTTACCATAAAATTCACTAATTAAGACGTAATTAATAAGTTCGCAAGAAATCTCGTCACTTCCACCTGTTGTGGCTCAAGAAGCGTGCACGATGACGTCACATTGTTTTTGCGCGGATTACTACACATCTGATATAAAATTCCTGTAATCCGATCGCAGCGCCACTCACCGAGTCCAATTGTGAATCTAAACATCCAGGGGCCCACTCAAACATGCACAAAAAATGCAATAAAAATCGGTCGAGTCGTTTAGTTTAGGCAGTTTTTAATTTCGGGTTTCAAGTAAACCTCCACTTCTAAATGTCAAATTTCGCTCATTTTTGGATAATGCCTACCTCGGTTTATTTTAATATGATGTATTGAGTTTCGTTGTGAAACATAAAAAATGTGACCGCTAGAGCGATTTTTAAATTTCACTTCATTTAAATTTTCATCAAAATCGATCCAGTCGTTAGGAAGCGTTCAGTGACAAAACATATGTATACAGAAGAATTATATATATATATATATATATATATATATATATATATGTGTGTGTGTGTGTGTGTGTGTGTGTCTAATGTCACCAGGTGTCTTTTATGATATTTCTGGCTTTCTCCCCTGGCATTGGTTGGTGCACCTGGAAGGCGTAGTTACGTTACCCCGATGATGTGATGGGTGGTAAATGATAATGAAGTACCAGGAGAGTTCTGAACCTAAACTGAACCTAAATTCCAGACCATGGTCAACCACAAGAATAATTCCCTTTAAGGAAAAATTCACATGTTTGACCGGGAATCGAACCCGGAACTTCATGAACTGTAATCAGAAACATTGGCCACAGTCCATGAGGCTGGTCAAATAATATATATATATTGAACTAGAAATATTTTCCCTGCTCCAATATAATAGCGGGATATTCTTATATATTACATATATATATATATATATATATATATATAATTCCTTGATAAAATGTACTGCAATATTTTCATAGAGAATTTTCACTCAATTGTTTATGACTACCTTTGACGCAACACCTCAGTTATGATATGGTATACAAGTAAAATAAGTAATTCTGTTGAATGTTCCAGATGTTCATGTATAAGTTTCCACATTTGATCTGCTGCTCTTCATAAAAATTATAGTAGATTGAATATAAGTAAGCCACAGCTATTGAACAACCTATAACATATTTTGCTAAACAGAGTTTATCATGTAAGTAAGTAAATAAGTTGTAGCCATTTTCAGTTGTCAGTAAACATGTGTATGTTTACAAGAAAGTGGTTTCAAGTTAAGTCTCGACGGATTCTAGAGACAAATAACTGGTAACATTCCGGGCAAATAGCGGTATTACACCAACTTGTGTCTTCAGGACCCAAGTGAGACGTTATGAAAGCAGAGAAATCCCATAGGAGTTGCCAACATTTGAACTCTGTATTCTCAAAACAGTAGTTCCGCGGGGTATTTTTTTTATCTTTCTTTCTTATTTGTTGCATCTTTTAACAGTGATACATACATTGGAAGAATTTTGTAAACAAGATTCCTATGTCTTAAGAGTCTAGCTGATGGCTTACAGTTTTAATGATTTGCTGATACTAAATCAGTCGAAATGTTTCAAATGACTATTTAACTCATGCCCCAAAAGGGAGTCAATGACCGATCACATTTCAATGAATTTTGATTTACAACCAATCACAGTCTTTTTTACCTCAATTTTATCAATTTAATTTTATCACTTTAAAATTAAGCTCCTCCTTTTTAACATTCTGAATAGGTCAGGCCATTATTTTGCAGTGACTGACTCTCTAAGAAATATGTTGAATATAACAATTTATATATTAAGATGTAAGAATAGAATGCATGTAGCTACCAGATTGTATATATAGTGCACGAATGAAACCAGATGGTGCTTGCGGGATATAATATAAAAACGTTTGTAGCAATTGATTATACCATAAAAAAAGAAAGAAACCACTGTTTGCACTTTCTTAGACATTATTTCCCTGGTAATAACGTTCCAGAAAAATATAAGACATAATATTTACTTCATAGGACATCAGAAATTAATTAATATACAGTTTGATGTGTTTCATTTTTTTTCCACAGGGTGCATCCTTATAATATTGCGATCCTTTGGCAATAAATAATATGATCTGGTTGCAGTGATGCACAAGTGAAACATAACAAACGTTTCCCATTTGTTTTCAAACATCGCAGTTCATATTGAATATATAAATATTTTAAAATAACTATATTTAAATAATGATTTGTGAGTAAACAGCTTAATTTTATTCGTTAAATAGTACAAACAAATGCCACTCTTGATTTCCAAATTCTCTAGAAAAACCCACTCCTCATGTTGGAAATCACTCGTGGCATTACTTATGACTATTTAAACTCATGCCCCAATGGGAGTCAATGACCAATCACATTTCAAGGGTTTTTTATTTACAACCAATCACAGTCGTGTTTCGCCTAAAATTTACCAACTAAAGTTTATCATAATAAAGAAAGCACCTCCTTTTTTAACATTCTGAATAGGTCATAGCATTATTTTGTAGTGATTGACCCTCTAAGAAGTACGGCTACCAGATTGTATATATAGTGCACGAATGTCAACCGTAGCGCATACGAGAGATAATATAAAAACATTTGTAACAATTGATTATACCACAAAAAAAAAACAGTTTGCACTTTCTTAAACGAATTTTTTCCAGGAAATGACGCAGAAAAATATAATTGACATATTTACATCATAGGACATCAGAAATTAATTAATACCTATAACATTGGTTATAAATTTCTCTACTTGAGTGCATTCTTACAACATTGCGATCTTTTGGCAATAAATAATATTATGATCTGGTTGCAGTGATCGAACAAAAGAAGCAAATGTAGCGTACCGATCGTTTCTCATTTGTTTTCAAACATCGTCGTTTACATTAAATATATAAATATTTAAAAATAACTATAGTTAAATAATGATTTGTGAGTATACAGCTTAATTTTATTCGTTAAATAGCCCTAACAAATGCCACTCTTGATTTCCAAATTCTCTAGATAAATTCACGACTCACGAAATCGATAATTTGGAAATCACTCGTGGCATTACTTATGATAAATAATAAATATCGTACCGGCATTACATTAAATAAACGAAGACAATATGTATTTTTATGGTAATAAGAACTAGGCATATGTTACGACATTTTTAGGAGATCCACAATTTTATATAGTAGTGACTGCAAAACTATCACGAATGGGGAATGAAAGAGGAGCATGGAGACTTGTAGGAAAACCAGGTGGAAAACGCCAAGTTGTAGGCCAATAATGAGGTAGGTAATGATTTGAGGAAGTATATTATACGGGGATGATTTGAAAACATTAGCTCAGGATAGGGATGTATGGAGAACCTATGGGTTCAGTAGTGCCGGCGAGTTAGTTAATAACTTCACAACATAAAAGGTTAAGTTTTGCGAGTTTAAAACTCATTATCTAGATTATGTTATAAATAAATGTTAATAAAAACATGAAAACACAGTTTCTTAGTCCTTCAAAAGCCTTATCCTCGAGAAGATAATCTTATTCTTCAATATCCTCATATAAAAATAAACCTAGGATGCAATGATATAATCCAGTACAGTTATGGAATATATATATATAATAATAATAATGATAATATATATTATATATATATATATATATATAAAGAAAAATAAATGTTTGTACTAGATTTGCTTGGTGGCGTAATTGGTAGCGCAATGGAGTATCAATCCAGAGGTCCTGGTTTAAAACACCGTCCAAGTATTTATTTGTCTTATTATGTCATATATATATATATATATATATATATATTCCTTGACAGTTTTTTTTTTATTTTATAGCTATAAACACAAATATTAACTTTAATTTATTTTGAGTGTTTGAGAATATAATGATAAGACACGCGGTTTTATGTTTAGATTTTTAAAGAGAAGGTAGGACACAAAATAAAGCAAATGTTGACTCTGAACTCATATGGCGCCAATAGCATGGATTAAAATAAAATATTTTTTGGGTGAAAATGTGAAATTAATTATTTTCTTTCGAATAAAACAAAATAATTTTATATTAAACTATTTAAAACCTACGTCATATTGTTAAAATATATCAGAAGTAGATTGTTTTTCAGTACAGAGTAAGTGATTGCATTCCATATCTTATATGAAATAACTTTGTATGAAGGAAATTCCATTTTAGGAGAGAAATAATGGTAGTCATTCAAATATGATTTTATACGATGTTTCATTTTATGGTTTACATAAATCAAAAGTGGTAAATCCAATTATTCATAAAGGTGTATATGATGTGTAGCAATATTACATCTTATAGACATGATTTATAATGCATTACGTTTATTACCTTCAGTATAGCCTAGCGACGAAAGATGCTGAAGCTTGTAGCATGCAATCATCACATCGCATTGTTAGACTCTTAATATCTCTCTCTCTCTCTCTCTCTCTCTCTCTCTCTCTCTCTCTCTCTATATATATATATATATATATATATATATATATATATAACGTGAAAAGAAGAATAAACGCCTGAACCGGGATTTGAACCCAGGACCTCTAACTTGGTATGTTAGTGCTCTACGAGTTACGCTATTCAGGCATCCTAGCACAAACATTTATTTTTGCGTAACTCGTAGCGCGTTAACGTACCAAGTTTGAGGTCCTGGATTCAAATCCCGGTTCGGGCGTTATTTTTCTTTTCACGTCTTATTCGGCCGTAATTGCATTAAATGTAAAAATTTAATTATAACATCGATATATATATATATATATATATATATATATATATGTGTGTGTGTGTGTGTGTGTGAATGTATTTGAAAACAAAATTTATAACCTGAAAAATATACTGTAAAGAGTAAAACATCCTTTAATTCCCTATGAAGGGTAAAGAGAGTATCATGTGAAAAGTCTCAAGACCCATATTAGTGTCGAATCCACAGTTTTCGGGGTCACTAAGCTGATCGGTGACAGTCCCGGTGCCATTTAAACCCAGGCACCACTAGGGGTGTGAGAGGGGCTGACATGTATAAATAATCCAAAACGACTGATGTTAATGTCGAATCCTTAGTTTTTGGTGTCGCTAATAAAGTGACACTCCCGATGCCATTTAAGTTTAAGTTCAGTTTCCATCGACTGGAGTGAGAAGGCGAAACAAGGAGTAAAAAAATGTAATGTTCAAATGGATCGAGATTAGTGTCGAATGCATGTTTTGGGGATAACTAAACTGTTTTGTGAAAGTTTTTATGATATTTAAACGCAAGTTTGACAATTAACACCCCTGGGGGGGGGGTGAGAAAGATGTGAAGCACAAAAATGATCGGAAAGGGTCGATTAGTGTAAAATCTGTAGTTTTCGGGGTCTCTACGCTATTTGGTCACAAGACGATGGGGACAAATAAATACCCCGTTCTATTCCGGGCAATCAGATATCTTCCTACAGTGAAATTTATTTATACTGTATCAGAATCAATAGCTGCAGACCTTCCATAGTAACAAATGCCATGTTTTACCAACATTTTTTTTTTATGTTTTATGCTTTGCAATTAAGGGGCTTGAAAGGATTACGAAATAAAAAAAATCTATTATTTATCTTCGTTGAATGAGCACCCATATTTTGAAATTAAACTTATCTGTTCTGCTATATTATGAAAATTACTCAAATTCTATAACTTACGCCATTTTTATATCCGTTTGATAGAAGACCTATAATATTAATAAAGTATGGTTTGTCGTATATATTTTTAATTCACAATACGGTATTATTGAGTTGGTCTAATTTATTCTGAATGACACCATAATTTTCTAGGGGCCAATTTTAGGCTAAAGGAACTAGGTTCTATATCTGTACAGATGTATCCATAAAGGTCTGAGACAGCCTATACCAGTAATTAATTTCTGTCCACATAGGCCTAGGACCAATAAAATAGCGTAATCATTTCCTAAACTTTTAGTATTAAGTATAATAGGACAATTTTTTATGAAGTTAACTTAAATATTATTATTTCTGGGTACTATGAAGAAAATAAAATATATGTTTATTGTAATTTGAAGCAGAATAAAACATGAACATAAGAATACTCACCATTATGAGGTTACATAAACTCTTGCTCTGTATAGCGTCAGTGACAACAAAGATGTCCGAACTGAAAACAAAGAAAAATAGATTTATATCAGGTGTTATAATTATAGACATTATAGAAAAGAAAATATTACAGTGGTATGGCCATGTCAAAAGAATCCCAGAGCACAGACTGCATAAAATTGTTATGGAATGGATCCCAATGGAAAGGAGGAAGAGAGGGAGACCGAAGAAAACTTGGATAGACTGGGTACAAGCGGCTATGAATATCAGAGGTTTGGAAGAAGATCAATGGATGGACACAGAGGAATGGCATTTGGTTTCCGGAAGACGGCGGTAGCTGCCATGATACCGGATGATGATGATGATGATATAATTTGGAAATATTGAAATTAATTTCCTTTTAGACAAAACTGAAAATACGGTTCATGTCCACATTCGCTGAAAAGCGAGTTTACTTTATTTAAATGGGTAATAGGTATATGCTTTCATTTCCATGGCATTACTGTTTACATAAGTCTAATATTTTTTTAAATATTTTTTTCATTTTCATGGTATTACTGTTCACATAGGCTTATTTTCTTTCGTATCCAAATATTTTAAATGAGGCATTCAAGTCAATTGAGACGCCATTTTATATTCTTCATTATTTAATTTAAAGACATATGAATTATTTATACTTTTTCCTCCTCAAAGTTTACATCAAACAAAAGACAAAGTACCAAATAAGTTGGCCCAGGCGGTAGTGTTCGAGAATCGTTCTCGGTAGGTTTTTTAGTCATCATTCTGTTTTCAAATTTCAATACGTGTACTCGTTAAAGTCCAGCGTCGTGGCCGAGTGGTTAAAGCAAGATGCCTTGATGCAGTGTACGGGACTTGCGCTGATTCGTGTTTCTATGAGGAGGAATTTTCTCATGAAATTTCGGCCGGTATGGGACCGGTGTCCACCCAGCATCGTGAGGAATTTGGGTAGCTACAATAAGTAGCGGCTCCAAGTTAAGAAAACCAGCTATTACGACTGAGGACCCAACATGTTGACTACATGTCACCTCTACATCGGCAGGATGATCTCTACCTCTGTGATTAACATGTAGATGTAAGACCAGCAGCCGGCTGGTAGGCCAAGGGCCTTCTAGGCCTGTCGTGCCATGGAGTTAGTTTGCATCCATTTTAATATAATGAGAATTTCTTAATATTATTAAAAATAAATTGGTGAAAATCTTCACAAAACTCAAGGCATACTAGAAACATAATTCTATTGGATAACAGCAAAGATCCGAGATGTGATACGAATTGAGAAATTAAAGCTTCTATAAAAATAATGAAGTAAAAAAGATAAAGTCTGCTAATGGAGTTTTATTATCATTATCATCGTTATCGTTGTCAGTCTATATTCATCATCCTGATATTTACTGTTTTCTTATCCATTATTTAATTTGTAGTTTTATGACGTTTGAGGTGTAGCGTCGCGGCTTCGTACTCAACGGGCTCATGTTCGATCCCCATCGGGACAAGTTTCCTGTTTTTTTTTTCTCACACATCGAAACGGTCCCCGAACATCACCTGACCATCATAATCATATTTGCCATTATTAGTATAAATGTGCGAGTTCAAATCGGATCCCCAAAGCTGTTTATAATTATATACCAAGAGGACGAAGATCTCTGGGCCATCCTTATGAAACGCTGGAGGGAAAATATAGGATCGTAACAGGCCTTGGCCTAATACTTGGAAGGAAGAAGAAGAAGTATAAATGTGTGTGTTAATGATGTGTTTCGTCTTAATGTTGTCAGAGGAGGTCTAGACTGAGCAGTCCGATAATTCGTGAAGGTCCTCCATGGCCTTGTGTAGTAAAAAAAAAGTGTGTATGACTCAAAGTTTAAAATTCCTCTCCCGATAGGTCATGCCACCGAATGCTCCTGCTCCGTGGTGCATGTAAAAGTACCTATAAGGTGAGAGGTTAAACTAAGATGGAGAAGAAGAAGATTATGTTTACGTAGTACATTACCAATGCGATTGTTTTACATACATATTCAGAATATAAAAAGCCAATAGATAGTTTTAACCTTTAATTTGAAACCTTCAGTTCATAATTTAAAACGTTACCGAATATTGGTGTTTATATTATATAAAGGTAGGGAGGCCAAAGCTCGAATTTGAGCCATTCAGTCACTGGATGGATGAATGGATTATACAAAGGTTTTATTATGTAATACAATGAAACCTGTCTTAGCCTGAACCTTTATAAGAAGAAAACCTGTAGAGACGGAAAAAAATATCCAGAACAGTACGATTTTATATGTAAAATCGTCCTGTATAGCCGGAAACCTTCATAACGCGAAAACGGAATTGTTTTTAAAGTACCAGTAGATAATTTTTACCTCAGTAAGACGGAAAATTATTCTTAAGCGCGTTTTAATTACAGTATTAATGACCACACATGAAAATTTTACATATGACGCTACTGCATTATATTTTTTACCTTATTGGATTGCCATTGTATTGCGAGCATATTCTTGCTTATGTGTGACAGCGGGCAATCCCTCGCTTTTCCTTGCCTGCTTACGTAACCTGCGAGGGAGTTGGTAAACTCTTCAGTCTTCCTGTAGTTGAGTTCCTTCTCGTTTTTGTGTAATAAATTTGTTTTGGATTGACGTGCAAATTGTACTGTGTTACATACACTGTTTTGTCTGTATTTCAGTTCAATACGTTATGTCTTTAAAGCGTGCATGTAAAACCCTTACACTGTGTTAGAAAATTCGAGCTTGTGATTTGGGAACCCTTTATAAGAAGGACTGCTAAGACGGAAATATATTTAAGGAACCGTCATGTTCCTTCATAGACAGGTTTTACTGTATAACAAACGCAGATATTGATACATTGAAGACGAATGCATAAACAATAAGGAATAGAGCCGATCACTGTAGTTACCAGTTTCACAAATTAAATTCTTTAAAGTTGAATGTTTCGAAAATCAGGTTTTACTATATATATATATATATATATATATATATATATATATATATAATACATTACTATATAAATAATATATATATATATATATATATATATATATATATAATACATTACTATATAAATACTGCAATTACTAAAACTATAGGAGCGATGAGGAAAGTACCATAGTGTGTTCACTTCTCATTAATCAGAGTCGAACCCCTCCCACTATTACAAGAAGATTATTTGCATTCTATTTACTTTGTTCATTACTCATTCGATCTGTTTACCGAATGATATTACACAACATTATTATTTTCTTTCTATTTATGTAAATACATGTTAACTACTATCCGACACAGCGGAACATTGATCTGCTTCGTTTGTGGATGATTTGCTAACTAATGCTGTGTCATCTCGCGTACACTGGCATCATGTCAGTCTATGGAATCGAGGAGTGCAGATTTTACCCTAAGTAAGCCGGCTAAGTGCTTCATTTGCTACTTGTTCCTGACTATACATGGTTAGTATATACGTCCGTGCGACGCATCAACAGTGCTGCTATGACTGCAGGTAAACGTTCCGCTGTGGTCGTATTAAAATAAAAACGCTTGTTTATTTCCATTAACATTCATTAGCACCCTATTAACTAAGAGGCCAGAAGTATAACAACTATTGCATCGCGTTGTTACTGCACAGTTTTGGTCTCACAATCAAACTTGGAAAAGAACAAATATATATGTCAGACCGTGCTGTGGTAAATGTGGAGTGAGCAAGATGTAGATTACGTTTATTTTCTTTCTTTCTCGTTTTCTTTCGTTTACACTGTTCTTCCGTTTTGTTTTACCTTTGTTAACCTTTTTATCTTATTCACACATACAAACACAAGACAGGACACACACCCAGACCCAAGGTGGAGATTTAAAATCCCATACCCCGCCGGGAATCGAACCCGGGTCGTCGGAGTGGAAGGTAGGGACTCTGCCGACTACGCCACGGCGAAGGACGGCCCTTCGTTCCACCTCTTTCCCATATCGCTGCTCAATGGCTTATGGAACTCTTAAGTCAATGCCACATTCACAAAAATCCTCCTCTGTCCCATCATCTGCCGACTGAAACCTGTTCATATCTTCGATATAAAATATCCTAAGATACATCCGAATATTATCTTTCCACCTGCACCAACAGCGTCCTGTGATTTTTTCCCAAGAGTTTCCCCAATAAATATTTTGAAATAATTTGTACTCTCAACTTTTAGAGCTACACGACCTCTGTCTCAATCTCTTATATTTAATAACCCTGATAATTTTAGGTCAACGATATAAATTATGACCTTACTCATTGTCAAGTTACCTCCATTATAATACTTTGTGAGACTTACTATTCATGAAACGATACATTTGAAGGAATGGAGGATGAAATAAATGCTCGTGGAAGTTAATGATAAAATATGATAGACAAAACAACACTAAAATATATATATATATATATATATTATATATATATATATGTGTGTGTGTGTGTCTGACATGAAAAGAAAAATAAATGCCTAAGTCGGGATATGAACCCGAGACCTCTAACACTATACGTTAGAGCTCTAACCAAGTGAGCCACTTAGGAATCCTAAAACAAACATTTATTTTTCTTGTATTCAAGAGAGATATCGGTCCAACTGTCATTTAGTGGCAACTTATAACCAGACTTATAACAAGTAAATATACTTTTTTCTTTATAGAAGTAACCTTATGTATTTAGATGTTATAACTAAATGTTTTATATTTAGTAATGATGAATAGAAAAGTAAATGCCTCCGGGATTTGAACCCTAGACCTCTAACTATATATGGATCGAATTCAGACATTACGACGAAAGGAGAACAGAGAGAAGAGTGGATAATGTTGAGTTTGCAGTGAATGATACGCCTTGAGCAGAAATCATGATTAAAATATAAAATTATGGAATATTCACCTGAAAGGTCCGTCTCTTCAACTTAATTAATTATTTAACTGTAGCGCTTTCGGGACTTGTCCCATCATCGGCAGGATTCAAAACTGGTGTTTCACTGAAGATCTGGTAGAGGAGGTTACATGTATTGGGTTCGTTTTTGTTTATCAGATTGTCGTTGTTGTGAGCTGCTTTCATGATTTAGCGAAGATAAACGTACTCGAAGAGATGGAAATCATGAAAGCAGCACACAACAACGACAATCTGATAAACGAAAAACGAACCCAATACATGTAACCTCCTCTACCAGATCTTCAGTGAAACACCAGTTTTGAATCCTGCCGATGATGGGACAAGTCCCGAAAGCGCTACAGTTAAATAATTAATTAAGTTGAAGAGACGGACCTTTCAGGTGAATATTCCATAATTTTATATTTTAATTTTGAATAATACCTCAACGGAACACATCATGAATCTTATAAAAGCAGAAATCATGAATAAATAACAATTTGTTGGTGTATTAAATGAACCAGTTTCACGCGATTGTGGAATGAAGCAATGTTTTTTCCAGTACGTCATTCACTCTTTTGTTCTTCGTACTCTCGTACACATATTTTTTTTTATTATAAATCAAACTTCCAAACAATCCATGTTAACCAGCAAATATTTTAACAATGTGTTGATTGGAAAAAGGCAAAAGTAAACACATTGGGAAGACATGTGAGCAAACAATTACACAAGTTGTGTTTTTGTTAGTTTGACCTGATATTGCAGCTGATGTTTATATTTTGCTGTAATGAAGCAATAAACTTACACTGTGTATTTTGTATTGTGTACCGTACTACATCCTGCTTGACTGTGGATCGATTCTACACACGTGCAGTGTCAACTCTGCCGGATGTACATGTATTAATAATTTGCAGATAACCTCAAATAGGAAGTAAACTCAAACCCAAGAGGACTATTCAATCTGCAGGTGAACTTCCACTTCATGAATCTCATTTTTCCTCATTACATTGAAAACGTAGAGTTTTTCCGGTAGTAACCCAGCTGCCGATACCAATTATTTACATTTTATCTCTGTTGTTGATTTTAACTTGGTTATTGATTGTCTCATTAATTGAAGTGCTTATTATATCGTGATTTTAATAATTTAAATATTGATTTGGCATGCTATGGATTTAAAAAAAAACAAGAAATAAAGTTCCCGCAGATTGCTATTTTAGGGAAATGAACATATAATAAAAAAATCATAATAGACAACAAGCCCCAGGAACAAGTAACAAATTTTAATTATTTGGATTGTAATTTTACTATAAATACAAAAACTGAAAGAGACATAAAATGTGAAACTGTCGAAATTATATGTGGAACTATACATTAAACATTAAAGAACAAAACAAAAAGATGTACTAGATTGATGTTTTATAAATTATCCTGCATTACTTTATGGGAGCGAAACTTGGGTAATGACCAAAAAACAAAGTAGAATGCAAAGCGTAGAAATGAACTTACTTAGAAGAAAAAAAGGCTGCACAAGATTGGATCGATAAAGAATGAAAATGTAAAAACAGATATGAATGTAATAAGATTATCAAAATTAGCATTTAACTATAAGCCAAGAGGATCGAGGAATGCAGGAAGGCCAGTGAGAAGATGGACAGAACAACTGTGAGGCGGAACAGGTAGTTTGCCTAGCCGTGAAATGAAGAAGAAGTAGAAGAAGAAGTCCTTCCAGTTATGTGGATGCGAAATATATCTCTTACTTTTCGAGGAGAAAAAATGACGAGTATTTGAGAATAAAGTGCTTAGAAAAAAAATATATAGGCATATACCAAAAAGAGACGAAAATTCAAGTGAAAGCAGAACATTGTGAAAATGTATTGGCCTAATTCAGATCATCAGTGATCACTAAATCGGCTGAATTAGTGTCATTTGAAAAAATGCTGAGATATTACAATTTCATTCTACAGATTATTTTTTGCACTAGCGTTCCAATTTCCATCTTCTTCTATCTAAGCAGTCAGTATCTTCCGATCCCTTTCCTTTCATGGATATTATTATTCTATATATGTTTAGGTTGTACCAGTATTTTTTTTTTCCCTAGATATTTTTTTGAACATTTTGTGTTGGCCATCCTAAATGTGTTCATACCAACTGAACTGTCGTTTCTGTATTTATTCAATGACATCTCTATCTCCTCTCATAGCTTCTCTTATTTATTTGGTATTTTATCTACCCCCCCCCCCAGAATATCATGCAGGTTTTAGAGAAGGGTGTTCCATAATAGACTATATTCGTCCTAATTGATGAGATCTGAAAAACAGAGGGTACATTATTTTGCGAATTCATTGATATTAAAATGACATTCGATCCCGCAGGTATCCCTCCATGGTATCTTTACCTTGTCGTGGTCGAGTGGCTTGCATGCTTAAATGATCCGGAGAACTTTGCCGGCGGTAGCATTGCTGCCGATAGAGTTACCCATGCCGGACTGGTCGAAGGTGATAAGCCAGACGAATAAAAAAGTACCTTGGTCGAAAGAGTGACGATCTTTCACCGTAAAAATACAACCATCTAGAAATGTGGACATGGGTTCATTGGGGTAAAATTTTCCGGAGGTCAAATAGTCCCCCATTCGGTTCTCCGGGCTGGGACTACTTTAGGGAAACCTTGCCAAAGTCTTTTTTGAGAGCTTACGTCCGCGCGGCCATGAAACTGCGGGTTCGATAGTGCCAGTGAGTAAGTAAGTATGACATTCGATACCGTAGGCCGTGCACTATGGGAAAGGTTGTCATACATAATGATACCAGCTTTAATGTCAGTTTATAAATAGGTTAAATTCTGTATAAAAGTATATCGGGGTTTTATTGCAGAGAGCAGTACAGCCAATCGAGGAGAACACATCCAGTGACCTACACAAAACTCTGACAAGCAGCAGTTAGTACCATTCCAGAAGCAGAAGATGGAATAGGCCTATATGTTCCAAAGGGCCTCCAGAACATTTTACAGCATTATACATAGGTCTAGTTGAGAACTACTGACATCTCAGGTACGAAATTTTAATTTTTAACTTTTAGCCATATGATGAAGTATGTACTGATGACATGGACTCATTTAGAACTCCATGACGCAAGCTGAAAGGCACTTAGCCTACCAGTCGGCTGCCGGTCTCACATCCGCACATATTAATCACAGTGTAGGGATGACATGTGATCAGCATATCGGATACCCAGCAGTTTTATCTGGGTTTATCAAGCTGGGGCAGCTTTTTATAGTAGTTACCCAAATTCTTCACGATTCTGTGGTGGGCAGCGGTCCTATACTAGCCAAAATTCCATGAGAAAATTATTCTCCTCTGGGGACTGAACTAGCGCAACTCCTGCAGCTCTGCACCACGGCATCGAGCCTTAAACCGCTCAGCTACGCCGCGAATTATAATTTATGTTTATAAGGTATAGTTTCTTGCATTGCCCTTGCTTTTTTTTTACTTGTAAAGTTATCAGTTAAGTAAGCCTGATTTATTCATGTCTGGCGAAAGATTGGCCCGTTTTGTGAATATTACAGTACTTACTATGTCACTGGGACTATCGAACGTATAGGCCGCGCGGACATAAGCTGTCCATATTTCTGTATCATGAGCTAATGTTTTCCAATCATCCCTATATAATCTACTTCTCTCAAATCATGGTTAATGTTGATCTCCCACCTCATTCTTGGTCTACCGATTGGGCGTTTTCTCCTTTGGTTTTCCTATAAGAAGCTTCCATACCCCTCTTTCATTCCCCATTTGTGTCATATGTCCTGCCCATCGTAGTCTACTGTTCTTATTACATCTGGCTTTACTATTCGTATTAGGCCTACATCTGGCTTCCTATAAAGACTATGTAGTTCAGTGTTATATAGTCTTCTGTTTTCACCTGTCTATTGATCTCTCTGTAGTCTGAAAACTTCCCTATGAATTTATTCTCAAATACTCATAATCTCCTTTCCTGCCCTAAAATAAAGAGTCCATGTTTCGCATCCATATAACCGGGAAGATAACAGTTCTATATATTTTTAGTTTAACATTTTTTTGAAAGGAGTTGGAAAGAAAAGAGTTCATGTAATACATAATAGCACGCATTTCCATAATTGAGTCTATTTTAATTTCTTTTTGCATCTCATTCCTATTTGTGATTATTGTTCCTACGTATTTTAATTCAGCCACTTATTCAAAATTTCCCTCACTTGTCATGATAATATTACACCACATAGTACTTAATGTTACATTTTCAGCCCTTTTTATAAAATTGCAAATTACTGAAATGAGACATAGCAAGGAATGAAATAAATTGCAATATGTCTCTTAATAGTGTAAATGCAGTAGTAGTGGTAAAAGGATATCTTACTAATGTGTCCACATCTGTAGGCTACCTATATTCGTATATCTTCATCGTCTAGATCTACACTACAGCCACTGTATCTCCGGCTCTGAAGTTTAGGTTATACGAGGGGTAAAGGGAGAAACTCGCCCTCTACTGCCAATAAGGAAATGGTTGAAGTAGAAGTGCACGTCAGCCACAACCCATCACTGCTCTTGACGCTGCTATAGCGCGCTAGTAAGGTTTGAAATTGCTGAGATGTCAGCTGTATGTCTGCTAACCGCATACATAAAGCGGCCACTCCCACTGAATATCCATATCGGCAACACTGTCGTGAAAACGTCAAAGCCTGAGAATCAGTGGCTGCAGTATAGACGCGAGGAACGTCTATTGGAAATGTTCACGCACTCTCCTTGTTAGGCCTTGAAGGGGGAAAAAAATTATCCAAATGCATTCATGATGTTATAAAAGCAAAGTTTTGATATAATTCAAATCCATTTAAAATTGAATTTAAGATAGCAACATCCACCGATTCACAGCTCTAGCAAGAGTTAAAATCTCATTTAACTAAGTGTTTTACGAGGGAAGCACGTGGGGTTGTATTCCTCATACTCCCGGCTGTGGAAACCAGAACTTTGAATAGATAACACGTCAGGGTGGCAAATGAACAAGAATAACGATAATTTTTCTAGATATAGCTTCTATCGTTCCAATTAATCCTCAGGTTTTGTACAAGAAATATAATATACGTAATAATAATAATAATAATAATAATAATAATAATAATAATAATAATAATAATAATAATAATAATAATAATAGTAATAATAATAATAATCATTCATTTTTAGAATTTTCCTCATCATTGAGGGTTTTCTACAACCGATCTTAGTAATTAACATGAATTAAAAATGTGTGTGTATATATATATATAAATGACTATGGACTTACAGACTATCAATTTGCAACAAACATTCACAAATTTCCCTTAATTAAAGTTTTCCATCGTTCTCTGTCCTCTGTTATCTGTTACACCACATTTCCTCATTGTATTTTGAATGCTGTTCTTCCAGGTTGTTCTTGGTTTTCCTTTTCTGTTCTTTCTTTCAATTTTCCATGCAAAGACAGCCTTTGGTAGTCTTCTATCCTGCATTCTTCTTACGTGTCCATACCATATTAGCCTTCTGTGTTTAATCTCATAATAATAATAATAATAATAATAATAATAATAATAATAATAATAATAATAATAATAATAATAATAATAATAATAATAATAATAATAATAATAATAATAATAATAATAACAACAATAATAATAATAATAATAATAATAATAACAGACAGGCGAGTGGAGAAGACAACACAACAGTGAGCTTTGTGATCTTTTTAGGAAACAAGATATAATAGGAACAGTTAAGTCTCGCAACCTGCAATGGGCAGGACAAATGACATGAATGGGAAATGAGAGAGGGACGTAGAAGCTTCTTGCAGGAAAACCAGTAGACCAAGGATGAGGTGGGAGAATAACATTAATCATGATTTGAGGGAGGTATATTATAGAGGGGATGATTGAGAAACATTATCTCAAGATAGGGATGTGTGCAGAGCTTATTTCCGCGCGGCCATGAACCTTAGGTTTCGATAGTGCCAGTGAGTTAGTTAGTAACCTTTATTTTTGTTTGAGGATCAATAATATCACTAGACTTCCTTCGATAGCAACACTGTTCTTTAATATGATTTAAAATATGTTAAAATGATTTACTTTGTGCAAGTTATTTTTTTTTAATTATACGAACATTTGAACATTTAATTTAAAAGAAAGTAGATCTAGTCTTCTGACCTAATAAGGCTAAGCTTGTTTGTTACACAATAAATAATAATAATCATATTTGACGGTTTGGGCGGTACAGAAAAAAAAAATCGTACGTCCACATTATTTTAGTGGAATAAAGAAGACCACTTGACAAAAAATAATAAAACCATCAAAACAGCGCACTAAACAATTTACGAATAAAAATAATCGTGTAATGTAAAAGGTCCTATGCTCTTCTTCATTTTCAATAAAACTTTGCGAAGGTTTATTTTTTGCCACATGTTCAAAACCCTTCAATGTGAAAGGAGCGCAATAATAATAATAATAATAATAATAATAATAATAATAATAATAATAATAATAATAATAATAATAATAATGTAATAAAATAATATTATTATTTCACAATAATCAAGAATGAAACTCTCTACAAAAAATTTAAGAAAACTTTAAGATACTATGCGAAAAACGAGAATACATTTTTATGATCATCTTCTATGAATGAACTAGAACAGATTAACCGCAAAAGAAAACCCAACTGGTTTAAAGAAACTGGAAAAAATATCTAGCAGAATTAAATATTACGGAAAATTCACTAATCGTTCGAGCAGGTAAATTAATTATTCAAGATGAAAATATAAGGTTCCAAGATAAATCTAAACAAAAATCCAAACATATTATCTCGGAAGAAGAAAGGAAAAGAAGATCAGAAATTATGTAGAAATACTGGGCACTTAGAAAGGAACAACACACAGAAATTATTGATCCAGCATAGTCCAAAGAGGGCGAAATGAATATATATAAAATAATAATAATAATAATAATAATAATAATAATAATAATAATAATAATAATAATAATAATAATAATAATAATAATAATAATAATAATAATATTCGTGCCACATGTTCTGATCATCGCAGTGTACGAGATTTAACTGTTCTTATTATATATGGTTTCCTTAAAAAATATATTGTAGTTCACTGTTTTGTAGTCTTCTCCATTCACCTGACTGTTCATCTCTCTTTGGTCCAAATTTTTTCTTAAGAACGAGCCTTAGACCTACATATTTAAATTAGTGAAACACTAAAAATCCTGCGCCGTAGTTGAGTAGTTTAAGGCATGGTCCTTTTGCTCAGAGCTACGGTACTTACGCTGGTTCGAGTCCCCATGGGTGAACAAATTGCCTCATGGAATTTCGGCGAGTATGGGCACAGTGCCCACAAATCATTGTAAAGTTGTTTTTATTTTCATTCACGTAAGAATTCATGTTCCTGAAATGGAAAAGTTATCCATTCTAGTTGTGTGAGCCAGTATCTTTGAAATGCATATGAAACTCTAATTAAACTCTCGGATGATATATGAGGATTCAGGTAGCTGAGTGTAAATTACATAGTCGCTCTCCAGAGGGAATTATCACTAGGTTCCCTTTACAAAATACCTGAGATTGGATTTTATTAAAAAAAACATTGTAGCGAGATCATGCTTTATGGCCACACACTAATTTTAAAGTAGTGACATTTTTTTGTACTTGAATGAATTTATTGCGATGTGCTTTCATGATTCATAACTTTAAGGGAAAGTTGGTTTTGTAAAGCTCTGTGAAGGGGTTGAAACAATATATTCTCCCCCTAGAGACATTTTTATTCACCATAAAGGTTCATTCCTTCCCTTCTGATAAAGTATTAAGGGAGCATGCTATCCAACTAGAAAACTGAAAATAATTCAGACATTCACAAATTACTAAGGAATTTGGTACACAAATAAAATACTTTATTGATATTAAACGCGGGGTTGTAAAAAGGCGGGAAAATATACAGCGATATGTAAACATGAGGAAAAGAATGGATTTATGTTTTTGCAACTAAGGTTTCGCAGTCTGTAATCGTCATGAAATGTAGAACGAATGAGAATGAAAGAGCGATATAGCAATTTTGTGGGAAAACCAGAGGAAAAAACAACATGTAGGTAAGGCAAGAATGAGGTGGGAGATTAATAAAGAGATATTAGCTATGATTTGAGGGGATAAAATGAGGCAAGGAATGATTGAAAACATTAGCTCAGGGGAGGGATGTATGGAGAGCTAATGTCCATGCGGTCACGAACCGCCAGAAAGTTAGTTCGTTAATCCAAATACGAAAGAAATCGGGACTGTATAAAATTTAATTATGTCTTTGTCAGTATTTCGTCATGCTTCTAGTCTGTTTTCTAACATGAGTTAATTATATATAATAACTTATTCATAAAAGTAATCCGACTGTTTTAGCGATTCTGAAAATTATTTACTGATTACAGTCAACGATGTACAAGATATAATAGAAAGTAGCCCTTAACTAACTAAGTAACTCACGGCATTTTCGAACCCGTAGGTTCATGGCCGCGCGGACATAAGCTCTCCGTACATCCCTATCCTGAGGTAATATTTTCCAATCATTCCCATATAATCTACTTCCCTCAAATCATGGTTAATTATATTCTCCCACCTCATTCGTGGTCAACCAACTGGGCGTTTTCCCTCTGGTTTTCCTATAAGAAGCTTCTATGTACGTCTTTCATTCTCCATTCGTGCCACATGTCCTGTGCCCCGTAGTCTACAAGACTTAACAGATCTCATTATATCTGGCTTTCTATAAAGACCATGTAGTTCACTGTTAATGTAGTCTTCTCCATTCACCTGTTCATCATTCTTTGCTCCAAAAATTTTCCTAAGAACTTTATTCTCAAATATTCTTAATCTTCTTTCCTCCCTTAAAGTAAAGAAAGTAACCCTTAACAAACTGAAAAAACACATCATGTGACATATCTTGATAAGAATCATAATATATGTAAAATAATTGCAAAAAATAAATAATGACCCTGGTAGGTTTCATTGCTAACATTGTCAATAAAATAAATTAATCATAAATTAAATTAATTTAATCAAGAGTAAGGAAGACTACGCGAGCATAACTTTCAGGGGAAAGAAAGTAATAGACTTAGGCACATTTAACTACAGTCATGAATGCAGTAGATTGAACAAATATGATGAAAATTCAGTACGGCACTTTTTAATATCTCAGGTCATTTAGCGTCGCAATTCAATATTTAGCGTGGAATGACAGAAAATGCCTCTTATTTCAGGCTTTAGTTTATATTATATGCTGTAAACCTACCACACGGAACCCATGGCTTTTGTTCCTTCCCGAAGAAAGCCATACTATGGATTTTTAAAAACTCCATTGAATGGCAGTCTGTAACACAGGTCTATAAGACCTTAGCTTACCAACCGGTAGTTGGCATCACATATACAAGTTCAGTCTGGCTTCTCTAGAGCCGCTTTTGTGGGGTCTTTGGTGTGTGGTGCGGTAAGAGGGGAGGACGAGTTACAGGTACTGCCAGTAACTACCCTCAGTTTAGAAAACATAATAATTACTACATGTTGCGTTTTCTTATCTACTAGTTTTGTGTTATTTAACATTTTCCAATACTGCTATTTTTATGGAATACTATGGAAATAATTGTTATTGTTTGTGTCAAGTCTAGAATGGTGTAATGGACTGCACACTAGTACGGAGAACTAGAGGTCCACGGTTCGATTCCTGGTTCAGACATTAATTTTTCTTTTCACAATATCATTATAATATTATAGTTTTGTGTTAGTGAATACTTTTGTTGTTTAATAAGTTTGGAGTGTTCAGTATAGAATAGCGTTGTTTTTATATCAATTTATTCAATTATTATTGTTAATAAGGAAATATTTTTTGCATGACCACTAGTTCCCTCCCCCACTCGGCAATGTTCCCTCCTACCACGCGCATTTGGTTTGACGAAGACGGCTACAGTTACCAGAGCTGGAGAGTACTGTGTCAATCATAGAAGTGATAGATTTTCCAGCCAGTATAGACTGAAATATGATTAGCATACCAATTCCACAACCATTATAGCTGAACCCATAGCGGGTACAGGTTCAGTAAGGAGGCTGAAATGTCATGAGAATATTGGGATTATAACCAGCGCGCGTCCCGTTGCTCTGCGCCAAGTTAGAATGCCCTTGACCGCTAAGCTACGTTCCTGGATTTTTATCCCCTGAAATCATATATATCGATCCTGGCTGGGCTTTAACTTATGAAACTCGGATTCTGGAGTGAAAATAGTAACCACTAAACCATCAGGAATACTTGAGAAAAGAAAAATAGAATCTGTAGTTGCGAGGTTTCTGATATCGGTGGCTGGCTATACCGCATGTTGATGCGAGGTTCATAAGATTTGTAGTTAGGTTTACCGTCTTTAATCATTAGAAGCGTTACGTCATATTGAATATTCACAATTTAAATCCAGAAAATATACAAATTACACTGGTCAACATGATTTTTGTCTCATGAGAACCAATAGTTGTACTTAATGCAGTTTTTTTATCGTGTTTTCAAATATGTATTCGGAATTTCTCCATCACTCACAGTTTTTTTATTTCAATTTCAATTAATGGATTTAAATAATTATTTTTTTAATGAACCTAGATTTCTTCCCGGAAAAACTTGGCGCAGTGAGCCATGAGCACGGGAATGTATAAAATATTAAAGTGTTTAAAATTATAAATGTCTGTCTCTCGGAAACCTTGCGTGATGGAGAAAAGCCGATATCATATTTGAATTCGAGAGAAAAAATACTATCAGAATCACATTTTTTTTTTTCTGAGACAAAAAAAAGTTTATTTTTTGTTGCTCAGTGTTATTTATATACTGTTGTTCAATGTTTATACATATTTCTGTGCCTAAAATTTTATTTTCCTTCTCCACTCGTCTCTATCCATCCACTCCATGTCCTCCATTTTACAACATTTATTTTAAACCAAGAAATAAGTATCTTGGAACGTTGACACCACTATATATAGAAGGAAAAATAATTTCTCGAAGTGGAACAAGTCACTTTTTCTGGATGAAGATGAGAATTCAAAAAGGAGAATGAAATTCGTGATACATTTTAATGCACTTCATCAGCAAATGCACTAAAGTCCAGGATAGATCTTGTCATTCCTCAACATCTGCCTCCATTATTCTCTGACAGTAGCTTTCTCTTTCCAATTCTTCAACTTCAGTAGCTGTTGACTATTTTCTTTTACAGTATCTAACCTAGGTTTTCCAATAGGTCGCTTACCAAACATTTGTCCTTCCATTACCATTTTACAGCATATATCGTAGCCTTTCTGGTAACTGAGGATTCATTGAGGACATTTGTCCTGAAGAATGGAGAATATGAAATTCAAATAAACAAAAATTTAACACCGATCGAGTTTCCTCAATTGTAGTTTTTTAGACTCGTATTTGGGAGGTTCCCGGTTCAAATTTCCGGTGCCGACCAATTTGAGTTTTTTTCTAGTATTACTTGTTCCTTATGCAAATGCTGGGAAGGAATTTATTTAATAAGGTTCATTTCACCATATTCATCATTTCATCATCATTAACATAAAGGCTTAGGCCCTCTGGCCCGTTCCGATTTCAAGAGATTTGGTATTTACACTAGCAAATTGTCTTCCTTGACTTCTATATCCTTTAGGTCTGTAGTTTAAAATCATTTTAGGAGGTCTATTATCTGGCATTCTTAGTAGATGTTCGTACCAATTTTGTCTTTGCTTGTTAATTTTATCCATCAATTTAAAAATATTTAATTGATCTCTTATCTCAGAACTTATTTTCTGGTCCATAAGAATGTAGTCTCCCGCTGACCTTAAAAATCGCATTTCCGCTGCCTCTATTTTTCTCCTATCTGTACGAGTCAAAGTCCAATTTTCACTGTCATACATAATAGTAGGAACGTCCATGACTTTATAAAATTTCAGTTGAGTTCATCATTTCATAATATCATTAAAAAAAGTAGACGTGAAAATAGCTTAGATGTTTAAGCGTCTATAAATAAGAATGAAATGAAAAATTGTAATAAATTGTTCGTAAAAATGTTGATGTTGCTTTCATGAAAACTATAAAATAACTGAAAATTCATGGCAGTGATCATAAAATCGTGATAGGCGTTTATACTTTGTTTCTACAGTTGTTTTGACGATTGGGTTTTTGTCTATACAGTTGCCATGGAGCCAATTTTAAAACTTTGGTCGTAGTTCAGACTTTGTTTTTTTTTATTCAATGTCCCAAGTTGTCATTTCGACATTTCTGGTCTTCTCTCCTTCATTGGCGTAATTTGTATCCCACTTCTGAAGTTGGGGGGCCTGGAAGGCGGGTACGGCTGCCCCGATGATGTTGATATTGTTAGTGGTTCGCCAGGAGAGTCCTTAATCCTAAGCTTAATCTAAGGAGAATATGAATGATGATGATTATGATGGCCAGATGATGTTCGGGGAACGTTTGAGCCTTAAAGTTTTCTGATATTTGTCTTACAAGTGAGGAAAAAACTCACCCAGAAAAACTTGTCCCGATCGGGGATCGAACCCGGGCCCGCTGCGTGACAAGGCAGGTTTATTTAATTGTGGAATACATTACCCCTAACGTGTTCCATTCTACATACAAGACATATTATACCCTATAATTTTACGAGAAGATCGAGGATGTTAGGGCACTTTTGTTTAGTTTACTCATATAATTAGATTTGATAAAAAATGCATCGATTTAAAATAATAATTTACTTTAATAGGCCACCGCGTAGAAATAAGAGGGTAGTAATACACATGGAAGAGTAACATGTTGGTAATTCCATTCAAAAGCAAATACACATGTCACATGTAGTCAGCACATTCAACTATACGTTCTATCTATCAATCACCATGTCACCTTGATTACATACATGTAATACCCCATCCTTTACTTTCTCCTTCCATCGGGGGTTGTCCAGTATTGAAGTTTGCTCACTAAAATACAGCACATATTCAAAACTTAAACGATCTCCTCTTATTTTTCTCTCAGGACTTCTGTAATATTGAAAATTTATATTTGAACACCATTCTGATTTAGTTTAACTTGTGTATAGTGTTTCAAAAGTTTGTAAAAGTTTGTAAAAATTATATATATATATATATATATATATTATACATAACTAAACACACACACATACATATGCATATATATATATAAAGTACGTATTTTTTTTTTGAAGAGAAAAATTATACGCTCAGACCGGGACTTGAACCCGGGACCCTTGGTTCTCTAGACCAAGTGCTCTACCAACTGAGCTACCTGAGCAAGTACCGATCTAAACGCAAATCTTTCTCTATATACATTGTAATTCCCATCCACCAAATGCTGTGAAGCCATGCTTCTATCTTGCAAATGGCGGCTCCTTTATTAAGAAGACATATTTGGGAATTATACATTACAGCCAGTACGGCTTTTTCCAAGTTTTTATTATTGATTTCGTACATCTCAATGATGGATAAATCATATTTGAAGAGAAAAATTATACGCTCAGACCGGGACTTGAACCCGGGACCCTTGGTTCTCTAGACCAAGTGCTCTACCAACTGAGCTACCTGAGCAAGTACCGATCTAAACGCAAATCTTTCTCTATATACATTGTAATTCCCATCCACCAAATGCTGTGAAGCCATGCTTCTATCTTGCAAATGGCGGCTCCTTTATTAAGAAGACATATTTGGGAATTATACATTACAGCCAGTACGGCTTTTTCCAAGTTTTTATTATTGATTTCGTACATCTCAATGATGGATAAATCATATTTGAAGAGAAAAATTATACGCTCAGACCGGGACTTGAACCCGGGACCCTTGGTTCTCTAGACCAAGTGCTCTACCAACTGAGCTACCTGAGCAAGTACCGATCTAAACGCAAATCTTTCTCTATATACATTGTAATTCCCATCCACCAAATGCTGTGAAGCCATGCTTCTATCTTGCAAATGGCGGCTCCTTTATTAAGAAGACATATTTGGGAATTATACATTACAGCCAGTACGGCTTTTTCCAAGTTTTTATTATTGATTTCGTACATCTCAATGATGGATAAATCATATATAGAGAAAGATTTGCGTTTAGATCGGTACTTGCTCAGGTAGCTCAGTTGGTAGAGCACTTGGTCTAGAGAACCAAGGGTCCCGGGTTCAAGTCCCGGTCTGAGCGTATAATTTTTCTCTTCAAATATGATTTATCCATCATTGAGATGTACGAAATCAATAATAAAAACTTGGAAAAAGCCGTACTGGCTGTAATGTATAATTCCCAAATATGTCTTCTTAATAAAGGAGCCGCCATTTGCAAGATAGAAGCATGGCTTCACAGCATTTGGTGGATGGGAATTACAATGTATATAGAGAAAGATTTGCGTTTAGATCGGTACTTGCTCAGGTAGCTCAGTTGGTAGAGCACTTGATCTAGAGAACCAAGGGTCCCGGGTTCAAGTCCCGGTCTGAGCGTATAATTTTTCTCTTCAAATATGATTTATCCATCATTGAGATGTACGAAATCATAATAAAAACTTGGAAAAAGCCGTACTGGCTGTAATGTATAATTCCCAATATGTCTTCTTAATAAAGGAGCCGCCATTTGCAAGATAGAAGCATGGCTTCACAGCATTTGGTGGATGGGAATTACAATGTATATAGAGAAAGATTTGCGTTTAGATCGGTACTTGCTCAGGTAGCTCAGTTGGTAGAGCACTTGGTCTAGAGAACCAGGGTCCCCGGGTTCAAGTCCCGGTCTGAGCGTATAATTTTTCTCTTCAAATATGATTTATCCATCATTGAGATGTACGAAATCAATAATAAAAACTTGGAAAAAGCCGTACTGGCTGTAATGTATAATTCCCAAATATGTCTTCTTAATAAAGGAGCCGCCATTTGCAAGATAGAAGCATGGCTTCACAGCATTTGGTGGATGGGAATTACAATGTATATAGAGAAAGATTTGCGTTTAGATCGGTACTTGCTCAGGTAGCTCAGTTGGTAGAGCACTTGGTCTAGAGAACCAAGGGTCCCGGGTTCAAGTCCCGGTCTGAGCGTATAATTTTTCTCTTCAAATATGATTTATCCATCATTGAGATGTACGAAATCAATAATAAATACGTATTTATTGTTTTATATTGTTCCCTCGCAGCGGGAAGTAAAACCACTGCCCTTTATGTATACTACGTACAATGTATATATAAAAATATATCCAAAAGGTAGTGTTAATATACATCATACGAAACAAATCACAGCATTTTAAATGAACTGAACTTTATTTGAAACAATATAAAACAATAAATACGTACTTACCGCCATTTTATTACTGATTGGTGTCACAGCCTGCTGTAGCCGCGAGGAGGCTTACGGCCAAGTATGCAATGGCAACCAAAACTTTTCAAGCTCTATACATCGATTCCTGCGAACTGGCTTATAATTTATTTTAATAACAAGTAAATCAAATTATTTCGAATAAATTAATTAATTACATTTTAATTAAACATACTGGTGGCCGAATTTTAATAGGCAACTCGCCAAAAATGTATTTGGTAATTCACAATTTTATGAAAAAAATTGATTTTGTTCATATACTCTGTTCATATACTCGATGAACGTAGTAATCTTGTGGACTAGGTTTGAAATAAACAGTGGATGTGAAACGGCTGACTGTTTTATTGGATCAGCAGGTCACCTGAAGCAAAATTCTGTTGGTGATTAGGTAAGTTATGAATGGGTCTTGTTGTATCAACCTGTTTTATCCTCTCCCTGTTCTATATAAAAACCTCGATTCAATTGTTCTGCAAAGAGCTGTCAAAGAACCTCTTCTCGTTTTACTTTCACTCTTATTAATGAATAAAATCCCCCACATTTTTACTTCAAGAGGATGCTTACTTCCTAACAATAGTATCACTTCAAAGAGATGTTCGGATTATTTCAGTGAAAGTCCCTAGTTTAAAAATAAGCCCTTCGGTGCTCTTTACAGAAATCCTTCTGTGACTTTAGTAGACAAAAGGGCACTAATGTGGCATGATAGATTTACTCCGATACTGTCGGCTTTTTATCTCTTATGGGCCCGACGACCTTGGTTTCGATTTTAACTTTATTCGAAAGAGTGAATAAAATATCTTCTCATTTACACAATTCTTAAATACTAAAAGAAAATCTCAAACTTTAAAAATAACACACAACAACAAAGAATTACTCACAGGCTCGAAATATAACTATGTTTTCGGACTCGCAGAAGACGAAAATGATATTAGTTTTTTCCAATCACCTAACCGGAGTCATATATTTCGACAACCTTTAGCAGAAGTGATCGTTTCCGTGAGCGTCGCAGGCGCTATTGTCTCTCAAACTGGTCACCCTTCTTTTTCTTTTGCGCGGTTTTATTACTCTTAGGGATTGTTAAACCCTCAGGAATACACAGATATACAACATTTCCTAATTGCCACAGTCAAATGCGTGAAGCAATGGCTTGTAATACCTCGTTCTGTGCAGTTCGTCTTACATTACATCATTGTGGTTGTGAAGTATCGATATATGCATTATTGTGTATCATTATAAAGAAATTGAATTAAAACAATCTACTATAATATATTTTAATACGTAAGTTTTAGTATTTTTATAATTTTGCAGTGTCTCGCCGCTGTAAGAATTCTCCTAATTTATTCTGTTACGTATATGGAGAGTATTGTACAAAATCTCAGCGCACAATTTATATTTTGGGAACTATAGTACATTTGGAGATACAGATAAATTTTGGGCCCCCAATTTTTGCTGTACAAACTGCCAAAGGATTTTAATAGGGAGGTTAAAAGGTTCGCATTCGTGCATGCCATTTGCCATTCCAATGTTGTGGAGGGAACCAACGGACCACATCACTGACTTATTTCTGTATGGTCAATATATCTGGTTTCACTTAAAAAATAAGCATTCTCTTCAGTATCCAAATTTGCAGTCAGCTATGCGACCTGTTAAACATAGTGATTCTTCACCGAACTTGGGTGACGTCAGTGATGAACATGGCGAAAGTTCCACGAAGACATTTTAGAAATCGAAAGGCGTTATAAAGGGAAATTAGTGATCAACATGCTTGCTGATTACTGCTGGCAACTTATCACAGACGTTTCGGAACCATCTTATCGGTGTAAGTCATCCAGGAAGAAGTTTTGAAAGGTGAGATTTTTGCTACAATTTAAGCATGTGTTGTAACGTAACTACTTATTTATCCTTCTTAGAAAAAAAAATAACTTTTTGGATCTTACGTGATTTGGTTTAACATAGATCAATTGCTTCTAGCAATATTCTTACAAGAAAAATTGCAGATAAGCAATAAGATGCGAAATATAACGAAAAACGTTCAACACGTCCTCGCAAAAAACTGTTAGGTGATAGAGAAAAACGGACTTCAAATTCGAAATCAGCGCATGCCAATTAACTAAAATCACCTATTTTCATTTCTGCGAGCAACGAAAAGTTCAAATTTGTAGTTGTGTGTAATTAGGCTAGGAGTAATATAATTAAAGGTAATGGCAAAATCTTGCTAAGTATAGCACTAATTTATCACAACTTCTACTACACCACATTCTTCTTCTACCATTCTCTGTCTATGCTCTTATATTTCCCCTTAGGGCAAGGGACTCCCTTGCGAGACTTACATAAATAAGCTAATATGGCTACACTTATTTGCCTACGGATGTCAGCGCGTTAGCATTTGGTCCCAAAGAGAATCCTAATAAGCAACTAAGGAATTACTTACACGGAAAATGCCGATTAAATTTTGCTCAGAGGCTCTAATATAAGCTTGGATATTTTGGCGAACCCAAAAAGGTTCAGAGTCGAGACCCACAGCTTAAAGTCCTTACAGGAGGACTTATCCTTTGTAATCAATTGAATTGGGGTTTACTTGATGAAAATCCATAACTTATTTAATTGAATAAAAATAAAACTTACAGTTTTATGTGATTTTCATATTTATTAAAATATAATTTAGTTACAGCTGCTTTGGTACTTTGTATCTTCTTTAGACATGATAACAAATTAATGAAAATAACTGGTATGAGAAATTGTGTTTCAGTAATTTAATTGCTAAGGAATTTGTTAACTATCCTTATTTCTGAGCAGTTTTTGAGTTCATGGTAGAACACTACAGATATTTCAAGAAGCAGCCGAAACAAGAAAGACCGAAGAACGGTGAGATCTATAGGGAAGAAAAGTAATTCTATATTTTTTTCTTTCACCCTAGAAGGATAATTAAGTAATATTTTGTGTTATTGTATCCCTTTGAAAGGGAAGTTAAAAGCCATAAATAAAGTACCTTTGATATACCTAACATTTAAAAATAATCACCGAATATATATAAAAAAATTTTCCGGAGAAATTCACAGGTGTAAGAACTAAATCCCTAGCTTTGAAATGATTATCATACTGGAGATATATGCCAGCAAACAAATAAAGCATAATAATAAATGTTTCTATTATATACGGATTATTTATTTACACTTTCATATGTACATCAAGAACAAAATCCAAATACGCGTAATCAAGAACTTCCTTAATTCGAAATAAGTAATAAAAAATAACCCTTAGATTAAGCGACTCTGGATTTTATAAAATGTCCAAAAGTAGACACCCATTTTAGCGCAGTCATATATGAATAATGATTTCACTTTAATTAAAATTTCAGATTATCCTATGTTCCCTTAGAGATTTTGAGTGCACTTTACTGGAAGTTTACATCTGTTGCCAATACTTGTAGCTTCAGAAGATAAAAAAAAACGAAAATTGCAAGTCTTTATAAAAGAAATCTTAAAAGTATTCTTGAGTTCGGGCTAGAAAAAGTTGAAGAGATGCTTTCTTTTCATAAACGAAGAGTCTGTTGTTATTGTGAAACTGAAAAGCGAGGTGAATTCCTCATGAGAAACTGTCATCTGTTTATTTGTATCGATAAAAAATAACATGAGTTTTTATACTGCCTGAAATATGCTAATTTATAAAATATTAGGCCTAATTATTAAATCAGTTTGTTTGTACAAATAGACAATTTTTAGAATAATATAACCTTGTCAGGGGAGGATTTGTAACCCTGGATCAGACACATGCTGTTTTGACCACACAAGGACATTCAGGGGCTCCTTAGATGATCAGTTCAATGCCAGGGCCACCTCCAAGACAATATGAACATTTTAGAAGAACATACCATTAATTCATTCATTTATAATAAACAAGGCGAATATGATGTCGTGAAGGTCATATGATGTTCGGGGATTATTTGGGCCTTAAGGCTTCCCGGAATTTGTCTTATAGGCTTATGCGAGTAAAAAACCCCAAGGAAACCAGACCAGGAAACATGTCCCGATAGGGGATCAAATCCGGATCCGTTACGTATGAGGTAACAGTGCAACGTTACTTAGATTCCACAGCGGTAGACAGTAATATTAATAGATTTTATGAGTTAGATATGCGCTACTCACCTCATATTTGTAGCTTTTTTGCAGACTTAAGTTTCGATGCCTTAGGCATCATTGTAATTCTTTCTAACAGGTTAGAAAGAATTACAATGATGCCTAAGGCATCGAAACTGAAGTCTTCAAAAAAGCTACAAATATGAGGTGAGTAGTACATCGTATACAGCGATGGGCAGGACATATGGCACGAATAGGGAATGAAAGACATGCATGGAAGCTTCTTGTAGGAAAACCAGAGGGGAAAACGCCCAGTTGGTAGACCTAGAATGAGGTGGGAGAATAACATGAACTATGATTTGAGGGAAGTGGATTATACAGGGAATGATTGGAAAACATTAGCTCAGAATATGGATGTATGGAGAGCTTATGTCCGCGCGACCATGAACCTACGTGTGTTAGTTACTTAGTACATATCTAACTCATAATATCTAAAATAAACCTCATAGTATTACTTCCTTGAAATATTAAATAATATTAATACTCAATACTACTACTAGTACTACTACTAGTACTACTACTACTACTACTACTTACTACTACTACTAATAATAATAATAATAATAATAATAATTATTATTATTATTATTATTATCATTAATGTAGTTGGTAGGCTAAGAGCCTTCTAGGCCTGTCGGGACATAAGTTGGAGTGATTAAGTAAGACTTCTGCTTCACCATACTTATTGACTTTTACACAAAGAGCCAGAACAGCATTTGAGAAATTATACAAAAGTTAGAAATACAATATAGTATACTGTATACTCTAGAAAACTCATTAGTTCCTTAGGATAGTTTCATTACTGTAATGAAACATGATTACTTAAGTATATTTTCAACGTGCCTTCTGGATAGTTTACTCTGTGACTTTATATGATATCATTCTCACTGCTTCAATTAGATGATGCTAGTACGGTTGAAATTTGTAGCGAAGTAGACCGCAGAGAGATTGTACTCGTAGGTTCCATAATTCTCTTCTGCATTTAAATCGGGATGAAACGTGAGGACTTGAAACATAAAATGTTTGTGTTGTTTCTATGTAAAATTGCTCACGTATCCGCGCAGCACGTGTGAATGGTGAATAAGACAAATTGAGAACCTGCTCCTCTTTAAGATGCAGCATCCTTCACTCCTTTATCTCACCTACCCTTACAGTTTCCATGACAACAATTCCAATGAAGACTTTATCATCATCATTATTATTATTATCATTATTATTATTATTATTATTATTATTATTATTATTATTATTATTATTATTATCATTATTCCTAGCACACTGTGCAACAAAAAATAAACTTTTTTTTTGTCTCAGAAAGAAATATATGTAATTCCGATAGCATTTTCCCCCCTGAATTCAAATATGATATTGGTTTTTTTCCATCACGAAAGGTTGGAAGAAGATTCTATCCTTTTAGCCGGGAACCAAGCATTTTTTTGGAAACTTTAAATCTCGTATGAGATCGTTAAGATCTTCTTGAGTCAATAAATGAGAGATGAACAGATTTGTTCAAAAGTTGTATCACCAAAATCTGTCTCTTCTTCTTCCTTACTTCCATCAGAATCTGAGCTCTCTTCATCTAATGTGACATGTTCTTGGAGGCTTTGGTATGGGCAATTCTTCGCAGTGTGGAACTGGTCTCATTGCAGATTGCAAGTCAGGGTACACCACTGTGTTTTGATTTTGACGTAATCCCTTTAATGTTTGTTATTAAAAATAATTATTTAAATCCATTAATTGAAATTGAAATTAAAAACTGTGGGCGATGGAGAAATCCCGAATACATATTTGAAAACACGATAAAAAAACTGCATTAAGTATAAGTATTGGTACTCATGAGACAAAAATCATGTTGACCAGTGTTATTATTATTATTATTATTATTATTATTATTATTATTATTATTATTACTATAACCCAGTAAAACCAGACTAATGGCAAGATGCCTTGGCGCAGAGCTACCGGACGGACTGTGTGCTGGTTCGTGTTTCAATGGGGACATTATATTTTTTTTGTTACTTAACATTGTAACCTTGATCCATCACACAGTTCACGTCCAGTCTCCCTCTCTCACTTTCGGCGGCTAGTATGGGTACCGGTTGCCCCACCCCCCTCAGTATCATGAGGAATTTTAGTAGCTGCATTGAGCAGCGACTCTAAATTGAGAGAACCAGGTATAACAGCTGGGGGACCCGACATGCTGACTATATGTCACCCCTACACTGGCTGCTGGATGATCGTCTATCCCTGTGATTAACACATGTGCATGTGAGACCAGCAACCAGCTTGTAGGTCACGGGGCATCTAGACCTGTCGCGCTATGGAGTTCGAGTTTTTAGCCTCTGTCTGTCACAGGCCTATGTTTAATTTCTTTCTGCACCTCATTTCTGTTTGTAATTATTGTTCCTAGCTATTTGAATTCTTCTACTTCTTCAAAATTTCCCTCATTCGCTGCTATGTGTCCATTATAAATTAATCATGTATATATTTAGTTTTATTAGTAATTAATTCCAATCCTAGTTCCTTAGTGTTATATAATAAAATGCGTGTGTCGGGATTTAGTGATTCCTCACTTTCGTCTAATAATACTACGTCGTAAATATATACGAACAGCTGATTAATGCGAGTACCATTGAATTGTGCACCTTTTTTACCCGCTAAAGATTTCATTGAATGCTCTAGTGGAAAATTAGATAGCAAAGAAGATTGTGCATCTCCTAGCTTTAACCGATTGTAAATTTCAAAAGTATTTGAAATTTGTTTACTACCCGCATCCTACTCCTTGTGACCTTTAGACCATTCAAATAAGTCTAACAAACATTTTAGGAATTCCGAATTTTACCATGGTACTATACAAATTCTCCTAGTATCCTATATACATTCATGTAGCTTTAAAAACAGTTTTATCCTTGGGAATTGTATTAGCACGTCGATTTATGAGTTTGAACATTGTCCTTAAACATTCTTTAAAACTCTGTATATTGTTCATACACATAGATTAGCATGATTTTGAACACTGTCCATATACTTTGTTTAATATTTGAATATTGATTATGCATGTCGATTCATATGATTTTTTAACACTGTCCTCAATTCTTCACTCCCTAAATAGTTTTAAAAACTTCCTTCCTACAAAATTAAAACAAATACTTGTACAGACTCTTATAATGCCACACTTCGACTACTGCGACATATTACTGACTAATCTGACAACTGATCTATCTGACAGACTACAGCATGCTCATAATGCGTGCATTCGATTTATATTCAATCTCCGTCGTTATGACCACGTGTCTCCTTCATTTCAGGCCTTATAATGGCTACGCCTAAATGACAGAAGAACTTTACATTCACATACCTTACTATTCCAAATTCTGCACACATATTTACCAAGTTATTTAACAACACGTTTTCAAAACTTATCGGGTCATCACAATTTAGGAACAAGATCACAAGACTATTCTTTACGTTTGATACCACAGCACAGAACATATCTATACTCTGAATCTTACACAATATCTATGACTAGAGCATGGAACTCACTTCCCAGTCATGTCAGGGACTGTCAATCGCTATCATTATTTAAATCCAAATTAACTGATATCTTAAGTTCGACACAATGAATACATTAACTGCATAACAACTATATAAAGCATTCCATTAATAATCATCTAGGAAGCTGCTTACTTTATTTTATATCATTTTAATTTTATTATATTCTATGTTTTTGTTAGTATTAGCTAGTATTAGATCACATCAACATTGTATTTTGTTTAGTCTGTATTTTAATAATATCTTAAAATTGTAAGATGTATGTAATTTTTGTATAATTCTACTATTCGCTGGTTCAGTGGAAGAGAAGGCCTTATGGCCTTAACTCTGCCAGCTAAAATAAAGCATTATTATTAATTATTATTATTATTATTATTAATCTCTGGATATTGTTCATGCACAGTTCTTCGATTTAGATATACATGATTTTGAAATCTATCCGTAAACTTTGTTAAATGTTGGAATGTTGTTTTTGCATGTCACTTCATATGATTTTGAACACTGTCCAATAAACTTTGTCTAATCTCTGGATACTTTTTATGCGCGTCGATTTACGTGTTTTTTTACACTGTCCATAAACTTTATTTAATCTATGGATGTTTTTATGCATATCCATTTACATTATTCTTTTAACACTTTATATATATATATATATATATATATATATATATATATATATATACTTTTTAATCTCTGAATTTTGTGTGCAGGTCGATTTACATGATTTTTAATACTGTCTATAAACTTTATTTAATCTATGGATATTTGTATGCATATCCATTTACATGATTCTTTTAACACTGTTAAAAAAGCTATGTTTAATATTTGGATTTTTTATGCACGTCGATTTACATAACCTTTTTTAACACTGTCTATAAACTTTATTCAATCTATGGATATTTGTATGCATATCCATTTACATGATTATTTTAACACTGTTATTGAATTGTGTTTAATCTATGGATATTTTTATGCACGTCAATTTACATGATTATTTTAACTTTAATCTCTGGATATTTTTATGTACAGTACGTGGTTTTACGTAATTTTTTAATACTGTCCATTAACTTTGTTTAATCTAAGGATATTTTTATGCATGGCAATTTACACGATTTCGAACAGAAAACTTTGTTTAATCTCAGCATTTTTTATGAACGTGGATTTGCTTGATTTTGAGCACTTCTTTAAAATTGAGTTTCCAAAAAAAATCAATTCTTTATTCACTCTTGCATTGAAATCATACCATCCTTTAATAACGGTATTAATACATTTGGATTCAGAATGATATGAGAACCTGTTAATGATAAGTAGCATGTTATATACAGAACACAGTTTTAAAGCAAACGCTTACATCGTTCTAGAAACCATTTCGTCTGTATACAGTAATACAGTACTATCTCTTGTAGGGTAGCGAATCGACCAAAACATACGTATGTGTTTGGAAGCATACGCCCAACTAACCATTTCCTCCTTGTGAATAGGTAACTTATCGTCCTTCTCTGCACGATGGGATGTCTAATCAAGACACTACAGGAACCACGTGTATTATCAGTTGGCAACTTGCCACCCCAGCTCTTCTGTTGCGGGTTCGACCTAATACACGAAATAGGCGGCGCACTTTCTCTCTGAGGAAATTTACTTTTGATAAAGAAGTTGTTGAAGATGAGCTATATGGTACCCAAAACGATCCGAATCGATAAAGACTAAATTATACCTAGATAGATAATTTATTCTTTTTTATGGTCTGTCCTGGTGAACTGTATTAGTGGTTACTGTGCTCGCCTCTGTTTTCCGGGTTCGCGAGTACAAAACCAACCGGTGTCCATGGATTTTTTAAAGGCGTAAAAAGTCTTTCTTCAAAAGAAAAGTAAAGCCGTGGCTTCGTCTTGTATATTTACGGCACGTAAAAGAAGCGCATATCTAAAATAAGAGGCCATTGAATAAAACTTTATCGGTTCTTTTATGCGCATATTTGAATTGTGACTTTAGTTGGTAGACCAAGAATGAGGTGGGAGAATAACATTAACCATGATTTGAGGGAAATAAATTATACAGTGGATGATTCGAAAATATTTTTTTTTTCAAATGCCCCAGGTTTGTCTTTCGACATTCCTGGTTTCTCTCCTGGCATGGCGTACTTGTAACCCACTTCTGAGGTTGGGGCGCCTGGAAGGCGGGGTTACGTTGCCCCGATGATATGATGGGTGATGATGATGATAATGGTGCGCCAGGAGAGTCCTTAATCCTATGCTTAACCTAAGATGAATATGAATGATGATGATTGCGATGGCCATATGATTTTGGGGACCGTTTGGGCCTTAAAGTTTTCCTGACATTTGTCTTACAGGTGAGGAAAAACCCCGATAAAAACCTCACCCACAAAAACTATCCCGACCGGGGATCGAATCCGGGCCCGCTGCATGACAAGGCAGCACGCTACCCCGAGACCACAGCGGTGGACTTGATTGGAATATATTAGCTCAGGATAGGGATGTATGGAGAGCTTATGTCCGCGCGGCCATCAACCTACAGGTTTGATAGGGCCAGTGAGTTAGTAGAGTAGTTAGTTAATGACCAGAGTTCTTAAAGTGCACCGTTAAACAGAATATTAATAATTCCTGCTTTCCATTGTGTTACTTATATGGTTATACTATTTTATTAGCATAATGCGTTTTTTTGCAATAAAGTGATTATTAAGATGTCTGATTGATACTGGAGTTACATTTCCTCACTTAATGTTCAGTCCTCGTGTGCTGTTACAAAATATGAAGTGGAAAATAACTTCATTGTGGAATTTCGTAAAATAATAATGAGTAGTATTGTCTGTCCAACGGATCTGTGCCCCCGTAAGATATGTGAACTAAAGCTTACTTCCTTTTCTGCCTCGGAAAATCATTTCCCTCCCTGCATTTCTTTCTCTCTCATTTCTATCTCTCTCTCTCTCTCTCTCTCTCTCTCTCTCTCTCTCTCTCTCTCTCTCTCTCTCTCTCTCTCTCTCTCTCTCTCTCTCTCTCTTGCACTTGCACTTCAGAGTTGTAAACTTGAATCCAACCTTGCAATATTCAATATTCAAGAGCCATGAGACTGGGGGAAGTTTGGCAATATCCCTACTCGATGGCTGTTACTTGACGTAGGGGGAGGGGAGTGCGGTGAAATGGTCTGAATATTAACGTGTACTTTTCTAAGAACGATGCCAGCGCTACAGGGGCACAGATCCGTTGGTCCGAGTATACGTTACTCTTATATCAGCAGAAACACTAACGAAGCATTACGTTCGAAAACACGTACGAAAAATAATCACTATAAATACATATTTAAAAAAGTTGCAGCAGAGATACTAGTATGCAGATCTTACATTATTTTCATGCTAAATCGTGATCTGAAATCTTTTTTTTTATCGCGCAAGGATTCTGTGCTGTAAAGGTAAAAGATAAAGTGATCCCACTACAGGCCCTTGGGTAGTAGGAGGTTAAGGCTCCCACTTTTTCTAGACAATCGGCAATTTATGTACTGTGTGACAGCCGCCTTTACCCCAGAACAAGCGTCTGGTACTCATTTCCGTTAGAGACTGAGTCGACCGCACGGCCATAGTACCACCAGAACGTTTGGATTTGTTTAAAAACACTGACCCCACCGGGACTTGAACCTTCGACCTTTCGACTTGTAGCATATTACCTAAACCAACGCTGGTTGAGTGGAAGAGAAGGCCTTAACTCTGCCAGCTAAAAGAAAAAAGTAAAGTATTCCCACTACAGGCCTCAGGAGGACCTTGGGGTAGTGGGAGGTTAAGACTCCCACTTTCCTGGACAATCGGCACTTGATGTCAGCCGGGTTGTCAGCCCTTCGTGACGGCCGCCTTTACCCCCAGAACAAGCGTCTGGTACTCATTTTCGTTAGAGGCTGAGTCGACTCCAGGGCCATAGTGCCGCCAGAAGATTTGGGTCAGTTTAAAAATCCTGACCCCACCGGGACTTGAACCCTCGACCTTCCGGCTTGTAGCGCAGTGCCTTAACCACTCCACTACGGCGTGCCCCCTCTGTCAGCTAAAATAAAGCATTATTATTATTATTATTATTATTATTATTATTATTATTATTATTATTATTATTATTATTATTATTATTATTATTATTATTTGCTACGATCTTAGCCTATTTCACCACGCAATAGAGGCCGCAATAATGATAATTTCACCAGATCCCATGGGCATTTTTATAATATTTTCAGCTGTGAATTCAGATATCAAACTTTTTTGTATTTTTGTATTATTTTTCACAAATTGCATTTTCGTTAGTACCAAATGTTTATTTTATTTCAAATGATTGCACGTAGTTTCTCATATTGTAATCTCGTAGTGTCTTGGGGGTAGGTTGACTCTGTATGTAAACAGCAAAACAACTGCAATAAATGAAATTGAAAAGTCACTAAAAATACATTTTTGCATTCTCGTTTCAACTTTTTCGTAGCTCTTTTAGGTAAAGCCAGTAATGACCAAGTAGAGGGGTTTCATGCAGAAGTAATGACCATGGAACGACGATCAGAAGGTATGGCCTTAACATGTTAAGGGACTAGTATTAGTTCCTTATAAGATAAGTTAGTGGAATCTACAAAAGTAATTTTCGGCGTTCTTGAGGAGAAAAAAATTAATTGTCTGATTTTCATTAAACATGTTTGGTTTTGATTTTCTGTATTTTGTCGTATATATTTGTAATAAATCTCATTTTTATTGACTGGATGAATCTTCTTCTTCTTCTTCTTCTTCTTCTTCACTTCACGGGCTAGGCAAATTGCCTGTTACGCCTCACAGTAGTTCTGTCCATCTTTTCACTGGCCTTCCTATATTCCTTAAAACTCTTGGCTTGTAGTTAAAAATGCTGCTTTTGGTAATCTTGTTACATTCATTCTTTCTACATGTCTAAACCATTTTTCTCTATATTGTTTGGTTTTACTATTCAATGGATATATTATATTTAACTTTGTTCTTACATCTTCATTCTTTATCCGATCCATTCTTGTGCAGCCTTTTTGTTCTTCTAAGGAAGTTCATTTCTAAGCTTTGTATTCTACTTTGTAATTTGTTGGTCATTACCCAAGTTTCACTCTCATAAAGTAATGTAGAGACTGCCAATGTTTTATAAAACTTCAATGTAGTATCTCTGCTGGACGAATAATATAATTATTTTCCCCCAGTTTCCCAATGCATGTGAAACTGTTCGAAATGAAAAAAAAAAGTAGTTCTAATATAAATGTGTTTTGTAAAAATAAAAGGACGTTATGGGGAAATTGGTTGTTGAAAATACTGTAAGAATATCCCTGAGATCTGGTCAAATTATCATAAATGTGCTTGGTGAAATGTGCTAAGATTTAGAACCTTGATTGATGAAAAAAAAAGGGGGGAGGAGGAACTTTCAAATCTGAATTCAATGTGAAAAATCAGGTAACATCCACATACTGCACCCGAGCATCGGGAGGACTTGTGTAATTATATGACAGGAGTTTTAATATTTGTTTCATTGAGAACGACATACAGGCCTGCATTAATACATTTGATCACACTCTAAGACTTAAAAAAAAGCCCCCTTAAATATTTCGAGACAATTTATGTGATCCATACTCTACTTACAAATACATCAATTTATACAAAATTCATTATGATATTTAAGCACTTAGATTTGTTAAGGGAGGTGATGGATGAAAAATTGACCAGTTGAGATCAAAATTGGCATTTTTTGTACTAAAAAATAGCCTGTACTCTAATGTATGTGTTGGCAAAGTTTCAAAGGCCTATTACGCTTCTAAGTTCCCTCAATTACGTCAGAGTTAAAAGGCTGTGCCGTATAAATACTACTTGCATGTAAATCTTTAAACTTGTTTTTCCACACTTTTATTTCCACTGCATTTTTGTGCATTCAAAATTGAATGGAATTCAGAAATTTTGTCCTAGAAGGTTAACATTTTTATTTCAAGTCCTAAAAACAATGGGTAACAAAGTAGTTTATGGGTTTCGTGATTGAAGTAGCATTTTAAGAAATAAAAAATAAAATTATGCAATTATTGTTATTTATTTTTGTAATTTCACGTATGAGGTACATTTTTTTTCTCTCTTTGTATTCACATTATAAGAATTCTAATGCATGATGTTTTTCTAAATATTTTAGGGGACTTGTAAAAAAATCAGACATTTTACTAAACAATTGTGGAACCCATTTAATTATAATATATGCATTTTTAAAAAATATAATATTTAATAACTCGTAAAATAAGTGTCTCACAAGAATGAAACATAAACACATCATTATATATCATGCAGTGAATATTTGTACAAAAAATCAAGTCTCTAGCTCAAAATATGTAGAAAATAGAAATTTCACCCATCACTCCCTCAAAAATAGGAAATATATTATCTTAATTACATTATAACAATATCATAAACTAATCAGCCAACTTTAAATAGACTCTTGTCGGCCTCTTCTAATCTTTTCAATGAAATTCAAATATGTCTCCAATAAATCAATATTTCTCTCCCAAAACTCCATGGCGGGTCAGGTCTAGAAGGCCTTTATCTACTAGCCGTCTGCTGGTCTCATATCCACT
The DNA here is from genome assembly GCA_030220185.1 of Diploptera punctata. Classification (NCBI taxonomy): domain Eukaryota; kingdom Metazoa; phylum Arthropoda; class Insecta; order Blattodea; family Blaberidae; genus Diploptera; species Diploptera punctata. Next base: position 1,690,943 of record JASPKZ010008379.1, on the reverse strand, counting down.
TTTCATTTACAGTAGTGGACGATCATCTGTCCAATATAAGGGTGACCTGTTATGAGAATGCTGTGTCCCCAAGCCGTTATAGCTGGTTTTCTAAATCGGAAATCATCACTTCACCTAATTAAAATAATTATAATAGTTAGAGAGAAAGATTCATGTTATCACTATATTTGATTGAGTCATTTCGAAAAGGGATCATCTACAGCTAATCAAATTTTACAGGAGAGGAAAAAAAAAAAAAAAACGGATTCAACTTGTTCAGGACAAAGTATTGAATCTGAAATTACTACTGAATAAAGTCAGAAAGTGGTAACAGAATAGTGCAGTTGATCTGTTTTCACGTGGAAACTATGAAAGTACGTATGTAAACATGGAATAACTAAAAAGAGATTTTCAGAAAAATTTGAGATGGTCCCTTTTCTAAATTAATAATTCATTTACAGTTGTGAATTCTTTCGATGATGACATTACTTTTCACTATTTCAAAATATCGAATTTGTCTTATGCTCTGAAAATATGTAGGCCTACTCATTATTTGGAAACATGTAATTTCAAATAATAGATTATTTTTTCTATATGTATATATCCAAATTACACCACACTCCGGGATAGATACTAGAATACATTGATGTATGTTCTTAAATTAAACGTGAAAATCTTGGTACGAGATTAGGTTTTATAACATATTTAACATAAATAGAAAGAAAAAATGCACATTGGCCGGAGATTTAAACAAATATTTCCAGCTTTGTGTGCTGGACCAAGTGGATGAAACATAATTACTACTCTTTCAAATTACAGTTCAAGTGAAAAAAAATAAAAATAAAAATAAAAATAAAACTCGTATTAATTACGTTCAACAGATGATTAGACTGGAAACATTAATTTTCTGTATAACGCTTTGTTCGATATTCCTAAATTTTGTAAGTAGGCCTATTTTGAAAGTGTGTAGCTATTATTACGCTAATATATATACATAACCTATTAATTACCCTGCTTATTTTCGAAATATCTGTATATGGTTCTGTGCAAAGTTATGCAATATTTAATGCTAATATAAGTAACATATGTACTGAGTTAATATTAAGTATATGGTTAAATAAAAATAAGGTATTTAGATGACAAAGTTTATAATAGAGAATTGGATATTTAGTCCACTAAGAAATTATATATACAAAATTGTACAATTACAATAACAATGCACTGACGAAAATTCGATACAAATTCCTTCTCTCCTTTTTTTAAAAAAAATACTGAAGTGAAGACAATAATATCTGTGTTTCAAGCCACTTCGTTATTCTACAGTTAATGAAGTATTTTATATTTGTTTACTTCATCTTTTTTTCTCCCTCTTTTCCTTCTTGTTTTAACCTCATTGTTAACTTTCTGTTAGTTTCGCATATAGACACAAGGACAAGACACACACCCAGACCCAAGATGGAGATTAAAATCCCCCTACCCCGCCGGGAATCGAACCCGGGTCGCCGGAGTGGAAGGTAGGGACTCTACCGACTACGCCACGGCGACGGACAAATATCCTAACCTCAACATCTGTACGTATCGTGTTAAATGGGCTGCTTCTCGTGTTTACAACAAGAACTCTGAAAGTTTTACTGCCGCTGTCTTACAATTTATTGATACATTAAACCTGAAATGGAATGTATTTAATCTCTACATCTGAATTCCTTTCTATTAAATGGTACAACTGAGTCAGCAGATTAATGTTCGCTCGATTTAACAGACTTTACTGTGCTGCGGACCAAACAATGAATCAGAAACCAAATAACGTTCAGATCATTCGTCTACCTGACAACGCAGAGAACTTAATTATACGATGAAATTGAGCATCCTCGTCCAAAGAGAACAATTAAGCTATGTAATGCTAAATGAAAGCAAGTGAACAAATTTAACAAAATACGGAGAACCAAGTCTTTGGTCTTATAGTGCTAGAAACAATATTCCATATACAAAACGCACGGGGGGAGCACTCAAAGGGCAAACAGTGAATCAGAAACCAAATAACGCTCAGATCATTCGTCTACCTGACAACGCAGAGAACTTAATTATACGATGAAATTGAGCATCCTCGTCCAAAGAGAACAATTAAGCTATGTAATGCTAAATGAAAGCAAGTGAACAAATTTAACAAAATACGGAGAACCAAGCCTTTGGGCTTATAGTGCTAGAAACAATATTCCATATGCAAAACGCACGGGGGGAGCACTCAAAGGGACCAATGGATTAAAACGAGACTGTATCAAATAAGTCCTAGCAATCATGCTACCTTTAAACGTTGAGCCATAACTCCATAACTTTCGAGTAATTAATTACTTGCGGTTTGGTTTGGGCGAGATCTGACGTCCGGTCTCGGTTAGGACTAGCATATACCATTGTGTATTCACTACCCCCTCTGGTTTTGTGGAGCAGTTAGTAGGGCGTCTAGCAGGGAACATGAAGGCTCGACTATTTTTTTAATAACTAGTTGTTAATCTTTGTAATTATTGTTCTCATATGCATTAATTGTAAAATTGTATTAATATATTTTTGTGTGTTTACATTATTTAAATAATTTTCCAACTAAATTTTAAAATAGACTTCGGAGATGAACTTAGTAAACAAAACGTAGAAATAAACCAGGGAGTAAGACAAGGGTGTCCATTGTCACGAGTATTATTTAATTTATACTTGGACCATATCATAAATGAATGGCAAGAACAAATTAATATAAATACTGTATTGATAACTCTGCTTTTTGCAGACGATCAAGTAATAATGGCAGCATCAGAAAATGCTTTTACAACAATTCCTTTATACTTTAAACAATATCTCTCTAAAATACAATTTAAGAATATCTACATCTAAAACAAAAATATTAGCTCTGAAAGGAAAATTTGCAATAAGAACAAAAATAATGATAAACAATGTATTTATAGACCAAGTTCAAAATTTTAATTATTTGGGATGTCAATTAGGCAATGACAGAAATTTAGATAAACACACTAAAATACAACGATTCAATTATCTATGTGGCACAATTAAACGCACGTTATTGAGTAAGACTAGAAGATAAGCTATTTGAAGTTTTACAAAGTATTGGCAGTTCCATCTCTTATCTATGGATGTGAAACCTGGACATTAACAAAGGCAGATAGTAAACAAATAGAGGCTGCTGAAATGAAGATGTTGAGAGCAATAGCATGGATACCAAAGGACCGAAAAAAAGAAAAACGAAGATATAAGAACAGAACTTAATATATTTAATCTCTGTGAAAGAATAAACTATTATCAAAATGCTTATCTTCAGCACGTATTACGAATGAATGAACAGCGCATTCCAAGAAGAATGTATAATTATAAACCAAAAGGGAAAATAATATTGGGAAAACCATTGGAGAGATGGAAGGACCAATTCGACCTATAATGAGATCGGAACAGGCCATTGGGCTTAATCCTTGTTGTTGATGATGATGATTATCAAACTTGTGAGCAGAAAAGTAGCACTCGCAGTCACGCATTTTCTTTCTATTAAAATTATGGGGTTATCTGTTGAAATGGATATATAGCAACGAGTAGAATTTGCATTGTTTTCATTAATGCATTAAGGCCTTTCATATCTGCGGTTTTAATTAATATTATTGATACTTTGTATGTATAAGTTGTATATATTATTTGCTAACATCTAACTATTCTTTTACCGGTTTGTTATTTAATGATATTCTGTGGTCTCGAGGTAGCGTTCTGCCTTGTCACGCAGCGGGCCCGGGTTCGATCCCCGGTCGGGGCAGTTTTTCTGGGTGAGGTTTTATCGGGGTTTTTCTCACCTGTAAGACAAATATCAGGAAAACTTTAAGGCCCAAACGGTCCCCAAAATCATATGGTCATCATCATCATCATCCTTCACCGGTGTGGAAAGCAACGGAAAGCCAACATACCTACAATTCCCTAGTAAAGCTGCAAGCATTGCAGTGAAGGATCTGCCCTCGGGCAGAATTACTATGGATGGATGGATGGACTAGAGGCATAGTATACGTACGCCTGTAGACTTTGTTACACTGTAACACCCTGCAGTCTCCAAAATACATTGAAGATTGTAACACTGCTACTTTTCAGCTCACAACTTGGAAATTTATTTAAATATTATAAACACACAAAAAGAAAAATACTAATACAATTTTAAAAATTAATGCATATGTCAACAATAATTACCAAGATTAATATCTGATTATTTTAAAGAAAAGTATTCGGAAGTAGGTATCGAATCCTAGCCTTCGTGTTCTCACATAGACGTTCTATATTGACTCCTCCACAAAAGTATACGTGGTAGTAAACGCAGAATAGTATATGATAGCCCTAACCGAGACCGGACCTCAGACCTCGTCCAAACCAAATCATAATTAATTGATTACTGAAAGTTATAGAGTACGACTGATTTTATTAGGATCAGTTTTGTTAGAATCCATAGGTCTTTTTTATTACTTCCCCTTGTCAGACTTAAAATTACTGTTACAGTAACCTCTGCCCCCTATTAAACGAATTACTTATCTCATAATAATTAAATATATGGTTTGAATTGCTGTTGTATTAATTCAACATTGAAAGGTAATGTGTTTATTAGAATCTAAGAAAGTTTACCCTTAGGAGAAAAAATTGACAAGGCCGAAAGTTTTATGTTTTCTGCGCTTGTATCTTTTTAAATATCCGAAATACAATTTAATTTGTTAATGTTATCTCTGAAGTTTTTCTATTTTAACAGCCCACTTTTTACTTTTTTTCTTCTTATCTAATATATAAAAACGTTTGTTAGTTAGTTTGTTTGTTCGTACTTTGTGCGCGGCCATACCGTTGATCCGATTGTGATGGGTTTTTTGCAAAATGTTCAGGAGATTCCCGGGATGAACATAGGCTATAAGAGAGTTGAGATACTCAACTCCTACACCCTAAAAAACACCCTTTGTAGTGAAAAACATGAAAAAGTCCCTTTTTTTACCCTTTAAATGGATTACGCTGCCTAAATCATAACAAATACACAAAATTATTCTACACAGAATTTAATATCTCAAAAAAACTACAGGAAAGTCCGCGACAGCATATGTTTATATTTTAAGGATAACTCACAATAACCATTTTTGCTTTGCATTGATGCCAAGAAGATTGGGATAAGTAGATTCCCGGGCAAGCATAGCAGCGCAAGACGGGTATTCTTTTGCCTTTCAGCTCTTTACGCCAAGTACATCGGGATGCGTAGATTCCCGGGCAACGTCGGGTAATCAGCACGGATTATCTTAAATTAATAACGATATAAATGTATATCAATTTTTCCTTTTACGTATTCAACTAAATGCAAAAACCCATTATCATTTATTTAGGTGTAGCAGCGCACGCCGGGTATTAGCTAGTTCACAATAAAATTTATCAAAATGTAAGGAACATACATACAGTCAGTCAGACCTAAAGACAATTTAAAAATACCTGTCCTTCCGAACATTTCTGAGATTGCCTTCCTTCAGAAATGAAGTAAAATCACGAATTCTGTGTCGTAGATTTACGGTACATAAAAAATTGCAAAAAAAAAAGTTCAAAACAGCCGGCAAACAAAGATTTTAATTTATTTTGCAGGATGCGAGAATGATTTGTTATTCTTCCTAATTTGCTAGTCTGTTTTGAAAGTTTTTTATTTCCTTTCTTTCTTGTATACAGATGTGTTTTTGTATAATTTAAAAATGTAATTAAAACTGAATTTTTCCGAGATACAGCGTTGACGGAGGTGTGAATGTTTTCTATTCATTTCAGTCTCTACTCTCTTTGCGAATTCAATTAACTCAGAAGCGGTGTAATTTTGTGCTGCTTCTTTTTTTCAGTAAAACAAACTTCTACGTCAGACAAATACATCCCCACCGTCTTCAGAATAACATGATGAAAAAATCATAGAGTTTTATAAATCTTTCTAAACTCTAATAACAGCAAGAACGTTTATAAAAACGCTCATGAAAACATTACAGATAACGATTTTCTGAAAGAAGTTTTAATGTTAAGCCACTTTTAAAATGATAATCCATCCATAGTAATTCTGCCCGAAGGCAGGTCCTTCACTACAATCATAGTATTTTCATGCTATGCCTGCTGCTTTACTAGGGAATTGTAGGTATGGTAGCTTGCCGTTGCTTTCCACACAGGTGAAGGATGATGATAATGATAAGGATGATGATGATGCTGGCCATATGATTTCGAGGATCGTTTGGGCCTTAAAGTTTTCCTGACATTTGTCTTACAGGTGAGGAAAAACCCCGATAAAAACCTCACCCAGAAAAACTGCCCCGACCGGGGATCGAACCCGCAGTGTGACAAGGCAGCACGCTACCTTGAGACCACAACGGTGGACATATTAATATTAATAATAATAATAATAATAATAATATTGTTATTATTATTATTATTATTATCAACAATTTTTTATCAAGTAAATTTATACAATTCAGTAGTTTTCCTTCAAGCCAAGCTAACTTTATTTCTCTACAAATGTCTGTCTTGAGCATATTCTCTAAATTCTTCCTGTACGTACTTCTGAGTAAATCCATCCTCCCATCGGTCTCGTTGTCTTCTTTTCTCATTTTGCCTTCCATTCTAAAATCATTCTCGGAATTCTTTCTTCCTCCATCCTTTAGACATGCACAAACCATCTCAATTTTCGTACTTCAATTACCTCCAAAATATTTTTCTCGACTTTCATATAATAGTAATAATAATAATAATTTATAATTATTATAATTACGGAACAGGCAACTCTTGCCTAAACCACGAAGTGAAGAAGAAGAATTATTATAATTATTAATTATATGCAGATTTTCAATGTTTACACATCTTTCTGTGCCTGAAGTTTTATTTTTCTTCTCCACTCGTCTATATCCATCCATCCACTCCATTTCCTCCACTCCTCATGTTCTCATTCCAGTTCTTATTTCTTGCATCCAGGAGTTTCGAGGTCTTCCTTTCCTTGTTTTTCCTGGTTTACACCATTCCAATGGTTTTCTGGGTAACCTTTGTTCTTGCATTCGTCGTACATGCACATACCAATTTAACTGTTTGTATCTTATATAATCTACTATTGAATATCTAATATTTTTTCCTCCTCGTATGACATTATTTCTTATTTTTTCTAATTTTAAACATCTTTTTTGCTGTCCTCAAGAAATCCATTTCGATCGACATAAGATTTTGTTGTAAGTTTTTGTTGAATTTCCAAACTTCAAGAAAAACTTAGAACAAAAACTTATGTCGATGGAAATGGATTTTTAATAATAATAACAATGACGACGATGATGATAATGATAATAATAATAATAATAATAATAATAATAATAATAATAATAATAATGTACACAAAAATGTTTCCTTAAGAACATGTTTCTGATTTGTTTACAAACACTGATAACCTCAACTCCACATATTTATGAGTTTAGTTGCATGAAATTTGTATATTCTATATCGGAATGGGGAGGATTTCTTGAAAGGCCAATATTAATTTGTAAGGTAGAAGGTGCAACTGAAAGGTAAATGATTGGGCAATCTCCCGTGATGCTGCTGACAAGTAAGGTAACTGTGGTCGACAACTTCTATCCGAGACTTTCCTCAAATCTAACCCTCTCTACGTGACAAGGGAGACGTCCACGCAGATAATTAATGCCCTGGAGCGCCCCCTCACATCCCAGAAATCCCAGGATGAAGTTAGCAAGGTACAGCAATGCACACAATCAAGTGGACATTTGCATAATTTATGCAGATCATTTGAATTGTAGGCCTATTGGTAACATCATACTACATTGTACTCATGATAGATATAGTTACATTATTAATATAGACCTAAAATAATACTCTAATATGGAAGAATTGTCACTACCTTTATCACAAAAATAAAATCTGTATTAATAATAATTTTGGTCTGTTTAATTCTTACCTCATATTGTTTCTGTTACACATATGTTTCAAGGCAGGTTTGTCTTATCTTCAGTGGTTACAGACTGGTACAAAATTGGTATTGTTGGTTTATTTAAGTAAAATTGTATCACTTCATCTCATATTCTTCTTCTAATACTAATTTTGAGACATTCTTCAGTTCCATCCTCAGTATTTACATTATCGTTATGTCGTCTTGAAGAGCCGCCTCTTGTTCCCTCTTTTGGTAGACTGAAGAACCTCGAAGTCAAATAATTTTACGCGGGACTTTCAAATTCCCGGAGAAAATGATTTGATTTCGAGGTTCTTTAACCTACCAAGAGACGGAGCAAGAGACGGCTCATCAAGACGACTTAACAACGATCATAAAAATACTGAGGATGGAACCGACGAATGTCCCGAAACTAGTTTACGATGAAAAGGAGAAGAAGAAAAATATGTGTTGAGGTGATAAAATTTTACTTAAATAACACCTCACAGTGTTAATTCCTAAAACAGTTAATTGCTATTTTAGTTCATACTACTCATTTATTTAATTTTAACCTCAAAACAGGGCACCGGGTTCCATTTCTGATCTAGACAAGTTTTCTGGGCGAGCCTTTATCGAAATTGCCCCTCACCTGTAAGACAAATGTGGGGAAATAGTTCCTGAACACCATTTACATCATAATCACTATGAATTTATGCATGGATTAAAGTTAATGTCCGTGTTGTCTGGGAGCTGACCACTTATTCGGAGAGACCATCCATATTTTTATGTGGTCAATAATGTATATATTTGATCCGAGTTTAAAAGTCCTCTCCTGACAGATCGTGTCTTTGCGAGTTCCGGGAGGTATGGGGCAAGTTTTCTTGTGTTCGATATTTAGGATAAACTAAGTTCAAGGACTTTAATAAGATAAATTAAAATATTATAAAAATAATTTATTGCGACACTTTGTAAACTAGGTCAGTAACATAGCAAGAAACCCAAAATTAATCATTACGATATATATAATTCAATGATTATGTTCTATAGAGTTCTGGCCTAGAGCAGGTCTTTCACTGCAATCATAGAATTTTCATGCTATGCTTAGCAGCTTTACTAGGGAATTATAGGTGTGGTAGCTTCCCTTCGGGGACCGTTTGGGCCTCAAAGCTTTCTAACATTTGTCTTACAGGTGAGGAAAAACCCCGAGAACCCGGACCCTCTGCGTGACAAGATAACACGTTACTTCAAGACCATAGCAGTGGACAATTTAATACTACTACTACTACTACTACTACTACTACTACTACTACTACTACTACTACTAATAATAATAAAATTATTATTATTATTATTATTATTATTATTATTAATAATAATAATGTAACTGCTTGTTGAATGTAAATTCCTTGAAGTGATAACTATGGCTGTAGTAATCAGCTATACAAGTTTTATGCACTTCAGTTTCTCACATTTAACTTAGCCTACGTAATAATAAATTCTTTCAGTTACAAAAGTCAATTTGACTGTTTATTAATACTTGTTAGTTTATGCTGATGATGTAGTTTTATTAGGTAATGGCGAGGAGATACTAAGATCCAACACGCAAACTCTGTTAAGTAACTTAAGAAATTGGAACTGGAAGTAAATATCGATAAAACTTAATATATGGTCACACATAGAAATACATTATATAATGGAAATGGGCAGTTAATGACAAATCAGGGGAAATTTTGGAAAAGCTGCTGAATTAAAATAACTAGGAACAATAATTACAAATAGGAATGAGGTCACAAATATATTTAACATAGTCTCAATTCTGGAAATGCATGTTATTATGCATACAAGGATTCTTGCCATCCCAACTTCTCTCAAAATACATTAAAATAAAAATATAATTGTTATTCTATCGGTAATATTACATGGCTGCGAAAATGGAATTTTACTTTAAGGGAGGAGAAACGATTAAGAGTAGTTGAGAAAGTTCTTAGGAAAAATTTTGGACCGAAGAAAGATGAACAGAAAAGCGAATGGAGAAGACTACATGACACTGACCCATATACTCTTTAATGGGGAACCAGATATAACAAGGACAGTCGTACACTGCCATGGGGAGGGCATGTACGAATGAGGAATGAAAGAGGGGCATGAACATTTATTTTATAAGGGAAATACCCAGTACATAGGGCAAGAATGAAGTGGGATAACAACATTTGACCATTATATAAGTGTATCAGATCATACAGAGGATGATTGGAAAACAGCTCAGAATAAGGATGCATGGAGAGCTTATGTCCGCGCGGCCATGAACCTACGGCTTCGATTGTGCCAGTGAATTAGTAAGTTAGTCATATTTTAAGGGAATTTCTGAACATTACATAAGACGCAATACTATAGGTCAGTGTCCCAAAGCAAGAATTGCACCTTACTATATTTTTCAGGGCGTAAAAATTCTCAGTACAGCTTCCTTCTGTGGCGATATGACGCTGATTTTATAGATTTGTGGCACGTAAAAGGACTTCAAGCCAGAAATAAGATACCTCTCAGCAAAACGTGTTGACTCTTTCACGTCTAGCTGCAACGCTAATGACCTGAGATGTTAAAGAGTGTCAAAAATACCTCCTATCTATCTATCTATCAAGAAGCGAGAAAGAGAGATAAGAGAGCGAGAAAGAGAGAGAATGCGTTCATTTCACTTTTATTTGTGAAACCAGTAAACTTTCAGCTCTTGTTCGTTAATTAAAGCTTTCATTCAACTGGACACCCAGAGAAGCCATTAACTTCCCTTGCTCAACTTTAATTTTATTTTACAACATGCCAGACCCTCGCCTGGGCCTGCATGATTTTCTCTGTCCACTCAGAGGAAACTCCACTTATGTATTAATAAATTATTAGATTTACCCGGTTGTACAGAAATCAATAAAAAATATCAAAACTTATGAAGAGATGCAAGATAATCACTTCCAGATCCATCCATCCATAGTAATTCTGCCCGAAGGCAGGTCCTTCACTGCAATCATAGCATTTTCATGCTATGCTTGCAGCTTTACTAGGGAATTGTATAGGTGTGGTAGCTTCCCGTTGCTTTCCACACCGGTGAAGGATGATGATAATAATGGTAAGGATGATAATGATAAGGATGATGGCCATATGATTTCGGGGACCGTTTGGGCCTTAAAGTTTTCCTGACATTTGTCTTACAGGTGAGGAAAAACCCCGATAAAAACCTCACCCAGAAAAACTGCCCCGACCGGGGATCGAACCCGGGCCCGCTGCGTGACAAGGCAGCACGCTACCTCGAGACCACAGCGGTGGACTTCCAGATATATTATAAAAATGCTTCAAGTAGACTAGTTAATGACTGATTACAATTTAATTGAATCCGTAGAAAACACAACTACAACACTCCAATGCCAATTGGAATTCAAATGATATTGCATGGATTTGATTAATTACCGTAGTGCGATCCTTAAAATTTAGTTTGTTTTTTAAATATACATTCGTTATTTTTTAATTCAAGTAGGCCCTAACTCCACAGTTGTCCGCACAAGACTGAGTGGGCATGTTTCAACGCCTTATATTTTAATGATAATTTCTATGTTATAAAGTAAAGTAAAGTGATCCCACTACAGGCCTCGGGAGGTCCTTGGGGTATTGGGAGGTTAAGGCACCCACTTTTCTAGACAATCGGCACTTGATGTCAGCCGGGTTGTCAGCCCTGCGTGACGGCCGCCTTTACCCCCAGAACAAGCGCCCGGTACTCATTTCCGTTAGAGGCTGAGTCGACCCCAGGGCCATAGTGCCGCCAGAAGGTTTGGGCCAGTTTAAAAATCCTGACCCCACCGGGACTCGAACCCTCGACCTTCCGGCTTGTAGCGCAGTGCCTTAACCACTATGCTATGTCATACAAAAAAAACTTGAGACCTATGAGAAGTTACGCAGACGTGATAACTGCATCGGCATATTTTTTTTTGTAAGCTCATGTTTCCCTTAACAGAGATTTAGGCGCTCTCCCCCTACAGGGAAGAATTTGAACCATACAATTTAGTTACAATTGTTTTCGTATAGTTGTCATTTGAGTGGTCCGTGATCAGCGTTCCGCCTCATACTGACATCTAGGAAACCAAGGTAGTACTAGGACGGGAAAATTCGGTAAATTTTGCTTAGAGGCCTTTTCATTCAGGCTTAAGGATCTTTTACGAGCCTGAAAATCTTCAGATTCGGGACCCAAGGCTTAAAGTCCGTCCCGGAGGACTTGCTCCTAAGATTTTTCCATCCTAAAAAAACCCATCGACCCCGGCCGGGTTTGAACACGCGACCCTCGCGACCAGAGGAAAGGAGCATAACCACTAGTCTACCGCGGCCGATGTAATTTATTAATCAGATTTAAAATATAGGCTCTGTGATTTGTGAACGAAATTATTTTCATTTATTCCGTCTATAGGACGCTACTAATGGTAATAGCCTATTTAGATTTTTTAAAGACTAGAAACTTGATGTGTCCAAAGCCGTGGTGTGGTCAGTGGAGTTCCTACTTTCCATTCCGATGCTGCGAAATCGATTCTCGGCAGAGAAGATTTTTACTTGGCCTGTCTGGTGCCCCTTGTCTTGTGCTCTGTTTAAATTATATATATATATATATATATATATATATATACATTTGTATTTATAATCTCTACATTTAAACATTTTATAATTGTTACAATTGCTAAGAATAAATATAATACAATGTTATAACCTTTTTCTTTATTCATTAAAAATTTTAATTAATTAATGAAATTTGTAGGAAATATATAATTAATGTGTCTATTAAAATATGTTTTTTTAATTATACAAAATAATACGCTACATTTTGTGTTATCACCATATAATTTAAATTCGAATTTTAGAATACAGTAGAAATGAAATATCATTATTCTCGAATTACTGACTAAAGATTTACGAATGTTTTTAAATTGTCCTTGAAATTGATTACTTATTGAATATTTGGAACATTGATTAGTAGAGTACTGCCTAATATGATGGCCTGATAAATTATTTCTACCAGGAGATTTACTGCTCTTTGGTGACTCAAATCAAGATAATTATTTTAAAAACTTTTCCGAAATAATAGATTCGCATTTCGTAAAGTTTTAAACAAAATAATCTGCAAGGTTAGAAAATTCGTTACTTTGGGAATCGCTGACATATAGAAAGAAAGTAGGCTAACAGAAAGTAAGATATTCCAGAAAACTCAATATAGCAAGAAATAAATAGCAAGAAATAAACAATCTTCATTTCGCTTAGTTTGCAGAAGCGTTTTATGAAGAACTTTATGGAAGGAAGAAACTTCAAAAAGCAAACGAGAATTTAAAGTTTCTTATAGTAGTTAATTTATAGGTGATCCTCATTTCTAACTGAAGCCTCAGGTTTTCTGCAGAGAGATTTTCATAAAATTTTCCACGACAAAAGTATGTATTAGAGAGAGTGATACAATTTCAGGGAGAAGAGAAGAAGAGAATTGTTTAACAAGAAGAGTGTTTACGAAGCGAAATGATGCAAGATATATCTAACATCAAAGTGATATAAAAAGCCTGGCTCCTGAATTTTTCTTACAGTTTTTCTCATATAAAACTCAGGTTGTCGGTTCACTTTTGTTTTATGAAAGAGTATAACTTCCCGTAATTCAAAGCAAAGAAGCAGCATTGCTATTTGTTAATAATTTAAAAGTCCGTCACATAAAATAACCAAAATCCCCATCCTCTCGAATATATATATATATATATTACTAATTTGTATCCAGGTTCGTTTGATAAAACAAGAAGTGTCCCTTGTCTTGAGATGTTTTCGTCGACGCCGGTGAACTGAGTCCCGATCCTGGAAAATACGGTAAACTTAAATTAGGTCCAAGGTCGAAAAAGGGTAGTAGGTAATTGGGCCCCGGGTCAAAAAGAGGGTAGTAACAGGAAAATTGGGCGCCAGCATATTAGAACAGAGAACAGCCCATGGAGGTTGGATGGATCATTTCCCCAAAAAGGTATGATGTTAACAAATAGGCTTAAAACTATCATTAGCCCAATTAAATAAAATACTGATTTTTACAGCTGTGAACGTACTATTCACTCGTATTCCGTTGTCAACAGTGCCATTTTTCAGCAATAAACTCTTCCTTTTCCTTTTTTCTGCTTTGCTGAACTTTTTTTAAAAATGTTTTTGACTTGAAAATTATTCAATGCGCCAATAAAGTTAAAAATTGATGGTTGCGCGTGACAGAAACAGGAATTGAGGCGAGAATGGAAGGATTCGCATGCATTCGTTGCTCTGTTTGAAGGAACAGGGAATGTGGCATCTGACTGGAGCAATGTATGTATCGAATATATAACCATTGAAATATTCAATTTTCTCATTACTACTTGGTAGGATATACATGAAGCCTTCTATGAAAATCTTCGACATCATCAAGAGGTAAAATATAGTATTCAATTAAAATATTAACGCATTTCTATTTGAAATAAATTAGACGTACGGTATCGTACAAAATTAATAACCAACACAGGTAAGAAAATTCGTAAATGTTATACGCAACCAGGACCTAATTTACCTACCACATAAGGATCAGAAATTTGCCTGGATCCTGTAATTCTCTTCCACCCTATGTCAGAGACTGCCAAACTTTATCATCTTTCAGGAACAAAGTGCAAAAAAATGTTATTAACTGACACGTGGCCTTAACTCCACCAGGCTAAATAAATGAAATATGAGTTAGGGTTTTAGACTCATTTCATATTTAAAAAAAAAACTCATGCAGATTAGTTTCCACACTTGTGTGATATTGTCAACGCATTCACAAGTATGAAGAAGCTAATCTGCAAGAAATATAGAAAAATGAGGTGGGTCTAAAACCCTAACTCATAGTAATTAAAAAAAACTCAGTGTTAATTCCTTCAAATGTAAAATAAAATAAAATTTACCTAGATTCGTTTTCGTCGGTGGTCCAGCCATACTGCTAGCTACAGATCCAGGGAGGCCCGCCACTATGTATCGCTTAGAAATCAAGGTTCTTGTCTGCAGAAGACCGACTACAGTATGGAATTGTGAGCATTATGGAAATGTGTCAAAAGAAGGGAAGGTAAAAATAATGAAACAGAGAGAGTGAAATAGAGAATTTTACATATATTTATTTTATGTTGTGTGCCAATCCACCCGCTGTGGTCTCGAGGTTCCGTGCTGCTTGTCTCGCAGCGGGCCCTGGTTCAATCCCCGGTCGGGACAAGTTTCCTGGGTGAGGTTTTTTCGGGGTTTTTCCTCACCTGTAAGATAAATGTCAGGAAACTTTAAGGCCCAAACGGTCCTCTGGCCATCATTATCATCAATATCATATTCGCCTAATTAGCTTAAGTTTAGTTTAAGGCCTCTCCTGGTGCATCATTACCATCATCATCAACTCTCATATCATCGGAGCAGCGTAACCCACCTTCCAGACGCCCCAACCTCAGAAGTGGATGCCAGGAGAGAATACCAGAAATGTCGAAATGACAACGTGGAGCATTTAGAAAAAATGCTGTGTACCATGATTCTATCGAAAGTTTATTTTTAAAAGCTAACCACTGATTGAGGCAGTACTCAGATTCTGAATTTATCACTCTTGTATATTAATTCTTGTATGATTGAATGACATAACTTGGGTATATCATCATGGTCTGACAAGACCGTTCTCGCCTGTGGTCGCTACAATGCCTCGCATGTACACGAATTAATTCATGCGTGCGGTTAACCACATGACTTCCGAGTTCAGTTCCCTCACACTGACACAACGATCATCTGATATATAATGTTTGTGTTAACACTTAAGAAGAACGTTAATTGATTGAAAACTACTGTAAGCAAGTGATTATTTTTAATCGTTTCCACCCACCTCAGTGCATTTCCATTGTGTCATTTCAACTGCAGTAAAAGCTCCTTATTCGCGGGGTTCATTATTTGCGGGTTAAAATATCGCGACACAGTTCTGTATTCGCGGCTAAACTAAATTAGTCCAGTGAAGAAACTCCTCACTAGGGGAGCACCCATGTCCGGAGAGGGATTAATGGGGATTAATCAATAGCCACTGTTGATCCATCATAGTTGGGATTTAATGTAAAGTCAAAGCTCCAGGCCGCTGTAATAACATTAGTTATGTACTTGACATAAAGAAATGCTGCTTCTACGTAGAACTTGAAGCTTAATGTTTAAAAAAAGTGTAAGAAACGAAATATAAGCTTATAAGTAATCAAACAAAAATGTATGCTACTAACTTAAGTAACTCGGAAAGTTAGTGGCGCATTTACTGTGGCCCTTCATTGGGCCAACTAAATCCAGGTTCACATAATCCATATGCAGTTCCAAAGATGTATCTGAATATTATTCTTCCACCTATACCTAATATTTCTAATGTTCTTTTTTTCCCCCAAGGGGTATCCAATATTTTTAAAGAATTTCTACCGTCATCCATTAACGCCATATCAACCTCCTTGATTTAATAACCATGGAAATATTAGAAAATATTAAAAGAATTGAAGACCACGCCAATTTTGGAATATATTAAACAGTACCAACTAAATTGGAAACACCATCTTGAAAGAATGAGTTCAAATCGGATCCCCAAAGCTGTTTATAATTATATACCAAGAGGACGAAGATCACTGGGCCGTCCTATGAAACGCTGGAGGGAAAATTTTCTATAGGATCATAACAGGCCTTGGCCTAATACTTGGAAGGAAGAAGAAGAAGAAGGAAATATTAGGATAATTTATGGAGTTTCTCGTTGCGAATTTTCCTCCGTTCTCCATTTTCTTCCCTTATGCGCTCGAATATTATCTTTAGGATCTTATAAACGAACACTATAGGCCGCGGTGGACTAGTGGTTATGCTCCTTGCCTCTTATCCCGAGGGTCGCGGGTTCAAACCCGGCCGGGGTCAATGGATTTTTTAGGATGGAAAAATCCAAGGAGCAAGTCCTCCGGGAGGGACTTTGAGCCGTGGGTCCCGAGTCTGAAGATTTTCAGGCTAGTAAAAGATCCTTAAGCCTGAATGAAAAGGCCTCTAAGCAAAATTTACCGAATTTTCCCGTCCTAGTACTACCTTGGTTTCCTAGATGTCAGTATGAGGCGGAATGCTGACCATGAACCACTCAAATGACATCTATACGAAAACAAGTGTAACAAATTAGTATGGTTCAAATTATTCCTTGTAGGGGAGAGCGCCTAAAATCTCTGTTAAGTGAAACATAAGATTACAAGAAGATATTCGAATACTTTTATCTTGTTTCTTTACCTTATTGTAAGTGATCATTTTCATGCCCATAGAATTCAATTCAACCGGCTAAGCGCCACTTTGAAAAAATTGAGATTTTTGTCATCTGTTGCACTGGCTCATGAAGTAAGTGTACGCACTTTTAGCGCCAAATCTTTAAATATAGCCTTATTATTAAAAAAATATGTAAACATATCAGTTCTGTCAGAGGTTCTGTGTTTTGCAACAAACAGGATCTTCATAAATGCTAATCTAAATGTTGCATCATGCAGCTAAGTGCCAAATGTTCCCGCTCTTAGAATGTTGATAAATAACTATTAAACAAGAAAAATAACTTGCAATACCCAGTATTGTTAGTTTGGCGCTACAATAAATAGTGAAGATTGACTTAAACTTGAAACGTATTATTCTCGAAACTTACATAATGGCGCATAGCCGGTTGATGCCTAACACCGTCTATATTACAGTTTTATAAATTTTAATATTTACATTCTTAGACAAAATCCAAGTCTAGAAAACAAGAGACATTGAACTGAATGTATATATTATGGATTCCTCTAAAATATATAAAAACTATATATCTTCCCATAAAAGTGCCGTACTTTGTAACCTTTTTAAATTCTCAACTGAGCTGTCATATTAATCGAATTGATAGGGAATATCAAATAATGAACTAAAGAAAATGACCTTTAAAATGTGAAATTACATATTTTCGTAATATTTGTAAACACAAGCTCTGTTTAAATTATTATTTATTGTTTAAGAATTTAGAAACATGTATTCGTAGATAATGTAAATTTAACAACTTTAGAAACGCAGCTGCCTCTATTTTTTTCCTGTAGTTTACAAATGAATGTATCACGTTTTGATATAGGCCTATCACCAAAGAATTTAAATTTTGAATTTCACAATCCACTAGAAATTAAATAGCATTACCTATTCAGCCTCGATGTATTCGCTGAGGATTTACGATATATTTTGGATCCTTCTTCGAAAAGTATTACTGAATGTTGAATGGAAGAGTACATACTTAGACATTTTATTTGAAAATTTGATAACTCGTTTCTAAGACAAAGTTCATTGCTCTGTTCATGACTCAAATTATAAACGACTAAAATAAAAATACATTATATGAATAACTTTGACCGACATTAAAGATATGCATTTCATAAAGTTTTATATACAATTCTATTCTATAGTGTTCTGCCCCAGAGCAGGTCTTTCACTGCAATCACATCATTTCCATGCTATACTTTGCAGCTTTACTATGGAATTACAGGTGTGGTAGCTTCCCGTTGCTTTCGATACTGATGAAGTGATAGTGATAATGATGATGATTATGGCCGGATGGTTTTCGGGGACCGATGATCCCTAAAGCTTCCTGACAATTGTCTTACAGGTGAGGAAAAACCCCAAAAAAACCTCACCCACGAAGCATGTCCCGACCGGGAATCGAACCCGGGCCGTCTGCGTGACAAGGCAACACACTACCTCGAGACCACAGCAGTGGACTTATATAAAATAAGGGGCTTTATTGTGCAGAGTTCGAAAAATTACATTAGTTAATTTGAGAATCGCTGTTTTACAGAAAGAATCTAAGAAAAATAAAAACAAAGTTTTGTATAATAAGCAAACAATCTCAATTCGCAACTTGTAAAGCTCTTCATGAATAATTTTATGGAAGGAAGAAACTGCAAACTAAAAGCAAAATGAGAGTTTAAAGTTTCTCATACTAGTATTTATAGGTAACTCGCATATCTAACATAAGACTCAGATTTTCTTCAGAAACATTTTCATAAATATCTGCGAAATAAGGTATGTATGTGAGACGGTGATACAATTTCAGGGAGAAGAAAAAGTAAGGAATTCTTTAACAAAAAAGAAACTTCTTTAAGAAGCGAAATGATAAAATATATTTCTTAACATCAAAGAAAAATAAAAAAAGTCTGTCTTCTGAAATTTTCCTGCTATATTTCTCATATAGAGGACTTACTCGTAACTTAGGTTGTGTATACAATCTTATGTTATGAAAGAAAATAATTTTCCGGCGTTATTTACGAAGAAACAGCATTGTTAGTTGTTAATATTCACACACACACACACACACACATATATATATATATATATATATATATATATAAGCCTAACTCACTGGCACTATGAAACCGTGGGTTCATGACCGCGCGGACATAAGCTCTCCATACATCTCTATCCTAAGCTAATATTTTCCAATCATCCCCTGTATAATCTACTCCTTCAAATCATGGTTAATGTTATTCTCTCACCACTTTCTTGGTCTACCATCTGGAAATTTTTCCTCTGGTTTTCCTGCAAAAGCTTACATGCGCCTCTATAATAGCCCATTCGTACCACATGTTATGTCCATCGCAGTCTACGCGACATAACTTTTCTTATAATACCTGCTTTCCTTTAAAGACCATGCATACTCAGTGTTATATAATTTTTTCCATTCGCCTCTCTGTTCATCTATCTTTGGTTCAAAAATTTTCCTAACAACATTATTCTCAAATAACACTGAACAACAAAAAATAAACTTTATTTTTTGTCTCAGAAAGAAAAATATGTGATTCTGATAGTATTTTTTCTCCTGAATTCAAATATGATATCAGTTTTTCTCCATCGCGCAAAGTTTCTGAGAGACAGGAATTTATAATTTCAAACACATTAATGTTTTCTACATTCATAACTACACAATATTCGAACATACGGAATCGCATAGAAAGTAAGAAATGACGATTTTCTGCTATATTTCGCCTGTGGAGCATCCCTCTTGATGGTCCAACAATAATCGACCAACATATTAGGATTCCATTTGCCTTGATATATCTTTTCCATAGCTGAAACCATTTGAGTTAGCTCATTTGATTTAATTTTACAATGGACAAATGGACGAAACAACGTTTATTATAAAAGTAACTATTTAAATCCATTAATTGAAATTGAAATAAAAAAAAACTGTGGGTGATGGAGAAACTCCGAATACATATTTAAAAACACGATAAAAAATGCATTAAGTACAACTACTAGTACTCATGAGACAAAAATCATGTTGACCAGTGTAATAATAATCTTTATCCTCCTTTAAAGTAGGCCTAAGTGTTCATGTTTAGCATCCCTATAACTTGGATTAATTCGTATCATTGATTAATTTTAAATTATAATTAACTCACTGGCACTATCGAACCCGTAGGTTCGTGATCGCGCGGACGTAAGTTGTCCATACATCCCTATCTTGAGCTAACATTTTCCATTTATCCTCTGTTATAATTTACCTCTCTGAAATCATCGTTAAAGCTATTCTCCCACCTCATTCTTGGTCTACTTACTGGGCATTTTCCCTCTGCTTTTTAAATTATAGGGATATTAATAATTAACAAAATTGAATGTGCTTTTCTCATATAATTTTATCACAAATTAGCAGATGCTTTTAAAAGTAGCTTAATTTAATTCAAATTTATTACAAATAACTAGAATTTTGTTTATGATTATTATTAGTTACTAAATTAATACATTTATAAAATCACTCTTCTTGAATTTACGAAGAATATTTTCAAGCAACAAAGTTTTTCTTGCAAATTAGGATCTACATATTGTATTTTTAATAATTAGATTGAACATTAAAATTCAGTACATTCGCGAAAACGGATAAAGAGTCAAAATATGTGCTCATACTAGTGTTATAAAGAAAATTAAAGTAGTCCCACTACAGGCCTCAGGAGGCCCTTGGGGTAGTAGGA